>OZ008368.1:4033954-4701470 GCA_963931995.1 Phaonia tiefii
AATGAGAGTCTGGTATAGCTGGATTTTCGCCATTCGAGGGGGTTTTATCTCTAAAGTGCTTACTTAGCCCAAAATAACATCTATTCGCAAGCACAATTCTCGGCTCGATCTCCAGGCTGTTGTTGTTTTTGTTTACGGCAGATCCGAGCAATAAAAATTCGTCCACTACCTCGAAATTATAACGGTTATCAACGTTCGCGCTTTGGTCTAATCGCATGGAAGCACTGCTCGTTGAAACCATTAATTACGGTTATGCGAACACCATTATCACAATCAACACTATTTAGGTAAATATCATTCAACCTAGTATTTAATCCCCTAACATTCTAATACAAAATTTGTATTCACCCGGAGCCATAACTTTAAACGAAGTAACATCCCTAGGCTGAGAGATATTAAACTTTAATATATCGACATCGTCACCCAATTCAGAAAGTTTGAATTTGATGTAATTGGTTCTTCTTGGAGGCACAACTACCAAACTTGGATATACTACAAGTCTGCCATTCTGGGAAGATATACAAGGACTCTTCCCTGAACAACATTATTCAGTATATAATCTATACATGATCAGACGCTGGAGATACAGCCGAACTATTATCCTCAACAACACAATTATCAACAGATTGACCAGATTTAAATATTGGAGGAATCGAATGATTAGTGAAGTTCTCACCCACAACTGGGGAGAGCAAGCTAATCAGGTCTGACGCGGCCGAAAGACTATTTCGGCAATTCATAATTGAACTCTGTGAAGTTTTCTTACGTTTGGGCGAAACGTCGATGTATTCAAAACTCTAAAATAAAGCATCCATCTTATTAAAATTTTCAGTGAACTTTATCATATCGGATATAAGATTAGATAATACTAAATTTGCGTCCCTGAACATTCTATAAAAATCAATATCTAGAGTCTTACAGTTCAAACATGACCTTTAGAACGATCAACAATTAAATCAAATGTCATACCATTAAAACCAGCACAGCTCAAATGAGCATGTGCATCGCAGAACCAGCAAGAACAAATTGATGATCACTATTTCTTTTCGCTTTACAATTTCCACATGTGCACGCCATCTAGTTGGAAGCAGCCGAATTAACATCAATCAAGTTTATCAACAGCCTAAAAGTATGCCTCGAAACTGGAAATAATCAAATTAAAAATCTAACTTTAAACAAGCCGGTGTATAATCAGCTGATTTAGATGGAGCAAGCGACAAACAAAATTGAACTTTTGCCAAAAAGCCTCAATAAAAATCGATCAAAAACTCATTGATAACACTTGAATTTACTCACAATTTCATACAATTCCAATGAAAAAATTCAAACAGATGATGAAGAACTCAAACTTTATGCAAAATAACGATTATTAATATGGAAACAATTAATTTTTATTTCACACTTTAAAGATCAGACTATTTATACACGTCTAAACTCAGGAAAACACATTAGCTATTTATACGAGTTTTGCTACTTGCCACCATGGTCTCTATCAGGTTCTAGATTGTACTAGAGATGGGCACGAGTCACGTGATTGGCGTGATTCACGTGAATCACGCGTGATTCACGCGTGAACGTGAGGGGAACCATATTTTGCTCACGTGAGCGTACGTGAACGTGGGTACTGAAAAAATCTTCGTGCGTGAGTCCAATCTTTGCGTGACTAACTCATATTTTCGAATAGATGAATTAATTTCGATTTTCTTACTACTTTGTTTGCAAGGCTTCTAATAACATTTCCCTATAACAAAGAGTCGTTAATCATCCGAGCAAAAATAAAATGAAGTAGTTCTAGTAGATGCTATTATTTTTGTAAATCTTCTGCAACACTATGTGCATATTTAATGCAATTTTGACGCTGATCAATAACAACTCCGAGAAATCTACATGTGCATCACATCCATTATGAGTATTATGATGCAAATATATTAAAGAGCTAAAGGGATAGTGGACAAGTACAAAGATGCCTAAATATATTATGTACTTGTATTTAATTTGTATTTACTTTCTTTCAAATTGATTTTCATTTCCTTTCTTTTTCACCTGTTGACAGAAGCTTTTGGAGTACTAATAAAAGGACAATTAATAAAATAATTAGTTAAACCCTAAAGTTGTTGCTTAAAGTCAGAACTTTTTAATAGCATAACACTTGATGCAAGTTTCAAATGACAAGAAATTTACAAATTGTTGAAATAATAGTTTTGGTTGCTCGTTTGCGGACGAAATATAGCATAACAATTTTAGCATAAACTGCACTTCCAAACAGTTAAACTAGAAGTAGTGCTGCAATGGACAACGCAATATTAAAAGAAGTACTTCTGCACCTAAATTAGCACTACATCTTACCAAGGAGTTGTGGTGCAAATTCTACTTCTTGGTATACTCTTTTCTTGTTGGGAATGAGTTACGCGTGATATTGCATCATCATCAACAGTGTGAACTAGGTCATATAGTTCACAAGAGTGACTCGTTCAATTGTACGAGTTCGTTCGTGAACTACACAACTCTAACCACAGCAGAGACAAAAATTATGGAAAAGTGAACCACGATAGCGTTTTTAGTGTACCTTGCGGTTTGTTCTGGTTCAGATCTTGGCAATTTCGCAGAAAAATACACACGACTGCAGCAAACGATTTTAAGTTAAAATATCAAAAGACGTAGCCTGGGATGGTGATGTTGGAAGTCTGGAACTGCGTTTGGTGTGTTATATTTATTACTGAAATATGGTGCCATATGATGGGGAACAACTTGTGGCAATATTGCCTTCCCCAGAATCCAATCCAAACCAATTTACTACGTTTGAGTCGTTATTGAAATTCATAATCAGTTGAGTTTGATTTATGTTTGATCCGACTTTAAATACGAAGGAGTTTTTCAGTGCTTCGCCAAATAATGCTACTGCTTGATGGCAACGGTGCAAATGAACACGGGAAATAACCGATATTCTTACAGTTATCAGTTAATCGTTACAATACATTAAGCTAGCGACATTTCCACAACAAAATTAATGTAATTAAATATAAAATATTTATTAATATTGGAAGTATTTGAGCAGAAATCAAGGTGCACTAGGTAAATGGTACCTTTTTATTGTTATTTCGTCTAGGATGATGAATATAAATTTTCACTTTAACAGTAACAAAAGCTTTGGTCTTGATTTACTTTTTGTTTTCTGTCAAAATCATATGGTCGCTTGATCATAGTTTAAATGCTTGATCACAGTTTTGCTGTTTGAACAGCAATCAACTGATAAAAGTTGATTTCCAACTCAAAAATTGTGCCTAAGAATTGGAAAATATCACAAAATTAAATGGATAATTACTTGTATCTCTGCCAATTCAAATGGAAAAAAATTTTAGCTAAGAATAGATTAAGAACTCAATTGCATAATTACCTGAAATTTCAACCAGCGTCAAATTAAAATGAATCGGCTTTTAGCTTAATACAGATTCTATCTGCAGTGAATAATAAAATAGTATATAATGGATTTTTAAAAGCCCCAATGTATTCTACGTTCATCATATTCAATACCCATTTCAATATGAGGGGTAATACCAGCTTGTTCACAAAACTGGTGGCAATATTGGCAGTTGGTTCATTATTAACAGATGCTAAGGTAACTAATAGAGTGTACAATTGGTAATCATTTCTGATGTACATATATTAATTATCTGTTACAGCGCAATTTACTTATAGAAGTCCTTGATGTTTCCTGCAACTCCACCTCTTCAGGAATAATAAAACAGATGGGTTGTTTCATCAGAGATAAAAAATTTTCAGGGTTTATGAGCTTCAAACGTATTGTGCACAATCTTGATATTAAAACCACATTGTATCTGTGTCCTAAAAATTTGCCAAGGATGACCATTTTGGATTTTCATATAAATGCATGTGACTTCCTCAGAATGACGCATAAGCAAAAACTATTTAAAATATTTGTGGATCAAATCAGAAGTTACATCAATTTTGATCTCGTCTGTCCTTTTAAACCGGTATGTTTTATATTACACACATTTTAGAAATCTATTTATTTACATTATTTCCAATATATTTTCAGGACTTTAACCACACAGTAACGGAATTTGTAATAAATTTGGGCAATTTTGAAACAAATTTTCCGCCAAGTAAATTTGACTCATCATATTTTATCTTCGATCGAGGTGTGAAACAAGGTTATCTAAAAGTCAAAGGACGAATATTTTATAAGCAATAGTGGGGTGGAGCAACTGTAACCAAAACATATACATACATACACACATTTGAAGCCCTCCCGCGAATAACGCTGTAAGCGGAATTTTTTGTAATATTGGTTTTTCGTCGATTCCTGTTCATATCACTTTCCCAGATCATTTAAATGCAATTCTGAGTAAAAACAATCAGTTTCAAAGTGAAACATCCCTTGTGAAATGTGTATAAACTTGAAAGTATATACTTATATTATTGAATGTATCTATCGTCAATTTTAGCTTGAATTTGAATTGTATTTTAATAAAAATTTCTATAAGTGTATCTAATTTTAAGTCAATTGTGAATTAATACTTTGCTGAATTGTGTAGAATTTAGGTAATTGTGAATTACATTGAAAATAGAAAACAAATAAGAAAGCTGGTGGTAAGTGTTCGTGGAAACTCTCGTTTACTTAGACGGTCTTACTTACTTAATTATCCGGTCTCGGACAACCCCGGGGGGTCAGAGACCTTACAAAACGAAGATAACATATTTGGCCAACCAGTTCGATCTTTTGATTTATTTCTCCGGTTGGCAATACCAAGTGTACGCAGGGATTCGTCAACCTGATCCCTCCAGCGGAGTCTTGGTCTTCCTATTTTTCGTCTTCCTTCGAGTTCGGTTTCGAAAACCCTTCGTGCTGGTTCGTCTTTATCTATTCTACTAACATGGCCTAGCCAGCGCAATCGCGTTATCTTGATCCGCTTAACTATGTCAATGTCAGGATAAAGCCCATACAGCTCATGATTCATGCGTGGCCGATACTCGCCGTTGTGCACTATAGGGCCATACATTTTTCGGAGTATTTTTCTCTCGAAGACTCCTACAGATGTTTCATCTGCTTGAGATAGGACCCAGGATTCTGCGCCATAAAGCAAGACAGGTTGAATGAGAGTCTGGTACAGCTGGACTTTTGTTACTCGAGAGAGGGCTTTATCTCTAAAGTGCTTGCTTAGCCCAAAATAACATATATTCGCAAGCACAAGTCTCCGCCAGCAGCTACACTGGAAGAAATAAACAAGAGATCAGTCAACTTCCAATTGATCTCTCCCGGTAAACTGTTGTTAAAACTTAAATTTCCTAAATATTTCAATATTTCAATTAGTAAATGAAAAATGTTCAAAGGTGCTTATTTATTAATGAATGTGGTAATTAATCCATCATAACTGCCCACAATGATTAAAACTCGGGTTGTCCCTAGCGAACAATTTGAGTTTTGTCGCTTACAAACGTTTTTCGCGAGGAGCCTTTTATCTGTCAATTCATGTATTTTTGACATTTAATAAGCGTGTTTTGGTTACACTGCTTGCTTATATATTCGCTTGTTTTGTATGAAGCACTTAGCGAGAACTTAGTGACGAGAATCATATTCGCTAAGTTTAAACAAAAATTTTTTTTTACATCTTTTACCATTTTCAACCCTTATTCATATTTTTGAATAAAATGATACATTGCTAAATTGCCGTTTTCTTTGCAACTTAGCAAGCGACAATCGCTTGCTTGTAACAAAAACACGTCTAATGTCTTGCCTGTTACTGCCAATGAATAAATGGGGGCCTGATGAGAGACTGAATCACACAGTAACTGATCAATGATCTCTCAGTAAATTTATGATATTTGGCATGGCTGAATTTGGACGTTGTATGTGGAAATGTATTGCTGTAATAATAGCAATTTTGACTCAAAAGTGGGCATTTTTATTTTTCAACATTTAAATAAGTACTTTACTTTTATTGACTATATTACAACCTCATGAGGTCAGACGTCTTACACATATTCATTAAACAAACAAATTAAACAAATTTCAACATATTCTTCCAACTGGCTCTATCCTTCGCCTTTTCTCGCCAGTTGGTAACACCAAGGATACGGAGGGATTCTTCTGCCTGGTCTTTCCAGCGGAGTCTCGGTCGTCCTCTTTTCCTGCTTCCATCGGGTACGTTATCAAAAATCTTTCGCGCTGGCTCATCTTCATCCATTCTGATAACATGGCCTAGCCAACGCAATTGGCACACTTTGATTCGTCTAGCTATGTCCACGTCAGAATAGAGACTATATAGCTCTGCGTTCCAGCGACGTCGGTACTCGCCGTTTTCCCTAACAGGCCCATATATTTTACGGAGAATTTTTCTCTCGAAAACTTGCAAAATTTGAAGCACAATTCTCCTATCTATCTCCAGGCTGACGTTGTTGTCCTTGTTCACGGCGGATCCAAGGTACACAAATTCATCTACCACTTCAAAATTAAATCGGTTGTCAACGTTAAAGTGCGGACCAAGTCGAGAGGTTTCTCTAGTCGTTGACACCATACATTTTGTCTTGCCCTCATTAACAGCAAGACCCACCTTTGCTGATTCCTTTTCGATTCTTGAAAATACTGCAGTAACCTCTCGCAAATTTCGCCCAATGATGTCTATGTCGTCAGCATACGCCAGCAACATATGGCTTTTCGTGTTAATGGCCTTGTTCGTATTTACTGCAGCCTTTCTCATTATTATCTCCATTAAGATGTTGAAGAGATTGCACGAAAGTGTGTCGCCTTGTCTAAGTCCTCGCTTGGTACAGAATGGTTTAGTGAGGTCTTTCCCCACTTTCACTGCTGATTTGGTGTTGATCAGCGTCATTCTACAGAGGCGGATCAGTTTTGCCGGAATACCAAGTTCAGACATAGCTTCGTACAGTTTTCCCCGTATGGGGCTATCGGAAGCAGCTTTGTAATCGACAAAAAGGTGGTATGTATCGATTTGCTTTTCGTGGGTCTTTCCAGGATTTGGAGTAGCGTGAATATTTGGTCAGTTGTGGACTTGCCTGGTCTAAAACCACACTGATAAGGTCCAATCAGGTTTTCAATAATTGGCTGTAGTCTTTCACATAATACGCTCTATACTATCTTCCACTATCATTACCTCCTGATCTTCAGTGGAAGAATCTGAGTGAAGTAGTGCTGAAAAGTGGTCTCTCCACATTTTGAGCACACACTGCTTCTCAGTCACCAGATTTCCATTCTCGTCCTTGCAGGAGGGCAGACCATTATTAGGCCCGTTGGTCGATCTTCTTACCCTCTGGAAAAACTTTCGCGATTCACCATTCATCCTGCACATTTCGGTCCTTTCACTCTCTCTCTGCTCCCACTGCCATTTTTTTCGCCTAAATAATTGGTTTTCCTCCCTTCTCAGCCTCTTGTACCGCTCACTCGCAGCACGTATTGTAACTGACTGTTTCGTTGCCATACGTGCAGCGTCTTTTTCATCAGTTGCAATGCGACATTCTTCGTCGTACCATGGCTTATCCTTCTGCGGTTTTTGACAGCCAAGTTCAGTCATTGCAGCGATTTCCAAAGAATGAGAGATGTGCTTCCACTGCGCATCTGGGTCTTCGGGAGGGGGGTATTCTGCTCCAGCAGGAGAGAGAGTTTCTGTCGATAGGACATTGATATCTCCGGTACTCGTAGCTTGTCAATATCGAACTTTTCCTGTGTTCGGCTCCGTACGTTTTTCGTCCTGCTCAATCTTTCGCAGCCACCATGTAATGATCCGAGTTCGTCCTGCTCAATCTTTCGCAGCCACCAGGTAATGATCCGAGTCGATATTAGCACCTCGAATCACACGTACATCCATTAAACTAGAAGAGTGCCTGCCATCTATTACCAAGTGATCAATCTGGTTCTTCGTCCGTTGATCAGGAGATATCCAGGTCGCCTTAAGAATGTCCTTATGCTGGAATCGTGTGCTACTAACTACCATGTTCTTTGCAGCGGCGAAGTCTATCAGTCTTATTCCATTATCGGAGGTGGTATCATGTAGACTGTGATTGCCGATGGTTGGTCGAAAGACACTTTCCTTTCCTAATTTGGCATTAAAATCGCCTAGAATAATCTTAATGTCGTGGTCAGGGCATCGTTCATATACTTCCTCCAGGCGCTCATAAAATATTTCTTTGACCTCATCATCTTTATCCTCTGTCGGTGCGTGCGCACAAATTAAAGAGATGTTGAAATATTTCGCTTTGATGCGAATTGTGGCTATGCGGTCACTCACTGGGTTGAACCTTGAAACTAGGTGTCGCAATCTCTTGCCTACTATAAATCCGCACCCAAATTCGTGCTTACGCTCATGGCAGCTGTAGTAAATATCGAAGTTTTTCTTTCTGGTGCAACCATATCCTGTCCATCGCATTTCCTGGATCGCTGTGATGTCAGCTTTATATTTTCCGAGGACATCCGCCAGTTGGAAAGTGGCACCAGTCCTGTATAACGTTCGAACATTAAAGTTTTGAAGCCACTTATAATAAAAAAAATAATAAAAAATTTAAGTAAGTAAAATATAAAAATAAAAATTGTGTAAATTAGAATTAAAAACTAACTGCTCATTAATAAAAAAGTGTGAGAGATTTGAGAGAAGTTTTTTGTAGGCTAAATCGTCTCTCAAACCTCTCATAACTTTTTATAAATTAGGCCGTAAATAATACGTTTCCGATTTATTAAATTTTGTTTGAATATTCTCAATTCTTCCACCATTTACAGCTTTTCATCCATATCAGCTGTTCTAACAGTCGTGTGTTTGTTGTTCGTCTTAAACCCGAGACGTGTCGTAATATTTGTCTTTTGTTTGTGCAGCGACAATATAGTTGCGATTGCTAATAGTTTTTCTTACAGCGACTCACATTGTTTAGCACATATTGCTCAGAAATTTTAATGCCAAATTAGGAAAGGAAGTGTCATTTCCAAAAATTTGCCTAATAGTACAGTTTTTTAAAATTTTAATATGTTCTATAATAAAACCTGAACATCCTACGTTAGTTTAATATATTAGCATTTTATATGTCTTCCTTTATTCAAAATAACTTGGCTTAGTCGATGAGAGTTGACCAGCCTTTTAAGTGTCGATTCCTCAATCTTTTCTCATTCTGCCTGTAGAACAAATTTGAACTGCTTCCCTGTTTCAAACTGCCGTCCATATTTAAATATCCTATTGGAGAGAATACCCCAGAGGTCATCTATAGGATTTAAGTCGACGCTGGCCCATCCAGCAGGGGTATTCCGCATGACGTGAAAAACTGTTTTGTGATGTATGCTGAATGTATTGGCGCATTAACCTGCTGAAATTCTCAAACATCAGTATAAAGATATCCAGCGAAGCATATCAAAATATTGTCGAGCATAGCTACATACATCGAAGGAAAATGCAGCCCAGATCATGAACGGGCCTCCACAATATACACGCTTCTATCACATTTGTCGTGAAGTCTTTATATGGCGCCAATATTTTCGACAGTTATCAGGGCGGTCTAAATTAAATTTGTTATTAGCACTGAAAACCACTGTACCCCACTCTTCATCCCAAAATTTATAATTTTCTGCAAACGCCAGATGACCATTTATATGTCGTGGAAGCAGCTTAGGTTTGGGTAGCCTGCAGGTATGTGTATTGTATACTGACATTTTCATGCAATATCTGTGGCAGCCTATTTCTAGTAACTTTCAGATGCAAATGGTCTTTGACTTCTTTACAACTCATTCCTTCACGCTTGTACTAGTTACTTATAATAGGGTTTCTCCCAGAGCTCCAATTGTATTTCTGTGGCGATTAAGAGTTCTTGCTATTTCACAAATGTTGGTGCCGTCTTGTGGCAGACATAATAAACAAAAATTGAATACTCTAAGAATTTTCAGCTATGATCAAAAAAGTAGTAGTAAGTTTATTTTTTGCACATACAGGGCCTGATCATGTATGTATATAAGTCACTTTCACATTCACCCGATGTTTTTATGTAATCTTTCGTCTCAGAACTTATCTATCAAACTGAATCTCTATTTGCGGACATTTAAGAACTTTATTTGTTTATTCTTCTTTTCTCCCCCTTTTCACAACAGCGCAAACATATTGTAGTGTTTTACTTATATATTCCATTTATTGTTATTCTGTTGTGTCACAGTTTGAAATAAAATATTGACAATATTATAATATCGTGTAAATAATATTGAAACATTGTTGTGAAAATGTGAATTTACTTGTGAAAATTCGTGGAAAATTTCAAAAATCTAGCTTTTACCATTTTCGAGTTATTTGAAAATAAAAAAACGATACTAATTCCATTGAAAGCTTAAAAGCTTAAAACCCACAAAAAAGCTCTAAACAGCTCCAAATTTGGGGTTGATGATTATAATTTTTCACCTTAAAGTTACAGAAACTTTGGGATTGATTTTTTTTGGTTTTCTGTCAAAATCATATGGTTGCTTGATCATAATTTAAATGCTTGATCACAGTTTGCTGTTTCAACAGCAATCAACTGTTGACCTATAAAATACATTTGGAGTTCAAATTCAGTTTCATCGTTGATCACAGATGTTTTCCAACTCAAAAATTGTGCCTAAGAATTGGAAAAAATCACAAACTTAATTGAATAATTGATTGTGTCTGTCAATTCAAATGGAAAAACGTTAGCCAAGAATAGATTAAAAACTCAATTGCGTAATTACTTGAAATTTCAACCGGAGTCAAATTAAAATAAAATGGCTTTTAGCTTAATACAGATTCTATCTACAGTCAAATCGAAGACAATGAACATTGAATTTAACAGATTTTTAATGGCTCGATTTGTTCTACATTCATCATATTCCATACTCATCTCAATATGAGTGGTAATACCAGCTTGTTCACAAAACTGGTGGCAATATTAGCAGTTGGTTCGTTATTAACAGATGCTAAGGTAACTAATAGAGCGCACAATTGTTAATCATTTCTGATGTATATTAATTATCTGCTACAGCGCAATTTATGTATAGAAGTCCTTGATATTTCCTGCAACTCCTCATCTTCAGGAATAATGAAAGAGTTGGGTTGCTTCAGCAGAGATAAAAAATCGTCAGTGTTTTTTAGCTTCAATCGTATTGTGCACCGTCTTGATATGAAAACCACGTTGCATCTGATTCCTAAAAATTTACCAAGGATAACGCTATTGGATTTTCATGTAAATGTGTGTGACTTCTTCAGAATGACCCATAGGCAAAAATTATTTAAAATATATGTGGAACAAATCAAAAGTTACATCAATTTTGATCTAGTCTGTCCTTTTAAGCCGGTATGTTTTATATGACACCCGTTTTGGAAATGTACTTATTTAAATCATTTCCGATATATTTTCAGGACTTTAACCACACAATAACGGAATTTGTATTAAATTTAGGCAATTTCGAAACAAATTTTCCCCCAAGTAAATATGAATCATCATATATCGCCTTTGATGGAGGTGTGAAACAAGGTTATATAAAAGTCAAAGGACGAATATTTTATAAGTAATGGTCGGGTGGAGCCACCAAAATACATACATACACACATTTGAAGCCCTCCCGCGAATAACATTGCAAGCGGAATTTTTTGTCATAGTGGTTTCTCTTCGATTCCTGTTCATATCACTTTCCCAGATCATTTAAATGCAATTCTGAGTACACACAATTAGTTTCTGAGATTTTGAATGCGTGTAAAAGTGAAAAATCCATAGTGAAAAATGTATAGACTTGAAAGTTTATACTTCTATTATTGAGTGCATCTATCGTGTATTTTAGCTTGAATTTGAATTGGATTTTAATAAAAATTCCTATAAGTGTATCTATTTTGAAGTCAATTGTGAATTAATACTTTGCTTAAGTGTGTAGAATTTAAATAATTGTGAATTATCATTGAAAATAGAAAACAAATAAGAAAGCTGGTGGTAAGTGTTCGTGGATACTCTCGTTCCCGCAATTGGTTAGCATCGTCTTAGCTCAATACACTCTTTATACATATCCAATAAACATCTTGAATTTCTCTAATTTATGTGGTTTTTTTTCTTTTACTCGTCCTTGTCCTAACCGCGCTACCCTTCTGGATCGTATAATGTCTCAATTAAAAATCATCCAACTCCTTAGTGAAGCGCATAACTCCGCCTAGCTGAGGAATTGTCCCTTACTTACTTACTTATCCGGTCTCGAACAACCCCGGGGGTCAGGGACTTACAAAACGAAGATAACATATTTCGCCAACCAGTTGCAACTTTTGCTTTATCTCTCCAGTTGGTAATGCCAAGTGTACCCAGGGATTCGTCAAGGAATTGTCCCTAATTATAGTTAAGTACAGTCCACTAAGCACTTTACCAGCAGCTACACTGGAAGAAATAAACAAGAGATCAGTCAACTTCCAATTGATCTCTCCCGGTAAACTGTTGTTAAAACTTAAATTTTCTAAATATTTCAATGTTTTAATTAGTCAATAAAAAATGTTTAAAGGTGTTTATTGATTAATAAATGTGGAAATTTATCCAGGCAAACAAAAATAAAAATACCCACAATACTTAAGACGAGTTTTGTCTCTGTCGAACAATTTATATTTTGTCGTTTACAACGTTTTTCGCGAGGAGCCTCCATTTGTGAATTCATGTATTTTTGATATTTAATGTCGTGCCTGTTACTGCCAATGAATACTGAAAATACTGAGACTGAATCAAACAGTAACTCAGACTACAGTTACTACATCCCTCAGTAAATTTATGATATTTGGCATGGCTGAATTTGGATGTTGTATGTTGAAATGTATTGCTGTAATAATAGCAGATAGAGTCATTATTACAAAACATCGAACAAGGCAACAGCAAGGGCATTTCGTGTTTCTGTTTTGAAATAGTTGTTTTGAATACATCACAAGTCCATACTAACAATAAAACATAAAAATGACCAAAATACTTTTGAATTTCACTGTTCTCCACCAAATGATGTGAAAAAGTTAAGTCAACAGTTCTTGAACGAAGAAACATGTTGGGATTAGTTACCACTGATATCTTCGCTTACGTGTTAAAAAAACCATTTGGTAACGATACGCTTGGTCGTTATGCGTCCAGCTGGTCTCTATTGTATTTTTCACCAATTGTATTTGTATTTTGTATTTTTCACCAGTACCCAATACGAGTAACCTGACCGACTGCTTGTCATCGAAAAGCTGGATGTTGAGCCAAAAAGCGGGAATTTTTAATTTTTAACAAATTGTTGACTCAAAAATAAATAAAATATAAAAATTAAAATTGTTTAAATTAGATTTAAAAAAAAATATATACTTTTCGACTTGTTAACTTTTATTTAATCGCATTACATAGAGTAATGACGTATAAAGCCCCCATTGTTCTCATCTGACATTTCCTTTCACACTATTCGTGGTGCGGTCGGTGCGATAGAGAGTTATTTGAGGTAAATTGACTTACACCTGGTGGAATTACAAAAATTGCTGACTTAAATTGTTCATGTCGTTTTGATGGAAAACTGAAATTTAAACGTATTTTGGACTTTTTTTCATATATTTAATCGTTAGTATATATGTATTTGTGGTGTATTTACACAAAAATTTTAACGCCGGCCCGTCAGACACTAAGAAATTGAAATTTAAATCAGACTTAGGGAAATTTTCGAGATTCCAAGGCAATTACATTTTAGGGGCAGATTTTAATTGCATGAGAGCAACTTGCTGGGGAAATATACTCAACGGTCTAGTCACCACTAATGCATTCAATATTGTTTACCCTCCTGAACTTACTCTAGTACCTTCGAATATAAATTCAAATCCATCAGTAATAGACTTTTTCATTACAAACGTACCTGAGAAATTCTCAGCCGCGATAACCGTTAATAGCTAAAGTTCGGACCATCTGCCAGTGTGTGCGACATATGATTCGGTGTATAACTCGCTATTAAATTTTAAATTTGATTACAAACGTATCAATTGGAATAGATTTAAACGATACATAAACGACAATATTCATAGGTTTTTTAGCTTATGTACCTCTAAATACTAATGAAGATATTGATACTTTCGTGGACGAGATTACTACATTTTAGCAAGCAGCTATTGATGCATGTGTGCCAAAACAAATTAAAGCTAATTATTACGTCAAGGTTCATTTTAAATCTTATCACTCTTCGCAATAATTCGCGAAGAAATTGGCTTCGGTATAGAATGACTCATTTTAAAGCTGAAATTAAGTTTTTAAATAATGCTATTAAGGAACATATTTCTCAATTTAGGAACAAGAATTGGAATAATACTCTCAGGAGTTTGCGTAAATCTTCCCCTAAATTATGGAATATTTCTAGAATATTAAAGAAGAAGGTCAGTTGCATACCTTGTCTTAAAGATAATGGCGTTATTTACATAACTAGTATTCAAAAAGCGGAAGTTTTCGCTCGAAAATTTCTAGCAAACCATGAAATTTCATCGAATTTGGGCAGCACGGCTATAATAAATGAAGTCGTGAACTCAATTAATATTTTGAATGCTTATGAGGGAGATAATATCAGTTAGTCGCGTAAAATATCATTTAGTCGCGTAAAAAATATTATAAAGTCTTTAAAGAATAAGAAGAGTCCTGGAATCGACGGCATACTCAAAAATCTTCCGGCAAAAGGTTTTCAAATTCTGACCCTACTGTTGAACGCTTGTTTTAAATTTGGATACTATCCTAAAGCATGGAAACACTCAAAAACTGTGGCAATTCCCAAACCGGGTAAAAACAGTAATCAACCTGATTCTTACAGACCGATAAGTTTACTGAATACAATGAGTAAAATTTTGGAGAAAGCTTTAAAAGAAATTACGGGGACATACTCCCTCCCCAACAGTTTGGTTTTCGGCAGGAACATAATACAGTTCAGCCTTTAGGTCGAATTAATAAATTGGTGAAGAACAACTTTATCTGCGGGAAATCTACAGCAGTCGTACTGTTGGACGTTAAAGCAGCATTCGATACCGTATGGCACGAAGGACTAATACATAAATTAATTAAAAGTGGGCTTAATATGTCAGTGGTAAAGATCATTAGAAGCTTCTTGACAGATCGATCTTTTAGTGTTCATATTGGTAGTGACTCTTCAAATGTATATTATATTCCAGCTGGATGCCCTCAAGGATCTTGTATATCGCCGATATTATACAACTTATTTACATATGACTTTCCATACTTAAACGGTTGCGAATCTTCTATATTTGCAGACGACACTGCAATTCTCAGCTCGAATATTTACGCAACGGATATTCTGTTAAACCTCCGAGCTTCTGTGGACAAAGTTATAGAGTATTTCAATAATTGGAAAATTGTGATAAATTCACTAAAGTCACAATCAATTTTCTTCACTAGGAGAAGAAAATCTTGTTTTGTGTCTCAATCAAAAATTAAGATAGGTGGCTTAGAAGTTGAATGGGAGACAAATGTGCGATACCTTGGAGTTGTGCTCGATATATTCGAATATTGTTAATAAACTGAACATAACTACAAAAGCTTTGTATGCTTTTATCAATCGAAAGTCGAAATGAGCATTAAAAATAAAATACTAATTTTAAAAGTTGTTTTTCATAGCATTTTGTTTTATGCTGCCCCCGCACGGCACAAAGCTTCAGACTGCCATATAAAGCATTTACAGGTTTCGCAAAATAAAATTCTTAAGATGATGTAGTATAATCTTCCGTATCACTATTCAACCTTAAGGCTTCACTCACTACACAATATTCCGCCTGTTAAAGATAAACTAAATGTTATTGCTAATAAATTTTTTGAAAGGTGTTCATCCTCTCGTTATAATCATGTAAACTCGCTTTGTTCTTGACAGTACTCTTTTACTTTTTAACTTAGGTAATTTAGTTTATTTAATTTAAATAATTTCATAAGGGTTTTTTTTTACACTTTTCCTTTACATTGTAAATAATAGTTTTTGATTAAAATGTTACAAATTGTTTATATATATTTAAGATGCTAAGTCAGTTAGTTAGACTAATCTCTTCAACATTATTTAAATCTACGTATATTATTCTACATTAAATATATATTACCAATAAAGCATTGAATTGAAATTGAACAATTCAAACAAAAAAAATTAACGCAAGAATCGAAATGCCGTTGCTGATTTATTGTTGGATGGTTTGAGCCATTGCCTCTATCTATGTTTAATATAAAATTTAAAAGTTGTGTTCAAATTCGCATTAAACTGATTTTAAGTCATAAATCATATTCAAATTTGAAATGGATTTTCATGTCTGAAAATCTTATTAAGTTTAAAACATTTATTTATCAAATAATGGTAGTTTTGAAATTTGAAAAAAATGTTTGGAAAGCTAAATTAATTTTTAATTAATTCTACTTCAAATCATAAAATCATTTTGAAAACAAAAATTGTTTGGATATGTCAATTAGGTCATATTTCAAAACAGAAATCATGTTTTTTAATTCCAAAATTTCACTAAAATGCGAAAATCTTATCATTTTTTATAAATTTTTTTCAGGATAGTCAATTAACCGGTTTCCGGTTTGTTCGAAAATTGCGTTTTTTAAAAAAACTGGCCCACGGTTAATAGCAAAAAACCGGTTGGGTTTTTTGGTTTCGGTTTTGTACACTCTACACCGGCCACAGCAAGGACGAAAATTATGGAAAAGTGAACCACGTTCAGTATCTGTCCATGGTAGCGTAATTTGTGTACATTGCGATTTGTTCGCGTCCAGATCTTTAAAATTTTGCAGAAAAATACACACGACAGCAGAGAATATTTGAATAAAACCAATGATTTAAAGTTAAGATCTCAAAAGATGTAGCCTGGGATGGCAATGCTGGTAGCCTGGAATCATATATGAACTATGTTTCGGTGTGTTATATTCATTATTTATTTTTTAACAAACCAACACTGAGGGGATACCCCCTGTAAATGCAGTGCATTGTGTTGGCGAATTGAGGTAGTGGAGGGTGGAAAGAGGGATTAGTGTTAAAGAGGGATATATGTTCTGTTGACATTTCCCTTGAATCTATGTATGAACCTTTTCACACTAGCCGCCACGGCACCGACAATGACATCAGTGGGAGCGCAAACTCATACAATTATATGGGGATGCTTTCATACTTGCCGACACGACGGTTTTATGTCGTTGCCGGCGACGACATGTCGGCGATGAGCAAGAACTCCACTCATATCGTCGACGACGTTTTTCTGAACAGTGCAGAGTGTTTTGTTATTGTGCGAAATTTTTAAAATGAAATTTAATAAAAATTACTAAATCTGATATTGTCACATTGATTGAATTAGTTGAGTCAAACCTCTGCCTTTGGGATAAACACAAATCGTGTCGTGTAATGTGTAAGCACTTTATAAAAACCGTGCCGGTGTCGGTGCCATGCTGGAGTCGTTGTCGGTTAATGTGAAGACGCCCTATGTCACAATTGGTGGGAAATACACTAGCCGGAAGTTTATTCCACATACGGACTGTACGACTGAAGAGCAAATTTTCTCTATAGTGTGTAGTGCGGTCAACCGGCCACTCGATAAAAAACGGATGACAGTTCCTGGAAAGCCGCGTGCTTCGGCTAAATATGTGAAATGTGGTTCCATATGATGGGGAACAACTTGTGGAACTATTTCCTTCCCCAGAATCCAAACCAAGCCAATTTACTACGTTTCAAAATTTATAACTAAGGCCTAATTTTTGAGTGGTTATTTAAATTAATCATCAATTGATTTTGATTTATGGTTGATCTGACTTAAAATACGAATAATGTCACTGCTTGATGGCAAAAGTGTCAAATGTCACGAAAAATAACCGCTATTGTTACATTTATCAGGTAATCGTTAATACTTAATAAAATTGGAAGTATTTAAGCAGAATAGATGGTTTTATTGTTATTTCGTCTTGGATGATGATAACATTTTTTCACGTTAACAAGCTTTGGGCTTGATTTACTTTTTATTTTCTGTCAAAATCATCTGGTCGCTTGATCACAGTTTAAATGCTTGATCACAGTTTTGATGTTTAAGCAGCAATCAACTGTTAACCTAAAAAATGAATTTCTGAGTTTAAATTATGTTTGATCGTTGATCAAAGATGATTTCCAACTCAAAAATTGTGCATCAGTATTGAAAAATATCACAAACTTAATTGGATAATTAGTTGTATCTCTGCCAATTCAAATGGAAATAATTTTAGCTAAAAATATATTAAAAACTCAAATGCGTAATTACTTGAAATTTCAACCGGAATCAAATTAAAATGATGCGGCTTTTAGCTTAATACAGATACTATCTGCAAAGAAAGTGAAGACCATCAACATGTGTATATAATAGATTTTAAAAAGTCCGGAAGTGTTCTACATTCATCATACTCCATACTCATCTCAATATGAGTGGTAGTACCAGCTTGTTCATAAAATTGGTGGCAATATTAGCAGTTAGTTCGTTACTAACAGATGCAAAGGTAACTAATAGAGCCCACAACTGTTAATTGTTTCTGATGTATATTAATTATCTGTTATAGCGCAATTTATTTATAGAAATCCTTGATGTTTCCTGCAACTCCACCTCTTCAGGAATAATAAAACAGTCGGGCTGTTTCATCAGAGATAACAAATTTTCAGGGTTTATTAGCTTCAATCGTATAGTGCACAATCTTGATATTAAAACAACGTTGTATCTGAATCCTAAAAATTTGCCAAGAATGACCATTTTGGATTTTCATGTAAATGCATGTGACTTCCTCAGAATGACACATAAGCAAAAATTATTTAAAATATTTGTGGATCAAATCAAAAGTTACATCAATTTTGATCTCGTCTGTCCTTTTAAACCGGTATGTTTTATATTACACACTTTTGAGAAATCTATTTATTTACATCATTTCCGCTATATTTTCAGGACTTTAACCACACAGTAACGGAATTTGTAATGAATTTAGGCACTTTTGATACAAATTTTCCCCCAAGTAAATTTGACTCATCATATTTCATCTTTGATCGAGGTGTGAAACAAGGTTATCTAAAACTCAAAGGACGAATTTTTTATAAGTAATGGTCGGGTGGAGCGACTGCAACCAAAATACATACATACACAGATTTGACGACCTCCCTCGAAAAACGCAGTAAGCGGAATTTTTTGTAATATTGGTTTTTTGTCGATTCCTACTCATATCACTTTTCCAGATCATTTAAATGCAATTCTGAGTAAACACAATTAGTTTCTGAGACTTTGAATGCGTGTAAAAGTGAAAAATCCATAGTAAAAAATGTATAGACTTGAAAGTTTATACTTCTATTATTGAATGCATCTATCGTGAATTTTAGCTTGAATTTGAATTGTATTTTAATAAAAATTTCTATAAGTGTATCTAGTTTTAAGTCAATTGTGAATTAGTACTTTGCTGAAGTGTGTAGAATTTAAATAATTGTGAATTATCATTGAAAATAGAAAACAAATAAGAAAGCTGGGGGTAAGTGTTCGTGGAAACTCTCGTTCACGTTTCCCCAAACCCGAAATTGGTGAGCATCGTCGTAGCCCAATACACTCTTTATACATATCCAATAAACATTTTGAATTTAAAACTTAAATTTTCTAAATAGTTCAATGTTTTGATTAGTCAATCAAAAATGTTTAAAGGTGTTTATTGATTAATAAATGTGGTAATTAATGCAGACACACAAAACAAACTACCCACACTGTTTAAGACGTGTTTTATCTCTGTCGAACAATTTGAATTTTGTCACTTACAACGTTTTTCACGAGGAGCCTTCATATGTCAATTCATGTATTTGTGACATTTAATGTCTTGCCTGTTACTGCCAATTAATAAATCGGGGCCTGATGAGAGACTGAATTATACAGTAACTCAGACTACAGGTACTACATCTCTCAGTAAATTGATGAAATTTGGCATGGTTGCATTTGGACGTTGCATATTGAAATGCGTTGTTGTAATAATAGCAGATATAGACATTAGTACAAAACATCGAACAAGGCAACAGAAAGGGCATTTCGTGTTTTGAAATAGTTGTTTTGAATACATCACACGTCCATACTAACAATAAAAATAAAAAAAGTCCAAAATACTTTTGAATTTCAACAGTTCTTGAACGAAGGAACATGCTCGGCTTAGTTACCACTGATAACTTCCAATAATTTCCAATTGTATATCTGTGACAATTAAGAGTTCTTGCTTTTTCATAAATGTTGGTGTCTACCAGTATTGAAAAGCATTGAACAAATGCAACCAGGAATGTGGGCAATACGTACATCAACGAAGGTGAAACACGTACCACAGCAGTGACGCAAATTGTGAAAAAGTGAAACACGTTCAGATAACTTCATTAGTGCACCTTGTTGTTTGTTCTCGTTCAGATCTTTTGTATTCTGTATGTAGAATTTCGCAGAAAAATACACACGACAGCAGCAAGTGTTTGAATAGAACCAACGCTTTTAATTTAAGATATCAAAAGATGTAGACTGGGATGGCAATGCTGGAAGCCTGGAATCATATATGAACTATGCATGTTTCGGTGTATTTTATATATTACTTGCTGACCCGAAATATGTTGTTTTGCCTTAAAATTTCTTCTTCAAAGGTTCCATGGCGCCATCTGTCGAAAATTGGTTGTACCAACTCAGAAACCTTCGACGGCTCATGCACAACAACTTTGCTAAAGATCATTACATTATCAAATGCATAGCTTACGATTCTATAAAGGACATACAGTCAAGCATTAATTTTTTAATGTGGTACCATATGCTGGGGATCAAATAAAGGAAATATTCCCTTCCCCAGAATCAAAACCAAACCAATTTACTACGTTTGAGTTGCTATTGAAATTCATAATTAGTTGGTTTTGATTTATGGTTGATCTAACTTTATATTCGAAAAGAGTTTTTCAGTGCTTGATGACAACAGTGGCAAATGTCACCAAAAAACAGCAAAATTCTAATGATTGATAAAATATTTAATAAAATTGGAAGTATTTAAGCAGAAATGAAGGTGGACTAGTTGAATGGTATGTTTTTATTGTTATTTCGTTTAGGATGATGATTATAATTATTCACATTAACAATTTCAGAAGCTTTGGGCTTGATTTACTTTTTGTTTTCTGTCAAAATCATATGGTCGCTTGATCACAGTTTAAATGCTTGATCACAATTTTGCCGTTGAAGCAGCAATCAATTGTTAACTTAAAAAATTAACTCGGAGTTTAAATTATGTTTGATCGTTGATCAAAGTTGATTTCCAACTCAAAAATTGTGCATCAGTATTGAAAAATATCACAAACTTAACAGCATAATTAGTTGTATCTCTGCCAATTCAAATGGAACAATTTTAGCTAAGAATAGATTAAAAACTCAATTGCGTAATTACTTGAAATTCCAACCGGAATCATATTAGCTTAATACAGATTCTATCTGCAGAGAAAGTGAAGGCCATAAACAAGTGTATATAATGGATTTTTAAAAGCCCGGATGTGTTCTACATTCATCATATTCCATACTCATCTCAATATGAGTGGTAATACCAGCTTGTTCACAAAACTGGTGGCAATATTAGCAGTTGGTTCGTTATTAACAGATGCTAAGGTAACTAATACAACGCACAATTCTTTGACGTCTGGGAATAAGGTCTTAAGTCAGAAACTGTAGTTTTCGTTATGTTAAATTGAACATTATTTATATTATTTATTTAAGTTATTAATACGAAACGAAAGAGAAAAAAAATTGAGTTAAATCCAATCAAAAACGCGAAATGCATTTTTTGACTTAAGACCTTATTCCCAAACGTCAAAGAATTGTAAATCTTGTCTGATTTATATTAATTATCTGTTACAGCGCAATTTATTTATAGAAATCGTTGATGTTTCCTGCAACTCCACCTCTTCAGGAATAATGAAAGAGTTGGGTTGCTTCATCAGAGATAAAAAATTGTCACTGTTTTTTAGCTTCAATCATATTGTGCACAATGTCGATATTAAAACTACATTGTATCTGACTCCTAAAAATTTGCCAAGGATAACACTTTTGGATTTTCAAGTAAACGCGTGTGACTTCCTCATAACGACACATAGGCAAAAATTATTTAAAATATTTGTGGACCAAATCAGAAGTTACGTCAATTTTGATCTCGTCTGTCCTTTGAAACCGGTATGTTCTATATTACACTTGTTTTGGAAATCTACTTATTTACATCATTTCCGATATATTTTCAGGACTTTAACCACACAGTAACGGAATTTGTCATGAATTTAGGCAATTTTGAAACAAATTTTCCCCAAAGTAAATGCGAAGCATCATTTTTCATTTTCGATAAAGGTGTGAATCATGGTTATCTCAAATATAAAGGACGAGTATTTTACAAGTAATGGTCGGATGGAACGACTGCGACCAAAATACATTCATACTTCCATTTGAAGCCTTCTCGCGAATAACTTTATAAGCGGAATTTTTTGTAAAAGTGTTTTTGTCGATTCCTGTTCATATCGCTTTCCCAGATCGTTTCAATGCAATCCTAACTGAGATTTTAAATGCGTGTAAAAGTGAAAAATCTTCTCTGTGAAAACGTGTTATCATCAGTTAGTTTTGGATATGAAACGGTGGTCTATTGTGAAATGTATGAAACTTAAATTTTCTTAATATTTCAATGGTTTAATTAATAAATCAAAAACGTCTAAAGGTGTTTATTGATTAATAAATGTGACAATTTATCCAGGCAAACAAAACTAACTGCCATCAATGCTTCAAACGCGCTTTGTCTCTAGCGTGGTTACATGTGGATGGTGCATGTTGAAATGTATTGCTATAATAATAGCAGATAGAGACATTAGTACAAAACATCGAACAAGGCAACAACAACGGCATTTCGTGCTTGTCTTTTGAGATAGTTGTGTTAAATACAACACAAATCCATAGATACTAACAATATCAGATACAAATTTCACCGTTCTCCACCAAAACGACGTAAAAAAGTAATGTTAACGTTTCTTGTAACCCCACCTGGTGTAAATAAATTTGCGCCAAACGTGTGGTATTAATGTTGCGTCATGGTTAATGCCCTTTCTGCCGAATAACTAAGTATTCGAAAAAATATTGAATATTTAATTGCACCTCTGACAATTCAATTCGAATGGAAAAGTGTTAGCTCGGAATAGATTAAAAACATAATTGCTTGTTTACGTGACCTTCCATCAGTACAAATTTCAATCCACGGCCAATTAAAATACAGCGGGGTTTGGCTTAATACAGATCCTATCTGCAGTAAATATGATGACTTCAAACTGGTTAAACATTAGTATATATAGATACGGTAAAGGCCTGAATTAGTTTTAAATTTATCATTTTCCACACTCGTTTCAGTATGGGTGGTTCTTCTAGCTGGTTCATAAAACTGGTGACTATATTTTTGGCGTGTGGTACGCTACTAACAAATGCTAAGGTAAGTAATAGAGCTAACAATAGTTACGCATGATAATTAGCATATCCTCTTCAGCGCAATTTATTTATAGAAGTCCTTGATGTTTCATGCAACTCCACCTCTTCAGGAATAATGAAACAGCTGGGTTGCTTCACCAGAGATAACAAATTGTCAATGTTTGTTAGCTTAGATCGTATTGTGCACAATATCGACGTTAGAAATACGTTGTATCTGACTCCTAAAAATTTGCCAAGGATGACCATTTTGGATCTTCATATAAATGCGTGTGACTTCTTCAGAGTGACACATAGGCAGAAATTATTTAAAATATTTGTGGAACAAATCAAAAGTCACGTCAATTTTGATCTCGTGTGTACTTTGAAACCGGTGTGCTTTATATTACACACGTTTTGGAAATCTACTTATTTAAATCATTTCCGATATATTTTCAGGACTTAAACTACACATTAACGGATTTTATGGTAAATTTAGGCAATTTCGAAACGAATGTTCCCCCAAGTAAATATGAATCATCATATTTCATCTTCGATCGAGGTGTGAAACAAGGTTATCTAAAACTCAAAGGACGAATATTTTATAAGTAATGGTTGTATGGGCAGCGAATACAACCAAAATACATACATATAAGTACATACATATATATTAGTTTTTGTTTGGTATAAGGTAAATAAAAAAGTGTGCAATTCAAGTCTTTTAATGTCTTGTATTTTTGCCTTTTATATCCTAAATGTTAAAATGTTAACATTATATTATTTGCGCCACGTTTTTTGGCGGCGAGCAATATTAATTTACCAAAAATTTATAATGCCAGATTGAAGATTGGAAAGTTTTATAGTGTTTGTCTCAGAAAGTATTGACGCGCGAGCAATATTTCTTGTGTTTTCAGTGACTCGAAAATTTCGTATCAGTCAAAAAATGGAATTAATTCGTGCACATTTTGTTTGATGAACTTAAATTTGTATATGTCGATGATGCACGGTCCTGAAATAATGCTGAACTGATATAATGAATTTAATTGTGGTCGACGTTCGCTTCAGGACGCATCCCGTGTAAGACGAAAATGCAAAAGGCAATGTGTTAGTGCTATAGGAAATTTTGTTGGCTTTCAACAAATAATTGAATTACTCACCTGCCCATTATGGGCTCTAGGGGCTGTAGGAAAAACCTTATATTTAAACCGAATTTACAAAAGGAGAATAAAACACATTATTAATTATGTTTTCAAATATATATCACTTTTGAAGAAAAATCTACAAATAAGTTTTTGTTGAAGTACCAGATGGCTTCGGTTGGAAAAAAATTGAGGTCGTTCAAATGACCATTGAATGGCATTCTGACGACGGATTTGAATTCAGCGGACCCTACATGGTGAAAAATATGTTTGCAAGCATTGCTTTCGTGAATTGAAGATCTGGTGCGTTTTGTTTCTTACTGGTGACAGACAGCAGTGTTTTCAACAGTTGTCAACAAACGAGACCACATTTAGTTCACAAATTCATATATTATAATCTATTAGTCATTGTGTCCCAAAAATATTATATTGAATAGCAAAAATAATGCGTTTGGATGCAAGTATACTATATTTGCGATAAGCTACAAATACGGTATATATGCATCGCAAACAACTAAAAAATAAAATTTGTTCGGCGTGTTATTACACATAGAAACGCAATTTCAATAAAAAAAAATCAAAACTATTTTCAAAGCGGCACAAAATGGGTTAAAGTGAATTTCGCAGTTTCAATACAAAATGCTTAAAAAGGTGCTGCCAGCAGTCCCTTTGAAGCAGTCATAACTCTTCACAGCGTATTAGAAGATTGTAGTATTCTCTCAAAAGTTCCAATTTCGTGGTGAACTTTATTTTCTCGTTATTTCCGTTAAAGCCAAAAAGTATGCAAAGGTATTACAAATTTTCTGAAAAACCGGCCTCTGTAACGGAACGCACTTCAAACATTCATATTTTTGTAACGCACCAAACTTACTTGTATTTAAATGGAAACATTAGCATGTTTACTGACAAACATGTATGCTTTTGCGTGGAAACATATGCGTGCTTCATCCCAAACATCGATATACTTAACCTCCACATACTTGCGTGGAAACATGTGTGTATTTCCCCCCAAACGTAGTAATATTTGGATTTCCATACATATATGTTTATATTGTATTATTTATTATAACTTATTTTACCAATATAAGCATTGTTTCAACTGCTTTTTTCTCTCTTTTTTGTTTGTCAGGTTATTGTTTGCACCTGTTTCAACAAACTAAGCCATATTTGGGTTACAAAAATATATATTTTCCCCAACATGTCCCCAATGTCTCCAACATGTCCCCAATGTTAGTTAAGGCAAAAATTTAAAGCATTTTTATCGTTACAATATATGTATATTACATTTGTTATTCCAATTGTTAAAAAATATCAGTAGATGTCTTCTGAATTTTAAGTACTGTCGTTTTTTACATTGATTGACAGTTCTTAAAATATTTAGCAGTGCTCTTTCATCTGTCTGATTATAACAATTTGTACAAATGATGAAGAAAATGTTGCAGCAAACGGCAATTGTAGAGAAAATTAAAGGATTGAGCAACGTGTCTTAATGCGCCTCTATTGTTGACTAAATGTATCCTTATTTTCCTCGAACTTCGATTATTGTCTTTCGCGTCATCTGCCTGCAGTATCGAATGTAATATATTTCAACAAATGAAAATGCTGTGCTTGATTTATATTGTACTGTCTTTGTTCCACATAAAACCGATTTTAATTTACACAATTTTCGGCATATGCTCGCTTGCATACCTTTAAACCTCGAATACTCAAATGTTTTTCTCCTTATGCCCAATAATTTTTAATCGTATTCAAGCAACTTTTCGCCAACCGCAAACGCGGCTGATACGAGTAAAGCACTGACATGCAACGTATGAGTATTGAAAGTCCCAGGACAACATTAACACAACACAACAAGGATAGGAAATGATACGATATGTTACGACTCCACTTGCTACGCGTATAATGATGCCGATGATGATGAACGCAAGGAAGAGTCTTCCGTTGCCATAATTACACCACACATATACAAAATTTGTGTGTGAGTGTATTTGTAAGTATGGATGTTTGTGTGCAAATGGAAACATTAAGTAAATACCAGGCCATTCACATGTTGTTCGCTGACAAACGGCGCCTTTTTTGTCCGTGTGTGAGTGTTCGTCCTTCTGTCCCTTTGTCTGTCTGAAAATATTTTTATATAATTTTATTGTCATTTACTTGCAGCCAGACCACAATGCAATTGCGAAAACAGTTGGGTTGTTGCTGTTGTTCATCTACATTCCATAATGCCAACAGAAGAGCAATACAAACAACAACAAACACGCATGGACACACACATTATATAACCAACAATACCACCACATTACACCGCACAACTAAAACTACAACAACGTGCAACATGTAAAAAGTGCCCAGAACTGATAGTTGGGAAATTCCAATATGTTTTAGCCAAAAAAAGTGAATTTTGTTACATCCACTCGTGCCAAAAAAATATTTAAGGATATTTCGTTAGTCTGGTATTCGAATTCGCTGTTTCGAACTTTGTGTTGTTTTTAATTTTTTTAGTTCGTTTTTTTAAGATGTTGCTTAATTCCAAAATTAAATATCAAGAATATAATAATAAGAATTGCTTGACCACCGTCACTGTTAGGACATCTTCTCATATTTTTCAACAATAACTGGAACTGGAACTTTGTTTTTTAAATTAAATAAAACAACGAATTTATATGAAAATCATTCAAGTTTTTATTGTATTGGAAAGAGTAAGATTTGACAACTATATATGAAAAATGGCACCGGACAGACGAGCATTTTCTTTCACGTTTTCTTAAAAGGGTCGTTTTCTCCAATCACGTCACTGATTTAGAGTTTTTGGCTGTAATCGATACGGTCTCTATAGACTCCATCTTGAATATATTCCCACAAAAAATAGTCCAGAGGCATTAAATCGCATGATCGGGGCGGCCAATTAACAGCAGAATTTTGTGAAATTATGCGATTATGGCCGTCGGTGGTGTAATGGTTAGTGTGCGCGGCTCTTGTACATGAGATCCTGGGTTCGAACCCGGCTCTGACCACCTTCAAATTTTCTTTCGGCGGCGGTCACCTCGCATAGTGACGGCGACACTATCGAGTATCTAGCCATGAAAAAGCTTCTCAAAATACCGTTCGGAATCGGTGTAAAACTGTAGGTCCCAATCAGTGAGTGAAAACTGGAAAGCGCACAGCTCAGTGATTGTGAGAAGTTCTCCCCAGTCCCTTTATGGGATGTAATGGGAAACTATTTATTTTTTTTTTTTATGCGATCGGTAAATTTGATTTGCAATAAATTCTATGTTTTTCGGTGGCGGTGTGACATTTGGCATCGTCATGTTACAACCACATGCCAGTGATATCCATATCATCAACAATAGGCTAAAATTTAGTTGTAAATATGTATCTCTCGATACCATGATCCATTCACATTAATCGCATTTCCATTTTCGAAAAGAAATGATCCAATCACGGCTCCAGACCACATAACGTGCCATACAGTGACACGCTCAGCATGGTAAGACTTCGCAACAATTGCTCGTGAGTTTTCAGAAGCCCAAATACGGAAATTTTGCTTGTTGACGTATCCAAGCAAATGAAAATGGGTTTCGTTTGGAAAAAATATTTTCCCAAAAATGTAGCTTTCACAGATCCACCATTTTCATAGTGGACTTTTAATACTTTAATGGGATTTTCGTGGGAAATTGAAGCCATTGTAATTCATATCTCAACAAGTAAACCGTCAAAGCTGTCGTGTTATTCCAATTACCCCGTTAGGTTCTTTCCGGGGGAGCTGATGACCCAAAATATAATGAAAAATTAGGTTGGGACAGCCGAATTGGCCGATATAGAATTTGGAGTTAATCACAAGCGAATCCAGAGATTGTCACAACCGAAATTAGAGTTTGTCACTGGCGAATATGGAGATTCCCCAAGTTGTGGAGTTGTTACAACCGATTCAAAAATTTTATGAGATTGCGGCAACCTTTAACTTCGGTTGCCCCAATTGAAATATATTTTTAATTGAGTTTGCCCCATCTAAAATTTTCTATCATTTAAATGTAAATTATATCAATTAAATATTACTGCACATTTGAACGTCGCACTTGAACGTCGACAACTGATTTAATTTTGAAGTGGTAGATGAATTTATCTATCTTGGATCCAAACGTCCAGCAATACTAGACTCTCATTTTACCTGTCCTGCCACGTGGCTCCGAGACTTGCGTCATATCGCAAGCGGATGAAAAACATTTGAGAGTTTTCGAGAGAAAAATTCGCCGTAATATATATGTTCCTGTTAAAGAAGTAACGGCGAGTACCGACGTGGTTGGAACCAAGAGCTATATCATTCGTATTCTGACGTAGACATAGCTAGGCGCCTCAAATTAGGCCAATTGCATTGACTAGGCCATGTTATCAGAATGGATGAAGATGAGCTAGCGCGAAAGTTGTTCGAGAACGTACCCGATGGAATCAGGAAAAGAGGACGACCAAGCGGAAGAATCCCTCTGTATCCTGGGTGTTACCGACTGGCAAGAAAGGGTAAAGGATGCAACCAGTTGGAGAAATATGTTAAAATTGGTTTGTTTAATTAATATGTATAAGACATTTGACCTTATGAGGTTGTAACATAGTCAATAAATTTAAAGTTGAGCTTTTCAATTCTGCCTTTTCGCAGATCTCAACAGCAAGAAAAAGATTTAAGAAAAAAATGTTTAAATATGCGACCTTGAGCTACTAAGCTGGATACAAATTATAAAACGGATATCCTCTTCGAAATGTCCTCAGAGTTCTAAGAAATTGTTCGAGTGAGAAAAATTCCCCATTATTATACAATATTCGAAAAAAAAACGAACGCTATTAGACGAAGTAGTTTCGGTTAAACAAGCGGAAGGATATATTCTCACGATACCCATCCTGTAAACCTTTACTGTATAGTAGGGTGGATTGAAAGTCAAAAAAAAGTCACACTCGGAAAGAGATGTAGTTTGGGATCCTTAATTAGGGGGAAATAAGGAAAAAAATTGTAAAAAAAATTTTTAGGTCGCGTCTCTCCCTTGAAATTTGGAAATTATCGCTATTTTGGCGTTGATTTCAAAAAATCCTAGAAATTAACGAATCAACTTATTCGAAATTTCAAAGTTCCAGCTTGTTCAGTACTCAAACAAAAGTATGATGCCGAATTTAATGGGCGAATATAGTAGTCTATATATGGATTACTCTATGATTGTTAACGTCAGTTCAGAATTGAAATTCGTTTCAAAACACATAATGGAAATTCAAATGACATTTTTGAAAATAATTTCAGCAGTTGTAGTCGAATTAAATCGAATTTCGGTTGCCGTAGCAGAATGAACAAGAAATTCAAGTGCATCAACTGCATTTTGAATAATTACGGTTGCTGTAACGTAATTAAGGCCAAATTAGGTTTTGAAAACTGAAATTAAAAACTTATTTGATGCTACGAAAATTATTGGAAATTCGGTTGTCGTAAACTTAATCAATTATGTGGAAAAGTGGTGTCAACCGAATTTCAGTTCAAGCGACTAATTTCAGTTGTAGCAACCTCCTTTCATTTGCGGCAACCGCAATACGATGGCAACAACTATATGTATGATTGCTACAACATCATTTAATATAAACAGTTTTGGGATCCCATTTTCAAGCACCTATCGTGATATTAATATCAACTTTAAAGCGACTTGAGAAGTGAATTAAAACTTAGGGCAAAAGAAAATCTATTCAGAAGAGACTAGTTTTTTATATTCGCTGATTGGGACCTACAGTTTTATACCGATTCCGAGCGGATTTTTGAGAAACTTTTTATGGTTAATTAATCGTTAGTGGCGCTGCCACTAGGCGCCATGATCGTCGTCAAATGAAATGCAAAGTGGTCAGGGATCGAACCCATGTTCTGATAGTCACGCACCACCGAAACGCATAGCTTCCCAGTTGGTCATGAAGACCTTTTCATTATGATTGACTCTACGATATTTTCAGTAGTATTTCCTAAGGATAATGTCATTAGGTAAGGGCGATTTATATAAGACATCTTCATGACTCGTTACTAGTTTTGAGTTGCGCGGCTGCACTTGTAAAGAAACTGACTTTTTATATAAGACCGTCCTACTGATTTAACAGCATTATGTCATGGCTGACTGTTACTAAAGCCGAAGCTGACTGTGTATAGAGGATGCCTTTCTCACTTATCAACTGCAGGTCATTTGCGTGTATTTGAAATTTTCGAAAAATTTCAAACTGATTCATATGTCCATTTATTTGTACGCCCAGGATTCTTGATGTTCACAACTCTTCTTCTAGATTTTATTTAATTCTCGGTCAAACAGACCCAATATATTAGCAAGGATTAAAATAAAGTATGCATTTAGAAGATTACACATGAGCACAACATTTAGTGATGTAGTCACCAAATGATCCACTGATGAATAATGGGTTAAGGACATGCTGATCACAACTATTGACAAACTGCGAACGATTCCTGCTGACTTTTTTATGGGAGTCAGTAGGGACTCTCACATGTCAACCCTTAGTCACTGATGATATCGTTGGCACTTTCTAACTGGGTTACTGAATGTGAGAACCTTTCCCTGCCCCTGCGTGGTATTTAATGGGAAAATTATTACGTATTTGTGTCGTAACTAGTACAAGTAAATTTTAAAACTGTTTTATGGATTAATATTTTTAAAAATTAGCTGAACAAATTCTCCTTAAAGAATCTACCCAAAACTCCGAATCCAGAGGAAGTAATACATGTTTGTGAATTCATCGAGAGCAAAAGGTGAAATGTTTTCAAATAACTGCAAAAATACTAAGACATCAACTGCTCGAAATTAGAAAATTAAAAAAGTACAAAAGTACAAATTAAAAAGTACAAAGTGCTACTAAAATGTATTACCTAATGGAAAACTGATTCCACGACTAAGGCAACATAATTTGGACTGACCCTATTTTTAAGAGGCCACTAGTGTATGGGTGTGTGTGACTGAGGCGAAAAGTGAACATTTTCTCGTTGTTTGCTCATTCGTTTTACCTTTTGTGTTCTTGTTTCTCTGCTACATTTAAGCCGATTTTAAAAACGTAAAGTGATCACGTTAACATAACAAGGCTACAAACGCAGATATGCACATACCTACACATCTATATGTATACGTGCGTATGTACGTGTATGTCTACTTATCTGATTGTATGTATGTTACGTTAAATGCTTAATATATTTAGCAAGCATAAACTCCAACATATGGATGTGTTTATCCTTTATGCTCGACGTCCTTGTATTGTCAATGCCTTTGTGTTTTCATCTACCGACGCCCTCTCTTATTCCACACCTTCATGCATCTGCTGGTAAACATTGGAATATAAAATCAGGGCTTGTTGCTTTGGCTACTTTTCAAGGGAGTCCTTTATCGATTTAAGAGAATTGTTAACACACACATAAACACACACTGACACGTGGCCGATAGTAGTTAGGTAGTTTCTTTGGAAGATGCATGCGGATGGGCAAGTACCGTGGAGTTACTTAATATCGAGGAGGGGCGAATGTTAAAATTAAGGAAAATTATCATCTCATTTCAATGAAAAGTTACATGTTGCTCAAGATTTTAAATGGGATGATAGAAATGTCAGAATAGAAGTCGGACTTGTAATTTTAGAGTCAAAAAATTAATAATTTTGAATGTGTGATCCCAGAGATTTTTACGGCTAAATTGAAGTCAATTTCTTGATTAGTTGAGAACAGAAGCTTAGCGGGATTTGAAATATTAAAATTGTATAAATAATTATAATTAATATCTAATATTAACAATTTACAGGATTTCTATTCAAGACAATATTGCTGTGATATTGCTTAAATAACATTTGAATCCAAAGTATGTCAAAGTAACATTAGAATTTAAACAAACAGTTTGTGGTGTGTATTACAGATTGGTAGTTGTTACCGATTGCAAAGCGTAATGTCGATAAGTTGTCACTCTAAATTGAAAGCTACCACAACCTATTTCACCACAAATGGTTGATGAATTCGATGGCGCTACAATGCGATCTAACCACTAACAATTAAGTCGCAACGAAATTTTCCAAGGGGGTTCGATGATGCACAGTCGCTGTTGCGATGGATAGTGTATGCGGCTCTTGTGCTTCGATCGTGAGTTCGATCTCTGCTCCGACCATATTACATTTCCTTGGATGACGGCCACCTCGCTTATTGATGGCGACGCTATCGAGTACTTATCCATGAAAAAGCTTTTCAAAATACCGTTCGGAACCTGAGTAAAACTGTAGGTCCCAATCGGTGAGTGAAAAATTAGACAGCGCGCAGCTCACTGGTTCTGACAAGCCCTCCCCAATCCCTTCATGGGATGTAATGGGAAACTGCTTTTTTCCCATGAAACGGGTGTTCGACTTGGTAGTTGGAGTACTAGTAGAAAATTGAGTGTAATGAATGAATATGCGGAAATTGGCTGGAAGTAAATCAAATTTTAGTGCATTTAAATTATATTTATGGACGATTGATTGATGGGAATGTATTTTAAATTAGGTCTGATTAATGATAAAATTTTTAAATTATATTTGATGCTTAAATTATGATTGAACTTTATGAGAACTTCAATGACTTGCAAATGTTCCCGATCTCAGAAAAAACAGCTATTGCACGCTCTTGGCATTTATCTCTATGAAATGTTCAATCACAGATGGCGAAAACGCTGGCATTACTACGAGTTGATTCCGGAAACTGATGGCAAGAAGTTATATTAGATATAAATAACCGATTGGAGTGAGTCTTGGCTCTGGCTGATTTCAAACGCCTAAAAGTCTGCACCGTCCAATATTCCAACTATCGTAATGTAAAAGAACCCGAGTTTTTAATGGACAATAATACAATTCTAAAAGGACTATTAGTAAATTTCATTCATGGGACAACTTATTAGTATATCACAATTATAATTTGTAGTTTAATTTGAATTACCTGTCGAAATGCAATTTCAAATCTGGCACTTTTGGTTTTCAAATATTGGTTTATGAATTTGAAAGTACTATGAGGGAATGTATAATATATGTATATATGAAGTAAAAATTGTTGCCTGTAAAGTCGGTTTTACGGGCGAAGATTTTACGTGACAACGTCTTTTTCTCGGTAGAATAATTATTGATATGAATATAATTAAATTGCACAATAGGAGTGCAATGAACTCACTTGCCCAATGAGTGTTAGAACTCACGGGCGATGTTTTAACATTTATTGAAACTTATGGTTTAGGAAAATAGAAGTAATTTCAACACCATCTAGGTACCTGTGCGATTTCTATGAACACATTATCAAATGTGACATTATAAACAATAAACATATCCTTTATTATAAAATATAAACATTTCTTTTATTATAAAAAATAAACATTTCTTTTATTAAAAACAAAAGAAAATAATTTACTAACCAAAAAGTATTTCAATTCATCATATTCGCATATCGTTTTTAAAGCCGACCGCAGCTCTCTGTTTCGTTTTGGCTACCTAATTCATATGAAAATTTCTACACACAAACATACACTACACATATCATAAAGCCAAAAAACAAAAAACAAAAAAAAACAAAAAATAATACCTTATCCAATGCAGACTGATCTAAATCAATATTCATACACACGCACATATATACGCACATACATACTTGCTCAGTCGTCATATATATGATGTGCCAAAAAACAAAAACACTCACACCACCGACCAACAGCCACTAGAAGCCAGCAAAGCAAATCGTTTCTGGCACACAAGTAAACACATTGCGTTTACTTGTGTTCGGTGACTCATCGTAACGTTACCGGGCGTTACACTTTTTCATAAGTGACTCCCAGCCGCAACCTAATTTAAGACGTTGTCACGTCAAAAACAGGATTGCCATAGTCAAAGAAATTCAAAACAATTAAAAGCATTCCCATATTTCATAACAATTGGCATCCGATTCCACTACCTGCATTTGCATTGCCTGTATAAATGGAAATTCAAAATATTTTAATTGCCCTTGCGAACAATGGTAATTCTTTTGTATTTGGATTAGATAAAGTAATGCAAATTAAAATCCAATGCAAATTAAAAAAGCCCATGTATGGTAAATTCGTAACAATAAAATATTGTATTAAATGTACAAATTTTAAAGATAAAATTAACAGTCATTTTGCAGCCGTCGTCATACTGTTGTCATTGATTTTTTTGTGAAATTTGTACGCAGATTTTAAACAGATGCATTAGGGTGTCTCGTCGTGCAAAAATGTATAAAATTCAAACAACGCGCAAAAGTCTGGCGATTTTTGGCAAAAATCCAACAAAGAACCAACATTAAGAGATTTTTTTTGAGTCAACATGCAATTGAAGACAGGTCGAATGTATTTTCGGAAAAGCCTTCGACATTTTTGTTTTCGTATATATGTATGTAGGTATCAAAGGTTACGTAAGCACATGCTGGTTACAGGAAAAATATATAAAGGAATAACGTAGTATAATTTTGGTCCACTAAAATAAAATTGATGGTCTTACCAATGGTACCAATTCAGACACAGTGAGTAGTCATCCTATGATTAACTTGTCACGGAGTTCGAAACTAGTCATGCCAGTGAGTGTGCTTCCTGAATTATCTATTATTCCAACGATAACCAATAATTTTTCACTTAGAAAAATATATCAGACCTTGAAAGTTTGTAGTATGAACTTCTCATACATTTAAGTTCAAAAACTTACAACCATAAAATCGTTACAAAAATTCTAAAACTTTTAATTTTAACAACAAAAATTCCAAGTGTTAAAAAGTTACGTTAAAACAAATAGAGGTATAAAATGTCACAAACTTTTTTTGGAAATGATGTGAAGGATCGGAATTTTTGTATGGGATTTGCTTAAAAATGTTTCCCCTCCTAAGCATCTTATTGCGCATGTCTTGAATTCCAATTACAAAATCAAATCGATTATTTTCTTTCAAAGTTACACACACAAAAATACGTACGGAAAAATTTCCTAATTTTTATTTTTGAAGTAATCTGCTGATTTATACTCGTCGTTTGAGTACTTTTACGTTTAAAATAATTGTAAATTCACATTTTACGGGTCACACTAATATACATTTATATTTACGTAACTCCATTAACATGCGAAGTATATAAACAATTCCAATTGGTGCAATTTGACACTGAGTCTGATCTTAATGATGCCGCTGCTAAGACTATACAAATGCTCATGCAGTAAAATAACAGCGGCGGAATACAGTGTGGAATATTTATAACATGTTGAAGACCCTAACTAATTTTTCTTTCCAGCTTCCACGAAAGTATTTCAGAAGGTGTGATATAATGCACATCATTCTTCCACTCAACTGCTGGAATACCAGAGAGAGGAATACAAGTTGTCTGTTACTCTGTCGCGTTGCGTTTTGGAAATTAGAGAAATAAGATCGATTGATGACTTTCACTGATTTTTCTACAGTTTTCTATTTGAGTTTCAAATTTAACAGTCTTTGGTACTTCAGTGTAATTTCCTCTTGCACAAGGCAACATTTGCGAAAAGGCCTTACTCCCAAGCTTTGCTTTCCGCTGCTGTTATATCCGTTTATCGGCATTAATACAGCCTTTTAATCACCCACATGTACACTATCATTCATTTGTATTAACTCGTATTGTTTTATGAGTTGTGGAAGATGTTTCTGCAGAAGCGTATCTGCATGAACGTGCAAGTATATTCTGCAGCAAACTTACTATTTATGTTGCTTTCTTGACTTAATGAAGCCGCAATATTTTTCACATTTCTTTTTACTGAAATTATTTTTTTTGGTGATATTGATATTTGCACTAACGATTGAATGCAATTTATATGAAATATTTAAAAAATAATAATATCAGCCGTTGCGATATGAGATGTTGTGGCTAGAAAATCAATACAACAAAAGGAGGGTTGGTATTTAAGTTTACCATATCGCAGCCCATTGAAGTTTAAAATATATATAATTAAAATATATATAATAATATGTTTTTGTCTAAACAAATAATAACCAAGAATTGTTACTATCCACTTTAACAAATCTGTCCTCATTTTCTCAAAATTTTCGATAAAACTCCTCTATGAATTTGTGAGTAGGTTGATACATTTTTTATCTTAACGGAAGAAGATTTTGGCCTTTACTGAAATAGTAAACATTTTCAGTTATTACTCTTTTGTAATTAATGTGCGGTATTGTGATAGAATGAATAACTTTTATATGACAGGAACAATGAGTAAAATTGACACTACTGTTTGAATGTGTGTACAATACCTCCAAATCTAGAAAAAAACTGGAATTCCTATTACTACTTGCACAACAAACACGTTATTATTTATACTATAGTATAATTCCGGGCGACTGCTTAATATGATTCAATGCTTTTCAAAATGTAATTCATATTAGGAAAGTGTTACCACTTGCCAGCATAACTCTACCCGGAGTTGCCAGAAGATACTAAAAAATGCGGGAAATGACCAAAAAGGTGCCAGATAAGAAAAAAAGATGCTAAAGCTTTATTAACTTAAAAACGAATTTAAAAAATCAATATTTTACAAAAGTGTTCACAATTTTGTTATCTGTTATACAGTTTTATCGTAAAACTGTAATTTTTTTTTGGTTTATTATTGAATTTTTGTGTTTTACTTCAAATTAAACTGGATTTTCTTTTTCCAGTAAAACAAGAACAAAAAGGAACGGATACTGCCGCTCCAGAGGAGGTGGTTTCTGTTCAAAAGAACCTTAACATTAAAAAAGTGAAAAATGAAAAAATGGAAAAATTTCTATTTGTCAACCGAAACATAATTAAGTTGAGCTCGAGGTCAGTAGTTTTCCATTCCCTCATATATTCACTTCCGCGTATAAGTATCCGATATTTCGTGATTCTTTGAATCGCATCTTAAGGGTTATCTAAACAATGTAAACAAATACGTACAGTCAGGAAATGATAACAAAATTTATCAAAGAAAACTTTTTGTTGCCATATTTTAAATTAAGCATGTGCCAACACTGTCATTGCTCAAGTTTGAATTTAAATGGGATATTGAATTGACGCTTAATATTGTATAGGTTAACATTGCATTCTCGAGAAACAATGATCCACATACAACTTGCCTTAATCCCTGGCTCATATCGCAAGAAGATGAAACAGCACTGGCAGTCTTCGACAGATAAGTGGAGGGAGCTCTAATACATAACAGCGAGTATAGAGTGGTATGAATTGTAGATTCTTCGAGACTCTATAAGTCACACTCTTTAACTTATGGATCTTTCAACATCAAACATCATTAAATGTAACAGTCTAAGAAAGCAAAGTATGTCCTTTCAATACATTTCATTTAAATCTCCTGACATTTACAAACGGCTGCAACTATTTAAGCTTTTATGTGAAAAATATACTTTAAATCTTGGGTTTAAGTCCTTTCATGTTCGTGGGTTCCGAGGGTTTATCAAATTCTTACAAAAATATTTTACTGCGCATTGTACTTGGGAGGGGAAATATAATCCATCAATAATATCTTATTTGAAAGAAGCTTTGCAACGGATACCTTCAATTCCTTATCAAGACCGTTCCATAAATACTATAATCAAAAAGAAATTCAATCATTTGACACATACCTAAGTATATTTGTTTGAGTACACCTCCCACCAGATATGAATTCCATATTCACCTTTTGTTACCACTTGAACCTTTCATTTCCTACTCACATATCCTGTGACTACACCTGGATATGGGTAGGTAAGTGTGTGTATTCATTTCACTTTTGTATGTGTGAGCATCCTGTTTACAACATTTATATTTCAGTTTTATAACATTTTCTTTTTTAACAACACATATTGAATTCAATTTACTTTTGACGTTTTATCTCTCTTTATATGAATGATATGAATATGAATATGAGTATGAATACATGTGTAAAATAGGTTTATAGGCGTGGGTGTGTATGCAAATTAGAGTGAACCATTTATATCTTTTTCTTTATTGTAAAATCGTAACCGATAGCATAGTGTTACTAAAAATGTGCCGAATGTGGTTGCCGTGCGGAAATCGTATCGCACCGAAATCGCAAATGTAATTGGTTGTTGCTACAATATCCTAATACTTTGCGATTCGGGAGCGACACGATTGCCGCACGTCTGCCGCATTGGACCTGACGCATATTTAGTAACAATATGATATCGATTTCACGATAAAGAAAAGGATAAAACACATTCACTTCAATTGTGTGGTACTGTAATTTAATATCCTGACTGTTATAATTGTTTCATCAAATTAGTTTTCGTCCTTCCGGATACTATTCAAGTGCTACAGTGTAGTAACGAATAATAGTAATAAAATAATTTGATTTAATTTAAATTTACACAAATATTTCAAATATACCAAAACACAATAGTACAAAAAAAGTTTGAAGAATCCACGATTTATAGAGCAGACTTGACCATGCTAGACTATTATGGACTATTGACAACTGTTGTCGCTGTTCATTTCAACTTCAATTGAAACCGCAAATTTTATAAACTAAAATTGAATAATTGTAAAGAGTTAAGTGTTATAAACAATTGTTGTTATACTCGTAATGTATAAAGGACCTCCTCATGTTATTGACAACAAATAAAACCGTGCTAGAGAGATAATTCGGAACACAATGTAGAGCAGTTATATCGGTAGTTCAAATACAATACTAATACGTCAAATGTGTTAAAATTAAGTTGAACCAGGTTTTGAATACCAATTGAATGTTGAACATCTAGTTATATACGGTGATTCAAGAAAACCGCAGATAAATTTGCCGAAACGCTTTTTTTTATTTCATCACGCTTTTTAGACTTTGGCCCTTATGTATGAAACACAATATCCGTTAAATTCTCACCACGACTTCCATAACTTTTTCGCATAGTTCTGGCTTTATATCACGTACAACGCGTAGGAGTTCATTCTTTAGCTTTGTAATTATTTCGGGCAAATTACCATAGACCACACGCTGAAAATTTGCCGATTTTTTGTTTGGGTGCAGATATAACGTGTTTGTAGCTTGTCGCAAATATAGTATGCTTGTGTGCAAATACTTTGTCTTTGCTATTGAATATAACATGTTTGGGACATAATGATTAATAGTTTGTGTTATAAGTATTTGTGACCCAAACGTGTTTTTGTTTGTTGAAAACTGCTGAAAACAAAAACGTGACAAACAACAAAGAAACAAAAAGCAGCAGATCTTCAATCCACGAATTCAAGGCCTGCAAACATGTGCAAGGTTCCTGCAATATGTTGCTGGTGCCGATATTTTTCAGCGTGCATACTGTTCACGTAGCCCCAGAGAAAGAAGTCCAATGGTGTCAAATCGCAAGATCTCGACGGCCATTTGACCTTGATGTTTCATGAGATAATGCATCCTGGGAACTTCATTCTCAATAGGGTCATTGTCTCTTACGCTGTGTGGCAAGTGGCACCATTCTGTTTAATTAAACCACATATTGCCCAAGTCCATGTCATCTAATTCTGACCATAAAGAGTTTGTTGTCATATCACGATAACTCTGTCCATCCACTACGTGAAAAAATTGCGCAAAAATCTTGACCTACGACCGTATATGAATTAATGCTACGAGTCCATCATATGCGTCGTTATATCGATTGGGCTCTAGAGCGGTTCGAAACTGACCGGATGTTTCATCGCAAAATTATTATAATTGGATTGTTAATAAATAAAATTGCCGCATATGGAGTGAGACCAATCCACAGCAGACTGTACAGACTCCATTACATCCAGAAACAGGCACCGTTTGTTGCAGTTTACATGGCGGTGGTATCATAGGACCCTATTTTTTGAAAATTGAAGTCTTATCCAGTATTCAGTATTATCAACTACATTGGGTATTTTTGCTTTGGTTTGTGTCGAGACTAACATATCGTCAGCCGAGTACTGTAAAGCTCCATACGCCATCAACTTAGTTTCGGTTAAAACTTTCAGTTGACGAAATGTTGGGAAATTTCTTGTTTAATGGGAAGTTTTTTAGGTGGAGCCTGTAACCATTATTTAAGTAGTATATATTGTAGTTTTGAACCCAATAAAAAGAAAATTTTAGAATAGCCAAGTTTAGGCAGTTTAAAAAAGGAGAGTTTTCTGAAATAAGTGCATTTTCTTAAACAAAGTACATTTTCTTAAAAAAAAATACCTTATCTTAGAGAAGTACCTTTGCTTAAAAAAGTAAATTTTCTTACAAAAAGTACCTTCTCTTGAAAAAAGTATTTTTTTTTAAATAAGTACCTTATCTTAAAAGAGTACAATCTCTTACAACAAATTGCATTTTCTTAAAAAACTACCTTTTTTTTAAAGAGTACCTTTTATGTGAAACAAAATAACTTTTCTTGAGATAAGTACCTACTCTTAAAAATGTACCTATTCTTGAAAAAAGGACCAATTCTAAAAAATTTCCATTTCCTAAAAAAAACCTTTTCTTCAAAAAATACCTTCCCTTAAAAAAATACGTTTTCTTACAAAAATTCATTTTCTTAAAAGTACCGTTTCTTAAAATTAAAATAATACCTTTTCCCTTATTTTCATGATATAAGTAGTCTTTCTGAAAATAAGTACCTCTTTGAAAAAAAGAATCATACTCATCATACATAATCATAGTACCTTTTATTAAAAAAGCATTAGCTTTTTAAAATAGAAGTACCTCTCTTTAAAAAATTACCTTTGCGGGAAAATATAATACATATTCTTACAAAAGGGACCTACAAATATACTGAAAAAAATTCATAAAAAAAAAATAAATGGTTTCCCATTACATCCCATGAAGGGACTAGGGAGAACTTCTCACAATCACTGAGCTGTGCGCTTTCCAGTTTTCACTCACTGATTGGGACCTACAGTTTTACACCGATTCCGAAGGGTAATTTGAGAAGCTTTTTCATGGCTAGATACTCGATAGTGTCGCCGTCACTATGCGAGGTGACCGCCGCCGAAAGAAAATTTGAAGGTGGTCAGAGCCGGGTTCGAACCCAGGATCTCATGTACAAGAGCCGCGCACACTAACCATTGCACCACCGACGGCCAAAATTCATACTATTAAAAAAAAATTGTTCTTAAAAAAAGTCTATCATTTTACAAAAAGTATCTGTCCTTAAAGATCCATTTAAATTATCGTATTTTTCAACGGGCGCCTTAGGCGTGTTGGAACAAACTAGTACATAATATACAACAAAAGGAACTTCGTTCCAACCGGGTGCCCCCTGACACCTCATATAATTTTTTTGTTTCAAAATATGGATGACACTGATCCGGGCGGGATGTGGGTTCTACAGGATGGCGTTTCATGCCATATTACGTTGATTTCGAGAAATAGACCTGTGAATTGGAGTCCTAGTTCGTGCGATTTGACACCTCTCAATTATTTCTTGTGGGGTTGCGTTTATGCTGATAAACCAGCAACTATTGGTGCCTTGGGGGTCACAATTGTTTGTGTTATTCGTGACAAACGGCCAGTAATGCTCGAAAAAGTGATCAAAAATTGGACGTCCAGAATGCGCTTCGTCATTAACAGTCGTGGTGGCCATATGCCCGAAATCATTTTGAAATGCAAATGTCATATATTATTATATTTGGAATAAAAACATATTTACAATTTCAATTTTTATCGAACTTAAAAAACAGCCTTTAATAACTGTCTAAGATTACAATCGAATCACCCTATATTAGAATTTAATGCTGTTATGATAATGGCGAAAGGTTGAAGATTTGCTAAAAAGATCTTGCCATGCATGTACAAAATCAAACAAAATTTAGGTACCATTGGTAATTGAACATATTTTAAAGGGTATCTACATACTTAAGTATTTATATTGTCAGCTTTATATTAAACAAACTGTAATTTGATATTGAAAATGACTTTATTGCTTTCCGAGATAGTCTCCTTTTTAATCTATGCATGCGTTCGAACCATTTGTCACATCAGTTTTCCATTTCACTTCAGACATTTAAAAAACATGATTTTTTAACACCTCAACGGCTTCTTTTGCGGACGAAAATCTGGTCCATGTAGTTTATGTTTGATGTACGAGAACAAGGAGAAGTCACTGGGTGCTATATCAGGACTTCACGGCGGATGACCCGTTATTTCTACGTTCTGAGTGCTCACAAATTCACTTGTATGAAACGATGTGTGAGAACTCGAATTGTTCGAGGGTAGATGGCAAAATATCTACAAATCGAACTCTATCAGAACTCCAACTATTCCAGTGATTTTTCAAGGTTTCCGGTCCAAGAAAAACAAATGATGCACACTCTTAGACCCAGTTTTTGACTCGGTATTTAAATACGCAATTAGTTAATTGTAATTAAGTTTGCATTAGACTTTAAATCTGAATTGCGTGTTTCAGTGTTAAATTAAATCAACCATTACTTTAGCGTATAGATATGGCAACATCATGAAATGCCAAAAGGTTCTTGACTGTGATTAGAGTTGCTTCACATTCCTTATCGAATTCATGAACTTTCATATATAAAATTCTTGAAACCAAAATTACCATATTAAATCAATTGCTTTTAAAATGAAATATTTATTTTTTTTTGGATTTTCATTTGCAGGTGTAATTTAAATTAAATTTCAAACTATAATTATGGTTAATTAACGTTTCCCATGTATGCCCATAATGCAGAAATTGTACTTAAAAGTAGGAAAACTAAACTTGGAGGTACACAAACTGTACTAAAATGTACATAAAGTGTAAAAATAGTATAAAATTGTTTTTTTACCCGCACCCGAGCGATAGAATTCAACATCTAGCCACTCTAATACGTATATCGGCAACATTCGCTTCAGAAAAGATGTTGTTTGTGCCGATATTTGTGACATGTCGATATTTACTTTTTACTGTTGCTCAGTATTCAATTGTTTTTCATATTTTTTTTGGTTTTTAGGAGAAGAAGGAGTGAGTCCTTGTTAAGGATGTTGGCTCCTTTTTTTTGTTTTGTTTTGGGAAACGTGTAACATTATAGAGCTTCTAGCTTATCACACGTTTGCTGGTAATGGTGTTGTGGATGTTGTTATTATTTTTCCAGGTTGCCACCAGTTTTGCAAAAGGGAACGGTGAGTGTGAGACCGGTGTTGTTTGTATTTGTTACAACAACATACGGATGTATATTCTATGTAGAATATCGGATCATATATCGAGATATGAATGACTTGTTATTTTTGTTGCCGTTGCTGGTTGGTATTGCTGCTGCTGTCATAGACATATCGAGGGTAACATCTTTTAAATATATTCATAGATACTCAGTCGTTTACAATTCGCATCTTTATTGTTCCAAGACGTTGCTCGCATAAATATAGCAGCATAAACAATTGAATCAATAGCTGCTGCTCTATCAAAATCCAACAAAATGTATACATGTACGAGTAGACGTGAGTGTTCAAAATATCTATTCAAATACAAAAAAAAAACAAAAAACAACAGCAACCAATACCAAGAATATCACACAATTCTTAGATTCATTATTAAAGTTATATAATATTCTTTTGAACGACTGATTGTTTTCTTCTTAGTTATTAAAAAGTTGTTCATTGAACTTTTTAATATTAAATCAGCCAACATTTACACAATGTTCGAGATACCTACATATGTACTTATGTAAGAGAATACGTATCCATATGTAAGTTTTAAACCAAATTCATTCTAATGATTTTATAATGCACTGGGTGCTAGTGCGAAAGATTTGAAATGTTTTGTTACGCATGCGCACAACTTTTTGTTATGCTTCTTCTCGCCATAATGGCGTGCCAGAAATCTATATTTCATAAGTGTAGTTTTGAAATAAAATCAAAGCAAAGTATGTTACATCACTGTAGTGTTCTGAAGAATTAGCAGATGTTAGACAACAAAACCTCAATCTACGGAGAAAGAAAATGTGCACATGATTTTGTATCTGTGTTTCTAATGTTTAATCGTCGGCTGTATTTCATAAGCGATGTCAAAGAATGATTTAGGTAAAGGGTGTTCCAGAATGAAATTCTGTGTTTTAAGTACAACAATTGTTTTCATCTTTAATTCTTAGACTAGCTGATTGGGCATAGAGATTTGTATAAACAATCCATCCATTCAAACTCTTGCAGAAATAATCCTAAGCCCCAAATTTATTGAAATGAAGAAGTTTTTGTTGTGTTTAAGTATTTAAAGGACGTTTTGGTGACAGTGGTCAATTTTTTAATGTATTTGCTCTAAGTTCAACAAAATAATTTACATCATACATGTGGCAAATTAATTATATGACAAATATAATTTGTAGTTTCATTTGAATTACTTCTACAAATGCAAATTCAAAACAGTTTCAATACTATTGGCAATTGTACTTATTTTCGAAGCATTTTGAATCATATTCACAGTTTTGGTTTCCAAATATTTTATACAGTACAGGTTTATGAGTTTGAAAGTACAACGAGGCAATACCTATCGAAGCCACATACCCCTACAAATAAAATACTTTAAAAGCAGAAGTGTCATCTTACAGGCCAATAAGTCTTCTTACAACTTTTTCAAAAATATTTGAAAAAATGTTCCTAGTGCGATTATTACCAGAATTGGAGAAAAGAAATATTATTCCTGAACATCAATTTGGTTTCAGGCACAAACATGGCACACCTGAACAATGTCATCGAATTGTGAATGAAATAACTGGCGCTCTGGAGAATAAAATGTACTGTTCGGCTATATTCCTCGATATACAACAAGCTTTCGATCGAGTATGGCACCAAGGATTACTATTCAAAATCAAAAGAGATTTACCGGCTCCATTCTTTTTATTTTTCAAAAACTACTTGTCTGAAAGGTTTTTCTACGTACAAGTAAATAACGAAAGATCAGAAATGTTCAGCGTTACGGCTGGAATACCTCAGGGCAGTGTCCTCGGTCCTGTTCTGTATACAGTTTTTACCGGAGATATGCCAACCACTCAAGATGTCACAGTCGCTACCTATGCAGACGATACCGCGATTACTGCAACAAGTTCCTGTCCAGTGGAAGCTTCCATGTTTGTTCAAAACGAAATAAATCTCCTGCAAAAGTGGTTAAAACATTGGAATATGAAGGTAAATTCTTCCAAATCGACTCATGTTGCTTTTGCTTTGCGTCGCGGAGAATGCCCACCAATCTGTATCAATGGAGAGGCAATACCTAAGCATGATTCTGTCAAATACCTTGGAATGCATTTAGATAAGCGGTTAACATGGAAAGAGCATATAAAAGCAAAGCGGAAACAGATGACGTTAAAATCTCAAAGACTATATTGGCTTATAGGTCGAAAATCAAAGCTCAATTTAAACAATAAAGTACTTATTTACAAGACGATTTTAAAACCTGTATGGACTTATGGGATACAACTGTGGGGAACAGCTAGCAGATCCAGCGTTGATATTATTGAAAGATATCAATCAAAAATACTAAGAATGATAACGGATGCCCCTTGGCTTGTTAAAAACAATTCAATTCGTCGTGATCTTGGAATGATGACAGTTAAAGATGAATTACGCAGATACAGTGAGTCATACTTACAAAGACTTAGTGACCACTGCAATCCATTGGCAATATCTCTCCTCGATGAAATAACTGCAAGAAGGCGCCTAAAACGTCTACATGTTTTAGATCTGCCATTTAGAAATTGTACATAATGTAATATAAATACTGTATATATGTAAATTTATATCATACATATTAACTTAATTAAAGCTATGAACGGAAATTTAATATTGATATCATACAAGTAAATATATTGTATATAAAGTATCATGCATTCCATTGGGAATGCATGGCCTCTATAATTTGTTGAAGTATAATCAAATTTGCTTATTGTCGAAAGATAGATCGCAAATAAATAAATAGAAAAAAAAAAAAAAAAAAAAAAAATAATTAAAAACACTTTCATATTCCATTACAATTGGCATTCGATTCCACAACAAATGCAAATTCAAATTTTTTTGAACAATGGTAATTCCATGCACTTGCATTGGTCGTAATACAAACTAATATCCAATGCAAATTAAAAAAACCCATGTATGATTTATAATCTCACTGTTTGTTATTGAGTTTAAAGTCTAATTTTATCTATTTTTTTTGGAGAATGCCCATTATTTAGTAGACAAAAGTTGATACATTTTTTGAATGAAAATGCTGCTGAAGATGATGCTTCACAATCACCGAAACGACCGTCCATGGAATGTGAGCTTTTCGTTTATTGAAAGGATACATAACGGGTGGACCATTTAAACGTACTATGGGGCTGTTTGAAATTCCAAGATTTTGTCAACAAGCCACGGAACCTGGAAGCCTTGAAAGACAATATTCTATATGAACAGCCCGAAACACTACCAAAAGTGACGTTGCGCCATTCTTTCCGGGGCGACCATTGACGTGATATCCTATTCCACAAGTGATCAAACAAAATTTACTTTGTTCAAGTTAAACGAAAAACCATTTCGCAGCATCCAATTTGTATTTGTTTTTTAGCATTAGGAAGGTTTAAATGGCCCATCCTGTACTTGTACATACAATACAAAAATCAGTAGTATTAGTGTCTCATTAAAAAAAGTGGTTCATTCAGTTGCTATTTAATGAATTTAGATCAAATTAGATCAATTAGACCAAATCAAATCAAATGGACAAATTAATTAATTGTAACCAATTGTAATCTGTAGTTTGAAATATTATTTTCAAATGTACTTATTTTAAATGAAATTGCAATTTATGTACAGGTTTGTGGCTTTGATTGGATTTGCATTATATTCCTTATCAAATTCACGAACCTGCTCACATAAAATACATTAAAACCAAAGGTACTATCAATCAACCAACATTGAATATCACTAATTTCGCATAGTTTTAGCGACAAACTTTATAAAGTATTGATTTATAATACAGCATTGTCATTTGTCATTTTTGACAACACCAGTACATCATCAACACCAATACATCAGTTTCATCAACCTGAACACATAAAATGATTTAAAACTAAAGTTGCCAGATTAACAATAACATCATTTTACTGATAACTGAAAAACTCTTTTCGTATTTAAAGTCAGGTCAAGTACAAATCAAAATCAGCAGATTACGTATTTAAATTACCACCCAAATATTAGGCCTTACTATACGTGTCAAAAGCATTCTTATAGACATTTAATTACATCCGATTTCACAACCATGCATTTGCATTGTCTGAGGCAATGGAAGATTTGAATTGTAAATGGGGACAATTGCAGTTTGTCCTCTTTGAATCTGCATTCGATTAAGTAACCCAGATTCAACGCAAATTAAAGAATCTCAATATTGGTTTATACACTAAAAATTAAAATTTAAAATTTAAATACAACTTTTTTTCAAAATCATTTTGGATCAAATTACTCGTATAAAATCTTATTTAGATTTGAAATAAAAATAACAACTCTCTTTAATTCGATAATTTTATTAAAATTTGAATATAATATTTCTTATAGGTACAATTACGGATCACATATAAATCTCTAATAGAAAGTCATCCAAAATCTCTAGCGGCAAATTTGATGTACAGTACCGTAACCTTTAGAAGACTGAGAACAAGAGCTATCCTAGATCTCGTGGTATAAAGATGGTTTAATGTTTTTCGTTAGAAATCTTGAACGCAACGGCAACATTTTCGGCTATAACTATTCATCTTCACTTTTTATAGATTTCATGGGTCTCCTATGTAGAATGATCAGTGGATTAGTTCTACTTGTTTATACACAATTAAAATAAGTAATTCTAAATATATACTTTTAAATAGATTGCATTAATAAATTATCATACGTGGGTTTTTTAATTTGCATTGGATTTTAATTTGCATTACTTTATTCAATGAAAATGCAAAAGAATTACTATTGTTCGCAATGTTCGCAAACAATTACTATTGTTTTCAATTTGCATTAGCTCAGGCAATGCAAATGCAGGTTGTGGAATTGGATGAAATATGGTAATGCTTTTAATTGTTTTGAATTTGTTTGACTGCTGGCAAATCTGTTTTTAAAGTATTTCATATGTAGAGGTTTGTGGCATTGGTAAGTATTGCCTCATAGTATTTTCAAATTTATAAACCTGTACTGTATAAAATATTTGAAAACCAATAGTGCCAGATATGAAGGAAATGTTTTGAAAATAAGTACAATTGCCAATGGTATTGACATTTTTTCGAATTTGCATTTCGAAAGGTAATTCAAATTAAACTACAAATTGTAATTGTCGTATAATTAATTTGCCCCTGTAAATTATAAATTATAAAGGGTCCGCCAAATAACTTTTTTTTTTTTGAAAATGCTATAAAAAAAAGTACTGAATATTTTCTCAAATTTCTTTTTTATTTGAAAGTCCAATCCTTCCGGTTAATAATGGAAAATAATTTCATTCAAATGGCTGCCTCGGCTGGCCATGCAGTAGCCTACACGATCGGTCCAATTTTTAAGCACATTATCGATTGTGCTTCACGAATATTGTCCTTTAAAGCGTCAATTGTCTCTGTCTTGTTCTCGGTTGTACGCACTATTATTGGCTTTTCACGCTTTGGTTTATCGATGAGGATGCCAGTTTCGTTCACTTTTTTCACAAGATATCGAACATACGGAGCTGACGGTGCTTCTCTTCTTCCAAAATCCGTACGCAATTTTCGCACACATTCTGCAACATTACCATGATTTTCGAAGTAATGTCGCAATATTTCAAAGCGTTGTTCAAGCGTATACACAACCATATTCGTTCAGCGGAAGGATAAAACTAATTATCTGTCAAATCAGACATGAGCTAAGTGTTACCATTCACGAAATAAGCACTAGTTGAAAAAAAACGTTAGATGGCGGACCCTTTACATGAAATAAAAATACATTTCTTAAACAACTAAGGATATTTTACATAATTTTAGTCAAACCCGATTAACCGCCGTAAAACCGATATTAAGAGCAAAACGTTGGACAAATAGTAAGAACAGTAAACATTGTATGTACGTTTGTGATTTTAATTAAAACTCTCCTCAATAGCGGTGCTAGTCGACTATTAAAAAAATATTAGTCTAACGCATCACCGTCTGCAAATATATATTTAGTGAAGTCACCAACCATTTCACGACATTCTGACAGTCTACATCGCTATTTATATTACAACACGACTTGTATTATGTTTTAACTTTCACCATCTACATTAATAGCAGTACCACAATTTCAAGTATATTCTACACTAAAACAATTATTTAGCGAAGCCATCTACCTTTCATGATATTAGTGACACCCAAAAAATGTTATATTACTACACGACTTGAATTATAGTTATCATGACAATATTATATAAATATTTTCCTATTCTATTCTATAAAGGGGCAGGGGTGAGCTCCTCACTATCAATGAGCTGTGTGCATTCTGGTTTCATACTCACTGGTTGGGAAATACAGTTTTACACCGGTTCCGAAAGGAGGTTTTCAGAGGCCTTTTCATGGCTAAATACTCGATAGTGTCGCCGTATCTAAGCGAAATGGCCATCGTCGAAATAAATGAAAGGTGACCAGAGAGGGAATCGAACGCACGTTCTCATGTAAATTGCTATCAATACCTTATTATTAGCGCCTGGCTGCTCACTTGTCTGGAACTGGTAATACAGTATTTTATGCCAGGAATCTCTATTTATAATCGGCAAACACGTTTAACTTTTTCCACATACAATAAGACTGTGCAAGTCGAAAAAGTACATAAGAGTTGTTATCGGCTTTATACTATATCGGGTCGTACGAATCGAACTGCATCATTAGTTTGATCTATAACGATAACTCCATACAATATTTTTTAAAGTTTTTTTTACTCAGAGGATCAATTTTATGGAGTTTGACTGTCTATTACTTGCATCTGGTTGGTTTTCTCGGTAAATGTCCCCCAATTTCTGGAAAAATGTTACGTCCCAAATATCAAGTGTCAGGGGTATTTCGGCCTTTTTTTAAATAAACTTGCACAGAATAATTATCATTTCTTGTGTCTCCACTTAATTATTTAATGTTTGTATTCATGTTTTGAATACTATCGTTCTTATAACAACACCCTTTACGATCAATTGAAATCTGGGTGTTCAGTTAATTTTATGTGTGTTAAAAGGTCGATCATGTTTTTTTTTATTTGTCATAAAACTGTACTAGTGGTGAATTAGGAGAATTAAATTATAGTCAAGTGTCAATACATCCAGACGCGCATGTTTGAGGTGACGTTCCACAGCAAACAACAAATATAGCAAACACATCATGAAAAAAATATTAGTAGCAGCAGTTTGTACTGAAAAACATTTATTTATTTTTAATGTGATTAACAAAAACTGTAATGGAACAAATTATAAAATATCGTCAGATGATATTTGTACAAAAATGACTATAATGTGAAAGAACTTTCTCAACGCTTTCATGCAAATATGTTCATATACACTTGTGGAATTCAGTAGCTTTAACTCCCTAATATCTGTCATGGTTTGTAATTTAAATAACATTTTCTTATCGCTTGACTAGCCCTTTTATAAACTGTAATCCAAAGTTACATCGAACAAGCAGTAAAATAATCTTGATTTCAATTCAAAATCCAGCATGTACCACCTAGTACACTATCTCTTTCACAGTATGTTGAACAAGAGATTCTTATCTGAAATAGAAGCGATTTTCTTTGGACGTCTTTGCCGTGGAGATATGTTTATTTATTATTTATAATATTTCATTTACAAACCAAGGAATTTTAATTAATTTGAGTGCTAATTAATGCACTTGTTCGGCAGAAAAGAAAGAAAGAACGAAAGAACAAACAGAAGAAAAAAAATACCTGTAGATACATATGTGGGAAAACATAATTATGATGCCAGCATAAAAACGAAACTCTCAATAAATAAATAAAAAACTCTCAATAAATATTCTCTGATAAAATCGTCTCTTAAATGGTGAGTAACTCTTAGAATGATCTTTGCCAGTTTTTGAGAAATCTAGCTTACATTATATAAGAAATCCAATTGGATTATGAGGATCGCAAGCGAATTGTTATGTGAAAAAATGAAATTCAAAATTATTTCTAGTTCTCAAAAATATACAGATCTAATATGAAATATTTTTTTTAATATTTCGAATGTTTTTCTGTCGCGCATATTCAATATTTCCCTTGTTCTCTTTATATAACATTTTGACCAAAAGAGAACGATTTGTCACAGAATTTTTAGAGAGAAAGTTGGTTAGTTCTCTTCTTATTACAAGTTCATTCCAGTGTTGCCAGGTTCGCATTGTTAGTTCAATTCCAGCCCTTTTTGGGTTTCTCCGCCTTTTTTTCTAAAAATGAGCTAAATGCTGTTTAGCATTTTTTGGGCAAAATTTGCAAACTTTTGTTGTTTTTCGCTTTATTTTTAGCATTTCGGTAAATTGAATTTTTTCTACAATGCATGGAATGCATGGATAAACCAGCGTTTATTTGAAATCAGATATTATAACATAACTAGAATGATCCGGGGTTTGGATGTCAAATATATTTGTATGCACGCTGAAAAATCTGTCTCTTTTTTCTTGTTTGGATGCCAATATAACGTGTGTTTGCAGCTTGTCCCAAATATTCTATACTTCTGTCCAAACACGTTGTGTTTGCTATTCAATATTACATGTTTGAGACACAATGATTAATTAATATGTTATTTGTGAAATTAATTTTGTAACGTGATTTTCACCATTTTTGCACCAATATTCCAAATTAACAAAAATACACGCATACTTCTCTATCGATTCTAAACCAACCCTGAAAATTTTAGCTTGGAGAAATAATGCGTTATATTTTAAAAAAATTAATTACTTAATGTAGTCCTCGAAAATATATCTACGAAAAGTACTACAACTCTGCAAATCTATAGTGTGAACACCCTGTCGTATATGCATGTGAACACCCTATCGTATATGCATATACGGAAATCTGAAAAACGTCAAAAATAGAAAGCATCAAAGCGTTCATATATTTGTATTTCACACAAAAACATACATACATATATCAAACAAACAACAGCTGATCATTTAGTACTCCGCATTTCATTTTGTATAAATCGAAGCTCTTTTAATTAAAGTATTTATTATCACGTGAAACACGCTTGTCATACGGTCCAAAATATCACTTTTATTGTGCAAAATTAATTCACGGCATGACTCTTGTATCAACCCATTTAATATTTCGAGACATGGAAAAAACCTACAAAAGATCTACGCTGGATGAAAACGTAGAATAAGAATTTGTAACACGTGCCGATGAAAAATGAGCAAAATGTCTTTAGAGACATCAGAAATTGATTCGATTAGGAATGTTTCGCCAGACCCCGAAGCAAATAGACAGTGCCCGTCAAATAGTTCTTCACCGGAATCATCATTAAAAATTTCTTCACTTAACCAATCTTTGTTGTTCTTAGGGGATTCGCTCATCCAAAAAAGGAAAATGGTCCAGAAAAAGTATATCGCCCATAAAAAACGTAAAGTCGTTAGTCTGATCTCAGAGAACATATTTAATGAAAACAATGAAGGTAATGAACAAGAAGAAAATATAAATCAAGGAGATGGTATAATATTAAAATTAAAGGAAAACTTCGAAAAAACAAACGATAAGCAGCTAAAAATTAAAATTTTATCATTATTTGCGGATTGGTCTTACAGCCAAATTCAGACACATTTCAGCGGGGTAACAAAGCATATGATTTCTATTGTAAAGAAAGTTGTGGATGAAAAGGGAATTTTAGCTTCTCCAAACCCAAAGTTGGGAGAAGTAGTTAAGAGAGTAAAAGAGTTTAACGAATCACAGGAAATAACCAGAATTATGCCAGGAAAAAAGACTGCATTAAAGTCGGAAGCGGAATTGCAAAAGAAACTGTCCAAAAAAGATTAGTATTGAAGGAAGCACACGCTTTATTCAAGGAAAAATATCCAGAGACAAAAGTGCAATTCTCGAAGTTCGCGGAACTGAGACAAAAATACTGCATTCTACCTGGAGCCGCAGGAACCCATTCCGTCTGTGTATGTTCTATTCATCAAAACGTGAAACTAATGATTGAAGGAGCTTCTCTGGCAAGATTACATCTAACAATTTAAAAATATCATCATATAATGACTGCCTATCACGTATAATATGCAACCCTCCTACCTATGATTGCTATCTACAGAGGTGTAAGATGTGCCCGGGTTGTGAGCCCATAATTGAAGAATTAAAGCAAATTTTTAATAATAAAATGATAGACACAATAACACATAGACAATGGGTCACTACCGATAGATGATAGGTGAAGAATTTTTCGACAAGCTTTCAGAAAAGTTGCTTCGTTTGTTAACTCACTCGTACGTTGCAAAGCAACAACAGACTTTTCTCAATAAGAAAAAAAAAAATGAGTTGGAACCTGGAGAATGTTTGGTCATTTCAGACTTCTCTGAAAATTATGCGTTTATAATTCAAGACTCCATTCAAGGCGCTGATTGGAATAACGACCAGGTTACGATTCATCCAACGACAATTTATTACAAAGACAAAGGAAAAGAAAAATTTATTAATTATGTAGCAATTTCTAAATGTTTGAAACACGATACTGTGGCAGTTAAATTGTTCCATATCATTTCTTAAAAACACCTTAGGATCATTGCAGAAAATTTTTTATTTCTCAGATGGATCAAGTGCTCAGTATAAAAATAAGAAAAATTTCATAAATCTTTAGATATCATGAAGATGACTTTGGTGTTAAAGCGGAATGGCATTTTTTCGCAACATCCCACGGAAAGGGACCATGTGATGGCCTAGGAGGTAAAGTTACAAGGTTAGCAGCACGGGCAAGTTTAACAGAAAATTATGAACCTATTAATAACGCCCATGTATTCTTTTCCTGGGTTAAAACTAATGTTAATAATGTTAATACAGAATTTTTTACCTCAGCACAATATAATCAAAATTTTATTAAACTTCAAGATTGATTTAACAAAGCTAAAGTTATTCCTGGCCGTCGGTGGTGCAGTGGTTAGTGTGCGCGGCTCTTGTACATGAGATCCTGGGTTCGAACCCGGCTCTGACCACCTTCAAATTTTCTTTCGGCGGCGGCCACCTCGCATAGTGACGGCGACACTATCGAGTATCTAGCCATGAAAAAGCTTCTCAAATTACCGTTCGGAATCGGTGTAAAACTGTAGGTCCCAATCAGTGAGTGAAAACTGGAAAGCGCACAGGTCAGTGATTGTGAGAAGTTCTCCCCTGTCCCTTCATGGGATGTAATGGGAAACCATTTATTTTTTTTTAAAGTTATTCCTGGAACCTTAGGATATCACTCAGTTATTTCACAAGAAAACAAGCAAACCCGAGTCAAAATTACATCAAACGCTTCTTATTCATTCACTAAAGATATTATTAAACATTAGTTCTTTTTACGATAAATTTTTCATTATTATTAATTCTGTATAACATATGTAGCGCTTCTTTAATTTTGCAATTAGTCTTTCATTATTTTTAAAATTGCAATAAAACTTTTACAGATGTATTAAATTGGTTTTGTACTTTGTTTTAATTATTAATTATTTCTGTTTTATATAATCATTTGATTGTTGTAAAATTCCGATTTGTAGTCATAAAATTACACTTATGCTGATCAGCTGTTGTTTGTTTGATATATGTATGTATGTTTTTGTGTGAAATACAAATATATGAACGCTTTGATGCTTTCTATTTTTGACGTTTTTCAGATTTTCGTATATGAATATACGACAGGGTGTTCACATGCGTATACGACAGGGTGTTCACACTATAGATTTGCAGAGTTGTAGTACTTTTGTTAGATATATTTTCGAGGACTACATTAAGTAATTAATTTTTTTAAAATATAACGCATTATTTCTCCAAGTTAAAATTTTCAGGGTTTGTTTAGAATCGATAGAGAAGTATGCGCGTATTTTTGTTCATTTGTAATATTGGTGCAAAAATAGTGAAAATCACGTTACAAAATTAATTTCATAAATATACAAATGTTCGGCACCCTGTATAACAAAATTAACTTAGAAACTACGCGTCAATACCTTTGAAATAAGATATAGCTTTTTAAAATCCACCGTCGCGTTTTGGTCCTACACCCACCCGTTTCAATATAGCCACCTCGGCACATTTTTCATGATTTTGAACATTTTAAAAGGCATGTAACTCCTTAAAAAAATTTATTTTTTTTTCTGACAACCACAAATTAAACAGTGCAATATTGCCAAGTTTCATAAAAATCTGAAACGGTCGCGTAAAAAAGGTGTCCGGTTTGACATGGTATGAACGATATACATGATTCCTGCAGAATGTGGTTGAGAGAATATGTTACAGAGGCAGTTTTTTCCCAGCGTGTGTGAAATTCGTAATCGCAAAGAGTGTTGGTCTAGACTTTTTTGTAAGCAATTTCAAAAAATATTAAGGGGAATAAAATATACTTCAATGTATAGAAAACATGACTGAATCAACAAAAAAATTGATTGATCCATAGCATGTAGTTTTATGATTATGACTCTAAGTGACTATTGGTTAAACCCGAGTCGACATGTTGGCCATCCACAGCTTTTAGCACCTGCAATCACATATCTCTCTGACGAATATCCTCTATCTATTGGAGGCACTACAGAAGATCCTGTTTAAATACAACTGCCAAACAATGGATAACCCATAGTAACAGGAGCTGACAAAGGACGCAAAGTTCATAACAATTTTGTAGACCTTAAATTTACCATAAGACATCAGCTATCGGTGATGTTTATTGGCGGTTTACCAATAAATTGTTGAAATTGTTCGAATCACTATCATGTTCATACAATATTTTCGAAATATTTTTTCAAATTCATTAGTTAGATAAAAAGTTATCGACCAAGCTCATACTCATGAATGACAAGTCTATGGTTCGCGGACAGAAATTATAACTATTCTAAACTAACGAAAAGGATTTTATGATTTTTTATCGAAAATGATGCGTAAAAAGCCCGAAGTGTCGCAAGTTTTGATTTCTTCAGTTTTAGATTCCTTAACAAATTTCACTTATTTTAGATGTGACACATTGACACATTTTTGTTTCAATTACTAACCGTTTTTCCAGCACTTTTTTACTTTAACAAATTGTACTTTTTTACTTTAGCAAATACATTACAAATTGTGTAGTGTAAACACTTTTCACTGTAAAGTTTTATTTTTTGTATTAAGTATTAATTGGATATTTAGTATATTATTCATTTTTGTTCAGGGCTTCAAGATTTCAGCGGACAGGCTGGGATATTTGTTCTGATTTTAGCTCAATAAATCCTAAGCAGTTTGTAACTTTGCTTTGCAATAGTACACGCTGAAAAAAACGGCCCCAGTAATATTTTGCAGGAACCATTTATAAATTGACAAGCACTGGTTTCATTAATTCTGCTGCTTTTTTTGTCAGTTGTTATCTGCCACGTTTCTGTTTTCAGCAGTTTTCAATAAACAAATCCACATTTGTGTAACAGATATTGTAACCTATTAATTATTATGTCCCCAACATGTAATATTGAATAGGAAACAGTATGTATTTGGACACAATTATACTATATTTGCGACAAGCTCCAGATACGTTATATTTGCAACCAAACAACAAAAAAGTCAAATTTACAAAATAGTTGTAACAAGTAAAAAATTATATATAAAATATTTAAAACTTGCTTTGACGTTTTGTCATTTTATGGAGTATTGGTCGATTGTTTCTGAAAGCACTTGTTGGACAGAATTATGAAATGAGGAAAGAGGTACAATATCCTCGAAGTTGCAATGAAAAATTTTGGAATACTTAGGATTTGTAGAAGTAAAATCGAAAATAAATCGAATCGAAATTGAAATTTTCTTTGACTGGTAAACAAAATATGTGATGATCAGAGACAAAACCGACCAGGATTTCTGATAATACGTCCATGGTCTTTCATAATTTTTTTTTAGCTTGGTTGATACTACAGTTTATTAGTTTTAAATAAGGGAATAGTTTAAATAGGCATACTACAAATAATTAACACACCTTCATTAAAATGAATTAACTTTCAAGCAGATACCGATAATATAGCCCAGAATTACAGACATTTAATTAGTAATAGGTAGAACATTTTGTAAGGAAAATATTCAATATTCAAGTTATTTATGTAACTTAACTCCAAATATTTTCATTTTGACAAGTATTATTAATTTATTAATTTTGTTTATATTTCCTGACAATGCTACCCAATAGTGTAGCGAAATATCGAAATTAAAAGTCAAAACTGACGTCATGTCAACAGCACACAATAATAAATTGTTAAAGTTTTATTCAAATTCACATTAAACAGATCTAAGTTCGAAAATCATATTCAAATTTTTAAGAGTTTTCCATGTATGAAATAATATCTAATTAAGTTTAAAACATTTATCTATAAAATAAATTAAATTTTGAAATTTGAGAAAAGAAAAATGTGTGAAAAGCTTTATTATTTCTTACTACAATCATAAAATTATTTTGAATTAAAATTAAAAATTTGAATAAAAAATCACATGAGGTGTCAGGGGACACCCGGTTGGAACGAAGTTCCTTTCGCTATATATTATGTACTGGTTAAGGCGCCTGTTGAAAAATACTTTAATTTAAATGGATATTTTTTGTAAAATGATAAACTTTTTTAAGAAATTTTTTATTTATTGAATGTATTGTTTAAAAAATTTTAAGGTCCCATTTGTAAAAATATGTATTATATTTTCCCGAAAAGGTCCTTTCTTTAAAGAGATGTACTTTTATTAAAAGCTAATGTTATTTGTAAGAAAAGCTACCATTTTTAATAAGAAGTGCTGTCTGCAAGAAAAAGAAGTACTTTTGTAGGAACAGGTACTTTTTAAAGAAGTGGTGCTCTTTTTAGGAAAAGGTTATTTTTTTAAGAAAAATAATTTATTTTCAGAAAGGCTACTTATCTCAAGAAAAGAAAAGGTATTATTTTATTTTTAAGAAAAGGTATTTATAAGAAATGAAATTTTTGTAAGAAAAGGTATTTTTTTAATGGAAGGTATATTTTTTTTGAAGTAAAGCTTTTTTGTCGAGAGAACATGTACAATTTTAAGAGTAGGTACTTGTCTCAAGAAAAGTAATTTTGTTTTACAAAAACGGTACTCTTTTAAAAAAGTAGGTTTTTAAGAAAAGGCAATATGTAGTAAGATAATGTAATTTTTTAAGAAAAGGTACTTATTTTAAAAAGTTACTTTTTCGAAGAAAATTTACTTTTTGTAAGAAAATTTACTGTTTTAAACAAAAGGTACTTCTTTAAGATAAGGTATTTTTTTAAGAAAAGGTAGATTGTTTAAGAACACAAATAGGATTTTTTTTGGGGAAAATTATTTTTTTTAAGAAAACGCACTTACTTAAAAAAATTTTATTTTTTTAAACTTCTTTCACTTTGCCTTTCTAAATTTACTTTTTATTCGGTTCAAACTACAACATGTAATAAACAGGCTGCACCTCGAAAATTTCCCATTAAACAAAAAATATCCCCAGATATGTTAGTCGAGACACAAACCAAACAAAAAGTACGAGTGTAAGAGTAAGTGTGCTGCCAAATGTAATTCCATGCACAGGGTTGTACTTCTTGGATTTTCCAGTCTTGCAGTTTGGCTTTTCTTTTTATTGGGTTCAAAACTACAATATGTAATACACAGGCTGCACCTAGAAAACTTCCCTTTAAACCAAACCAAACCAAAAGTATCCAATATAGTTGATAATAATGGGTTGTGTTGTAATACAGAAGTTAAAAAAAGTTTAAAATTTGTTCATTTAGGCCCCATCCCGCAACGTGCGATTAGGAACTTTGTTCCAAAAATTATTTGGAAATGTCATACACACGCTGAAAAAAACGGACCCTGTAACATTATGCAGGTACCATGTACGTATTTGTTTGGAACATGCATATATGTACTTACGTGCATGCATTGATTTCATGAATTAGTATGTAATTGGTTCGAAAAATATCATCTTTGTAAAAATGTGACGTTTTTTCTTCTTTTTCTTTGGTCCGGCCATTAGAAATATTGTTCCAAAAAATGTGTCTTTAGCAACCTTTTTTACAAGTTTTTGTTTGACATTTGATTTATTAGTATACATATTTTGTAATTTAGCATTTTTTTGAATTTTTCCTCCTTTTTTTAGCATTTTGCTCGTTTTTTGAAAGCGTCATGTAACACTGAGGAATTCTTACAATTAAGAGAAAAATTATATTGTTTGGTAAACAAAATTGGACAACAAAATGTACCATATTGTTCAAAATTATTTTTGGTGGAAAGTTTGAAAGGTTGCAGAATATTAAACCAAGTTGGCTTCAGCAGAGAGGTAAGCATTTTAATGCCGAACTATCAGCTGCAATGCTTGTCATATGGTGTGCTCTTAACCAACGAGAGACAAAACGTCTCTCTTGGGGAAAAGTAAACAAAGTCTAACATCCATTCTCTTGGATTATTAGGTCTTACCTGCTTAAAACGAAGCCATTAATAAAAATTCAAATTACCTGTTTACTGGCTGACATGTGGTTGTTGTAACTACTCTTTGTTATACTCTCTTTCAACTTGATTCTCTCTTCCACCTTATACGACTCTCTTTTATAATGTTGCCTCCAATATTGAGATTGTTTCTTACTTTCTACTATCTTTCTGCCATGATGGTGGTGGTGATACGTGGTAAGAAAAACCTTCAACTTGGACTTGTTTGCGAATTGGCTGCCACTGCTGCAGTAGTGAGTGTAATAGCAGTGATTTCTGGTTTCCAGAAAACCCGCACGCATGCGCAGTTAGTGCTCTTTTGAATGCGGACGCGTGAGCAACTTCGAAATAAGAAAGCGGTAGAATCGAAAAGGATAAGGTCTATGGAATATATTTCGACAACTGAGTGAAAATACAAAACACAAAAAGAATCAATCGATTTAAGTGCAATATAGAAAAATAATGCAATAATTGGAGAAACCTTTAAAAAAGAAACGCAAATTCGGGAATTGAATAAATATTATAAAGTTAACGTGAATTTTTAACAAGGAAAAAGGATTATCTGACATCAATATTTCCATTAAACGGTAAGTTGGGGATAATTTAAGTTTTCCTTTCTATAGTCAATCTTGTTTCTCTAATGAATTGTTTACATTTTCTTGGTTCTATAACGTTTGAGAAATCTTTGCATTGGCGTGTTGAAATTCACTATCATTAATATTATTACTTTGTGCATTGGGTCTCCTCCACCTGTACTAAGTCTGTTAGACAAATTTCAAGCGCATTAATCATTTTCCAACAATTATCCAACAGTCTGAACCTGTGTGTAGGCATTGGCGTATGCGCTTTTTTAAGAGGCGCGTATGCCTGTGCAAACTTTCAACTTAAGTCTCATGCATATTCCAAACACATAGTCGTGGGAATTTTGTAGGCTACATTCTGTGTACATATAACTCCTTTACTCACGGTGAACGAGCGGAAACATAGCAAGTGCTTCCCATATTGCTGGTGCTTCTTTCATATTTGTCTTGTTTTTTGGTATTGTTGGGGATAGAAACATTCTCTTAGATTTGCTATGTTTTGCCACTACCGACACACTGTTCTTCTGTTCGTTACAGAAAACTTTAAAAGTACCTAAATTCCATTACAAACAATCTGAGGAGGATGGTGGAAACTCACAACAGTAAAACCACGAAGTATCTGCATCATTCTCATCGCCATCGCCATCGCCATCGCCATCGTCACAACCACTTCGACATCATATTTTCAACCAAAATCAAAGAAATACTTCACATGAGCAGCATATTTTGCATCTTCCACCACCAGTACTCCAACTACCGGAATAGTACATCGATAACTGGCAGTACCACTGCAACTGCAACTGCAACTGCAACTGCATCTGCCTTTTGCTGGTGCCACCAAGTTGCTCTAATATGGTGGTTTCTCAGTATCACTTACACTTTAGTTTGTGTTCTTGGAGTAGTCTTTTTTCTTCTTCTTCTTCATAAGACAGCTTATCTGAACGCCAGACAATTTTGTCTGCGGGAAGTCGTCGGAATGGGGGTTTTGCCCCACCACACATGTTTTACGTACATCCATATGTATTTAGTACGTTTTTTTGTACATTACACACATTTGTTGCTAGTAAAGTCGAAATTTTCCACGCCATTTTTTTTTCGTTGGGAAAAAGTTTTTCTTGAGTACTTCTTGCTGTACGTACCTCAAGTTACTGCATGATGCAAACTTTTATTTTTTGCTTTGGATAGTTTGCTCTTCTGGTGCTTGTAGACAGAACCTCTTTGGAACACTTACGCATTTTCCCGCTTTTGGAGTTGTTTGTTGCCTTTAAAAGTTCCAGTTTTAGTATAACGAGAATGCAATTCTTCTTGTATCTCATTTGGGCTCTTAAGTTTTGTCTTCGGTTTGCACGTTGCAACTGGTTTTTGTGTTTCTATTTTCTGTTGGCTAAAGTTTTGAAGATCATCGGTTGGTTTATTTATGGTACTTAAACTTGAAATTTTATTAAACTTTGACAGAATAGAAAAACGTGTTATTTGTATATGGATATGTGAGTTTTTCTAGTTAGTCAGTGCGGAAACAATTCATTGATATACGAGAAAATTAAATTCATTAAAACGCATTTTGAGGAAATTATTCAACTTTAGTTTGTTACAGCTGGAACCGCGCATAGAAACTTCGTACATATTCTAAATTTGTTTTAATATTTATTTAGAAAACAGAAGAAAACTTGAGTTGCAATACGACTCCATGAAGGGTTTGAGGAGAGCTTCCAACCATCAATGAGCTGGGCTCTTTAATTTGTTAGGATCAGTAAGTCTAATAATTTAAAGAGCGCGACCTATAAGTGTGTGTGCTTCCGAACGATTTGCTCTTTAAAAAACTGCTGATGTTCAAACTTAAGTCTATCAAAACCATACATGGGTTTTTTTAATTTGCATTGGATTTTAATTTCCCTTACTTTATCTAATGCAAAGGCAAAATAATTACCATTGTTCGCAATGACAATTAAAAAATTATATTTGCATTTGCTCAGGCAATGCAAATGCAGGTTGTGGAATCGGATGCCAATTGTAATGAAATATGGAAATGCTTTTAATTACTTTGAATTTGATTGACAGCTGGCAATTGTGTTTTTAAGTATTTTATATGTATAGGTTTGTGGCTCTGATAGGTATTGCCATAAACCAGAACTGTATAACACATTTGAAAACCAAAATTAAGTACAAAATAAGTACAATTGTCAATGGAAGTTTTTTGAATTTGCATTTGGACAGGAAATTCAAACTAAGCAACATATTATAATTGTCATATAATTAATTTGCCCCATGTATGATCAAAACATTCAATTCAACTTCGAAAAAAGAAAATTCCATCAGCTAAATTTACCAAAACATATTGAATGGCCTGGTCCTCGATTGAAGGCCAGCAACTCGACTTCGGCCGAAATTGGATTCCTCTAAGTCAAAAGGTTTCGTTTGATTGAATTTATCCTTTGATATGACAATTATAATGTGTAGTTTAATTTGAATTATCTCTACAAATACAAATTCAGAAAAATGTAAATACCATTGGCAATTATACTTATTTTCAAAGCATTTCCTTCATATCTGCAAGTTTTGGTTTACAAATATTTTATACAGTACAAGTTTATGAATTTGAAAGTACTATGAGGCAATACCTATCGAAGTCACAAACCACACATATAAAATACTTTAAAAACTGAATTGCCAGCTGTCAAAAAAATTCAAAATAATTAAAAGCATTCTCATATTTCATTGCAATGGCATCCGATTCCACAACCTACATTTTGATTGGCTGAGCAAATGGAAATTCAAAGTTTTTTAATTGGCATTGCGAACATTGGTAATTCTTTTGCATTTGAAGTAGATACATAAATGAAATTTAAAACCTTATGGAAATTCAAAAATCAAAACACTAAATAGAGGATCAAATTTCATTCGACTATAAATCACCTGGCCCTGAGGGCATGGCACCAGTGTAATTACAAAGCGGACTACATATTTTAGCTCTTTACACCAGCTGCATTAACCCTTTTGACAACCATACATTTTCGACCTAAGCGATTTAAGTTTTGTGTTTATTTTCGTGACCTAAGACCCAATAATAGCTACGCCGCAAAATATTACACCACCAATTTTTGTTGAATGAATATGTAATAAAAATATTTATGTTTAATGTATTATAAATAGAAAAATTTATTCAATTATTTTCTAAATAATTGAATAAAAATCTTCTGTAACATAATCTTAAATAAAAATAGATTTTTTCCATTTTTATCACACTTGACACACATTTGCTCGGTCCTTGTAACTTCGTTGATATTCGACCTTACATTTTTTAAAAGATAAGGTATGGACTTAAACCTCACCTGGCGTTTCTCCCACGTCCGCATCTTTTTTCGACCCGTTGCAATTCTTTGAACTAAGACCACCTTTTGACCCACTGTGATGGCTCATAAGGGACATTTTGGCCCTGGCTCTGAAAGATACAAAAATGTAGCAGATCTTCGTTTCATGAAACAATACTTGCAAAGATGTACATGGTTCCTGCAATATGACATATTTTTTTCAGCGTGTATATTCGTGTAAACGAGCTTATCTTAACAGTCTCCGGCTTATATTGTTCTAGGGCATTGTCGGTTGGTGGCCGGTACTGCTTCTACACTGAGAGCTCCAAACTAAATGCCACAGCAGGGTTTGGAGTCAATTCTAAAGAGCTGAGCCTAGACCTTGTATAAATGCTACCAGACCATTGTAGTCTCTTTCAGGCAGAATTCATGACAATCGGAGAAGTTGTCCTTTGGCTGCGACGAAACGTCATCATCGCCTGATGCATCAGTATATAGTCTCACAGCCAGACTGCTTTAAAATCTCTGCAATCTGTATTCCTGATTCCAAGAACTGGCTCCAACTGCAACGCATTTCTACGTGAGATAGTGAAGCAGTTTGCTATCCACCTTATATGGGTGTAGGGGCTTCTTTCTACTTATACATGTAAGCTCGTTTTTAAAACCGGAGCTCTCAGACATGTGAGTGATAGATGATTTGGAGGCACAAATTGCGAGATCACCAGTCATTATGGCTAAGTTATGATCTGAATCGTACGCTAAACTTGATATCCAGCCCTATGCAGTATATCTCTACACTAGTAGCTGCGATCACTTGTCACTGTATCATAGACGGACACGCGTCTAGACTGCGAGTCTCAGCTCATGGATATTGCAAGAGCTTTGGGAGGACTCATGTGCTAAATTATGGAATTTGCAGTAACCGAACTTCGACGTTGTCAGAACCACATAGATATCATGACATCCGAATTGGAGGTTTCCACAACCCAATTATAGGTTGTCACAATCGCATTAGAGGTTGTCACAACCGGACTAGTATTGTCACAACCGGATTTCAGTTGTAGGGACTGTATTTGATGACGTATCTTGAGATTGTACTGTGTAACCTTAATTTTTTCACTGTTAATATTACGGATCAGTCAGAACGTTTTTAATTCCTGATGCACGAATACGTATTGAAACTGCACATTGTTTCGCATCTTTTTGTGTGTGTTGCCTAAGAAGAAACAATAGGTGTGATTTTTATACCCTGCTAACTAAGTTTTCTACCACCTTGTATGGGAAGATAAGTGATTTTGAGCGGAATTGCTGTTTCCTGAATCAAAACAAATTGATTTGACTGATCTCGTTTGCTTTCAGATTAAATTTCAATGTTTATGGTTTTCATTTAATGTAGCAAAATCACAATCTCACCGTAAAACGTAGGTACTTTATATTGAATTTTTACTGTACACACACTGTTTATGAAATTTTTACCTAAAGTTGCGTAAATTTCAACATTTACGTCTCAATTGTATCATACGGGCTATGCGACATGACGTCTAAAATGGATGAAAAAGAACTGGCATTAAATGAAAGGAAAACTTTGGATTACAAGTGTAGCTAATAAATAGTTATGAATATTACAACATACCAGTTAATCGCAAATTCGACACATGACTCACTACTATATCTTGCAAGCGTGATCGAAAATTAAGGAATTTGAAATTTTACACTCTCCCAACGAACAATAGAAATAAGAAATCATTCCTGTGGTTTTAAATTGTTCTTTTTTCGATTTCAATTATTTCATTGTGAATAGCTAACAAATCTACTACACCCCAGTGTGATCATTAGAATTTCTTTAGACACCTTGTGCAATTCGCTTCACTGTGTGATAACTGCTTGAAAATAAATCAGATTTGTTTTCGATTATAGCCAGAACGTCTACTCTAGTGTGTTATTATGGCATTAAGCCAAATTTGGCGTACGCTAAGCAAACCCGAACAGCCAGTGAGAAGACAACATGATCAATGATTTCAATCAAAATGATCATAAATCATAGCAAAACATTAAAAGTTGAAATACAAAAGAAATAAAAAAAAAAACTGAAGAACTTTGAAAAAATCATAATAATTTAGAGTGAAAGTGATGGAAATTGAAAGTTATCACTTCAATGTATTCTTGCATCTGCATGTGATGGTTGGATGATCTTTTGTGAAATCCATGCTAAGTTGTTAATAATTCGTCTTAATTTCAGTTTAATTATGTACGAGAACAATTATCTTAGAAATTTCGAAATGATTCTTATTGAACTCGATTTCTTTTTCTAAGGCAGATTTCCGAAATCGAACCATTAGCAAAGAATCATTTTAGAATGAGGAAAAAAAGTAAAAAAAATTATGTAAATATCTCATAGGAATGATTTACTAATGAATAAAATTACTACAACAGTTCGACATTTTTAAAGACTTTCTAAAAGTTTGGCAAATGATTAGAAACAAATTTAGCTTTACTCGTTTCCTTATTCATCTCATCTGCTAAACCGAATTAAATAAAACAAACAAGAAAAGAAACTATGGTAACATTAAAAATTAAATTTGCTTCCTCACCAACGTCGCAAGGTTTCAGTTTTTTATGGGGTTTATTTGGAAACAAAATGTATCGATTTTGCAAATTTCAACTTCCGATTAGTCGATAACCAAACCAGTTATCGAAAACTTTTTGTCAACCAATTTCGCAATTTCATTAGAAAAGCTCATTTTCAACATTTCTCTTTTTATCTGGTTTCTAAATCTGAATCTGTTTTTAATGTGTTAACATCTATAGGTACGGGTAGAGCAATCTATCTAAGTGAACACATGCAAACAACACACAGCGTTAGCATCACATACGTAGTTATTGTACAACAATAGTCTCTGCCTGAAAATCAGAATGATGGTATTGATGTAGCGGCAGCGAAAAAACAAGCATGTGGAATACATAGTATAGAGAACTCATGGAACGAATTGTATGACTCAAAAGAACTGGCGACATCTGGTGAATGATTCAAAATGTATTACTCACTTTTTGTCATAACTTGGTCCATTCATAAATTTGATGTGAAACAAATATTTATGCATTTTGTATTGTTTTATGTAATAACTTTGACAAAATGGTGCATTTATATTGAATTACTCTATAAAGAAAATAAAACTCGTTTATGCTCTTTTACTCAGACTCTCTACATGAGAGCGGAAAAAGAGTGCAATAAGTTCTCTATACTATTCAATACTTTTTGTCGTCGCTCTGTTTATGACAAAACAAAAACAAATATTTCAGTGAGATAAATATTGCCTTATATATTTTAACAATATTAAATCTAATGTTAACGCAGATGTAAGAAAAAAGAAAGAGCAATAGCAAAAGAACCTTCAGCATAAATATTATTCCTTTTTTATTTTCCAATGTCATATTTACTAACATAAAGCGAACAGGTACCGTGTAACAAAGAGGTCTTAACACATCGCCCGTGAGTTCGAATACTCATTGATTTTTTCTATCTGATTGAGATTTCCAAATATTGTGTTAATGGTATTGCTGTTTATACTGTTAGAAAAAGTGAATAGATCGTTCTCTCCCAGCTCGTATATAGACTGCGAAAAATTCTTAAAATTTCGATTTAAAGGGTATCCGAAAATTCACGCAAGTTTGAATATAATTGTTTTATTTTTCGGGATATATAACACTTAGCACCGTTTTCATGAAACCACACGTCGTCCACATCCATATGATTCAATAGAAGACCAACAAAACAAAATGATCATGTCGCGACGGAGCAAAATTAACTGTTATTCCCCGACCAGCTGCATTTTGAAAGAAAAATGGTTTGATGATGGTCTCAGCCGAAAATCTACACCAAACAATGGAACGCTGTTGATGCGCGTGCTTCCCAACAAACGCTTGTGTATGTTTCGAACCCAAAATGCGACTATTTTGACGACTAACGAAGCCATCGAGATGAGAAAGAGCCTCATCGCTGAAGATGATTTTGTTCGGAAACCCTTTATTACGTATAAAATATTTCTCGGTAATGACAATGATTTGTTGCTCAATGTAGAGTTCCCTTTCTAATAACCCTGAATTGTCAGCTGCCACTCTGTCTTTTTACTTCAACAATGGAACGAAAATCAAATCTTGCGAGAGTTTTCACACACCCTTTATGCACATCATATGGTGGATTTCCCGTAAAATGTCCAGTTCAAAATACTTTACATTTTTTATAATATTTAAAATATTCTTCTAGAATTGTCGAATATTTCGAATATTATTCTACGAAACTTTATTTAAGGGTTGCCAATAGATCGTTTATAAGTTATACTATATGGTTAGGATAAAAGCCTTACAAGTTTGGCTTAACTATCATCCATATCCAAATATCATTGGAATGCCGACGAAGTTTGTGGTATTAATTGCGACTAAAAGTATGCCGTCATTTCATGTTGGAAAGCTACCTCATACCGACACACCACGAATATTTGTTGATATTGCAGGAACAGTTTCAAGTGGAAAATGTACCCCATAACAACACACCACGAATGTTTGTTGATATCGCAGGAGAAACCATTAAGTCAAAAACGGGTTTTCGAGAACGGAAGGTGTTATTGCGTGATGGTTCTTTAAACGGCTGAACTCGTATTAATTTTTGGAACGAAGTTCCTTATCGCACGTTGCGGGATGGGGGCTAAATGAAAAACAATTTTAACACAATTTCTGTTTTAACACTATTATGCTACAACCCACATTATTAACTATATTGTTTACTTTTGCTTTGGTTTGTGTCTAAAATAACTGCTTGGATAATAGAGAAAGGAATTAACTAGCTGTCTTACATATGCTGGGAAATTCCTTGTTTAATGGAAAGTTTTCTAGGTGCAGCCTGTAACCAATATTTAGTATATATTGTACTTTTGAACCCAATAAAAAGTAAATTTAGAAAATCCAATGTGCAAGACTGGCAACAAATTAATTTTCCTTACAAAAAGTAAATTTTCTTAAAAATAGTATTTTTTTTGAAAAAAGTATATTTTCTTAATGATCCATTTAAATTATTGTATTTTCAACGGGTGCCTTAGGCGTGTTGGAGCTAACGAATACATAATATATAGCGAAAGGAACTTCGTTCCAACTGGGTGTCCCCTGACACCTCATGTGACTTCTTATCATATTTCGGTGATTTTATTTAAGAATTTTTGGGAGACAGATTAGTTCCAAATTTACGGCGACACATTTGATTGACTTGCAAGACCGAAAATTCGGCGACGTTTGCGGGCGATCTCAGCTTAACTTTCCTCAATTGTGTAATGGGTTTTCCAATAATATCGCGTTCTTCCATTGTTTATCACTTTATTTGTAATATTCAGAACAATCGCAGACGACAGCAGTGAAATTTATTATTTTTAAATTTCATGAAAAATAACAGTCATAAAGAATATTTTTTTTTAAAACTCGTTTAATTACTCGACTTGCTCTCGGAACCCCAATATATCTGTGGTCTCAAGACATAATATCATTTGTGTATTTTTGCAACTTTTTGGGAGGGTTCAGATTCCATTTGTAATGTAGTGACAGATCGAGATGTGCTAATAAGTCTTGGCCAATATCTCGGGAACTGCACACAGGATTATCCCTAAATACGTGTAATAGGATTGGTACTGTTCGATTCTACTAAAAGCCGAATTTGAACATAACTAGAGATATATATTGCTAACTCTTGTGACCACTGGTTTTATGACATTTCTCAACTGGTCTGATAAATTACTAACATATAGTGCAACTTCCGAAATTTGGGAAAAGATTAAACAAAATCGTTTCTTTCCAGCTGGACGTTGCACGTAAAATCTGCCAAATGTATGTATATGAGTCACTCAATAAAATGTATTCCATTATGTATCGATCGTTTGCATTACACATAATTCGATTTGCTTTCTTCGCCCGAATCAAAACATTTGCATTTCCTCGAATTTGAATCGAATTCAATCAGACAAACATTGTCATATGTCGACTTGATCGTGGACCGCGCACGTTTTCATCATAAAATCCAAGACGACTCTTTGACTCATTCCATGGAAGAAAAAATAAATGTTGAAACTTGTTGTTTTTGGAATTTCTTACAAATTATTGTTCGATCTGGTCTCTGCTGTTGTCCGTTTGCCTGGCCATCCATTAGTAGTGAGTGAGTGAGTGAGTGAGTGGTCTTACCACTTTCACATGTATATATCGCGGCACAAAGACTTGTTTTCTTTCATTTTGGCTGTTTAGTTCGGGTTTTTGTTAGCCATTTAAACAGATTTTTTTTTATACTGAGCTGGGTCAAATGGCGTGGCCACCAGCAAAAAAAAAAATACTAAGGCGATGCTGATGTTTTTAAAATGTTAACACATTATAATTCAACAATTTGTGGAGACCGAAATAGAAATTTGTGGGAAAAAATCAAAAGTGTAGCCACTTGGCAAACTTTAACTCGAAATCTCAATCGAAATGTAATAAATCTCGAAACGACAAAATCAGCAGAGGCAGCAAACGCAATGAATGTTATTTCTGTTACGTTGTTAACCTATTGGAGTAATTTTTCCTCATATGATGGAACACACCACAAATCCATGAAACCGACACCATCTTATCAAACCATTCCATGCGTCTGGTGCTCTGTGCTCGTAGCACACAAGTGTTCATACTCATGTGCCGTATGAAATTCCAAGTCAAGTAGCGGCAGACAAACTGACACATTTCCATCCATCAGTCAAGATAGTCACTCGCTTAGTCATTCAGTCCATCTATTTGCATTAGTATTGGAGGTGCATACACACATGTACACAAACACACACACACGCACATGCACTCACGCTTTTCTATAGACAGAAAAATAAAAAGAGGAAGAAGAAGCAGTACCTTGGTCATTGGTTGGAAAACCAAAATGTATTATTGCAAAATATTTTCAAACAGAAACAGACACAGAAATGTAAACTCAATTACCGACATTTGAAATACTCGTAGACACACAATTGCGAATACGATTCTAGAAACTGGGTGCTAACAGACTTAGCACACTCACACACACACTCGTACTAATTGGACACCATATGAATGAATGGTGGTTCTGAAGAACTCAAGTATAAATCCGCTAAAAATAGAAATAAATCGAACACCGTTAAGAGGCTAGAAATACTTACATACCAGTCGATAAAGAAGACATTGACAGACATAACACAATAACACTGAAAAGCCAATCACACAAACACACATACATTTACACACACATGCATTGCTCTATAAATTCATGTTGACCCATTAATTCACAATCAATTGACCTTTCGTTACATCAGATAAGGATATTTTTTTGTTTGTGGTCAAATGAGAAAACATTTTGTCATTGGCCCAATAAACCACTAGACAGACAATGTCCAGTTGAGGTGTTAACAGATTTGTTGACTAACGGCCATAATGTCTGCGTTAACGGTTTCGTAAAATACTTTACAAAAGAAACCTTATCTCGATATCTTGGCAATTGTGTTTGTATAGAAATCGAAATCGAAAAAATCGAATTATGTAATACAGTCGATAGCTGAACAACATATTCAATATTAATGCTAGACTGGTGCTATGGTCGGTATTAATACTGATTAATATGTGAACCCTAACAAGTAGTGAAATGCAAAGCAAATGGATAACTTTAGGCAATGAATATACTGATACCAATTATATTTTAAACACTGTCTTATTTATTGTCAACAAACGGAAGTTCGTTTCATATATCGATTATAATTACAACTGCATATGATTATTCAATAATTATCAAAAGATGTTACAGTACGCCGTTTCAATTTAACCAGACAGATCAACGCTACCAGTCGATTAATTATTCGCCGTAACCGAAATAATCCATAAAAACCTCCGATTTTCCAGCATGCTCTATAATTAGCAAAGTCTTCAACCTTTCTCCATTGTGACATCCTAAAACTATGCAATCGACAACAACGAGATAATGGAACGCTAATTAATTTGACGAAATTGCTACAACCTAAAGTCAGTAAATTGTAATATATTTTCAACTCTCTGTTTTTGTAATAATCAGGACTCACCTGTTTCTGGGTAGAGGATTTTAGGAAACGAATATCTGCAAGTGGGGATAGGAATACAAATAGGAAACAAAGAAAATACAGTTTTGAATAAGTAAGTCGTTTGTAAGTCGATTGATGGTTAAACTGTAGACCAAACTGAACATGTTTAACTGTAACAGGTTACATGAAAACAGTGTTGCCAAAAAGAAATTTGTTAAAAATAAGTCTTTACGTACAACGTTTTGTCGGTACGAGTTTGATATGATATTTTATGAACTTCAGTGCCATTGTTTCTAAACTCCAGGACTTCGATAGGCACGTACTTATACAAAATATATCGAATAGATTCGAATAGCCCCGGCGGATATCGTACTGACTTTCTAAATACAAAACTTCTTGTAGATGTCCCACATGTGGAAAGCGTTGCTAGAACGGCTAGAAAATCCCAGCCGATCATGCTCGTGATAAGGATACACTGAAGCCAATTCTACTACACTGAACAAACTATCTTCGGATTTTATGAATTCCTTCATTAACGTTTCAGGGAAAGAGACATTCATAGAATTCTATGGAGTCCATGTTCATTAAATTGTTACGAATTTTCCAGTTGTCCTCTTTAGAGCTGTGCCTTGAACGATCGCATGTTTTAAATTGCAATTGATGATTTGAAATTTCCATTATAATTTTTAAATTTCAATTGATTTTTTTCAAATTTTAATTTGATAGGGTGTAGTTCATTCTGTTGAGCAGAACTAAAAAGAGCCTTCACTTGATTGACCTAAAACTCTCAACTGACTTCATATATTTGAAAAAGTCGACATCTTGACTTGTCTTATATGTAACGAAGACTCTACATGTAATGAGAATTCTTTTGAATACAATTGTTGGGCAAATAATGCGAGGAACAAACGCAAGATTCGGAAACTTAGAAATGCCCATGCCTGTAGTCTCAGTTACACGGTTGGCCATTCTCCACATATATGGACTTTAAATGTTCGATGTTTGTCATTTAAATGCCATTTAATATTTCCGTGTGCTTTTAAATTGAACTGTTAAATTGCGATTGCGAAACTCGCATTTAATGAAGAATATTTTCGTTCGTATCGCACGTTGCGGGAGGGGGCTAAATGAAAAAAAAATTAAACAATTTTTTTTAACACTATTATGCTACAACCCAGTATTATCAACTATATTGGGTATTTTTGCTTTGGTTTATGTCTAGACTAACATATGTTGGAAAATTTCTTATTTAATGGATAGTTTTCTAGGTGGAGCCTGTAACCAATATTGTGTATATATTGTAGTTTTGAACCCAATTATAAGTAAATTTATGGCCTTTTCTTACATAAAGAACTTTTTCTTAAAAATAGTACCTTTTCTTAAAAAAGCATTCGCCTTTAATGAAAAAAGTACCTCTCTTTAAAAAAGGACCTTGTCGGGAAAATACAATACATGTTCTTACGAAAAGGACCTAGAAATATATTTAAAAAAATATATATTCTATAAAAAAAAATTTTTATTATAAAAAGTTCATAATTTTATGAAAAGATTTTTTTTAAGATCCATTTAAATTATCATAGTTTTCAACGGGCGCCTTAGGCTTATTGGAACTAACTTGTACGTAATATATAGCTAAAAGAACTTCGTTCTAACCGGGTGTCCCTGACACCTAATGTAATTTTTATGAATTTTTTCTATTAAGCCTTTGGTAAAAGGTTTTGCAATTACATATCTATCAAATTTACGGAAAAGTACAATGAATTGTTGCAGAATGTTTAAGGAAGAAAATTACAAGGAATATTTTTTCAGTGTACCAATTTCTACTTTTCCAACATTTAAGCCCGCATTACAAAAAATTTATAGAATATATTCATTAAGCATATATCTATTTGTTGTTTATTTTACAAACTCTTATATTAAAAATTAATTTATTATTATTATAAAAGCAAAAAGTCTACGAAAATATTTTGAAAACATATAGGAAATAGATTTTTGAGCCTTTGAAATTGTGTCCTTTTTTAAAAGGTTTTATAGATTCGCATGTCAAAATGTTTTTATGTTGACTTAAATTTGGGCACTTGGCTAAAATAATTCATTATTTTAGTCGAGCAAGCACGGAGATTTTAAAGGAAATGAAAGGCACTACATTTAATGACGATGCTTGTCAATAAAGGATTGACAATCTTCTGTTGTTCAATTTTCAATGGAGAAATAGCAATTTTCTATTGAATTTCTGATAAACGTCTCTATTCAGTAACTACTCGTATCAAGAAGTGTATAAGAAAATTGCTTCAATGCTCTGCTAGAGTTTCTTTAAATTTCCAAGATTTTACTTGTAGTTTTTTTGTTGGTTTCCTTGTAACTGAACTCAGGCATTTGTCTTCAAAATATTTCAAATATGTGTGTAATTTTAAATTCCTATGCAGTTTCTTGCTCGCTCGCTGACAACTTGTTGGCACAAAAGTGTTGAAAAGTCAGTCTGTCTGTTCGTACTTCGTTCTCAAAGTCTACCACAGTTTATGAACTGAAAACGCACGCGTGAGTTGAACGCATTAAATTGTAAATATCTGTTTTCTGACATTTCTGTTTGTTTGCTAAAGCGAAAAACAACTTTGTCACTTTGTGTCACTTTTCCAAGATAGCTGCTACTGCTGGAATTTGTAGGAGCTACGAGTATTCTATGCTACTTCTATAACTGGAAGCCACTGCTTGCTGTCTGAGATGTTTTATTTGTTGTTGTTGCCTTTGATATTATTAATGTTGTTGGTAGATTTAGACGATGTTGTTGTTGTTGTTTAGTCTACTGCTGACTTCTAGTAGATTTAGATAAATACTAGCAATGCAGCAGATAGATGGCAGATACGCAAGTAATTAAACACTTTCGCTCGTTAAGATTAAGAGTTTTAGATTAAACAAGTTAGCCAGTTGGTTAGTTTTTAACTACATTATTTTGCATAAATATTTGTTAGTTTTACATTTTAATTATTGTCGTTGTTGTGTTGAATTGCAAGTGAAAACCTGTTAAAATTGCTCTTCAGATTTCGTAAAATCGAAAGATACAATTCGGCATTTAATGGCGCTAACATGTTTCGAGTTATGACCAGTAGCTAAAGTAAAACGTTTTGGAATTTTTATTCAACAAAGAGTTAATTTTGGCAGATTTCAAAAAGACACGTTCATTATTTATTACAACTGTTAACAAGATCGGCTGCTGGTGAAATTACATATTAAGATTTCACTAATGTTGGTAATAAAATTGTAAAAGCTCCGTTTCTTCTCGAAGATTTTGTCAATATGATAACATTTACAAGCCAGGTATTATTTAATGCCATCGTAATACTCAGTACTCGTGTATTGTGTGACTGTTCCCTACTTCGTTCACCTTACAACACAACACGCATGCGCAAAACGTTTTTTAGCGCACAAAACTGTCACTTGACCGCTTTTAAAGAATGACAACCCAAATGTCGGACACAACGCTACAACCAACAAACAAAGCCATACCATAGAAAAATCAGCTAATTACTTTTTAAATTTAACAATCGACAAGCGGTGTTGGTTGTGGCTGGTGTTGGAGTTGGCTTTGAATGAAGTTTATAGTCTGTTAGCTGTAATTCTTTCCTAGGTTGCGAAACAGACAGACATTTTACGTTGTACTTTCATAGCTTTCGTGATAGACAGTTTGAGTGAATGGACAGACACCTTTTTTATGTCACATTTATGAGTGTCGAAATGAGTTGTCAACTGACTTTGACATTATGCCGCCGCCTCTGGCCAAGATTTCTAAATGCTATTAGCTAAAAACCTCAACTATTATTTGTTCGCTGATAATTCTGTGTTTTTGTGCTTTATAGGCGTAGTATTTCTCACTAAACTTTCCCATGCTATACATTATTCTCGGCTTCGTGTCCACTTTTTTTAATGTCTTTCTTTGTGTTTCGCTTGGAACATAATTTGCACATTTTCTTTCTTGGCCTTTAAGTGGTCATTTTGGTTTGGAGTTTTATGATAGGTATGAAAATTATGCAGTTGTTGTTGCTTTTTTTGCAATTGTTCATCATAGCTCATGTACTTTATTGTCTACTATTACGAAGAAACAAATTGTTGAAATTTTTGTGTTAAAGTGTTAAACCGTTCAGTGGGGCCCGGCCACCACTGTGGACGATGACAGCCAGTAAATAAGATAAGGTCACTTAAAGCTCTTTTATTATTATAGGATATAATTTTGAGGATTGAAATCTCTATGATCCCCGAATTGAAACTTCATTCAGAGTTTTAAAGCCATTAATGTTAGTATGACGGAGTCATTATTTCAATCCCGGTGCCTTTTTAAAATTTTAAAATTACAGACAGAAAAGATTTGGCAAGAAAAAAAATAGTTCTTGTGGTTAATATAGGGTTCAAAAGACTTGTCACGTTGAGGACATAATGGATAAGGTATTTTAAATATTATTACAAAGTATTTTTTCATGGTAACTATTCTAATAGATGGAAATTAAAAATTCGTGTGAAATCTCAATTTATTGTATAATTTTCATAAATTGTTTTAAATATATATCTACTTATAAACGTATATAGTAATATTTGTATATAATATAATAATATTTTTATATGATATATGTAATAATATTTTTATATAATTTCAGAATACTTTTTTATAATAATATGTGACCCTGCTTAACAAAACCCACTTAGTGTGTCAACTTTCATGAATTCACTTTTTGTTGGATTTGTATGTAAAAAACCGTACATTTTCGTATGAAACCGCTCGCAGCCCCAAAAACATCGGAAAGTCATGTAAAAATGCAATTATATAAAACAGTAAACTATGAAAATGCAAACCAGTGTTGCATCTTTAATTGTGTTGTATTTATAAACTTGTTTTGACGCACTAGGTGGGTTTTACTAGGCAGGGTAACATATATTTTTTTAAAAAAGTATTTTCATACAAACTATAACAAAAGTGTGAATAATTAAGATTTCGGAGTAAAAATATACTTTGATTTATGATTTATTTATCATAATGATTTATGTTCATCATGACACATCGTTTGAAATTTTTATTGACCATATATTGGAACGAAGTTCCTTATCGCACGTTGAGGGATGGAAGCTAAATGAGCAAAATTAAACTACTTTTGTTTTAACAATATTATGCTACAACCCACTATTATCAACTATGTTGTTTACTTTTGTATTGGTTTGTGTCTAGACTAACTAGATGTCCCCCATATGTTGGGAAATTTTTTGTTTAATGGGAAGTTTTTTATGTGGAGTCTGTAACCAATATTTAGTGTATATTGTAGTTTTGCACCCCATAAAAAGTAAATTTAGAAAAGCCAAATTGAAAGAAATTTAAAAAAAAAAAAAATTTTATTAAATAAGTGCCTTTTCTTAACAAAAGTAAATTTTCTCAAAATAAAAAAATACGTATTCATATTCTTAAACAAAGTTCCTTTTCTTATAAAACCTTATCTTAAAGAAGTACTTTTGCTTAAAAAAAAGTAAATTTTCTTACAAAAAGTACCTTTTCTTCAAAAAAGTATTTTTTTTAAAACAGGTACATTTTCTTAACAAAGTACATTTTCTTACAGCAAATTGCCTTTTCTTAAAAAACTACATTTTCTTTAAAGATCATATTTTTTGTGAAACAAAATAACCTTTCTTGAGAATTTTGTGTTCATAACATCTCCAAACTTCGTGAAGCAAGGGCATTTGAACAAAGCCCCTGCATCTGTCCAAATATTTTATTCCACTCTTAATCGAAAGAGGTTTTTTTTACAAACTGGAAAGCAGCAGACAATTTCAGCTATTTCACCAACATGTCCGAAATTCCCCCAGAGTCCTAGTCACAGTTTCGATTTCCTCGAAACTCAAGCTTTTTTTAAAAAATATTTTGTGGTGATCTGCTATGTGGTAACTTTTCAACTTACAGTTATGGCACATTTTTAGGCGTACCGTACGATTCAAACTGTGACACAATCGAGCTACAATACACACCACAATCTGTTTGTTGAGACTTGGAATGTTACTCCAGATTCCCGTTGATTCAAATGTTAGGTAAGCTAAAAATATAACTATCATTTCGTAACAATATGACTTTATACATTTTCTAACATAGGAAAATTGGTTACTTTCCGGTTGGGGCGCTACCTTTCCAAGCTAAAGTCATATTAGCATTTAAGCGATTTTTATTTTGCCGATTTTAAAATATAATTACTGACAATAACTTTGTTCATAGTCTTTACGAAATTCTAAAATGCGGAAATTTTGTGTATTTGACGTCCCGGTTCGGATATTCAGTAATGGTCTTATTTTAGCGCTTTTTGATTTTAACGATTTTTTAGCAATTTTTTTTAGCGATTTTAATCTTTTTACATTTTTTTACAATGTTGGTATCATATTTTAACATGTTGAGAAATAATGCGATATGTTTGGATGCAAATTATTTACTTACTTTTACTTTTATTGACTATATTACAACCTCATGAGGTCAGACGTCTTACACATATTAATTAAACAAACAAATTAAACAAATTTCAACATATTCTTCCAACTGGCTCTATCCTTCGCCTTTTCTCGCCAGTTGGTAACACCAAGGATACGGAGGGATTCTTCTGCCTGGTCTTTCCAGCGGAGTCTTGGTCGTCCTCTTTTCCTGCTTCCATCGGGTACGTTATCAAAAATCTTTCGCGCTGGCTCATCTTCATCCATTCTGATAACATGGCCTAGCCAACGCAATTGGCACACTTTGATTCGTCTAGCTATGTCCACGTCAGAATAGAGACTATATAGCTCTGCGTTCCAGCGACGTCGGTACTCGCCGTTTTCCCTAACAGGCCCACATATTTTACGGAGAATTTTTCTCTCGAAAACTCCCAGGTGTTTTTCATCCGCTTGCGATATGACCCAAGTTTCGGAGCCATATGTCAAGACAGGTAAAATGAGAGTCTGATATAGTTGGACTTTTGTCCGTCGAGAGAGGGCTTTGTTCCTAAACTGCTTGCTGAGCCCAAAATAACATCTATTTGCAAGCACAATTCTCCTATCTATCTCCAGGCTGACGTTGTTGTCCTTGTTCACGGCGGATCCAAGGTAGACAAATTCATCTACCACTTCAAAATTAAATCGGTTGTCAACGTTCAAGTGCGGACCAAGTCGAGAGGTTTGTCTAGTCGTTGACACCATCAATTTTGTCTTGCCCTCATTAACAGCAAGACCCACCTTTGCTGATTCCTTTTCGATTCTTGAAAATACTGTAGTAACCTGTCGCAAATTTCGCCCAATGATATCTATGTCGTCAGCATACGCCAGCAACATATGGCTTTTCGTGTTAATGACCTTGTTTGTATTTACTGCAGCCTTTCTCATTATTATCTCCATTAAGATGTTGAAGAGATTGCACGAAAGTGTGTCGCCTTGTCTAAGTCCTCGCTTGGTACAGAATGGTTCAGTGAGGTCTTTCCCCACTTTCGCTGCTGATTTGGTGTTGGTCAGCGTCATTCTACAGAGGCGGATCAGTTTTGCCGGAATACCAAGTTCAGACATAGCTTCGTACAGTTTTCCCCGTATGGGGCTATCGAAAGCAGCTTTGTAATCGACAAAAAGGTGGTATGTATCGATTTGCTTTTCGTGGGTCTTTTCCAGGATTTGGCGTAGCGTGAATATTTGGTCTGTCTTGGACTTACCTGGTCTAAAACCACACTGATAAGGTTCAATCAGGTTTTCAATAATTGGCTTTAGTCCTTCACATGCTACGCTCAACAAGACCTTATACGCGATGGATAAAAGACTGATACCGCGATAGTTGGAACAGACACACGGATCACCCTTTTTGAATACAGGACATAATACACTTAGACTCCAGTCGTCGGGCATAGATCCCCCAGCCATATACCGTATATCAGTTGATGCATGTGGGTTATCAGTCCTTCGCCACCTGCCTTAAAAAGTTCAGCGGGTAGGCCATCCGCACCCGCGGCTTTATTATTCTTCAGGAGGGAGATCGCCGTTCTAATCTCGTCTTGGTTGCTCTCCACATTTTGAGCACACACTGCTTCTCAGTCACCAGATTTCCATTCTCGTCCTTGCAGGAGGGCAGCCCATTATTAGGCCCGTTGGTCGATCTTCTTACCCTCTGGAAAAACTTTCGCGATGCAAATTATACATTATTTATATTATCTCTGTTCAATTAGTTTGGCTTGTGGTCATAATAAGAAAATACCAGCGGGTTCGATTGTTTTTCAAGATTTATTAAATTTTCCCAATATTTCGATTAGCATCGCTAATCATCCTCAGGGTTCTATATACAAATATATTAAACATTAGTAAAATATTAATCATAAAACGATTGCCAATAATTACATGTACTATAAATCACAAAAAAACAAATTACTCGTATGCAGTGTGCAAGCTTTCGTCAACTATTGTCTGTTTTCTCTGTGTTTGGTTATTGTGTGTCGATATATTTGGGCGCATCGGTCAGTGTCGGTCTTGTAATTGAGTCTTTTCTCTGAGGGAACGTTAATTATGTGCAACATTTCGAGAGTGAGTCGTCGTGAGTAATGTGTCTCCTACGCTAAACTGTCAACGTCGTCAAAGTTAGGATCACAACACAGTGGGCCGCTAATGCCGTTTTCTGTTCCACAGGTTTATAGGTGGCCGTAAATCTCATTTGTGGGAAGACAGTCTTGTATTCAATTTTGTCATTATTATTATTATTTATATTTTTGTGACTACGAAATATAATTTAAAGCTTACATTTTTTAAATATCGATTTTTTAGACTCAATCGAATAGTCTAGATTAAATGGTTTGACAATTTCAATATCATAATAAAGTCTCCACCACCGCATCTACAGCAATATTCGGCAGTAAACAATTTTTGATATTCCCGGGCTTAGCTCATCAACACGGATCGTGTTGAGGCCCTCTTTCCAAAAATAGGGGTTCACCCTAACCTATTGCCAACACAAAGCGGCATAACGGGACGTAGTTCAATAGCGCTTAATGCGACTTAAAATCGTTGTTGCCTAACGAATAGACGCCTAAATACTATAGGTCGTCCCTTCCTACACAACCTCACTGAGGTACACGAGATAGATCTAGGGGATCTAATGAGGTATCTCCGATTAACAGGTTGAATATACACACTGTACATTAGACTGTCCGGAGTAATTTGGTATACAAAACGGTATCCCAAGACACTAATTGATGCTAAATAGTATCTTTAGCAACCGCGTAAATGCTGTAAATCATACAAATTGGAAAAATAGTCCCAAATAGTGGGGGGAAAATATTTGTTGGATATTTCAAAATTTAGAGTTCTGTAGCAATGTTAATGTTTTTCGATCGGGAAATGTGGCTCAAAATTGCAAATGTTTAAAAACGGGGGTTTCTCTCTGTGAATCAGTTTTATTTTTAGTACATCCAAAATCTAGAAGAGCGTTCAAGTCAAGTTGGATAACTTTTGTTGCAGTTTGATGTAAACCTGATTATTGTATTATTTATTAAATTTGATAATAAGTCCATGAAAATATTTAGGATTTACACTTTATTTTCACGTGAATCGGCCTAATGTAAATGCAAAAAGTATTGCTACATATATTTTTATTACGAGTATTATATTTGTACTTCTATTAACCCATACATACATAATTCATACATGCATATGTGTTAAGCCACGTTTTGCTGTTAGGTGCGATAGAAATTTTAAATAAATAATAAAAAATATATGTATGCAATATTTGTTAAAAGTTTCTGGCCAATTTACCATATTTACTGCAACCATCCCCGTCTTATTTTTGTTACTAAATTCTGAGTACCCAACCTGTTTGTGGGTTAACAATAGAATTCTTTCGTTGTGGCTGTAAAGTAGAATCAAACTCATGTTCATAGTACAATTTGTTTTAAACTTTCATAACAAATTTGTTATTAAAGCAAACAAGAATATATTCATATTTGGAATTTCGAATAGAACAGGCAGCAGTATCAAGAAGGTAAAAATAGAGGAAACCAAAATAAGGCTGCCTTATTTTTTTTTTTTTACAAAAATAACAACAATGTGAAAAAGTAATTAAATTTTTTTAACAACATTCAATAATGACAACAAATATGAAGCGGGAACTTTACTGTTATATAACCGTTTGTTGGCTTTATTGCCTCACATCCGCTGTAGCAATAAGACACAACATTACATGTCCCGGATCAATAAAAGAAACATAATCATTGTATGACATTAATCACCGCTTATTGCAGTCATACTCGTGTGACTCTCCCAATGACTTATCTAGTGAAGCCATTGATGGTTTAACTCAAATCCATTAGAATCCCAAGAATTCATATTCATACCAGACGACACCCATCAGCGACAATGCCCCGGAATGCAATCGTCGTTCTCGTAATGAGTTGACAAATCTTTTGGCAGATGCATACACGTCACAACATACGGACATTCAGTATCAAACCTTTGTCCACTACATTGCACTGCACCTTTGGTGTTGTAGTTCAGTTTTATCTGTTCCCTTTTGTGTTGCCGTGGTGGTTAATTGAGTTCTCCGGGTTTCTATTTGATTTCTTTACAGCGGTTTTTAGATTTGACTTTGGTTTGTTGGCCTTATTCTCGTCTGCTTCTTGTTTTCATAACCCAAAACCCCAAAAGCCATTATTGTTTTGTTGATGACAACATTTTTAGGTATTTATGCTTCATGCATGACAGTTTTACCAACAAGTGCTATCTTCTGTGCTTCTGATTCTTAACGTGGGGTGCATACAAGACGTGTAAGACACTTGAATACATTTGAATCATATACATAGTAATCATATATAAAAGCGAAAAGCGAATTGTGGTGTGTTGCATATGGACGTTGCATGTTGGAAAGCATTGCTTTAATAATACCAGATAGAGGGAATGGCTCAAACCAACCCACAAGAAAACAGCAACGGCATTTCGTTTTGTGCGTTAAAATTGTTGTGTAAATAGACCACAATTATATACTAACAATTAAAGATAACAAAAACGTCAAAAATACGTTTAAATTTCACAGTTTTTCATCAAAACGACATAAAAAATTTAAGTAGAATATTTTTGTTATACCACCTGGTGTAAGTCATACAATAACACATACGTAGAAGGTTTTATTCGCTCAATAAATTAAACGTCATAGGTACGATGGAAATTACACAGTGGAGGGTGGAAAATATGGGTTCAATAATACCAGATGGTGGCAATAGTATACAGCGATCCACAAAGGAACTACACCCGAATTTCGTGTTTTTGTGGCAAACTAGTTGTGTTAAATACAATACGAATGAATACCAACGTTAAAAGTCAACAAAAAAGTGCAAAATACATTTAAATTTTTCAGTTCTACACCAAAACGACAGGAAATAGTTAAGTGAACATATTTTGTAACTCCACCTGGTGTATGTAAACATTTCCACAGACCTACCGAGAGAGTGTGAAATGAAACGTCAGATGAGAGAATAAGTTCTTCTATAGTATGTGTTATTCTATGGTGTAAGTCAACATACGTCAAATAAATCTCTATCGCACCAACCGCTCCACGAAGAGTGTGAAATGAAACGTCAGATGAGAAAGATAGCAGCCTTGTATGACAATACTCTATGATTTGAATAAATTTCTTGGTATTCGAGTGAAAAATGGTCGTACGGAAACATCCTATGCCGTCTGGTGGAAATGGTGAGTAATCGAATGGTGAGTAAATCTTTGGCGTTTCAAATATAATAAGTATACGATTCTTCACCATATTCACCAGATGGCAAAGGCTGTATCCTTACGACCATTTTTCACTCGGATACCACGAAAAATCACTCAAAACTCATTTTTATTTCGATTCGTTGTTTGAATTTAAAAATGAAGTATAGACAATAAGAAGGTATATTGCCTTTGTTATTTTTTGACCATATAAAAGGCAAAAAGCATGCATAAATAGTTTTTAAAGTTGAAATTTCTTTTGAGGCTGACAGATCATACTTTCTCCTGTTGGTGAAAAAAATGTAAATGCCGCGGGTGGGATTCGAACTGATAATAGTTCGTTTTTTCAATAGTTTTTGTTTTCAGGGAAATTTGCCCATCTCCACCATTTCTTCGCCATCTAGAAAATTTCCCTTGACTTTTAAATCCACATCTTATATTTCACCAGTTAGGAGTTTCTAATATCTTTAGGCGTTTATATTATCTTTGGTGACTTAATCGTTAGTGGTGAGAACGCATAGTAGAACCATGTACTCTCAAATGTTCCATCAAACATTTGTGGTTAGTTGGTATGTGGTAGCGACGGCATACTTTTAGGCGTAATTAACATTGGATGCAAACTGGTATACAACCAAGCTGCAATATATACCACGAACTGTTTATTGACATTTTAATGTTATGATGACATTCTGTAGATGTAAAGGGTTGATAAGGAAAAATAAATATAAAGTCGGACTAGTGCTATAGAACTAGTTTACAGAGTAGTTCTAATTGTAGTTTCAGAACTATAGGGCGTTTTTAGAGTTATAGAATTTTAAAATTAAATACGACACTGCTGAATTGTGGTAATTGCAATAGAATTGGCTTTATTTGAAAGGTCGCCGAAGCTTATTTGAATGTAGTCCAACCGGAAGGTCCAATCGGGAGCTTATTTTTTCAATCACTTATTGCGGCATGTGAGGTCGGTAATAACGTGGCAAAAGTTGTCTTCCGGGTCTGGCTTATCGGTGTAGACTATCGATTTCACATATCCCCATAGAACGTAATCTAGGTGTTGAATCTAGGATGCCAATTCACAGGTAGGAGTATTAAACGTTAAATGATGCATTTAGCATAGTCGAGATCAACAGCAATCTCGATTTGGTCCCATTCACCGATTAGACACTGGGCAGCTTCAATTGTTGGAGGAATTGGATTGTATAAGACCCAAAGCTAAGATCTTTCCATAAAATCCGCAGATCTATACACGGTTCTAATTGTTGTGCACTATGACCGATGGACCCTTTCAGATCTTCCACGATGCTACGTTCAACAGCAGCAATAGTTTCAGTATGCTCTGTAAGAAGCCTCGAAGGATTCGTGTTATCATCATTGAGTGGTGATAAAAGGGTTCATCATTAAACGAATTAATTGCACTGATGAACGATTATATCGGTCATAAAATGGACAAATCCATAATATTCAAAATAAATTTACGAAATTTTGCTAGTATTGTTCAGACGTCGGTCTATTCATTGTGTAATGGCAGACCAAACTAAACATATATCACGTGACAACTATCAATAAAGTGAACTACAAAATCGTTGCCAATATTAAGCCATAAAACAAAATAAATGGTTTGCTATTACGTCCCATGAAGGGAATTTTGAGAGTCATATTTATGGCTAAATAATCGATAGTACTGTTTTTAGGAAGGTACTTATTTCAAGAATAGTTATTTTGTTTCACAAAAAATGTGATCTTTAAAGAAAAGGTAATTTTTTAAGAAAAGACAATTTGTTGTAAGAAAATGTACGTTTTTAAGAAAACAAACAATTATTTTTTTAAGAAAATGTACTTTTTTGAATAAAATTTACTTTTTTTAAGCTAATGTACTTCATTAAGAAATTGTGGTTTTTAAACTTCTTCCACTTTTCACTTTGTCTATCCTAAATTTCCTTTTTGTTGGGTTCAAAACTACAATATATACTGAATAGTGGTTACAGTCTCCACCTAGAGAACTTCCCAGTAAACAAGAAGTTTCACAACATATGTTAGTCTAGACACAAACCAAAGCAAAAATACCCAGTATAGTTGATAGTACTGGGTTGTAGCATAATAGTATTAACAAAAAGTTGTTTATTTTTTTTCATTTAGACCCCATCCCGCAACTTGCGAGAAGGAACTTCGTTCCAAAACGCTCGAACATTTTAATTTTGAATATTTGGAACTTGTTTGACTGCTGGCAATTCTGTTTTTAAATTATTTTATTTGAAGAGGTTTGTGGCTTCGATTGGTGTAGTCTCGTAGTCTTTTCAAATTCATAAACCTGAACATATAAAATATTTGAAAACCATAGAAATGTTTGAAAATGCGAGATATGAATGAAATGTTTTTAAAATAAATACAATTGCTAATGGTGTTTACATTTTTTTTTGAATTTTCATTTGTACAGTTAATTCAAAGTATACTACAAGTTATATGACATGTATACTACTTACTAATACTTTATCTTTAGATATGCCTTCTAATATTAGTATGGGTATTCATATAACACCCTTAACAATGGGAAATTTAGGAGATTATATGTACTTTACATTCTTGTAACATATTATCTGGCGACGAGTGTTATTCTAATGTAGTGGTTTTATACGAATCATTTTGGCATATTGAATCATTAACGAGATTTTTGTCAAATACGCCATGAAGAGTGCGGTGGTGCAATGACTAGTGTGCGCGTCCTTTTTCATGAGAACGTGGGTTCGATCCCTGCTCTGACACCCTTACATTTCCTTCGATGGTGGCCACCTTGCTTAATGATGGTGACACTATCGAGTACTTAGCCCTGATATAGCTTCTCGAAATACCGTTCGGAACCGATGTAAAACTTTAGGTCCCCATCAGTGAGTGAAAAATTAGAAAGTGTACAGCTCACTTGTTGTACATCCCTTCATGACATGTAATGGGAATCGGGGTTTTTATGAAAAATTCAATATCCTTTATAAGACTTCCTGCATCATACATCCAGACCACGGACCGAGGGGGTTTTCAAGTGGGCTTGGTAAAAAAAAAACAGTTGAGAAACCCTGTTATATGCTCAGCCATATAAATACAAGTAACGTGGTACCTCCCTTCTGGATATCATTGTGCTTAAGTATGTGTGTTTCCGTGCCCGCTGCTCTGTATGATGAAAAGAATGATGGGAACAGAGAAAGGGGCGAAACAGAACAGCACATGATAATATTTTGATGTCTTCTTGTTGTCGTTGAGTTTGGGCCATGTTTTTTCCGTTTCTGTTCATCGTTCGCAGCTTTGATATTCTTTGTCTCTTAATGGGCTTGGGTGCTTTTGGTTATGAAAATTTGTTGTTGTTAATTTTTTTTGTGTAGAATAGTAAGAAAAACCGCTAGGTTGAGGTAACAAATACCGCTATGAATTACAAACAAAAAAGACAAGCAATCTTTTAGCTCAACAGTACAAACCAACCAATGAAGGTGACGTTAAAATCAAAAAAAAAACAACAACAAAAAAAACACGACAAACAAAAAACAAAACTGTAATGAATAAAGAAGCGAACAATTAGCCATATGAAAGAAAAACAGCTAAATGTGAATACAGAATGTTAACCCTTTAATGGCGGCGGTTACAGGCATCTGCTCTTTGCAATATGTTGGGGTAATTGAGTTTGTTGGTAATAGTAGATGAAACCATTAATGGCGGTGACATTTAAGATATGCATCTTTAGCATTTTGTTTGGGTAATTGAAATGACAGTCAGGAGGATGAATTTTGGGGAAGCCGAATTTAAAGCAACACAACTCTTTTGTAGTAGAGTGTAGAAAATTAAATTGTGCTTTGAGAATTGAAATCTGTTTAAAATGTTTGTCCGCTAAATAAGATTTAGAAAATATCGCAGTTTTAAAAAGAAATACTCCCTCTACTTTCTTTAAAGGCTGACATAATGAGGCACCAACTAATTAAGTTAAGAGAGGAGATAATAGGTCTGTTCTTTATTAGATAATGATTAGGAAATTGTGATAATGTTCTTCGTTTGATAGACATACATCCCATTCTACATTTTAAAATCTGTCACCTTTTCTATCAGTGATGGGCAACATTAAGGTGGTTAATGTTCCAGAGCAACTCCACACCCCCTAAAATTGCTGGCATAATTTCAGAAGTCGGTCACACACCCTGTTCTATTTGTAAAGCCACAAAATGTAAATAGATGAAACGAACTTTTAGAATTTGAACAAAAGACCCTCATTCAGATATGACTAGACGGGGCGAGGTAAAAACGTCAGCCACATTTCCTATCAAAAAGTTCATTGAATATGATCGACCCTATTTTTGTGTTTCGACTGTTTGCGATACAACACATTAATAAAGTTCCCTCTTTGTCTTCATGCACACTGCACCTTTCTGATACGTGCTGGAGATTTGTAATTTGTTAATTGCGATTCAAAACCAGTCACAGTCCCACATTCGAGGGTTTCACTATAAACAAAATATATGATTCCAAATACTTTTTCCGTCAAATTTATTTCAAGTTCTTTAAAGATTTTGAGGTAATAGCAATAATGATGTTAATGACATTAGAGTAGTTAACATCCTTACGTCGTCTGTCGTTAGTCGCTTGATTTTGTTTTGTTTTTGTAGGGGATTTTCTCCTCACTCAGCTTGATAGTTTTTTTTTTGCGATTTTGGCTTAGATGGAAAAATTGAAAATGGAAAATTTCGTTTATCATCCTATCCACATGATGTGACTGGTTTGCATGCATGCATGCAAGCATGATGCTCGCTTGTTACACGCTGCATATTGTGGCAAATACAATTTTCCACATTAGTTATAATTTGCTTGTTCTTTATCGTTATTGCCGTCGTCGGTGTTGTCGCTTTGGTATAGTTTTGCTTTTTCCACCAGATATTTTGTTCTGTTCTATTAAGCTGTAACATTCAGAGCCCCACACACGGATTTCATCCGTTCGCTCGTTCGTTCGTACGTCCGTATTCGAATGCAGTTAGTTCCATGTCTCTAGTTTTTGATATAACGATGATGTGGAACGTTTATGAAGCGATTTTGATATTTGTTTTTATGTCTCTTCCTTCGCTTTCTCGAGCCATTTTTGCTCCATACAAAGAGATACAATTCACACACACAAATACATCTGCCAATCGTATTAACCATGATGATATTGATTGAACATAACAACATTTATGAGACAATTTTTTTATATTTTTTGAAAACTTCTTCCTCTTTAACTGGCGATGATGAACCAAGCCATCTATGGGGAGTGGAGGCGGCAATCTATGGGGAATACAAACAAGCACTCCGGCATCTATGCATGTATGTGTGACAACCCATACAAATGCATTTATATGGAATAGCTACAAGTGAGTGACTGCATCTGGTGATACATCGCACCAGGAGATGCAAAGTGTTTGGTGGATGGATACCAACAACGCAGCGTATCACTTTGTGCGGCAATGATGGTGGAGCAGCCAGCCAGCCAGCCGGTGGTGATGGTGGGGATAATTGTGTTGGTGGTGGTGGTGGCGCTGGGGCTGGTGTCTCCAGCGGGTAATGCCGGTGGTGCAGTTGTCGTATCTGACATTTAATGGTATTATTAACGTTACGTTTGATTTTATGCATTTAATTGAGTAAAAACGCAAAAGATTGAAGGAAAGCGAATCATTTAAATGTTGAAACAATTACTGTGTTTGTAGTCAATTATATTGAAGAGTTAATTGTGAGTGTGTGTGTGTGTGTGTTATTCCAGGAAATTATTAAATTCCAATACATTCTCAAATATTGTTAAGGTGGGAGCGACTAAATTGGCTAACTATTCCATAAATTAGTATTAGATTCGAAACAACACAACGAAACATTCGAAATGAGCGAATAAAGGATACAACCGATTTCAATAAAGTAATTGCTTTTTGATTGTAGAGATGTCTCGTTTGCTTGTTAATGTCACGAATCAAGATTTCAATGAGCCAATTTCATATACATATGTACATGTGTCACCACAGGACACTGGATGGTACAGCTGTGCAAGCGAGACTCTAATTGATTTCAACATTTCTTTGAAACCCTATTTCATGCTCTAGCTCACTGCCAAAATCTCGCTCCGCTTTGAGTTTATTGTGTTGCCAACTTGCAAATGTGATGCTCTAATGGTGGTAACCTGAATCCGGGGCCATGTAGTAAATCGTAGTCGTTGAGCATAAACGTCTATTTAATGCTCTGATTTTCGTCTGTTTTTGAGAAGAAAATGCAACAAAATTATACTTATTTGCAACCGCAATTTGCCATTTTTCATTTCATTCTAAAACTGTTTCTTGCATTGGTGGTTTAGACGCTGATTGCCAACAAAGTACCAGTAAGTACTTTCATTTCGTATTCCACGGGTACTTTGGCATATGAGGACGTATCTACCACAAACATAATTCAAATCCGAAATTGTCATCATTGTTGGTTGCAACAGCAAACGCTGTGTTGAATGTGAGCCAGGCAGCCGGGGCTGTGGAGACGCAGTTGAGTCTTCAAGTCAGTGGTGTCAGCGAGGAACATGCGGTTTTCCAGGTTGCGTTTTTGTTACTTAGCCTTTTGGTATTTCGTTTTGGTTTAATGCTTTGTACTTTGTGCTTTTTGGTTTGGTTGTGTTTTGGATTTTAGAGCTTCTAATGCTTATAGCCGCTGCAGTTGAAGCATTTCATTTCATTTCTAAATCTTGTGAACAGTGTAATTTGGCATAGAAAACACATTCGTTGAACATTACACTGAAGCACAAAAAAAATAAATTTAAATAAGGTTAGCAAACAACAACAAATATCAACAATTTGCTACAGAAACGTGACCGCAAAACAGAGATATTTTCTGATGCACTTTTCTCTCCAGTGGTTGTTTGAAACGAAACGAAACGAAATATTCCTGAGATCATGACGTGATAACTCTAAGATGTAGCACTACGGAGGAGAAGTCTGGGAGGATTTTGGAGTATTCCTAAAACAACCTGATCGCTTTGTTTTAAAGAAACGGGGAATGAATGTTATAAGTTATTGCCGTCATTTTCAATGTCTGGCTTTATACAACGTCAAAATTAACAAATGGAATGGAATCAGATAACCCCAAAAGTACATAAACTGTACACGAAAAATTAGAGAATAGAACGAAATGGATACACAAAAGCACAAAAAGTGTACACGAAAGAACAAAAAGTGTACAAAATGCACAAAAACTGTACACATGAGCACAAAAAGGTTACACAAAAAGACAAGGGCACACAAAAGTATTAAAAATGTACCCACTTGTACAAAAAGTGTACACGAAGGAATAAAAAGTGTACAAAATGCACAGAAACTGTACACAGAAGTACAAAACGTGTACACAAACGCCCTAAAAAGTGTAGACAGAAGTCCAGAATGTGTACATAAACGTATAAAAAGTGTACACAAAACTACAAAAGTGTACACTCAATTACAAAAAGTGAACGCAAAAGTCCAAAAAGTACACAAATATACAAAGCCATACTAAATTACAAAAACTGTACATAGTGGATTTCATGCCACACATATTTTAAAATAAGGGTTTCCATTACATCCATTAAGTGATTGGGGAGACCTTCTCGCAATCACCAAGAAGGATTATCCTGCCCTTAGAATTATACTCTGCGCACAAAGTAAAAATAAAATCTTAAAGGTTAACCTTTGTATGTCTGTGTATGTTTTTATGTAGTTTTTGTATTCGCTTTCTGACGGCCTGTACACTGAAAAAAATGGGAGCATTTATAGTTATGCAGTAGACTTGAGAGCCTTTATACAGAATTATCATTTGTCTGTCGTATTCGTAATTTAAAATTGTCGTTAAATGATACTTTTCTTATCAACCCTGCACAATTATTTTTTAATCTTCAAATTAGGTGTCTTCCAATCAGTCTGAAGACCATGATCTCTCAACAACAGATTACCAAGTTTTGAATGTAATTTATTGTGGGACAAGCAACAAAATCTCTTTTTAAAAATTAAGACTGACGATAATAAGCGCTTAAGATGTTAGTCGTGTTTTGGTTACAAGCAAGCGATTATCGCTTGCTAAATTTTACAGAAAACGCCTATTTAGCGATAAAATAAAATAAATAAATGGTTTCCCATTACATCCCATGAAGGGACTGGGGAGAACTTCTCACAATCACTGAGCTGTGCGCTTTCCAGTTTTCACTCACTGATTGGGACCTACAGTTTTACACCGAGTCCGAACGGTAATTTGAGAAGCTTTTTCATGGCTAGATACTCGATAGTGTCGCCGTCACTATGCGAGGTGACCGCCGCCGAAAGAAAATTTGAAGGTGGTCAGAGCCGGGTTCGAACCCAGGATCTCATGTACAAGAGCCGCGCACACTAACCATTGCACCACCGACGGCCGTAAGTGATTTTATTCGAAAATAGGAAAAAGGGTTGAAAACGTTAAAAAAAAATTGTTTAAACTTAGCGAAATGATTCTCGTCGCTAAGTTCTCGCTATGTGCTTCATCCAAAACAAGCGATTATATAAGCAAGCGGTGTAACCAAAACACGCTTATTAGTCCGTCTTTAATATATTTTTCACTCCCAATGTTTTTATAAGTTTAAGCAGCCTTTATGTACAGCTGAAGCTGCGTTGAGACAATATAATTTTTGTACTGCAGATTTATCTTTTTTCGATTTTATTTTTCATCCAACTGATATCTACTGATTTTCGCTATTTGTTGGGGGTTTCACTAATTTCACTAACAATAAATTCTTGAAAAAAAATAGTATGACAAACAGAGAAAACTAAAAATTAAATTGTTTAAAATAAATTATACACTTCTGAAGTTTAAAATGAGTTTGCGCTTGCGTAAACTGGGTCATGGATACCCAGCCAGCAAGCCGGCCATCCAGCCAAACGGACAGACTACACAAGCGACTAATCTCATTTAGTAAATAAAGAAGAGTTTGTTTCTCCGCAACAAATAAATAATTTGTTGGTTTGCGATCAATAACAAAGAACAAATAAAGAAGAGATATTCTTAATTGTTAGTATTTATTTTGTTGTTGTTTTCTTTCTGAGAACAAGAGGTTACAAAGAAAGAATGGTGTGCAAAATCGTTACGGTCGAGATTCACATTTTTAAGCAGAAACTCTATGAATTTGGTTCTACTTCTTCTTCTTCGTCTTTTTGAGCATGGTCCAATTGTTGTTGGCATTGATTTGGGATTTTTGTTTGCTTGTTGTTGTTTTTGTCGCTTTGGGTTTTGTTTCTTTGCTTGCAAATTGTTTTCTCAACTTTGCAACTTTACCCGAATCAATTATGCTAAAGAATTCTGTTATCATGATTATCGGATGTCATGAGTGCTGGAATACTCACCCGCAGCACATCCTAGATTCAGCCGACATATTCAGTTCTGTACAGTTCAATTCAATTCAATTCAATTGAATATCAAATGATTTAAAGCTGAACACTTTAACCTCAAACATCATTATTCTTCTGTGTTGAAATGAGATGTTTAACATGAAAAAGTGTACATTGGCTCACCAATACACACACACACACACAGATCTATAGACACACCTTAGAGAACATCTCTACTCATACCGTCAGACTATCATTCATTCACTAACATCCTAACACATGCAGGTATTTGTATCTGGATGTGTGTGTGTGTGAATGGTGCTAAATGAAATAACAAGGATACCCTTCAAATATTGAAGAAGATACGGAGCGAGTGAACATTTGCACATTTTTTACAGTTTGACACTGAAGGCAATCGATCACAACGAATCAATAAATTTGACATATAAAATGATGATTTTCTTCTTTGTATAACATTTTCCAAACACATGCACCGTGGTTCGCCATTCCGTTGAGTATTCTCTTCATCATGAGGGGGATTTATTGAAAATAGCATTCAGTACTCGTATTATCAGAGGTCCTCTTCTAATCAGCCTTGTACACAGGCTTGCTGACTTGCTATTAAGAAATAAAAATTGGCTTAACGTCTAAATACAATTCATCTTTGGCCCACAGACGAGTTCTTTTAGAGCCAGATGAAACGAGTTAAGGAAATAATAAGTAAATAAATATTTTCCCATTACGTTCCATTAAGCGATAGGGGAGAGAGCTTCTCACAATCGCTGAGCTGTGCGTATTCCAGGTTTCACCCAGTTATTGGGACCCACAGTTTTACCCCGGTTCCAAACGGTTTTTTGAGAACATATTTCATGGCATATTACTCGATAGTGTCGTCTTCACTAAGCGAGGTGGCCCTCGTCGAAAGAAGTGTAAGGTGGTCAGAGCAGGGATCGAACCGATGTTCTCTCGCACAGCAGCCACGCACACTAAGCGTTGCACCGCCGATAAATATTAAATAAATAAATATATTCCCATTACATCCCATGAATGGGGTCACAATCCCTCAGCTCAGCGCTTTCCAGTTTTCACTCACTAATTGGAACCTAAAGTTTTACACTGGTTCCGAACTGTTTTTTGGAATTATTCCTGCCTATAAATTCCGCTCGAAAAGACAATAAAATAACATAACTGACACTAGCCCGGTCATCAAAACAAAAACAAACAACAACAAAATCTATACCACAGAAAAATGCAACTCTGTGATATAGTAAAAAACTCAATTCAACGCACTGCCGCAAATGGGAGTATGCAAGAGGAAAAGAAGAACACAAAGGAAAATGCTTTCTGTTCTTGTGTTGGAATTATGGACCTTTCAGGGTGTCTTGGTACTTAGGGATCTTCGGTCGATACTAATTCGCACGTATAAACTTCATATTTGCGTTTGTATACGAGTATATGCGATTGATGATCTACCGATAGTATCAATTCAATGACAGTAGAACTTGTGACGGAGTTCGAAACTAACCAACCAAAACAAGCCTATTTTTCTAATAATTTTTTTCGGGCCAATTGGTAACAATAAACAATGTTAAAAGACATTTTCATTGTGGTAGTTGTAAGTAGACGTATTTCGTATATGAAAATTTAATTCGATCTCCTTTAGAAAACATGTAATTCTTCCGTATTCTCAAATATAGCTGTGGAAAAGTCTAAGCAGAAACTCTCAGAATCTGGAATTTAAATATGAAAAAAGTTTAGAAGGAAGACAAACATCGTTATTTCGCTTCTGACGCGCTAAAATAATTTCACCCATTGTGCGAAATAGTTAAGTTAAAGCAATAACTATGCACTGTCGGGGGTTTGTGTCTTTACTAATTAAATAATGAATCTATTCGTCATTCACATAACAAGAATTACAAAACATTAAAACAAATTATTTTAAAATCATAAAATTAAGAGGCAAAATTAATAAAGATAAATTGAGTTCTGTATTTTGTGTTCTGATTCTAATTCAAAGTGAATGAATGTGTTTTCTATATTTAAGTTTTTGATGTGTTAACATCTATAGGTACGGGTAGGGCAATCTATCAAAGTGAACACATGCAAACAACACACAGCGTTATTAACACATACGTGGTTGTTGTACAACAATAGTCTCTGCCTGAAAATAAGTATAATGGTATAGATGTAACGGCAGCGAACAAACAAACAGTTCGTCGTCGCCAAAGAGTACTCAATAGTATAGAGACCTCATGGAACGAATTGTATGACTCAAAAGCACTGGCGACATCTGGTGAATGATTCAAAATGTATTACTCTCTTTTTGTCATAACTTGGTCAATTCATAATTTTGATGTGAAACAATTATTTATGCATTTTGTATTTATAACAGGAATCTAACACTCATATGCAGATACATATATAAATATGGGGTAAAACTTAAAAATTAAGTTTCAAAAAAATCGCGCGATTTATAACTTATAATATAACTTATTATCTTTACGCGTACATGTTTCTAATGTGAAAGATCGTTGGTTTTTTCCATTTAGGTTTCATTGCTGCCAAGCTCTAAGGCGATATGTAGCAAAGAATCGTATTTTATTGCAGTACATACGAACTACAAAATCAGCAATGAAGGAGTATAAGAAATTAATGGCACTACCTTTGCTCCCTCCATCCTTAATATGCGCGGCTTTTCAGGATGTAAAGTCAAGATTGTTATTAATGGATGTGGAAAATTCCAAATAGGAAATTATGTCCCAAGATGTGAAAATACGCCCCAAAAATTGTATGAAAATAAGCCCCAAAAATTAAATGGGGCTTATTTTCGCACTGAAATTTGGGGTCTAATTTCAAAATGAAAATAAGCCCCAGTAAAAATATGAAATTAGGCCTCAAAAAACCATAAAATTTATTGTTGTTGTTTTCTATATATTTTTTTGGGGCCTAATTTCATATCCACTTTGGGCTGTATTTTCGTGGGGCATAATTTCGTGGCGCCGTATGCCATATGTTTAAGGATGAAACTATATCTAGTTTAACGTATTACATTATAGCGACATCTTCATTTGAAGTACAGCTACAGCAATACATTTTATGATATGGCAGCACAATAGATTAGCTGCTTTCCAACTACTTCCCAATGTATTCACAGAAATGTGTTTAGGAAAAACGCCATTGATATAGTGAGCGTATACATCGCCAATCCTTTGTATTAATGTACATACACACACATTTACACGCTGCTCGCAGAAGTAAACAAACGACAGCAAAGATCTGTAAACTTTCAAGCACACACAAGTGTCCACGCTCCCCTCCCTTCATTTTATGTTCCCCTCCAAACGAACTAATAACCGACCGATCCAACAAAACGAAATGTACACACACACACATTTACACGCTGCTCGATAAATAAACAAAGCACAGCAAAGCCAAAATCATTTGATTTCACAACAACAACAAAAACAACAGCGGCATTTACAAACCAACAACAACAGCGGCATGTACAAAAAAAGTCTAAAATATCATGCTCTTAAATATTTATTTCCTTAACTACATAAAACTTTTATATATAGACATATAATTTTATTAATGTAATTCGAAACAAAACATATTACCAAAACTGAGTAACATATAAAAATTGCTAAAATATGTTTTAATATTTAAGTAAAAGTGGGTGAAAGTTGACAAACATTTTCTAAAAAAATGTTGTGCTCCAGATCAACACCCCTACCTTACCGTATAACGTATTCTACGTTAAAATGTTGATGTAGTAAAGGAAGAAATGCTCCCAATCATCTATTGCTTTTGAAAAAACCTACACATCCTTCTATTTCATCATTCTAAAGCTGTATTTCATCCTCCAATGAGAAACCGTCTCAACCACTGTGCATTGTGTGAGTAAAGGAAATGTGTACACAATAGAAGAAAATGTGCAATCGCAGGATACACACGAGCATGATGTTGAATTATGTGTGTTTCGTTGGTGTGTGGGTGTGTAGAAAAAAAGCACATTTTTCATGTGATTAGTTGTTGTGTGTGTGTGTGTGTTTTTGGTGTATCTGTATATGTGCATCCCCGATGCATTGCTGTTCCCGGCAGCAGCTCATTTGACATTAGACATGACACGACATCAATTTCATCAATTTTCCTGTTAAACACACCCACAAAAAATACACATGAATTTCTACGTAACCTAAGCGTGACACACACAGCCACTCATGCGCTCGTGTGATTCAACTTGAACTTATCGTACTTAGCAATTTCACAGTATGTTCGAAATTTACGACGCTGAATGATGATGATGCCGCTGATGTTGATGCTGATGCTCATGCTGAATTGAAAAGGTGTCTTTGATTGGGATATAACGTAACGAAATGAATGCGCGTTCGTTGCGCTGGGCTTGGTTAAATTCTTCAAATGGGAAATATCTTATTGAAAGTTCACAGCTTCATCTCCTTGTTAGATAAGCGAGAATGAATGAATGAACAAAAAGGAAACCAAACTTTGAAACAAGAGGAAAACAAAACAACTGAGAAACTTTATTATTGATCATCATTTAAGGTTGAGCATAACTTTTTCGTTCGGCAAATTGTGGCATTAGGATGCGTCCGATGGGGTACAAGTTGTGGCAAATAGGTGAAAAACAACAAGGTGAACCAGATAAAGTTGTCTGTGAAAGTTGGTTTCAGTACTAGTGGTGATGGAACATCTTCTACAGGCACAGTGTTTGGAAACTAAATGCATTTATTTCAATAAATTTTGTTCAAAATTCAAATACAGTACTGTGATATTGCTATTCAATGACATTTCGCAGCCTTAGAACAACAAGGTTCTAACTGACAATTTTTCATTAAATCATCTAGATACCGCATCGTACTAAGTTGAGTATAACCTTTCGATTACTGGTATCACCATGAATATATCTCTGACCGTTTACGAGATCCCCAAATCAAAAATCTTCAAACTACATATTTGTCCATACTAATTTGCGTTATCACAAATATTCAATCTTGTTTTTCTCAAAACATACTTTGGTGCACTTAAATCGCGTTTTATAAGCTCTCATTGTGGAGGACGACATTAAAGTCCTCATTCATGGAATTCAATTGCAACCGGTTGTTAAATGTTCATGTGGCTTTCAGAGAAGATGAAAGTTACGACTCGAAATTGCAACCAATATAAGGACACAGCTATGTGGCTTTCAGAGATGATGAAAGTTACGACTCGAAATTGCAACCAATATATGGAAACAGCTATGTCCTTTAAATGTGAGCCAAATGAGAAAGAAACTCTTTAACTCTAGGCGACCCATATAGTTCTTGGTCTTAAACTCAGTTCAAGTCGATACAAAATTTCGTTCATGGAATATCATGTAAGGCTAAGTTTAAACTCCACGTAACGACAAAGTACGTATGAGACAAAGTACAACTAAAGATGAGAAGGGGTTGACACTGCTTTTGCTTTGCCACCTATAAGGTAGATTGACCTTTTGTTAAAGCTAGTGCTTCGATAACGTTCATAGAAAAGGGCTTAACATCTCTTGTGCCTGTCACTGCCTTGGGGGCAAAAGAATTTGACTCGTGACTCACCCAATAGGTTAGGCTGGGAGTCACTTAGAGTTATTAGTCCATTGTGAAACCATGGGCTAACAAGATTATACGTTAGCCCACCGGAGAACCATTTAGGTTGCTCCTAGATAATCAAGACCTTGTATACGTCTATCTGAGATAATTCTTCCAGATCCCAAATTATGTAGGATCCCATAGTAGACATCCTTTTCCTGGCTAATGATTGATACGTGCGGAGATAGATCGCTGGATTCGTCCTCTTCATCATCGTTACAACGTCATTTGCTCTGACCATTAGTATGACTTTATGTCTCATCAATTCAAAACAAGCATTGACAGATTTGTCTGGGCCTCTATCCCCTATTGACCAGATTTGTCTGGGCCCCGACCATCTCTCCTGCATCCTTGTATTGGAGGCCTTTTGCAAGATATGCTTAGAAGCGGAATGCGGATCGTTCCAATGCCAACACGTTCCAATTTCTGTTGCACCCGTAAGGCAGTCCGTAGTCTGGCCAGCTCATACGCTCTCCAGTTCCCCAGAATGCCCCTGTGCTCTGCCACGCACATTTGGTGAATATCGTGCTGCTGGGCCGTCTCCTTAAGTGATGTGCCGTAGTCGTGGGCAGATGTTGACTCCAGGAATATTGATTCCAGGTACTCAATACATCAAGAACTAATTTTTCCGATATACACCCACATACAAATTCGGTTTAGACAACCGAAGTAGTCGTAACCGAATTTAAAGTTCGACACAAGCGAATTTAGTGATTGTCACTACCAGACTAGAGAAAATCAAACCAGAATTAGGTGTGGTCACAACCGAATTCGATGTTGTGACAGCCGCTTAAGAGGTTGAATTTTAAACGTTGAAATATATAAAATTATGTTGTAGTAACCGAATTGAAAATGAATTCCAAACCATTTATGAGAAATGCAAACGAATTGGTACCAAATTTAGTGGTTGTTGCGACCGAATTGGTACTTAATTTGGTTGCTGCAACCGAATGGATTCGAAATTTGGTGGTTGCAACCGAATTAGAGGTTGTCACATCCACTGTAAAGGTGTTTTATCTTGTTCTAACCGAATTCAAAATGAATTCGGTAGTACCAACAAAATTTATGAGAAATTCGGTTGCGGCAACGTAATTTTTGTAAATATACTGATATTTTTTTATTCTTTGATGTTATTTTTCAACCCCAGTTTTTGATATTATATTTGAGAGTTTCAGGCTCAAGGTCCAAATAAATAAGAAATATAAAGCTGTTTCATTTTTATTTTTATTTATTATTTTATATTTTTTTCCATACTTCGATCTTTTCCCAGATAATAATATAAATTAAAGGGATGTATATTTAGTATTTATTTAGACTTTGAGCTTGAAAACATAACTACCACTATAATTTTTTATTGCAACCGAATTAATGCCCTGACAACCTGAATTCGTTATGGCGCCCGTAATTCGAAGACAACAGCCGAATTTATAGTTGCTTCAACCTCGTGTCAAACTATTAGTTCTGGGATTGCCCAAACTGGCGGCATATTGATATTTTCAAAACGATTATTTCCGAATTTGTTAAATGTTTTGTATGAATGGGCAGAGATAAGGAATTATTTCCTAAAGTTCGATATTCAACCTCCTGTCCAACTCTAACCTTAATGATTTACGAATTTACATTCGCTTATTTTTATCCCCAAATAATATAAATTTTCCTAAACTCGTGATTGTTTGCAGCCTTTGATTCTTTGCCTTCTAGCCACTGTTCCATGTCAAAGTTGCTTGCTTGTTAGTGTTATTATTATTTGCGGTGATGATGGTGCAGAGGATATTAATGGACTTATCAAAATTCTAAATTTAAGCAATTTGTCAGGCTTTAAGTTCTCTTTGAAAATATAATTTTGCTCTGGCAAACTTTTTTACTCTGTCTCTTGTATTTCTTACCTCGCGCCATCATGCGAGTACCATGACATGGTGGACTGACTGTGTAATACAACTTTGTGAGGAAATTAATCGACAGAAATATATGTTTGTGTGCGACTAAGATAGCAGAACAGAAGTTACAGAATTCAATTAATTTTTTTTATAAATTCTCAAATTGTGGTTCTAATAGCGAAAGATGTGTGGGGGAGTAGGAGGGCGATACAACTTAAGTAGAAAATTCCAATTTCCTTTGTTTTTCTTGTTTTGCCTTTTAAGCTAGAGATCCCACTTGACTTCACACTTTCATTTCAATTGCACTTCCTGCTTAAGTGGTCTGGGTAAATACTACAGTGCAAATGTGTAACACACATATGAATAGTCCCCCCCAAAACCCCAACACTCTCCGTATTGTCATGGCCAACTATGGACAGAGGCCATTCGCACGTTCAGTCGGCCATCTATCTATCTTTGGGTCTTGCGTCTGTCAGTGAAATTTCTGTTTAACATGAGTTGTAACATGTAAATATGAAAATGACTTAAATACTTCTGAGTGGAGTTGAAAACGTTTTGTGTTTTTCTTTTCCTGTAAACTAAGAACTGCAATTAAATATATATAGAGAGAGAGAGAGGCGGAGAAAGACAGAGAAAATGCTAAACTAAAGTGAAATTTATATAATTATTTGCATAATTGAATGTTGTTGCTGTTGCTGCTGCTGCTGCTGCTGCTATTGCTGTCGTTCTATTCGTAGTCAAATGTTTGTCTTTAACTACGCAAAATTCAACATTGCTGGTTTGTATCTTCGGAGTATAACTTTATAGACATTAATTAAATAGTTAACATCAACATAAACAGCGCAAACAACAGAGACGGTAACAGCAACATCTACAGCAACACAAACTACATCCATATCAAGTGCACCAAATTGTAATTCATGTGTTACACTTAATTTCCATTAAATGTCTCTTGACTGACCATGTAAAACTAAGCGCTTTTTCTTAAGGGGTTAGGCCAAGACAAATTATTTGTCAGACACTATGAAATTTATAAATCTGATATATCTTAACAGAATTTATGAAAAGACAAGATTTGTTTAATTTGGAATGTTGTAAATAAATAAATAAAATAATAAATAGATATTTTCCTATTACATCACTAAGTTGCAAGATTTTGGAAACTTTAAACTACAAACTGGGAAAGTTAGGCCAAGCTTGACCATCTGGTAACACCGCTTGTGCTAATAATCGCTTATTTTGTATGAAGCATTTAGCGAGGACTTAGCGAAACGAACAATTTTCGCTAAGCTTAAACTTTTATGTTACATCTTTTACCATATTGAATTCTTTTTCATATTTTTGAATAATATAACTAAATATATGTATCTGGATTCAATTTACCAGCTTCTTGAATACAACAATCTTTTACTTATATAGACTAGGCCTAACCCCTGAGAAGAGACTATGCGCCTATATGTAATTGAGTGAGTAGTATGAGTTGGTGTACAAATCTTCAATTTCTGTAGAATGCAAATCAGGTCAACACCATCATGTTTCTCACGTTTGTATAATCCAAAGCAACACAATAAGAACAACAATAACAACAACAACAGCATCATCATCACCATCATCATGATCGTCGTCGTCACTGGCAACAGCAACAACAGCGGAAGAAACATTTTCTTCATACCAAAAACGCCTCCAACTTAAATCGACTGACCAACCAAACGACCGACCGGCTTATAATGACAGTGAAATTTTATGTGTTTCTCAAGTTGCTTTTTTGTTGTTGTTAAATTCTTTACGATCATATGAATTTAAATTTCTTTTGTTTCCTCTGCTGGATTATTTAAATGATGTTCATGAATTTTGTTGTTTTTGTTGGGATTACCAGAAACTTTTACTTTTTCGTGAATGTATGGGGGGGGGGGGATTGGAAATTCAAATGCAAATCCAATGCATTCCAAGTAAAAGTGTTACAACTTGGTAGATTAGAGGCGGTCCGTGGTAAATCTTGCATTTTTCTTTGGATTTGACTTTGGAATTGTGGTTAATTACATCTTCTGCAAGAATGCAAGTAACAGCGAAAGTGATGCCAGCAATATTGGTTGGCTGAGTTCTGTTAAAAATAAAATAAACTTGCGAAAATAATTTACCCAAACCGAATGGGAAGACCATAATCGAAAGCGAAATTAAAGATGATCTTAATGTGCTTGAAAAATATGCGATCAAGGGATAATAATTGAATTGTTCATTAGGTGCAATTGTACTTCGGAAAATATTGAATTTTGTGAGAAATTTATATGGATGAAGATAAGAGTTTCTCTATTTTTCTTTACGAGTCATAAAACTACATAGTCAATGCAGAAACTAATATACAATTACTTTACATAAACAAAATGATTTAAATAAGGACTTGATACCAAAAACAGTTAAGCCTCCAGTAGTTTCGTAGCTAATCATGTCGTATTTGGTTAGTTGAATCTAGGAGGTGGACATAATCTTCAAAATCCTTGTAAATTTTTTATAGGCTATAGAAAGTTCCGCAAGATATTGTTAGGAATATCAATATGTACCCAGTAAACGAAAGGTTTAGAATTCTTTCAGAAATCTTTTCAAAAATCGGCAAAAGGTTCAGAGTTCGAATGCAAATACTGACCAACTTCTTTCGGAGAAACGTTAAAATGGGCTGGCAAAAATCTCAACAACACATCTAGGCATTTCTGATATTTTTGCCGACATTTCGTACAGACTTCTGATCGAAATCTAGACAGTAATCTTGGGGAACTCTGAAAGAAATTTCGATGTGTCGTATTGATTCTTCTTTCGGAGAAACGTTAAAATGGGCTGGCAAAAATCTCAACAACACATCTAGGCATTTCTGATATTTTTGCCGACATTTCGTACAGACTTCTGATCGAAATCTAGACAGTAATCTTGGGGAACTCTGAAAGAAATTTCGATGTGTCGTATTGATTTCGGAATTCTGAGCTTACGTCTCAATAAATTCTGATGATTTTTCGCTACTTCTGGCCGAATTCTGACCTAAATCTAATATCTTCAGATGCCCATATTCAGAGAAATAACAGTTTTATTTAGGCACATAATGTGATACATAGCAAAACAAATTATGAGTCTTTAGGACTAAAAGCCCTTGATCATTGATTTTCTGCCGATTTTCGCCCCTTTTTTCGTTCTGATGCATGTCTTTGACCTAAGACCACTTTTTGACACACTTTGACGGCTTTTGACCCACCATGACGGTCAAATCGGAAAAGTGAGAGAATTGACGCTACTATATAATGGTTGACTCTACCCTCTTGTATAAATCACCCATGGATACATTTGCTCTATCTCTTACCTGGAAAATTATAGGCGTCAAAGACAATAGGGCAAACATTCCAGCCTGTGGTCGTCAAAGGGTTAAGATACCATAATGATTTATTTTGTCGAAAGAAACGCCAGCAACATCTTAGTTTAATAAGTCCGACAACTCCGGAAGTTTTCACTTTTATTTTTCCGAGCAACAAAATATCGGCAACAAATTTAGCTTTCTTATCCGAACTCTGATCAAATTCGTAGCAAAACAAGAAAGAAGAATGCTCCCAGCATTGGAAGTGCGTCTGAAGGAAGCGCTTTTTTAGCAACTAAAAATATGCAAAATAAGCACAATAACCGCTTCCATAGATTGTATATGGTTCTAAATAAACTGAATAGCATCATAATAAGCTGACATTCTATTTTTTGAGTATATAAAGTACCAGCTGACCTGGCACAACAATTATTTATTTATCCCGTGATCAGTACTACGTTAACATGTTCAGAATGTTAGCTTTTTAGGATTACAATATAAGCAAACTCTAAAGATACCTTCCCTGTACTAAATTACTTCTTCATACCGTATGTGGTGTCACGCCCCGTATCCAATCAAGACCTTATACAAGTAGTAATCATACCCTGAAAGTCAAACATGTTTAGTAGATCAATCCAATAGCTTAACCAATGTAAAGTTTTAATTTAAATGAGAGTCATTGGAACCACTGTTTTAATTGCTTCTTTTTGCACGCGGAAAAATCTGTACTTTTTGTAGTTTGGATGCAATTATAACGTTTTTGTAGCTTTTCACAAATATAGAATATTTGTCGCTAAACACATAGTGTTTGCTATTTAATATTACATGTTGGAGACACAATGATTAATATGTTATAATATGTGTTTTTGTTAGCCAAATGTGGCTTTGTTTGTTGAAAACTGTTGAAAACCAAGACGTGACAGACAACAAGGGAATAAAAAGCAACAGATCTTTAATTCAAAAAAACAATGCATGTAAACATATATATGGTTCCTGCAACATGTTGCTGGTGCGTGTAGGTTCAAGTGAAATTAATGTTAAGTGATTTTAAGATGCATTGAATATAATACTTTGAGCGTCAATGAAAAAGTGTATACCCCATATATAAATATGGTGAGTACACGCTGAAAAATTTGTCGTTTTTGTTGTTTGGATGGAAATATAACGTGTTTGTAGCTTTCCGCAAAAATAGTATATTTGTGTCCAACCAAGTTGTGTTTGCTATTTAATATAAAACGTTAGGACACAATGATTAATAAGTTATAATATATGTATTTGTGACCCAAATTTGGATTTGTTGGTTGAAAACTTCTGAAAGCACTGGTGTCTGTCACAAGAAAGAAACAAAAAGCAGCAGATCTTTAATTCACAAAAACAGTGCTTGCAAACATGCACATGGTTCCTGCAATATGTTGCTGGGGCCATTATTTTTCAGCGTCTAGGCACCACAAAACAATGCTTAGCTTCTGCGACAAGCCATATTAATTTCACCAGCGATAACGCACTATTTTATCGTTTCTCCCTGTAACAAAATGGTGATTTTTTTTGCTGAGTTGTAAAGCACTGACATCGAATTGGTCAAAAACTGGCTTACGTTGTTATCGCGAGAATCCGAAGATATATGAGCGGCATATGAGTTTTGCTTTAGAGATTAACTGTCGTCTTTAAGTCGTGTGGAAGACGTAGCCATAATGCTTTGGCTGGACCATGTCAAGGAAATGAATAAAAGCGACGTGTGCATTTGAAGCCAAGTGGCGGGCTTCTGCAAGGACGAATGCTTTACTTAAACTTCATGATGCCAAAAGAATTATCAACAGCATTTCAAACTCACTGTGTGGGGAACGGGTAGTTGGTCAGGAAAACTATGCGCGGCAGATGACATTAATAACTAAAAATCTCATGCACGTCTCAGCTATTAACATGCAAACACTTGATTCGCCAGAACATAATCAGCTTCTGACGACTTGTAAACTTTCGAGCCATGTTTAATCCTGAAACAGGTAATAACAAAGTTAATTGTAGTATAAGACTACTTTTCTTAATGCCCGGTAGAAAAGCACTTTCTTTGGATGCCATTTATATTGCAAAGCTTTTATTAATTTTTTTTTCTTAATTCAATCTCATATCTCCTCTTCATCCCCCTTTTATACATTCGATAGTGAAAATTCGCACTTTTCCCCAAAACTCTCGAACACGGAAACTGGTCCTCTATTCATGGAGAGCTTTTTCTTGTTGTTTATATTTTGAAATAAAATAAAAAAATCACCTTTTCATAAAAAATGCTGAAAACTCTAGCCGTGATGCTATGAAAACAACTTACTATAAGTAGTTAGTTACTCATGCTGGGGATGGCTGCTTCCTATGTTGCCTGTGGTTTATACTGGTATAGCATGACGCTTCTTTGATTCAAGCGGTGGTGGCCAAACTAGTTTTTCATATTCCACTGCTCAACCAGCTGAAGCAAAGAAGCTGCCTGCCTGTCTGTCTGCTTGTCTGTCTTATGGCGCATGATGAGTTGTCGGTTTTTCTATAGACTTCATTCAGTCAGTGTTACTAAAGAGAGAGAATCTTCAGAAATGAAAATTAATATCAAATAAAACTGGTATTTTCACTGATCCCCTCTGAGCCACCTCCTCCCGCCCACAACCCATAGCTTGTGAGTTTTTTTTCGTAAAGTGCATCTTATAGTTTTAGTTTTAGTATTAATTTTACTTGAGGTGACAAACGCCATAATAAAGAAAGAAAACTGAAAGAGGAAGATGCAATGAAAGTGTCTGTATGTAAATACAAATCGTGCTATGACTCAAAAGAAATGAGTTGTTGGTTTGGAACACAGCATAGAAACGATTCATTGTCAAAAGTAGAAAGACCTGTGGAAAATAAAGTGAGAGAGAAGTGGAGAACAACAAAATTTCATTTCAAAAATAACAAATGAAATAAAAGTGAAAATTGGCAAAGTTGATAAAGACGAAATTGGCAATTCGCTAAGAATTATACAGTTATGAGTTTATTATGGGGTGTCACGGAATAATGGGTGGAAATCCTTACTAGGAGATTGCGAATTTGGGCTCATATTGAAATAGAAGAACATTTAAAATGATAGATAATCGGATCATTTTCATGGTTACCTTTTTCTTGATGTTACCTGTTGTGATCACTCCATGTTATTCAATTAGAATTCTTTCTCACTTTCACTTGTTGGGGGAGTATCGCACCAAATAAAAATACGATATTTGAGTGACCCGCTTGTCGGTTTAAACACTTGAAATAGCATTGGAAATAAACATTAAATATAGCAACTCGGAAAGTTAAAGTTTATTTCAACAAAAATATAAATATATATTACATTTTACCCGTTTTTATGAGTCAACAGTTTATTTTAGACAATTTTATAAAAGTTTCTGATGTGTCTGACTTTCAGGGAACGACTATTATTAGCATAGATAGAGGAAATAAGTGGATATCGCACAGGCGTTTTCAAGTACTGCCACTGTCACTACTAGCACTTGTCGCTTTGTAACTCACATTGGCGTTTCCCATAACATTCATTGTCGTTTATTCAACACTGTAGGATATTTTTTCAATACGAAAAAACTATAATTTTCCAGGTTGTGCTATTAAATATTTTTCATGTTGTTTTGTTCCCCACTTTCAAATTCAAATGTATTTTGGGTATTTGCTTTTTTGGTGTACTATTATTGTAGGATTCGATTCTGTTGACTTTTACAGCATCGACCCACTAAACAAAATTAAAATGCCTGTTGATGTTGCCTACAACACCTACTGCTATCGCCTGTTCGAAATACATCTGGCAAGGTAGGTTTTGTTTGGGATCAAACGTTATAATTATTGCTTTCAGCTCCACCAAGAAAATATCCTATTGAACAAGAAATTTCCCAAGGAGTGTGCGATATCTAGTTAATTCCTTATCTTATCTTCAGAATTTGCTGGTTTTCCACAGTAAATATTATTTATTCATAATTTTTCGAATGTTTTAATGGTTGGTTTTAAGCCCTGTTTTATTCCCCATTATTATTATTCCCCATTTAGAACGAAGTTTCTTATCGCACGTTGCGGAATAGGGGCTAACTGAAAAAAATTAAACTATTATGCTACAACTACTTTATATTGGGTACTTTTGCTTTGGTTTGTGCCCAGACTAACATATGTTGGGAAATTTCGTGTTTAATAGGAGGTTTTCTAGGTGGAGCCTGTAATCAATATTTAGTATATATTGTACTGGGTTCAAACAGTAAAAAGTGAAAGTCGTTTAAAAAAAATTAATTTTCTAAAAAAAGTGCCTCTTCTTAAAGAAAGTAAATTTTCTCAAAAAAAAAATACCTATTAATATTCTTAAACAAAGGACCTTTTCGTAAAAAATAAAATTTTTGTGAAACAAAATAACTTTTCTTGAGATAAGTACCTACTTTTAAAAATGTACATTTTTTTTGAAAAAGGACTAATTCTAAAAAAAATTCCCATTTCTTAAAAAAATAAATTTTCATCAAAAAAATACCTTCTCTAAAAAAAAAATTAAATTTTTTTACAAAAATTCAGTTTGTTAAAATACCTATTCTTAAAAATAAAATAATACATTTTCTTTTATTTTCTTGAGATAAGTAAATATAAGAACATTTTCTTAGTAAAATAACCTTTTCCTAAAAGGACAACCATTTCTTTAAAAAGTACCAGTTCTTAAAAAAAGTGCGGCTTTGTAAAAAAAAAATTTATGTGAGTTCGATCACAGGGGAGATGTGTAAACATCTAGTAATGAAGTTGGAAGTACTTATGCTTTTAGTATATTTTTTTAATTAATCAATTAAAAGCATCGAAACTTTCAATATTGTAAATACATAGGAATTTGCTGGTTTTTGTTTGTTTTATTTAACTTACTTGGTTAGTAAATGGGGACACTGCAGTACATATGTACTGCATTAAAAATTACAGTAAGCAGTAAATTTACTGATTACTGAAAAAATTCAGTAAACTTTTACTGATAATGAAATTTAATTTGCATTACCAGTCAAATCATAGGGCCGTATTCATAATAATCAGTAATCGGGAATTACTGATTACTGAAAATTCAATGCACCTCATCATAATCATGTAGGCACTTTATAAAAATTGCTGAAAACAATTTTAGTAATCAGTAAAAATTTACTAGTTAAAGAATTATTTTTACTGAAATTTTAGTAGTTCTACAAAGTGCCCATCTATGGTAAATGCCTTAAGTACAAATAGTTAATATTGGCTTATGGTAACTAAAATAAGATATATAAATTTTTGACTCGATTGTATTTAAATATCTATGGAAAACTGCATCTATAGTAGTGGAATTGTTAGTTGTGGGGGTTTGTGGAGAATTGCTCACATGCAAGTGGATAAAGCTTGCGACTGTGGGTTTGCACAATTTGTATTAATATCTCCACCCATAATAATTGCCATGAGATGGAGATTGTTACCCAATTGTCGTGCACCAGTTTCAGTGTAAGGCAACAGTACGTAATGAAGATATGTTATAATCTTAATTTCTATTGGAATCTAATAGAAATTTTATTAGAATTAACAGTACCTCCATTCAGCTTTGATACACTTTGTGTTGTTTTATGTTCTGAGTTATAATTTTTTTAGTGTTTTGTAAAATATTTTATTATATTGTATTTGTTGCGGTTGACAAGTTATTAATCAGCTGTTTACTGAAATCTAATGTTATTTTACAGCAATGGGTTTCGAAAATTAGTAGCTAATATTGCACACTAGATGGTGCTTATATGCAGCTGTTAAGTATGAATGACAATCTCAAAGATGAAGAAAACTTTTAGCTTTTGGTTTTACTTATGTTTGACAAGTTTAGTTTTTAGTTTTCCTTATTTTGCTTTGTTTTAGTACATTTTTTATTAAATGGTCAGAAAATCTTTTTAAAAGTTATTAAAATTAAATGTTTTTGTATTTATTTTATTTATTTGTTTTCATTTGCCTACGATAACATAATGTACGACAATTAGTCCCTACTAAGGGCTATCGCAAGTGCATGTTTCAGTTTATTTAATTCATCGTGCAAAATGTTATGCTGTGTGTGTAAGGCCGACGCCAGCAGCGGTTCGAGCCATGCCATGTCTACACGTAAACCCACTCATAGTAGTCATTGCGACGCAACCGTCGAGTCATACGATGCTATTACTGATTGGGTTGAACTGTGTTGTGATACGTGTTGTACTACCAGCAATCTATGTATGTTGATTTACTTTAGCAACATAAAAAAGGAATTCATTTCAAAAATAAAAAGAGAAACAATTAAGTAAGGAAAAGATAATTTTTTAAGAAAATTTACTTTTTTTTATAAAAAGCTGATTATTTAGAATGTTTTTTAAGAAAAGATAATTTTTAGGAAAAAGTACTTTTGTTAAGTAAAAATATTTTTTTAAAGAAAATGTACATATTTTAAGAAAACAAGTGAAAAATAATTAATTTCGATAATTTAAACATCAATATTCTCCATTTTCCCTTTTTTTAATTACAATCGCGGGCACACAAATCAAACGTTGCATGTATCATGCAACACTCAAGTAAAACGATTCATGTTCGAACACGTTGGATTGATTTACTTGAGTCGAACATAACATTGCCGTCGAAGTCCTATGTATACCAAGTAATAACAACATGCATGACATGACAATGTATTAGTGTCACACAAATCACAACTCAATCAATTCATCTCGCGCTAGCCTCTAGTCGCTACTATTGCACACTAGATGGTGCTGAGTATATTGTATGCAGCGTATGATTACACTAATACACTCATAGCTCACACCGATTTGATAACGCTTTACGATTGGTTAACGATTACATCGCACATCTTACTCTAAATTTGTGATTGTATTGTGAAAAAGATTTTTACCCCCAGCGTATAGATGTTTACACATCAAAAAATGCATACTTTTATGGCTTTTTCTTACAGAAAGTACTTCTTCTTATAAATAGTACCTTTTCTGAAAAAAAACATTAGCTTTTAATAAAAGAAGTATCTCTCTTTGAAAAAATACCTTTTCGGGAAAATATAATACATATTCTTACAAAAAGGACCTACAAATATACTTACAAAAAAAAACATTCTATAAAAAAAAATGTCTTAAAAAAGTTTATTATTTCACAAAAAGTATCTTTTCTTAAAGATCCATTTAAATTATCGTATTTTTGAACGGGTGTCTTAGGCGTGTTGGAACTAACTAGAACATAATATACTTATACATATAGCGAAAGGAACTTCGGTCCTACCATTTTTTTAAATTACGATAGGTTCTTTAGTATTTACTTACTTGTACAGTACAAACTTTACAACTTTTGCGATAAAACTATTACTCGACGATTTATGCCTTTACCAGGTTGAATTGAGACTGACTGGATTTCCGCTGCAAAACCACATTTATTTATACTAGTTCGACCGTTTCCAGTACTATCTCCTAGGAAGGCTGTCTTGTTTTGAAAGTTCTCGAAAAAAATAATACATCGACTTAATGGTTAGTGGCGAGATGCCATCTGTTCTCGATTGTTTCATACTGTTCTTGCGATATCATCAAACATTCGTGGTGAGGTGGCATGACGTAGTTTTTCAACTTGCAGCATCGACATACTTTTAGGCGTAATTAAGATTAGGCAACCAAGCTACGATATACACCATAAACTGATTTTTTTAATTTTGAAATATATGTTAGTTATAACCGTCAGTGGTGCAATGGTAGTGTGCGCAGTTCTTGTGAATGAGTTCGTGGATTCTATCCCTGCTCAGACCACCTAACATTTCTTTCGAAGGCGGTCACCTCGCTTAGTAACGGCGACAGTATTGAGTATTTAACCATGAAAAGGCTTTTCAAAAATACCGTTCGGAACCGGTGTAAAACTGTAGGTCCCAGTCAGTGAGTGTGAAGCTAGAACCCGCACAGCTGACTGGTTGTGAGAAGCTCTCCCCAATACCTTCATGGTATATAATGGGAAACGATTTTTTTTGTATAATATTAACCTAATATTATACAGATCTGATAGTAAAGTGTGTTTTTTTAGGCCGATAGAAACTGAAATTGTAAAAAGTAACACAAAAAATTGAATTTTAATCAAAAAACTTGTTTTTACTCGAAATATCAAACATGGAATTAATATTTAACAATGGTTTTGGGCATATGACTACCGTGGCTGTTCAGAACGAAGCGTATATTGGATGTCCAATTTTGGGTCACTTTTTGGAGCATTGCTGACCGCATGTCACGAATAAATGTGGCCTCAAAGGCGCCAATTGTTGCTGGTTTAATAGCATAAACCAGTGACTTCACGAAGTCCCACAGTAAATAATCGAGAGGTGTCATATTGGAGGCCAATTTACAGATCAATTTCTCGAAATCAACCTATCGAAAAATTATGATTTCAATAAATCGATGGGTGCGGTCACCGTATGGCATGTAGCGCCATCCTGTTGAAAGCACATCCCGCCCGAATCCATGCCATCAAAGGTATATGCTCAAACAAAAATTATTGATCCTCCGGTTTCATTTTTGAAGAAATTGGGTCCGATAATGCCTCCCGCGTATAAACCGCACCAAACTGTGCATTTTCTCGGATGTAATGGAGTCTGTAGGATCTGCTGTGATCTGTGTGACAATTTTGTTTATTAACAAACCCGTTAAGCCAAAACTGAGCCTCATCCTTGAACACAATTACGACAGATAGTAAGACAACAAAATCAGCAGATCTTCAGTTCACGGAAACAATGAATGAAAACATGTACATGGTTCCCGAAATGTGTTGCTGGGGTCATTATTTTTCGGCGTGTAAGATTGACTTGTATGACAGTAATTACAGCAGCAATAGTATCTTGCACAGGGCCTGCCCAGGCTCAGTAGGATCGTTTAACACTTTTATTTAAATGCCTAATTGTTGTCGAATATGATTTTAAGTCATATGGGCAAATCTACGGTATAGTACGATTCCATGTCACTCAGGCTTTTAACCACTTTAAGAGCAATATATAATATTTCTGAAAGTGTCATAATTTTCAAAACGACGAGTTTAACCTCGCCAACATCCTAAAGTTTTATAATTATGCTGTTAATGTGGCCTACTGAGCTAAGATCTACCCTAATTTAGCTTGTAACTTTCGAAAGTTGTTCAACTCTGTTGGCCATAACTTTTTCAGCATAAAAGGAAATCGTTCTAATCCTTTTGTGGATGATAGTAATGATGTTGCAAAATCTTCTATATGTTGAAAAAAGCATGTGCCATCAGTGAGGAATAAATGGTAGCTCTTCAAAATCTGTCACTCTGTTTTTGCATAAAACAAAAATTAAGAGGATTTTCGTTTTTGCGCTTTCAGCCTCAACGTAATTGCAAAGTTTTTATATTGGACTATAAACGACAAACATACTAACAAAAGGCGACCAAACAATTTAGTGTGCCTTCAGCAACAAAGAAATTATGACAGTACAAACATCACCAGGTCTATGCGTGCAGATCAGGAAATTTCATATTTTTTGAAGAGCACATCTGCAGTTTGAGAAATAACTAGTGGCAACCCTGTGTGATCGGTAAATATGAGTACTACTAATATTTTATGTAGGTGCTAAATAGATCGAGTTATTATTTTGGTGCCGAGAGCCACCAAACCTAAATTTTGTTGATTTTCATAGGTTTTTCAAGCTTAACTTGCAATAGAACCAAAAGGGATAACCCGATCGTTTTAGCACTTTCACAAAACAATAGTGCCTATAAACTTTATGATTTAAGCCAAATTTCAACCTTTAATTCTTTAAACTGCGGATGTGTCAATCAATTAAATAAAATTGTTGCCTGTAAAGTCGGTTTTACGGGCGAAGATTTTACGTGACAACGTCTTTTTCTCGGTAGAATATTTATTGATATGAATATAATTAAATTGCACAATAGGAACAAGGAATTGAATGAAAATAAGAATTGCACAAATTTTAACTATAGAAATATATTTTGTTTAGATTGATTTGATTTTCATATTGATTAGATGTTAAAATTCTTGCTCAACACAGTTTAAATCAAGTTTTCTTATATCTGCCACTTTTTCTTAATATTTGTAATTTTAAAGAATCAATTCGAAAATCAAAACATTTATTCAGATCGAAGGTTCAAATTTTTGCTAAATAAATTTGAAATTAATTAAAATTTGTAAAATAAAAAAAAAAACCAATGAGTGTTAGAACTCACGGGCGATGTTTTAACATTTATTGAAACTTATGGTTTAGGAAAATAGAAGTAATTTCAACACCATCTAGGTACCTGTGCGATTTCTATGAACACATTATCAAATGTGACATTATAAACAATAAACATATCCTTTATTATAAAATATAAACATTTCTTTTATTATAAAAAATAAACATTTCTTTTATTAAAAACAAAAGAAAATAATTTACTAACCAAAAAGTATTTCAATTCATCATATTCGCATATCGTTTTTAAAGCCGACCGCAGCTCTCTGTTTCGTTTTGGCTACCTAATTCATATGAAAATTTCTACACACAAACATACACTACACATATCATAAAGCCAAAAAACAAAAAACAAAAAAAAACAAAAAATAATACCTTATCCAATGCAGACTGATCTAAATCAATATTCATACACACGCACATATATACGCACATACATACTTGCTCAGTCGTCATATATATGATGTGCCAAAAAACAAAAACACTCACACCACCGACCAACAGCCACTAGAAGCCAGCAAAGCAAATCGTTTCTGGCACACAAGTAAACACACACATCCGCACACACAGAATTATTTATTGAGTGGGAGAGAGACGCAAGGCATTCGGCGGGCCTCTCTCTCGTTCGGTGACTCATCGTAACGTTACCGGGCGTTACACTTTTTCATAAGTGACTCCCAGCCGCAACCTAATTTAAGACGTTGTCACGTCAAAAATTAGTTTTTAGCGTTCTGTTGAGTAAAAAGTACCGTAAAGCTAAAAACGTCATCCGATCTATTTAGCACTTTCACATAATAATTGAATTGATCATACGGAGAATTTAAGATATATTGGATGCCATAATTCCTTCCATTTTAAATTTGCCTTTCAGCGAATTTTGGAGAAAAAACTGTTGTAGATAATTCAATGTTTTACCGATCCATTTAGCACTTTCACATAATAATTGTCATGGTAATATCCACCATTTAAGATATATTTGACCCAATAATTCTTTAAACAGCTGATGTGCCACTCAATTTTGTTTTGCATTTATAGAACAAATTTATAGAACAAACTTTAACATTTTCTAATATTTTTTTTCGGAATATGTAGACCAAGCATAAGATATTTAAAACGTTACAGCTTGAAAAGTGTCGTGCCAAAAAAGTCGCCATAACAAAAGAGGTATATGAAAGAGTTAAGTGTTTTTTAGAAAAAGACGAAAATTCGGCCATAGCTCCAGGCGTTAAAGACACCGTCAAAACAGACAAAGTAACGAAAAGCAAGAGATTTTTACTGGATTCAATGGATAATTTGTTCACAAAGCTTATTTTAGAAGGAACGTTTACAATGTCCAGAGCTTCATTTTATAAGGCAAATTCGTTTTGGATCGTAAATAGAAAGGTTACTGGCCGTGACACTTGCTTGTGCAAAGCGCATACCAATATGAATTATTTGCTGCAAAGATTACATTGTTCAAATATACTACCAAGCTCATCTTCTCAGCAGTTTATACAATCACTTGTCTGTGATCTTAGTAGCAAAGATTGTTATAAATAAACAACAAAGTGACGAAAATTATGATTTCACTTGGTACTTTAAATGGCAAACAAATAACAATAGTAGATTAGGAGCAAAGGGTCTAACGTACAATGTTAAAATAACGTCTAAAGAAAAGATCATTTGCAAAGTAAGTGATTTAGTTAAGGAAACAAATGAATCGATTCCAAAATATTTACATCATATTTATGTGACGCAGCATCAGTTCGAAGCGACTTCAAACATTCTAAAAGACTTACGAGAAAATGATGTCTACATTGTGATAGACTTTTCTCAAAATTACATTTGTAAATATGATAATGAAATTCAAAGTGCTCAAAAAAAACAAATATCCCTTCATACTGGTACTTTTTACTGTAGAGATAAATTGACTGGAAAAATCGTATGCAATTCTTTTTGTACACTTTCTGAATGACTTAGGCATGCTGCTGCTGCAGTTTGGGCACATTTGGAGCCAATACTACAATTGATTACAAATACTGTTTTTACAATACACAATTAAAACAAACTTTTATTTATTTACTCATCACTGTGAAAAATTAAATTTAAATTATGGAACGTGGAATTTTACTGCACCAGGCCATGGAAAGAGTACAGCAGATGGAATTGGAGGTACAGTTAAGGGACTATGCGATAGAGCAGTAGCTCAAGGTAAAGATGTAACCAATGCTGAATCTGTGATCAATATTATAAACTTAACAGCCTCACAGAAGATTAAGGCATTTTTAGTATTGGAAACTGACATTGCTGGAATGGATTCAAATGTCAAATCACAAATTAAAGCAGTTCCAAATACAACAAAGGTTTTTCAAATTGTGTGGTCTAACAATAACAACAAGACGCTGTACTTAAACCATTTAAGCTGTTCTTATTGCGTTTTTAATGGGGTTTATAATCATCATATGTGCCGTCACTTTCCTTTAAAACAAAATAAATGGTCTTTTGAGGACAAAAATGCTGTTACTTCTAAAAAAATTAAAAATAAAACACTAAAAAATTAAAATAAGTATTTATTTTCTTGTTAAATTAATTTTTTTATTAATAAAACTCGTTTGAAAAAAATAAATAAACAATTTACTATACTAGGTAAAATCAATAATGGAAACATAGTACGACTATCCGTTTTCTATTACACTCTCAGTGATCATTGTAAATCTTAAAATATCTTTTTATCTCAAATCAGGGTCAAAGTCTGTAAAAATAACTTAAAAATTACAAATTAAGATAATTCCTATCTTTAGCCTAAATTTCCTCCAAAAACCAGATGTGGTGGACAAACTTGGAACCCAAATTCGGACTTAGAATAGAAAGGTTTTTTGAAAACGTGTGTTGGCATCCCCCAAAAGTTAAAAATTTTGTAAATTTTACATTCTAAAAATTCTGGGGTTTTTCGCTTATAACTTTTTCAGCACTTGAAAAAAAAATGATACACGCGAGCACATTATTTATTTCTAATGTATTTTTAACAAGTTGACGCTGAAATAAAACGTGTGCCACTAATTTAAAATTTTTAATTTTTCAAAATTGAAATCGTACTATTTCGTAGATTTTCCCATGTACATTTGGGGACTAGTGGAAAAGTTGTACAAAATTCCAATTTAGCTACCTAGGAATGTCTCCATTGTCCCCCACTCTGCGTTATCCTTAACATTGTATAATGGTACTTGTTCTGATTTAGCAGTTTGTTGTTCAACTTCATTTTAACATAGTTATCCTTTTTTATGTCATTACAGAGAATATATATCATTTAGATGACGCCGATGTTCTGTTACATACCAATCCATTAAATGGTGATCAATATAGTGGCCAACCAAAAGCACAAACAAAACTGGTAACAACATCGACTCTTCGCTCTAATCCAATAAGTTGTAAAAACTCGAAACATCGCAACGTACAGCTCATCGTTCTTCATCATTTCATCACATATTTCAGGCAAACAACACGTTATAGTCGCATCCATGCATGCATGTCTACTCCTGCTCTCTTTCTGCCCATCTGGAGGAGTTTCATTAGTTAATTGGACACTTTTTGTTGGAGTACTCCAATAACGAGCGAGTATCATCTGCCAACAAAGTTGCAAACATCTAGTGTGAAAAATATAGAAACAAAGTTTGTGCAACACGAAAACAAAACCAAAACAGAAATTGAAAATAGCAAAAAGTGCTGCTGCAATTGAAGAGAACAGCGAACATATTTTAAATATGGGAATATCAGAGGAAAATTGATCGTTTTGCCACAAAATACAACAACAAGAACAACAGAGGAAAACACTTTATTGTTGTGCTGCAGCAAATAGTTGTGTGTGTTTTTCAAATAAATTTCGTCAGAGATTGAATCCGCGTTGGATGTGGCGCAGCGGTGGTTCAACTGACTGTTCGAGTGTGTGAAATATTAAAATTTCACAGAACACAAATAAATAAACAAACAACACAACCCAAATTGTGTGAAATATATAGAATAACAGCGACAGACAAAACCAATAACGCCATTGAGTAAATCAAAATGGATACCGTGTACGGAACGAAAAAATACTTCCAGAGTTTATCAGGCGCCAGTGACATCTATCGGAGTCCAGCATGTCGAGCAGTGGTGAGTGTCTTATTCTTTTTTTTACAAATAATTGAAAAACGACAAAATAAAAAAAGCAAACGGGGTCGAAACTATTTTACTCGCTATTAAATGAACTTGTTCCAAAAAGCAACAACAAGCAAAAAACACATAACACATTAAGCCTTTCAACTTCAATCGGACACAAAATATGTTTTAAACTTTTTCGCTCCACTCGTTGGTTGTTTGTGTTGGGTGGTGCAAGTTTATCCGTAATTTTTTCGTTTGGATTTGTTCGTATTTATTTTAATTTTATTAAAATCGTCTCCATAAACGTGCGAATGGGGTTGATGGTTTTCAAAACTAAAAAATAATATGATTTAGAGGAATTCGGTCGGTGCCTGCTACCCCCCCGCTGGCACTCACATTTGTGTAATCTAATGAACCCCGCAAGAGACGAAAAAACATAGGAAAACATTCAAACTCTGACACGGATAAATCGTGAATTTGGAAGTTTTTCTTTTGTTTTTTTGTATCGATAACACGAATCGTTTAGAAAAAATACGAGTTTTTTTGTGCGGAGCAGCAAATTTGTCAAACGATAAAGTTTTAATGAGACCTCGTGGCTAATAGCAAAAGAGAGTATAATTTTATCACCAACAATTTGGGTTAAAGGATATGATGACATAACAGATTCTACAAAATTTATATTATAATTTAGATATAATCAAAAACATTGGGGGATATGATTTATATGGAGCACAATAATGTGGCATACTTTAAATCATACTCTAATGCAAAGGACGAAGGCTGATTATCTTCAAGATAAATCGAGTCATGTCCTCTAAAAACTACAGATATCACGGAATTTATGTGACTGAACCAAATACGAGTCGTACAATCATTTGAATTGGGTTTGAATGTGCAAAGGATACACGAATGAAAGAAATGGAAAAGGAGTGAAGAAATGTTTATCTTCTTAAAATGATAGGTGGATCCTTGTTTATATTCTCAAACAATTAAAGTACCTTATATCTAATTACCACAAGTTAAATCTCAAACCTGAAGTTTTCCAAGCATTTTGTCTCTGTTCACATGTCGTTTTTTTATAACAGGATTAAGAGCTCCTTAGAATCATTCTATTGAAGGCATGGATTCATTCTTAGGAAGAATATGCCAAAGGATATGTTATAAATATCCTGGCACGACAATAAATTCAACAACCATCAGGAGGCGAAAAATGGATATTTGGTATCTGGGCTAATATCAAAAAAACCAAGCATTTTTAAGTTTAAGCTTAAGCTTACAGTAAGAACTTCTTATACATTAACATTTAGACTGACAAAGTCTGCCATGGTTGTTTATTTTAGACACAAAAATTTTGAAATTTCTTACTTTAATGGAATCAACTGAAAGATGTCGATGGACAAAGCAGAAAGCAGTGTGTATATAATAGCAAAAGTTGGACACTAAAGGCCGTATCTATTAAAGTTAAAATTGTCTGAAAATTGAAAAAATTTGAATTGGGAATTGTTTAATTTTTTATCTAATTTTCACCCAATTTCGCTAATAATATAATTTGGTAATTATTGTAAATATAATGATGAAATCGAACTTTCCGAAAGTCATACAGGTAACCAGTTTCAGCCATAAATGCAAATAGTAGGGCGTCGCTGAAAGAAGGTTACGAAAAACGACTAACACTGTTGAACTGAAACTGGACACTGTAGTTCAAGAACTGGTTTAGGGATTAGAACTATTGAACTGAAACCGAATAGGTCCTGCGATGTGAATTATCATCTTGGAGGACAACGACAAATAAAACGTACCAGTTCCACATACATTAGTTCTAAAACTACGACCGGATCCCCAAAGAACCAGTCATGTGACCAGTTCAATTTCCCATATGGTATAAGGGCATTCAATAACTGGACATTGTCGATACTCGATTAATAGTTAGTAGGAAAATGAATGTCAGCAATTAGGCGAACAAAGTCGACAACAATTGTTTGGCTAATCGAATAATCGGCTAAAATTTTATGAATTGAAAACTACAACTGCATCTAGTAAAATATGTTTGTCTTATATTAGATCGATTTGAATTCTTAATGCCCAGTTTTACAGCTGAAAATTCTCCGTTTAAATTGAGTTTAAATGCCAGATGTTTGCGATTTAAGTTTCATTTAATATGAAAATTTTCTGTTGTGACCTTTTGGATTGAAATTTTAAATGTCGAGTATGAAACTCGCCCTAAGACCCATATTATAGTTGAAATTAATAAAATCATAATTTTTGAGAAAAAGGTTTAATGGTTTGGGCATCTTTTAGGTTTTTCCTCCTATTTTACATGAAAATTCTTTAAAAAGTGAAAACATTTTATTGAATTCTGTTTGAATTATTTGCATTATTTAAAGTTAAATTTTCTTGAATACCGATTAATCGAATGGACACCCCAATGAATATCCATATTTTTTAAAGGACTGACATTTCATTTCAAACATAACAATAACAATTTTCGTATTTAAAACATAACGACTTTTCATTGGACAAGATAATTAAGTTGGATTTTTTGATTTTATATTTCTTTACGAAAATGTTGACTCCTGGAGGATGACTTCTGAGAATAGAAACAACAAGAGGAAATTGCTGACACGTGCAGGCGCTCTTTCATAATTAGAGAATACTTTTTTTAGACTGACAGAATAGGTTTGAATTTAGTGTTTGGTGATTACTCAATGGCAGTGTTCTTGTGGTTCCCAGCCGGATCTAAAACTTGAAAAAATATGGAAAACCTCGTATCCAATCAAATTTTATTTAGGATTACAAACAATTTTTAATTTAACCGTTTCTTGCATATAATAAAGTGCAGATAATTTCTGTTTGAAGCCAACTCGACTTTTCGTCGAAAATAAAATATTAACTTCCTATTGTTCAATTCCTTCTCTGCAAGCAATTCATTTTACATTTTACTGAAATTATTTCATATACTTCCCGCTTCCTTGGTTTATCCACTGAAAAATTGCTGCTTCCACAATCAAGTGTAATAATTTTTGCCACTCGGTGTAATTTCCTAAGCACCATAATTTTGAAATTATATCACCTGTGCATCCCTAATAGGCCTCGTGGCACAACCAGTCATTTAATTTGGATACAATAAACCAACCGGCCTAGAACGGCAACAGCCGGCGTTGGTAGTACGTAACCATTATTTACCAAATGTTAACAAATAAACAACAATATAACAAACGACCCTCCGCCTCCGCCTCCGCCTCCTCCCACGTCTCGCATTTCGAGGAAAAATGAAGCGTGAGGAAATACTTGTACTTATCACTATCGCCATCGCCATCGCCATCACAATCACCGTTTTCTGCTTCTGCTTCGCCTGTGCCTAGGTTGGCGTTGAGATTATTTGAAGCCCTTGTGATGAGATGAGTCGCATAGGAACAAGTCAACTTCCAATGAATCTATGGATTCTTAAATTCTTTGACTTTGTGTCTTTGCCATCATCATCATCATTCGCCCAGGGTGCGTCGTAGTCGTTCGTCTGTTCGCTCCGTTGTTCGCAGGAGTGGGTCCATTATTAGATGAGTATGTTTACAGAGAATACGATAAGCCTTAAGTACACCAATAAAGCCAACACAAAGCGCCAAAGAAAAGCAATGAACGACACAAAATGAAGATGAGCTGGAGCAGCAACGGGAAAAAATTGCCGGGAAAATGATTCCAACATCTGTTCATAAGTTCAGTTCAGTTCACTTAGTTCAGTTTGGCCAGAAGTCCATAATCTCTGTGATTGGTTGCTTTTTATTAACACTCTCTATCGCTGGATGTTCTGGGTGTATTAAATAAAAGGCAAATACGATTATGGCCACTTTGATGAGTTGCACCGGGGATGGCAGTGCTAAACAGTTTTGCCGACAATCTCACGGAGCGTTGAACGTTATAGATTATCGATGTATTTGTGATTTAGTTTAAAAGATAAACTGCTAATCCAGAGAAGTTGTATACATCGTGTCCATTGAGATGGGCATCGTGTTGCCCATTAAAGGACAAGAGTATTAATTAGGAGGATTACAGTTTTCAATACTCCTTAATATGAGAAGTTTATACAATATCCTTCGTTCTTTTTTGCATTCATTGTTTGACATTCTTTCCCACCTAAGTTAATCTGTAGGAAATGCCATTATGCCTTTTTAATAAAATATTCAAATAGAAATGTCCCCTGCCCCTGTGTTCACACTTCCAACAAAGGTGGTTGTACGTGGGGATACATCATTTGAATACCAACCATATTAAATTTTCAGCACTTTCGGTTACTTTGGCCGGTTGTCTGTCGTTTGCTGCCTGTCAATATACTCGGTGGTTGGAGCGGCGCGTCATTGCTAGATTTACTTTGGCCAGAGTCGCACAAAGGCTGAAATCCTCTGATGAAAAGGTGTACTATGTAAATCATTTTTCTTGGCTTAACGTGTTACGGAGTGGCGCGTAACGTTACGATGCCATTCGACACTTTAGCTGCAGCTTGCGAGTCGGATTTTCTTCCTTTTAAATAAAATATGAAGAAACTCCAATACACTCACACTGACAGGTGGGTATGGGCCAGATTCGGCATGTGTTTGTCAGTGAATGCGAGCGTTTGTTTGCACTGTAGTTTATTGAATGGCAGTGCGAATGCTCTGCTCATTCATAAGAAGGATAAGCTGCATAACGTCAACTTAGAGTAGCTCACGTATATTACTTCATATCTCGAAATACGAACAAGAAAACTGAAATGGAAATAAGAGAAAAAAGTAAGGGGACGAGACTCTTTAAATCTTTTCATTCATTGCAATGTCGTTGGATGTTGCCGGGTTTCCTTTTGCTGATACTCTCGTCCAACTTTTAGGTATGTCTGCCAGTGTTTAGGTACTAGTGCGAGTATGAGGTGAAGAAATGCAAAGCCAACACAAAAACCCAACAGAGGTTTTCCTGCAGAGCAGAAGGAAAAAACATGTAGTTTTTCTATAGAATCCTTTCAGAAAAGTTTTATATAAAGTACACTTTTTTTTATCTCTCGCCGGAATATATGTTAATTTACTGGTGAAAAGTGTGCGTTAGCATATTTCCTGTAGTTTTCTGTTCCACTTCTTCTCCTCATCTTCTGTATTTACTTATGAAGGTTTTCGGTTGGGGTTCAGGGCAAATTTTCTTTAATTTTCAGTCTCTGTCTCGCAGGAGTTGATAAAAAACAACATGAAGCTAAGATTGCCAAAATAGGGAGGACGAGTAACCAGGCGAAAACGGGAAAAATTCATTTATTTCCTATGATTAAAAATTATATGCAACAATTACGTATTCGAAATATTTAAAATATAAAAACCACAAAATTAAAATATGGAAAAACGACTTGAACCAAATAATTGAGCAGTTAAGTTGAAGAAATTTGGAGCTGAACTATCGTTAAAGAGTATTGACAGTATTTTTCCCTCATTATCAGTCCTCCCGCCGCTCAAAAAGACTCCTCCTAATGCCATCCAGTTTTCAAATTTGAGTGTTTACGCTTTTTTGTTGGCCCGTGTTGTTTAATATTTAAACTAAAGGTGTTGCATTCATTCATTCATGGCTGAATTCCATTTTAGACACTTTTTTGTCCCGTTCCCGACGTTTGTTTTTTTTTTGTCAATTCGCTCACTCTATTCCTCAACTCTTGTTTATTGGCACGGCACGTACTACATACAGACTCTGGAAATGGCTAAAAAGCATTTTTTTGAATTGAATGCAAGAAAACCTAATACTTAGTTTTCAAAAGATCCTTATGGAAAATCTGACAGAGCCCCCAACCCTCTTTGCCCCACCACAAATCCGATTTTATGACAAACATGATGATGATTGTGTTAATGAGTCCTTAGTCTATTTTTTGGCTGGCTGGCGGGATGAATGGTTGATGCTTATATCTCAAGCACTCATCAGTAAAAAAACCCTGATACTTTACATTGTGAACATCAAGACTCATAAAACACTTCTGGCCAATAACGGGACCCTTAAGTCTTCTTCTAGCAGCAACATGCAACGCACAACAATTTTACAATTTCCACTAAACATGGGAAATTGTGGGTGGCCGAACGAGGAGAGAGTTTAGTGAGGCGAAAGATGGAATCAAGTAAAACTCCACACAACTTCACTCCAATTTGATGTTTTAGCATAAACTTCCTCTTCATAAACGTCCGTTGTGCGATACAACCTCATCAACACAACTTTAGCGTTTCCTATGCCATGTGGGATTCAACACCACGCAGATCGGGACGGTTTCCACCTCCTCCATTTCGCAGTTGCTGTTTTTTTTCTCTTTTGTGATTTAGACCCGAGTAGAAATACCTAACAACAATGCACGCAAATTTTCAATAGGTCGTTAGTATGTGTTCTTCTTTATTATTACGGAGATTTTTTCCTCATACATATATAGATGAATTGCTGCAACATTGTTTGGCCCTTGAGCCCAGGCTCTGCAACTGCTCAGGAAAATAACACAAATCCCCTTTCTATGCACACATCTTGTTCATTTCGCTCGTATATGCATTTTTATATTTCATAACTTTTTTTTACAAATTCCGCCAAGAAATCAATTTTAAACGCAAACGTCGAAGCAGCAGAGAAGGGCGAAGAAGAGAAGAAGAACAAAAAAACCTCTAAAATCTCTTTATAAGTATGAGCACCGAAGTTGGCCAAAAGGGTTCTCTAAAGATTTGTAGAAAGCTCAGAAAGTGAATTTTTAACAGTTGTTTAAGTACTAAACAAACAATAACATGCAACCAACCGACAATCAACAGCATCAGCCGCAGCCACAGCAAAAATTTGCGATGATTGTTGCAGCTGCAACGGCAGACATATCGACAGCAGCAGTTGCAGTTGCCGGTACTGGTGTTCCAAGTAAATATTCACCAAAAAACCACAACAATAACGAGTCGACTAACAGTAATTTACATACATGATAGAAAGGAAGACTGCAGCAACAACATCGACAACAACAGCAAAACGAATATGTATCTGCAGGATATAGGGGGAGGATGCGAAGCACAAGCTGTGCCTACACATGTGTGAGTGTGTATCGGTGCTAAAAGAGTTTGAGGGCCAGATACAATCAAAAATTGCATCTTTGGAGAGTTGAATGTTGAATATTGTATTACAGTCGACTCTGTGATTTTTGCTCTGGTTACAAGAACTGCGGAGATTTTTCTAAACTTAAACAAACAGTAAAAGATTGCAGGTCTTAAATTTATTAGAGACACCCATCAGGAAGTTAGAAATCGAATTGTGGTTAAATAAGGACTGGAAACAGAAGTACGAAAATGTAAATGCATAGATATAGAAAAAAATAGAATAACAGAGTAAGAAAATAGAAGATAGAACTGAGTGGATTGCCATGTTTACTGCTTATATAATTTGCGATGAAACGAGAAGAGGGCCAATTTTTGATAATTTTCGTCAGAGTTCCTATAATAATTCCTGATCTCGAAGCTGAAACAACATAAAGTTATCCATCCGCTTGTGACTCCACCCTGTAAAACTTGCATTTGGAGAAACATGTCACATGGATGCGGTTAGGTTGTAATTTTGCGCGACTATTAACAAAGGGTGCTACGCAATCTATCCATCCAACATTTCTTTCAGAGTCATTCTTTTCTTCACTATCCCAAGTACTTGACAATGCACTGAATTTAAATGTCTAGTCACACAAAATCGAGCTAAAGTGCATACCTATTCTAGCAACGCAGACGGCAAGACTGCCATATGCAACCAGAGACTATCAGTGATGTTTCGTGGGCTTGGACCAGTATGGGCCAGTATTCTGCATCATAAAGCAACAGAGGTTGTATGTGACATTAATATATCTGGTTCTTTGTTGGCTTTGTTTGTTGGCGTGCTGTCTTAGCCCAATATAAGAACTACTACTGAGCACAAGTCACTGCTTGATCTCAAAGGTGACGTTACTGTTTTTTCGTTTTAGTTAATGTATGTATTGTTTTTATTTACTACAGAGCCAAAGTAAATAAATTCGATCACTTCCTCGAAGATAATCGAGTTACCAATGTTCACGCTTTGCTCCTATGTATTCTGATCAACACTGCTCTTTGAAACCATTTACATTGTCTTGTCATAATTTAGTGCACAAACTCACTTTTGCCGATTCCTTGCCGATTCTTGAAATTTCCGCAGTTTCTTCTACTACATTGTTGCCAATGGGATCCGTGTCATAAGCATACTCGAGCAACGTAAAGTTTTTGCTACTGATGTTTTTTTTGTTATCTGTATTTTTTCTCAGTACGATATTCATTAAGATGTTGAAGAGATCGGAGGACACGCTGCCGTCTGGTATCAAATGCTTCGGTAAGATATTTTCTAATTTTACTGGGGATTTGTTGTCTGTCAGTGTCATTCTGCAGAGGAGTATCAGCATAGCCAGGATACCAAGCTCAGGCATGAAAATAAAAAAATCCAATGAGTGTTCGAACTCACGGGCGATGTGTTAACACCTTTTTGTTACACGCTACCTCTTCGATTTCTATGAACACATTAGTAAATGTTACATTGGAAAATAAAACACAGCGTTCAATCATATGTTGACGTTAAATTTAAATAATATTAATACTTAAAATTATTTAAAGACCAGTGCAAGCAGATGTGTCATTATTTTCTTGCTTAATACTTTTTGTGTTATGCCCACAAAAATCAAAGAGAATGCAAATCAACAGCCACATGTACATACACACATTGTTATGTTCGTACATACGCTACACAAGTTCACACAATTTTCATTGCTCTCTTGCTATCTCATTGTTATATACGTATAACCACGTCATTATTATCTTTCCTCTGAGAGTGCTCCGCACCCACACAATACAACTATTCGCTGCCGCTACATCCGTGTGCGTTTTTTTCGCAGTCTGACAATCTGTGTTTCGCAGTCGGACAAATCTGTGTTCTATATAAGGGTGGGTCACCCTTATCATTTAGGGGTATACAAAATAGATGTTGGCCGATTCTGAGACCTACCCGATATGCACACAAAATTTCATACAAATCGGTCCAGACGTTTCGGAGGAGTGATCGCAGTCGGACAATCTATGTGATCGCTGTCTGACAAACTGTGTTTGGATGTGTTCACTTTGTGAGTTAAGTCCCTAGCCGCGTCTTAACATATTAATAAAAACCGGATCTCTTAAATTGCAATAGTGTAAATCTCAAACACTTAAATATTGTAATTATCTAAATATTGTTTACTCCATTAGTACAGGAAAATTGAGACGAAAAATTACAAAAAATTATAAACTACCGGCCCTGTTCTGTAAACAGAATCTAGACAAACTCAAAACGTTTCTCAATAATTGGGTTTCTGCAAAACAATTCAAAAGCAAAATATCGGTTTTGAAGTGATTTCAATGTTCGAAAAAACAGAGTCATGTTTTAAGAATACCACAGATGTAGACTTTCTATTCTGAAAGAAAATTCTTAATTCACAATGATTCTATATGCAGAACAGAGCCGGACATGTTGGTGTCAGAAACGATCAAATAGCGTTATGTTTGAAGTTTGTCATTACGGCAATGAAAACATACTAAATAACAAGTTTTGCCGATTCTACGAAGCGGGGTTGTATCAATGCAATAAATATTGAAAATCGGAGTCGATATGAAAAGTTTTTCTTGATCATTTTATGGGATGATTAAAATGGTATTCTCTTCGCTACAATATGTAAATGGCCACAATAAGTAAAAACAATTGAATGTTTTGTATTCAAAAATGTATTTAAGTGTCCTTGTTAAGACTACAATATTACAAATAAGTCGTTTCAAATAATACTACAAAAAAGATCGCACTTTAATTCCTGTATCGCTAACTCTTTTGTCATTCCCACACTTTGAATTTCCTACAACCGCATCTCACATGTGCGACATCAAATTACCGATTTAAATTATTTTGCCGTTCAGCTAAACGTTGGTTTAACGTAAGTTTTTCAAAAGATTTCCTTTAGAAACCACTTTATACTTGTCACTGGACATGTCCAATAGAGGAGCAGATATCTAACAAATAGTTTCTATACTCAATATACCGTCAGTTCTTAATTTAATTTTCACAAATTTGGATAAACCCAAGTCACAGCAATTCATTGCTCAATGTCAAAGTTATGTGAACGAGTCAGTGAACGAAAACTTTTGAACTGAACTGCACTAAAGTTAACTTATGCAGCAACTGTTAAAGAATAACTAAAAGACAATGAAGAGGTAGGGGAGAAGAACTGTCAATGAACTCCTCAAGGTATTTTTGGGGAAGGACGAGTAACCGAACTCTGTCAAACTTTAAATAAAATGCAACAATACACAGACAGCAGTAGCGGCAACAAAACTTTGTTAACAAATTTCTTTGGCCACAATCTTAGATAGCTTTGCAATTGCCCCTCTCTCCTGTCTTGGTATTTGGTTGTAGCTTTAAGTCATAAATCCATATATCGACATTCTTCTTCAATATGTTGGAAGGGGCAACAAACACATTGAAATTAAAACACAACTGTTGTGTTAGAAAAACACTTAAAACCAAATCTTAAGTGTTGCTTTTAGATCTGCCAGATTTGTTTGTCTAAAGGCCTGGGGGGACAACAAAGTCTACTTTTGGTTTGTAATATGGATTTATTTTCAAGTTCTTCCTCTGCTGGTCCGTTGTCTCTTGGCTATGGCTTTGTGTTTGCTTCCGTTCTTTAAGTTTCATATAGTTTTTGTTTTCTAGTTCTGAAGTACTACTACTACTACTACTACTACTACAACTACAACTACTTGTCTTAAAAGTTAACTTTTTTCTTTACATGTGTTTCTCAATATCTTACAAAAAAGAATCCCATTCGAATGTACATGTGTGAACACATTTACAAAGACACAAAGAAATACTTAAAACTAAGAGAAGTACATACCTTTGAAGCACTCGTACTCAATGGAAAAGGAGGGTACTCGTTAGTTTCCATTTCTCATAATATTCTGGTCTTACATTACTTGGTTCCTACTTGTCAATATACTACCAAAATACTCTTGTGGATGCACAACATGGAATTTTCTTTTCGTGGGTCCTTCTCCGGTCTCCTCCTCTTCCAGTACGTTTCATTTTCTAATTTAAAGAGTTATCCAAAACAGCGTAGAAATTGATGCTGGCAGCTAAATTGAAAAAAGGAAATTAAGTATTTACTTAAGGAACTGCGTTTGAGTTTCATACTTGCACTGTTGCCAATATGGCTTTATTAAAGTTTAGTTGCATTCCAAGTCAAATTTCGGTTGCAGTTTATTTGAATTTGACGTCAAGTTTTATATGTGAAGTTAAACACAACGAAAAGGATGTGTTATACATTCAAGTGGATGCATTACATATGTAGATGTCGCTCTAGATAATATTTCTCAGTACTTTGTCAAATGTTTTCACAAAAGTGGTAAACGGCATCTTTAGTCTCACATTCAGGGACCTGTGCACCATTTAGGTTTTCACTCACTGCTTGGGACCTTTAGTTTTATACTGGTTCCAAGCGTGTGTTTGAGAATTTTTTTATGTTTAATTTGTCAATAGTGTCGCCCTCACTGAGCGTGGTGGGCATCGTTGAAAGAAATGTAAAATGGTCAGAATATTGATCGAACTCACGTTATCTTATACAAGAGTCGACAACGGTCACCTCGCTCAGTGATGGAGTTATTAGACATGGAAAAGCTTCATAAAAGGTAATGTGGAACTAGTGTACAACTGTACGTTTGAAGCAGTGATCGAACCACTGGAAGGCGCAATAAGGTAACAATATTTGTTACTTCTTAGGCGGCCACGGGCAACCTTACATATCGAAGCTAGCATATTCTTCTAACCGATCTGTTGCTTTGTCCTACCTCTTGGGATTCTTCAATCTGGTGTTGGTCGTCCTGATTTCCGATATCCTTCGAGTACGTTTCCAAATATTTTTCGCGCTGATTCGTTTTATTCCATCCTACTGAGGTGGTCTATCTAGCGAAAGTGCGTTATTTTGATTTTCTTAACTACATTGAAATTTGAATGCAGTTCATGCTGCTCGTGGAACAGACATTGTCCATATTCGTCATTTTCTATTACAATACCTCATATTTTCCAGAGTCTTTTCTCCCGTAAACTCCCAGCTCTGTTTCGCCGTTTCGATATAATATAATTGTGTCCAAACACACCGTGTTTGCTATTCTATATTTCATGTTTCAGCCACAATGATTAATATGTTATAATATATGTGGTAGCGCCTTAAATATATCTGTGTTTGTCATACAAAAACAGCTGTGCTTGTTGCACAGTATATGCTCTCGAGAGGGCAAGAGATTAAAAGTGTGTCTTGTAAGTGTGTGTTGCTAGTAAACATGCTACATATGAATATTTGAAATGTGTTCGAAACATAAACATGGTTCCTGCAGAGTATGTTTGGGAGATATGACTCAGAATTCTGAGCCACAAAGCAGTACAGGATTTATGTACAATTATAGTTACAGGAAGAAATTAGTACTCAAATCTAAAACGAAATTTGTCAACCCAATTTATTTTGTATTTGGACTTTAACTAATAAAGAAAATGGTTAACTCAATAACACAAATGATAGGTCGGTAATTGAATGTTTCAATTAAACTTACAATCACCTTCAGTATAAAGTTAATCAATCCTTTCCAATATTTTCGGTTAAATATGTACTCGTGTTGAGTACAAAGTTAATAAAGAATTTGTTTATTTTTAATTAACATTTACTACAGTATTTCAATCATATGCGTAATCAGCGTGAGTACGAAATTAATCAACATTGTATATAAATACATATAAAAGACGATCAAGAACGATCATTTCGTAAATGAAAACAAAAAGTCGACACAATTCACCCAAACGCATTTCCCTCTCGCGTTATATCTTGATTATTTCATACTTTTTAAATAATTAATTTAATTTAAATTAAACAGGGTTGGAGTTTGTATAGTTATTTATAAATAAATTATTATTATCAAAAAACTGCTCGTGCATTAAAATTTTTACTGAAGAGAGTAAAAGAGAGAGAGAGAGAGATATGTGGCGCTTCACTCGTTTTCTTTGTTGGCATTCGAGTGGAGAGAAATATTGAAGTGGAAAGGACTGTCTTAGTCCTGTCTTCATATTACATGGTTTTCTGAGATCTTTACCAAACTTGATTGAGGATTTCGTGTCGATCCATGTCATTCTACAGAGGCATGTTAGGTAAGCAAGAATACCATACCCAGACATAGTGTCGTAAAGTTTTTGCCGTGTCCTGCTATCGAAAGCAGCATTATAATCAAAAAAGAATTTTCAGGTTTCAATTTGCTTTTAGGGGGGTTAATCCATGATTTGGCGTACTATGAGTATCTGACCCGTTGTGGACTATCCATGTGTAAAGCCACACTAATAAGATCCAAAGTGTCTGCAACAAATACCTTGAGTCTTTCGGGCATTACGCTCGAGACGAACTTGTATGCAAAGGATAAATGACTTATTCCCCAATGGTTGTTGTTATTTTATTGTTGTTTAACGTATTGTATAACGTATTTGTAACTTATTGCAAATATATTATGCTTGTGTTCAATCATACTGTGTTTGATATTCAATATTACCACCCTTATTCACTATCTCGAAAGAAAACCTAAGCGAACGAAAGCCGGTCACTCGCTTCAAATGTTATTGTGTGGTTGTACGTTAAACACACTAACTATTTTCGCTGTCATCTGTGCGAACGAAAATGCCAAAGCCAGTCACTTGCTGGACAATAGCTATGCGACATCCAAGAGACAAGTGACTGGTTTGGACATTTTCATGGATAAGGCTACTCATGTTTGAGACACAATGACTAATATGTTAACATATATATATTTGTGACCCAAATGTGACTATGTTTGTTGGAAACGGCTGAAAACAAAATCGTGACAGAGAAGAATGAAACAAAAAACTTCAATTCATGAAAACAATACTTGCATTTAAATATATGGATGTGCGAAACATATATGTACATGGCCGTCTGTGGCGCAATGATTAGTGTGCCCGGGTCTTGTACATAAGAAAGTGGGTTGGATCCCTGCTCGACCACCTTATATTTTTTTCGACGACGATTACCTCGCTTAGTGATGGACGACCCTATCGAGTACTTAGCCATGAAAACGCTTTTTAAAAATACCGTTCGGAAACGGTGTAAAACTGTAGGTTCCAATCAGTTAGTCTACAACTAGAAAGCACATAGCTCACTGGTTTTGCGAAGCTTTCCGTAATCCCTTCATGGGATGTAATGGGCAACCATTCGTTTTTTTAATATGTGTACGTACATGGTCCCTACATAATGTTACAGGGACCGGGATTATCAGCATGTATGTATCTGGTTTCGTTCGGCTTTCGGACTGCTTAAACTTGTCCAAACCTTTGCTACAACCATGTAGTGATCCGAGTCGATAATAGTGCCTCGAATCACACAGACGTCCCTTACACTTGTAGAGTGTCTTCCATCCATTTCCAGATGATGAGTCTGGGGTTTCGTTTTTTGCTCAGGTCGTCGGTGGTGCAATGGTTTGTGTGCGCGGCTCTTGTACATGAGATCCTGTGTTCGAACCCTGCTCTGACCACCTTCAAATTTCTTTCGGCGGCGGACACCTCGCATAGTGACGGCGACACTATCGAGCATACAGCCATGAAATAGCTTCTCAAAATACCGTTCGGAATCGGTGTAAAACTGTAGGTCCCAATCAGTGAGTGAAAACTGGAAAGCGCACAGCTCAATGATTGTGAGAAGTTCTCCCCGGTCCCTTCATGGCATGTAATGGGAAACCATTTATTTATTTTAGAATCAAGAAGACTTGTGGGTGTCATTATAGTTAGAATCTCTTACTACTGACAACCATGTTGTTTGCAGCGGCTGAAGCGGGAAAGGATTGAGATACGTTCTTCCGTGCCCCTTTATGGGATGGAATGAGAAATATTTATTTATTTAACTTTCTCAAGCTTAAATTATTATTGACTATTGATATTGTAGGCGACAAGTGGCTCTATTAAAAATGGTTTGTGGAGGTTACTAACTTTACTTACTCTTATTAACTATTTTACAATCTCATGAGGTCAGACGTCATACACATATTAATTAAACAAACAAATTAAACAAATTTCAACATATTCCTAAAACTGGCTCTATTCTTCGCATTTTCTCGCCAGTTGGTAACACCAAGGATTCTACTGCCTGGTCTTTCCAGCGGAGTTTTTGTCGTCCTCTTTTCCTGCTTCCATCGGGTACTTTATTGAAAACTTTTCGTGTTGGTTCATCTTCATTCATTGTAATAACATGGCCTAGCCAACGCAATTGGCCAAATTTGATTCGCCTAGCTATGTCCACGTCAGAATATAAATTATATAGCCCTTTATTCTAGCGACGTCGATACTCGCCGTTTCCCTAACAAACCATATATTTTACAGCGAGTTTTTCTCTCGAATACGGCCAGGTGTTTTTCATCCGCTTGCGATATGACCCAAGCTTCGGAGCCATATGTCAAGCCATGTAAAATGGGAGTCTGATATAGCTGGACTTTTGTCCGTTGAGAGAGGGCTTTGTTCCTAAACTGCTTGCGGAGCCTAAAATAGAATCTATTTGCAAGCACAATTCTCCTATTGGTTTGTGGAGGTTCTAAAGCATACTTGAATGCATTAGAGATTTTTAGAATGTAAATTAACACTCCAACAACTGCTGTGCTGTCAAATGACCTTCCCAAGAGATGTTTCGTTGATACAAAAATTTAATTTTTATCGGAAGAAATTCCCAACGATAGCCAGTTGTCAAAGTTATTGATTGGCTTTGAGGTCTTCAAAATCTCTTTTCGTGGAATTTGTACAGAATGTTACATTCAGTTTTCATCGTCTACAATACCACATCATCTTCTTATTTGTTGTGTTGCATATTTTTGGGGATGACAACAAATCCGTGTTATGTGAAATGCTTTGTTGTGAGCGCCATGCAAGTGCTGGCTTTTGAATGCGTAAATGGAAACGTAAGAGCGGAAGAGTGTGAGTGTGCCAATGTGTATTTGCAATGCATGCATAATATTATCATTACATGTGTTTGTTTACGAGTTATCCTTGTAGCTGATGTCGTTCGTTGGCGTTGTCGCTATCGTTTCTGGTCTTGTTTTGCATCTCTTTCATAATAGTCTCGTGTTGTTGTTGCACAATGATATTTTTTTTTTGTTATTATTATTTCTTTCCTTTCTCCAGTAACAAAGCTCTCTCGCACATACTCCCACATACAGCTACCGTTTGATGTCAACGTTGGTGCTGACGTTGCCGTTGTCGTTGCCAATGTCCCTGCTGATGCTGTTGCTATTGCTGTTGCATATTGCAACGTTACGGAAAACCTCACATGTCAATTGCGTAAAACGGAAAAGGGGATTTGTTTCTGCTGTTTTATGTATATTTATGTTACTGCCACAGCCACTGTCACTTCCACTGTCGGTGCATTGTTAGTATGTTCCCGTTGGTGTCTTGTTTTTTGTTGTGTTTTTCAATTCAAATCCAGCCCTCGTCTTTATGTAAAATAATATTTTTCTCTCGACGTGTGTAAGCGCATGAATGTCATAGCGATCTGGCGTAATTTGTAAAATAAATGTTTGACTGTGGAGCTTAAATTGTTTGGTATCAAATTAGCATCGCAAAATAGTTGCAGTCACAAACAAAACTTTAAGTGGAAATGAAAATTAAAATTGTTTTTTAATGTTCTTTAGTAACTTTTTAAGGGGTTTTCAAGTTTTTAAGGGTTTAATTGGTTGATAAAAAAAAAATCAATGTGTGTTCGAACTCACGGATGATGTGTTAACACCTTTTTGCTACACGGTACCTGTTCGATTTCTATGAACACATTAGTAAATGTTACATTGGAAAATAAAAAATAATAGTTTACTTCGGCCCGGCCGAACGTAACACCGTTTCTACTTCTTTTTGTATACACCGGGCAATGCTGAACATCAAATGACTCGCTTTGTTTGGTCATAGCAACACCAACGAAACAACCAAACACACAACATCACACATACTTTGTCCGAAGTAGCTGACGTATACGTGTGTCACATAACCACATGTTTGCCATATCAACAGCAACGAAACAGCCAAACACACAACATCACACATACCTTGTACGAAGTAGCTGACGTATTAGTGTGTCACCATAACGTCGACTGCGCAAGCCCATGGGCTTGCAAATGAAATTTTGCGTGGCTATGCTTTATATCTCCGTTCAACAACAGCAACAGACACATGTACATACATACATTATTATGTTAATACTTACGCTATAGGCACAATGTCGTTTGCCTCACCCCTGCCACACCACTTTTTCACTGCTCTCGTGCTCGCTCATTTTTGTTTAACACGTCATTATTCTCTTTCGCAGTCGCAGAAAATCTGGTTCTAGCAGCAGCAGAATATCTGGTTTTAGCAGCAGCATAAAATCTGACTTTGATAGATTTAGTCCCTGTACACATCAAAAAAAAAAAATTACTTACTCAACCTTACTAAACAAATATGAAAATAAACATTCGTTTACTGTCTCTTAAAGACATTTTTATATTCTGAATTAAGGCTAAAGAAAAATGTGACAATTTCTAAACCCGTTTTGGTTCGAGTTGGAAACATGAACGAATTTAACTATTAAAGAGCCACTATAGTGAAATCTAATGATAGCTAATGTTCTCATGCGTGAATATCAGTTTTGTTTTGGAACTTTTCGAATTAACATTTTTCTCTCCTAATAAACTTTAAGTATCGTATATTTCATGTTTATAAATCTAATTAATGTGAACCGCATATGCCTTTTTTCTGTCATTCCCGATGCCAAATATGAAAGCAACCAATGTTGTTCACATCTTTGTCTAAAGCAGATTACAATCAATTTGTTTGTAAATTTAAAATGATTTTTATGACCAATATCAAAAGTTATCGATCGAGCTCATGATCTTGAATGTCAAGTCTATGATCCCTTAAAGGTGGACACCCACCCAGCAAATTGAAAGTTGCCACCAACTTCAACACGATAGCAACAAGTTGTATTTATAGCAGGCAATACCAGTTAGTTTTATTGTAGGCATTAACAATAAACATTTTGATCTTGATCGGCAGGACGAAGCTGTCAAATGCAACACAAATCTAAATCAACGATGACAGAAAACCAAAACCAATAATCAAAATAAATTTTAAATGTGATACTTGGGCATCAAAAACATCTGCTGTTCTAATAACACAATCTGTAACATGGTTGAAACGTGGTTAGCAACTTCAGACATCTTCCAAATAATCATTTTGCTTCGAATTCAAGTTGAATTAAACTTGAATTCCAACCATATTTAACAATTATAAGTATTGAATTACACTTGAATAAAACTGTAATACAATACTATCGGAATCTCCAGCAACAGTTACCATTGACTTCAATTCGAATATTAAAGTGGAATTACTGTTCAATTCATGCCTTGAATTATTGTAGCATTTACGTTGAAATTGGACTTCAAGCTATGACTTATACTTTACTTCAAGTCATAATTATCATGACAGTTTGCTGGAATTATCATAATAGCTAATTGGAATTCTGGTTATACAGAAAACAGCAAAATGATTTCCCACTACCTTCCAAGAAGGGATTGGGGAGGGCTTCTCACAACAAGCTGTGAGCTTTCTGGTTCTACAAACGAGTACAACAACATTTTTGATGACTTTTGCCAACGACATTAAATTCAATGGAAAATATTTCTTATCGGTATCTTGTGATTGAGAGCCCACATTATTACTCGAGCAATTGTACACTTAATAATTCTCATTGCATTTAGAACTTTCGTTTAAAGGGTATTTCAAAACTTGCGCAAGATTAAATTTAATTGAATTGTTTTTTTTTTTTAATTTGTTTATTTATTAATTAGTTCTTATAATTCTAAACTACAATAAACAATAGTTCTTATGCATATGAGTGTATACAATGTCCCGAATTCGAGAGCTCTAGTACAGTTAATATAATTCCAATATACTTTACATATTATATGTATATATTAAATATCTGAAACAGATCATAATTATTTTCAGTTTGTAATGAAAAAATTTAAAAAAAAAACTATTACATATATATGTTTTTTTAGTTAAGATAAAAAGTGTCTGGTGGGTAAGAAAAGAGGCTTTATACATTAGAGAGCCACCAAAATTGTTTGGTGTTTAGTTTGGCTACATCGCTCAAATCTTTGTTTGATATGCTTGTATCAAATCTTATATTATTTTCATTAATATGATCGATCTGAATTGCCTTTACGTTAGCTCTTCTAAAGTTGTGATATAGTATTGGAATACCATTATCGTTCTGGATGATTTTGAGGCGATCTAGGTAAACAAAGGACTCGGGTGGGACATATCCTTTTTGTATAGAGTTGATAAGGTATAACTCATTAGCATAGAATGCAGCCATAATTAAATTAATTTCTGCACTTTGAGTACTTCTTTGAATATGATTTCTTATTAACTGGATTATGAAGTTATCGATTCTATTTATATTAGCAACATTGTATAACTTTCTATTGCTTATATATTTAAGATAGTCACTTTCTTGGGATCTGTATAACGGAGTGCATGCTCTTAGGCATTTTCTTTCGAACACTCTAATTTTTTCCATGTAGGATGGCGATATATTATACCATATTGGGCATCCGTATGTTATGATCGGTCTAATAAGAGATTTATATAAAATTATTTTCACTTGGCTTTTTAGATATTTAGAATAAAAAAGATATTTTTACATAAAAAACGCATTTTGTGCTTTATTTATAGCCTTTTTAACATGATCGTTCAAATATAAGGATTTGTCTAGGTGAATTCCCAGATATTTCACTGTTTGTCTATTCGGAATTAATATGTCTGAATGAAGTGATTTTATTTTGAATTTTTTTCAGTTTCTTTTAACGTCATTATTACATCTGTCCAATAGGGTTCGAAAGAGGATAGTTTCGCACTTTTCTACATTAACCTTCATATTCCAGTCTAAAGTGTATTTTTCAACAATATTAAATGAATCTTGAAGCTTTTGATTTATCTGTTCAATTTTGCCGTCCGGATGATAAATAATAATGTCATCAGCGAATGCAATTATGTTATCTATTTTGTTTAGAAGATCTACTAAATATATATTAAATAGTATTGGTGCATTCACAGTTCCCTGTTGTAGACCATTAATAATATTAAATATTTTACTTTCGATTTTATTATGATTAACTTAAAATTTTTTATCAGAGTGCATATTGTAGATTAATATTACAATATGACATGGAATCTTGTATTTTATTAATTTGTAAATTAATCCTTGTATCCAAATACTATCAAAAGCTTTTTCCATGTCAATAAGACATGCACCTGTGGGATGTTTTTTGTTCCAGTGCCAATTGACTTCCGACACAAGTAAGTTTACAGCGTTGATGGTAGAATGTTTAAATTTGAAGCCAAATTGTTTTTCATTTAAAATTCTTTCCTTTGAGCAGTATTTGTTTAGAATATTATTAATGCAAATTTCATATATTTTGCTTATATTAGGAAGTAAGCTTATTGGCCTCAGATTTTTCGGATCTCTGTAGTCCTTCCCCTTTTTAGGAATGACAATTACTTTTGCCATTTTCCAGTCTTGTGGAAAGTATGAGTTATTTATCATATTATTGAATAAGGTGCAGTATTCCATTATAGCTTCCAGTGGAATATTTTTTAACACAATATTCGGAATATTATCTACGCCTGATAATAGTTTATTTTTAAGGTGTCGGAATGTGTATTTTAACATTTCAGGAGTTACAAAGAACATACCTGCGAGCTCTTCGTCTAGTTCATTGGCTTTTTTGCCACATGTGAAATTGGTGATAGTTGTTCCGTTGTTTTCAAATTGTATTTTTGTTTCCAAAAATTCGTGGAAACTTCTGGTAACCTTTGCATGAAATCTGTTGTCATTAACAGTCTCCTTATGAGAGTGGACTGATTCAAAGAAAGCTCCTATTACGTTAACTGTTTGGTCTTTGTCATGTATGACAAAATTATGATCATCATCTTTGTCTAGATTTTGTGTATCTATGCCTGCATTATTTAACAAGTTTTCCGAATGATCTGGTATTTTTAATGTGTCTAAATTTAACTCCTCCGCAGTCCTGAAATTACGTTTTATTTGGTCGAATATGTTAGTCGATTTGTTAGGGTCTGTATTACCATATTTTCTCTCTGTGCGTTTGTTTAATTCTATTGTTGTATTTTCGTTTATGAGTTTTCTAATTAATTTTAGTTTAGACTTTAAAACCGTAATTTCAGATGCTGGCCTCGTATTTTTTAAACGATTGCCACGTTTAGCTATAGTAAGTAATTTGTTTTTTCTCAGAATGCAGATTATCGATTGTTCGATTAGTAATTAGTGAAGATTTTTGTTTATCTTTCCTATGTCTAGGAACTACTTCCTGGATAGAGTTACTGATTATTCTGTTTAGCCTTATAAGATGGCAATCTATTTCTGAATTGTTCAAGTTCCTATCATTCGAAATAGTTGAATAGTTTCTCAATTTTTTGATAACTGATTTGTTAAAATTTTTCCAATTTTTCGGTAGAGAGTCTGAAGTTGGTAGCACGAATGCCGAGTTTACATCTTCAGGGGATATTATAATCTCTAGTGCATTATGATCACTATCGTAATCTAAGGTTTTGATACAGTTTAAGGTATTGTTTTCTCTTGAAGTGTTAAGTCTACAGCCTAAAATGCAGACATCTAAGTAAGAACCTGTTCTTAGGTACGAGGGGGCTGAAGATGCAAACATTTTGCATCTGAATCTCATTTCATTTTCATTCAAGAATTCTTGTAGTATATTACCATTTGTATTATTATACTCATTTCCCCAGTCCTTATGTTTACAGTTCAGATCCCCTCCCAAAATATAGTAATTGTTTGTGTTTTGTAGGTCTGTTGTGTTGAAAAGTTGAAGTAGTTCTGATTTTATATAGGAATCGTTATTTCCTGAGGGAAAATAAGCCGAAATGATCAACAGTGATTTGTTAGAGTTTATTAAAAATTCAGTTATTGTTGTTTTAAGGTAACGGAATGAATTTGTGTATTTGTTCGAATATATCTCATATTTTAAACCTTTTTTGATAAGGATACCTGTCCCTCCACCTCTTATTGAGTTAGGTCTATCTCGTCTTATTATGTCAAAATTATCAAAGTATAACTTATGTCTTTGATTTAATTTTGTTTCATTCAAAAGGACAATGTCCGGATTTTGGCTATTAATAAATGTTTGTAGGGTATGCCTTCTAATAAATAAAAATAAATGGTTTCCCATTACATCCCATGAAGGGACAGGGGAGAGCTTCTCACAATCACTCAGCTGTGCGCTTTTCCAGTTTTCACTCACTGATTGGGACCTACAGTTTTACACCGATTCCGAACGGTATTTTGAGAAGCTTTTTCATGGCTATATACTCGATAGTGTCGCCGTCACTATGCGAGGTGACCGCCGCCGAAAGAAATTTTAAGATGGTCAGAGCAGGGGTCGAACCCAGGTTCTCATGTACAAGAGCCGCGCATACTAACCACTGCACCACCGACGGCCAGGGTATGCCTTCTACTTAATACTCTTAGTGAATTTACATTTATTTCTAAAATTTTTAGATTTTTTGAATTGTTTCTCGGGATGAATGACACTTGACAACATCTTGATTATGATGTCGTCACAGAACAGCAATAATTGTTATTGCCAGACCGACCGCTTTTCCCAAGAAAAATGGTTCGATGTTGACCCCAGTTTTCAACAATGTAATGTAACAATTTTGGTAATTAACGAAGCCATCACGATAAATATGAGCATCATCGTTGAAGATGGTCTTGTTTGAATATCCGTTAATATTTTTAAAATATTTCTCAAAAAAGTAAAATCTGTGCTCTGACACCTTTCACTTCTTTCGACGACGGCCACCTCGCTTAGTGACGAACAAATTTTATACACTTCACTTTATAGAATCCATGAACAGGTTTCACAAACTTTATGAACAAATTTCGTAGATTTCTTTTCATATAATCTATGCAAATGTTTCATATATCGTACGGAATGATCCTATGAATGAAGATTAATGAATTAATTAATTAATTAATGAATTATAGTTCCCTACTTTCTTAGTGCATTTGGCATAAACTCATGGCTCAATATGGGTCTCAAATGACGTGTCATGATAAGCATAATGTGAAAAATATTGACAGAGCATTTTTCACGGCAGCATTTAGAAGTCTTGACCAAGCATATTTTTTCTGACTTTTTCAGTATTGTAGATAAGTATATAAGTATTTATATATGTTTATTGTATATATTTGATAAGTTATATATATAAGATAAGTTAAAAAAGCTCTATCGAAAATTTAATTGCGAAATTGTAGAAAAAAAGTATGCTCGATCGAAATACGAAAATGCTGTTGTGAAAGAAAATACTGTATCACAATTTTGAAAATATATTTTTCGGGTTATGCTCATCATAACACGTCGTTTGAGCCCCATATTGACCAACAAAATATATATACGCTAGGACTTCAGCGACCGGTAGGATACTGTAAGTCCCCTCGTATAAAAAAGGTTTGACGTTTCGGTAATCAGCTCTTCAGTTAGCACCGTTTGAAACCCCCTTCAAAAAAATTGTTCAGTACATACATACATATACATACATAAATACATATTTACTCTTTATATGAAAAACTTTAATTATTGCTGGAAACGTTTAGTGCTGCACAAGGACATCTATCTGGAGTTTCAATAAGTAAAATACAAATTGCTAGAAGGGATTGGTGTCACAAAAGTGTGTAAAATAAATTGCGACGATAGGAGCTGCCTGCTTAAATGCTCCAATTGTCTGGTATTTAAGAGTTCGACAGCAGGTAAAATTGCTCAACTCAATTCTTATTAGAATTACATCTCAAACTAAACCTGACTGTCAATTCGTAGGTGGACAACCGGAAACCCGCTTGAAACATTTGTGTTCCCATTGACAACATAACAGTGTGACAACAACACATTGTCACCTGTGTTTTTATTACTCTGCTTACACTGTTTCCATCACAGCAATGCCCTTTTTGTGTCATTTTCAAATCAGTTAACGTCAAATGATTCAACTTTGTAATGGGTTTTAGACCAAATTCACGCTATTTTGTTGTGGTTTAACACTTTACATTATCACGTGATTATGTGATTGCATTGAACCTGACCTCTCTCCTCGATCTCTGTCTCTATCTCACACCCAGCCACTATGTGGCAAAAGTATTATGCTGCTTTTTGTGTCCTTTTTTTGGCCAAAGAACTCTACTTAATGTTGGGTCTAAACTTTGGTAACATCAGTGTACGTGTTGGTTGGTGGTTGCCAGTGCAGTTGTTGCTTGCACGTTTACATCGCTCGCTCCCAAGCACGTTTTCAGTTTAATATTTTTGGAGTGACATTTGAGGTCATGTTAGGTGTCAAGTTTGATTGAATTTTCTCGTGCACTTCACAAAACTCAGCCGCTGCTGCCCCCCTTGTCGCAGTCTCCACCCCGTCCGTCGTCTAATGCTTTATTGCAGTCTATAAACAGGAAGAATGTTAATGTGGATGGATACCAACTTTGTTCCTTTTCGTTGGCTTTGAACCAAAATAATAAAATAATGGTTTAATGCATATGATGGAGATTTGAAAATAGTTGGTTTTTTCTCGATGCAACGTGATGTTTGGAATCTTTCATCTCGAGTCTGCTAGAGACCAATGCAAAAGTTATCTGTTTTTTATGTAGATTTATTCTCTGTTGCTTTTAATCTTCTTTTTTGTCCTTTGCTGTTGTTGTCATAGAATCTTATCTTGAGTTGAAGATTCAAACACTACAAAAAAGGCGCTACATGTCCTTTCTGTAGATTGTGTTTCTTTGTATAGATCTCACCTCCTGCCAAACCAACACAGCACTGCAGTGTATTTAGTCAACCAATCCAACTGAACTTCCTTGAAATTATTCATGTATAAGTATGTGTGTGTGAATGAGTGCATGTGTGCGGACGAGTCTATGGCACAAAAAGAAAACATAATCAAACATTTTCGCATAGGAGACGATGATGATGTTGACGAAGAAGAAGAAACAGAAAAAGCAACTACATATACACTGGTTGGCATGTGTGTTTGTGTATGTAACACATGGAAAATGAATAGTATTACTTAGCAAACGAAGAAGAAGAAGACAAAGTGTAAAATGTGCGGTAACTCGAAGCAATTGATGGTTTTCCGTTTGCAATAATGAATATGTGTACATCAAAGAGATTATGTTAAACTTGACAGAGATTTAAAAAACTGATAAACACAGTCAAAGGAGACAAATACATATTTATTCTTTATATGAAGAACTTTAATTATTGCTGGAAACGCTTAGTGCTGAACGTCTATATGGAGTTTCAATAACTAAAAGACAAATTGCCAGAAGAGATTGGTGTCATAAAAGCGTCATCCATCTAAACCATTCTAGTTTGTTTCCAAATAGGGGCAGTTACGAATGTCTGTGTCTCATTCACAGTGAGTCTATTCGTCACGTTGTAACAACAGGTTATTATTAACAACGCAGGTGAACAATTGTTGGCCCTGTAAAATTAATATTTTTAAATCAATTGTTTTGTCAACGTTTCAAGTAAAAATCACAAGGCATTTTGTATCCTAGTAAAATCATAAAAATTTCACAAAATTTTGATAATAAATTACACTATTTTGTTATCCGTAAAAGGACTAATCTATACAGTATGTTAAGAGAGTAAAGGCTAATTCTCCTTTTACCCCCACTCTTGTTACTCCCTGATTTAGTTGCTAAAGCTAAACTTTTGGCTGACAATTTAGCGAATAATGCCAGTTTGCCGGATGGCAATGCCCGTGATTAAACTTGTACCTAAAAGGCACTTGATCTGAAAAAATGTTCTTTCACTAGCACGTTCATTGTGAAACCTTTTCAGTTTATCGTACCGCGGTGACATTTTTCCATCTACTTGGAAGGTTGCCAATGTCACAATTCCAAATTACAGCCTATCGTTGATCATACACTCACTGAACTAATTGTTTGAAAACAGGTTGTACCAACCGTAATTTCGGTTGTTGCCACCGACTCGAAATTTTCACAACCGAATTGAAGTTGCCACGACTCAATTTAGTTCCCACAACTTAAAATTTGGTTGAAGCAACCTATAATGCGGTTATAACAATCTCCACTTTGAATGTGATGACGTCTAAAGTGGTTGTGACAAACTCTCCATTCGGTTACGGCTATTTCGGTTAATTTTTCTGTGGGTGTAGCAACCCTGAAAATTAACGCAAAATTGCCATATGCTCTGCAATGTCCAAGAATAAAGAGGTTTCAGGTACCGCAAATTCGGCGGTTGCCACCAGAATCGAGGTCCACAACGGTGACGGCTAATGTGGTTGTGACAACGTCTAAATTTCGGTCCTGACTAATTCTGATATTTTTTCTGTGGCTATATGGACTAACTACCACCTGTTCAATTAAGTAGAAGTATCAAGATCAATAGTATGGCTTTTGTAGAAGTCTTGGTGGCTTCGAATATGTCCAAAGCGATTGAAAGAGTGTCGCACAGCGGACTTTTATGGGAGCTTAATGCCAGTGATGTCGGTAATGTCTTCGTTAATTTTACTTCCAGCTTTCTTAGACATCTCTCCATACGTGTTCTTATATATGGGGCTTCGTCCGAATAAGGTGGTTTGGACGCAGGGGTGCCACAAGGATTTGTCCCTTCCTAGTATCTGTTCTTCATTTTCATAAATTAGCTTTTCGATAGAACTGATAGTCAGTCCTATATACTGTTTTACTGATGGCAGTAATCTATCCCACTTATATTCTATCTAGTGGGTCAGAGACGATTTCCATCGCGTAGATGACAAAAATTAGAATTAATTTTATTTCTCTGGGGTCAAGAAAGCCAGCGAAAAATAAAAATCAATATGTGTTGAAAAGCGTTTTTCTATTTTTCTGGCAAGAAACAAGAACAGGAATTGTAAATTCATATTTTATAGTGTGAAAAAGTACAGCCGATGCGGGCTTTGCCCTTGCGGCCTGCGGAAAATATTAATTTAAGAATAATTTCGGCATTTAAAGTGTGTGTTAGTGTACAAAAATGAAAAAGTAGACATGGGGAAGACAAATTTTGACGCCAAGTGATTGTGCTTATCGACAACGTATTTTTAATTGACGCCAACGTTATCGCCCTGAATTGTGGTTATACACTAGACCTGTCCATATTTAAAATTTTTTTTAAACTTCGCTTTCCACTTTTATATATCTTTGGAGCTAAAAAATAAGAACTGTTGAAAAAAATGTTGTACCAAAACTCAGCGCATCGCGCTTGAAGTTAGAAGTGCAGTGTTTTTTGATATGACGAAAGGTACAGATACAAAATTATAGATTATTTTTGAACGTATTATTGTTTTGCCAAGGTGTAAAGGCAATTATTTAAAGTTTCTATTATGTAATCTATTTCTGAAAACAAATTTAGAAAAACAGACAGATTTTTTTTACAGCATCGGAAACGTGGAATTTCATAATTTTCATTCTGAAGTTCCGTTTTTATAGCCTCCTATTTTCGAAATATCACTCCATCGCGTACTGTCTAATTACTTTTACGTAAAGTCACATAACCTATGAACAAAATGAGATATAAATCATGAAAATCTATGAACGCGTTTCGCTTTTATTCACAATTAACTGAAGGTACGATATCTCATTTTGACAAGAATATTGATTTTTTGTTCCAATTCCAATTTCAAAAATTTGCTGGAAGATACGTACAAAATTCTTTGGAAAGAACGTTGATGACTTTTTTATGATTGTAGGAATTGGAAAAATAAAGAAATGACAAACTAATAAGCCCTCATAAATGCGCATGCGTGCTGAACTGCGGTGAAAAGGGGAAAAATAAAGTTTTCTTCCTGGGGTGTTAAACTAAACTGCTTCCTGAACATCCAAATTTTTAAACAATATATTGCCTTAGACATCCATCTAGCGCGATGCATGGCACCAGGCTGTTTAAATGTTATTTCTTTGTTTTCATCGCCGCCAAGGAATATCGAAACAAGCTCAAGAAACTCTTTATAGTCCTTTCTGGCGTCTGATTTCTGGAATGAGAATATAGGATATTCATCTATAAAGTATATAAACGAAAATAATATGTTTCACTTGACTTACCGGGAGTTGGTTCCGTTCCGTGTACTGCATTGAAAATCAGTGATCTTTTATTCCAGTTTCAAAAAATATTTCCACTCTCTTTGAAACCGTTTGAACACAGGAATATCGAGACTGGTGGTAGATCGCTCACGACGAGCAAATACAGCCGACAAAATAATCTCGAAGATGTGATGTCTGCATGGAAAGTATAAAAGCTTTTGGCCAAGCAGCGTCTCAAGAAGACTGCACGTCCATTCAGTCTACCTTTAAATAATAAAACAATTTCATATTATTTAGATACCAAATTCCACTCGCAAATTAGATGGTATATGTTAACACCAAAAATGTTTGGTGGGTCAATAACCAATAATGCTGACGCTGTTAAGCGTGCCACAATTGGAGCAACGATCGCAGACGTTGTGCCATAAGTAATATCAAACAATGCTGACGCTGTTAAGCGTGCCACAATTAGAACAACGACCCCAGAGGTAATTTACGTTATGCCAGCAGTCAACGCGACGGTGCACATTTTGCGACGTCATCATTAGTTGGTAAGGTAGTTATCATTAAGAATTTTGTAATTAATTTAAGTCAGTTCATTTTGAATCATAAAATAAAGAAGTCGCTTCTCTAAGCAGCGCAATACAGGAATAAACTTTAATCTTGTTAATTGGCGCCCAACTAAATCAAGTACCCGAACAGGCTACAAGTGCAACTAAATCAAGTACCCGAACAGGCTACAAGTGCAACTAAATCAAGTACCCGAACAGGCTACAAGTGCAACTAAATCAAGTACCCGAACAGGCTACAAGTGCAACTAAATCAAGTACCCGAACAGGCTACAAGTGCAACTAAATCAAGTACCCGAACAGGCTACAAATTCAACACAATCAGCAGGAAGAGACCGTAGGACCTTCAACTGAGAGCAGCTGTGAAAAATTGACCCCTGAGTACCAACAAAGAAAAAGGATTCTGTCGACCTTCCGGCTCCCAGTATGCTAGCAATTATTTTAGTGTGAGTATAGTGATAAGTGACTAGAAGCCACTACGAATCCTACGGGACCCTCTAGCGGCAGTAAGAAAATTGTAAAAACCAATCCTGTGTAGTTTAAACATAATAAATAAGTGATTAAAAATAAAATATTCAAAATATAAAAGAAAAGAAAAATATAAAATGGCAAACCCAAGCAATTTAGTGAGACCCCCTATCCTAAACATCCAAAATCCTCCCATACCCCAAATTCAACCTAACGTGAACGCGATTGATATCGACGCGATAAGGCAAATGTGTGCAGAACAATCCCGAAATGTAGTCAGGCAAATTCTAAATCCAAACGCAGATATTTCGGGAATAGACCAAGACATAGAGGAAAGATATAGGGGAAATCTTACCGAACTGGACAAAATTCCAGACGTGGTTAGGTGTCTTAGGGAATTCTCTGGCAACCAATCCGAGTATAGCTCCTGGAAAAAGAGCGTAGAAAGAATTTTAAAACTATATGAATCCTATAAGGGAACGCCGAAATATTTCGGTATCCTCAACGTTATCAGAAATAAGATTATTGGCAGCGCTGACGCCGCCCTAGAATCTTACAATACTCCTCTAAACTGGGAATGCATTTCCCGCTGTCTGACACTGCATTATGCAGACAAAAGGGATTTGTCAACCCTGGAATACCAAATGATATCTATTGTACAAGGCAATTGTACTATACAAGAATTTTACCAGGTGGTATACTCCCACCTGTCTCTAATAACAAATAAACTCTCCAGTATGGAGATGGGACGTGAATCGTTAGATATTCTAACACAAACCTATAGGGACAAAGCGCTGGATACATTTATCAGAGGACTTAAAGGTGATTTGCCCCGTCTTCTGGGAATAAGGGAACCCACAGACCTTCCTCAAGCTCTGCATTTGTGTCTCAAATTAGAGAACCAACAATATAGAGCACAGTATGCAAATTCCCATGCAAAAACCGAGAAATCTCAACAGCAACCTCCACCTCGTAAGAACTATAATCCGAAATATATTAATCCAAATCAAGGATTTATTCCACAATCCTTCAATCAAATACCTCAAGGGTATTTTAACCAAAACCAGCCATCAATATCTCAACAACAATTCTTTAACCAGATGCCTCAACGGCAATATTATCAAAATGGCTATGGTTTCGCTCCCCAACGTCCAACGGCACCGAAGCCGCAAGCCAAACCAGAACCAATGGATGTAGATCAATCCATGCGATCGAAAGCGGTCAATTATATGAATAGGCCGGTGCAGGATAACAAGTTTGTAGGAAAAAGACCTACCAATCAATCAGCACAGGTTCATCAACCAGCGAAAATACAAAGGAATTTTCACCTCCAAACAGATGCACCTCAAAACGATTCAAATGAAGAAAACTATGCATCGGAAATGTACAATTATGAAAATGATCAAGAATTACAACCATTAGATGAATATGTTAATGAATATAACACCTTCAATCAAGAGGATGAACAGAATGAAACACAGGAATTCATTGATATTCATTTTTTAGGCTAACAAGCTCGTCCCTACCATATATCGAGTGTAGGACGAGCTCAGGTCAAACACTAAAATTTTTAATTGACACGGGATCAAATAAAAATTATGTCCAACCCGAACTTATCAAAAACCCAATTCCAAATAATGAAACGTTTTACGCGAATTCTGTTGGTGGTAAAACCAAAATTACACACCATACGTTTATAGATCTTTTCCATACAAATTCTAATGGCACTAAATTTTTTCTGTTACCAACGTTGAAATCTTTTAACGCTATCCTGGGAAACGATAGCTTAAAGGAATTGAATGCGGTTATCTTTACTTCCGAAAATTATATGTTAATAGATAATAGAACAAAGGTGCTAATAAAGCAACAATACTCCCAATCCGTAAATACGATAAACATCAGGAACAACCATATGACTCAAAAACAAAAAGTCAACCTAGATTTAATTGTGAAGAGGTATGAAAAATTATTTAGTGACCCGAATGAGAAATTAACTGTCACCACGTCGGTCATGGGTGAAATACAAACCAAGGACGAAAATTCGGTATACTCACGGTATTACCCATATCCACTGCACCTAAAAGATGAAGTCGAAAGTCAGATTAAAGAATTATTGGATAACAATATAATACGACCATCTCGGTCACCATATAACTCGCCGATATGGATCGTACCGAAAAAGGCTGACGCCTCAGGGAAAAAGAAATATCGTTTAGTTATCGATTACAGAAAACTAAACGATGTTACTATACCTGACAAGTACCCAATCCCGAATATAAATGATATCTTGCCACAACTATCCAAAAGTAAATGGTTTTCTGTAATCGACTTGAAGAGTGGTTTTCACCAAATACCGCTAAAGGAAAGTGATATGAAAAAAACTGCATTCTCTGTGAACAATGGAAAATATGAGTTCACAAGACTTCCCTTCGGGCTGAAAAATGCCCCTTCAATCTTCCAAAGAGCTCTCGATGATATCTTACGTGAGCATATAGGGAAAATTTGTTTCGTCTACATTGACGATATCATCATTTTCGCAGAGGATGAAGAGACACATCTGAAAAACCTGCAAATAGTCTTTGAGACCCTACAAGGAGCAAATATGAAGGTCCAGTTGGACAAATGTGAGTTCCTAAAAAAAGAAGTAGAATTCTTAGGGTTTATCATATCAGATTCGGGAATTAAGACAAATCCGGAAAGAGTAAAAGCGATTCAAAATTTTCCGATTCCCAACACACTTAAAGATCTCAGATCCTTCCTCGGACTTGCGAACTTTTATAGACGTTTTATCAGGGACTATGCTAAAATAGCAAAACCCCTGACAATACTTTTAAGGGGGGAAAATGGACGCATGTCCAAACATGTTTCGAGTAAAATAAAAGTAGATCTTGACGAAGAGGCTTTAAATGCCTTCAAGAAATTAAAGAATACACTGATATCCGAAGATGTCTTATTAGCTTACCCAGACTTCGAAAAAGAATTCCAATTGACTACGGATGCCTCTAACTTTGCCCTCGGCGCTGTATTATCCCAGGATAATAGACCAATAATTTTTCTATCAAGAACTCTCCATAAGCCCGAAGAGCACTATGCGACGAACGAAAAGGAGATGCTCGCAATAGTATGGGCTCTCAAGTCTCTTAGAAATTATCTTTATGGCGCAGCCAAGATGAAAATCTTCACGGACCATTTACCTTTAACGTATGCGTTAAATAATAAAAACTCGAATTACAAACTGAAAAGGTGGAAGGCCTTTTTGGAAGATTACAAATATGAATTAATGTACAAACCTGGAAACACTAATGTTGTTGCAGACGCACTGTCAAGAATTCCACAGGAGGTAACACATATTAACTCCATGACAGCAACGCAACATAGTGATGAGAGCTCATCACAGAATCTAATCCAGTTTACAAATGCACCTCTAAATGCCTTCAAAAATCAAATCATAATATCTACCGGCAGTACAGCTTCCTACAAGTTTGAGATCGTTTTTCCCACGTACCATAGACATACAGTTTCAGAACAGGTTTTATCAAAGGATATTTTGGTTCATATTCTGAAAAAATATTTAAACCCTTCAGTAACGAACTGCATTAAAACTACAGACAAAATCCTTGGTGTGCTTCAGGAGATATTCGGACAACATTTCAGTCAATATCAAGTGAAATACACTAGGATTATGGTAATAGACCTCATAGGCGAGGAAGACCAGGAAAGGGAAATTATAACAGAGCATAACAGAGCCCATAGAAGCAGTTCGGAGAATAAGTCTCAAATTCTAACAAGATTCTATTTCCCACAAATGCACGCAAAGATTAAACGTTTAACAAAATTATGCAAAGTATGTAAAGAGAACAAATATGACCGCCATCCCAACAAAATTATGCTCCGGGAATCACCAATTCCCCAATTTCCAGGGCAAATTGTTCATATTGATATCTTCATCACCGAAAAGAAACCCATTTTAACGGCAATAGACAAGTTTTCAAAATACGCACAAGCGAGACTGTTGAAATCCAGGGCTACGGAAGATATTAAGCAACCATTAAGCGAAATCCTCTTGGCATTTGGCATGCCAGAAATTGTGGTAATGGACAATGAAAAATCTTTCAACTCAACAGCCATTACGTTTATGCTAGAGAATCAATTTAACGTAAAAATATTTAAAATACCCCCATATGCTAGCTCGGTTAATGGACAGATAGAAAGATTTCATTCCACACTTGCAGAAGTAATGCGGTGCCTTAAGTCGGATGGTGCCCACAACTCCTTATCGGAACTCCTCCATAGATCCTTATACGAGTATAATAACTCCATCCACTCAACTATACGCAAAAAACCAATTGAAGCTTTCTTCGGTAAACGCATTCATTCGGACCCTCAAGACCTAGAAAAAAATAGACTGGAAATTGTTGAAAGATTAAAGGAAAAGCAAGTACGAGATCTGGAGTTTCATAATAAAAAGAAATCACCTAAGAAGGATTACGAAATTGGGCAGAAAATTTATGTAAAAATTAATAAACGGCTAGGGACTAAGTTAAGCAAGACCTATTCTGAGGAAATCATTAAAGAAAATAGGAAAACTACCATTGTTACAGAATCCGGACGGATCGTGCATAAAAATAACATAAGAAACTAATTAAAGATTTCTTTTCAGAATCATACTTGCTCTCACAAGAGCTGAAGTGCAAATTCTTGACTACTCGAATTCACAAATCGTCACCATAAACACCGGTTATGCCAAGCTCCAAACTGGAACGTTCAAACTAATACATGTAATTGAACCAGACAATTATCAAAATCTAATAGACAAAATACAACTGACCCTACACCACAACGTGAGCACATCCCATCCTCTGTACCCCTTCCTATCCCATGAAACCAATCAACTCCAAGCCCATCTCAATAGAATTAAACCCCGAGTAAGGAGATCGCTTAATTTTATAGGGTCTGCATGGAAATGGATTGCTGGTAATCCCGACCATGATGACTTCGAAATAATTAAACAAAAAATGAATAATGTTTTGCGAAATAATGATAGACAAGTAATTGTAAATAAACTATCTATAGATAATATGAATGCTCTAGCTCAAACAACTAATCAAATTGTAAAGTATTTCAATTCTCATGAAATAGTCAATGAATCACAAGTATCAACTCTTAAATACAAAATAAAATTATTAAAAGAAGAACTTTTAAGTATTCAATATGCCATCCACTGGGCAAAAGCTGGAATAGTAAACTCATTCATTCTCACAAACAACGAAATAAATATTGTTAAACAAATTTTTGAAAAGGAAGCCATCCCTTATATTAATTTAGAAGAAGCATTCGAGTTCTCTGAAGTTAAAATAGCCTCCAGCAATAGTCATCTTATTTATATTGTTACCATACCAACTACCGATGTAAATTCATGTAATAAATTAATAGTTAAACCTACTAAATTTGGAAAATACGTTAATAAGATTCTGTATAACGAAGTATTGTTATGTAACAACTCAACTTTTGGCATAAAGTACCCCTGTAAATCATACAATAAATTAACCATCTGTAATAGTATTAATGTTGAAAATATAAATAATGATACCTGCCTAACAAATTTACTGAGAAGTCACACTTCAAATTGCACATTAATAGACAATGCCGACATACCCACTGTTGAAGAAATTGTTCCTGGAATACTCCTACTAAATCAAATCAACGAAACTATTCATATTAACGAAGAACCACGGGATCTGACCGGAACCTACATTCTGCAGTACCATAATGCATCAATAGTTGTCAAAGACAAAACATATAACTATTTCCAAATGATGGATGTTCAACCTTTACCACCTATTTTACAGCCTAGATTACCTGGATCAACGATTGAGAAAACGCTTACCTTACAATCAGTAAAAGAACTTCACCTCAAGAATACCGAAGAAATCGGCCTCCTAGATGTCAAGAACAGATGGACTTCAGGAATTAATTTTGGATTATCCACCATTATCATACTATTCGTAGTGATGCTTGTGAGAGGAAGAAATCAAACAAGCAAAGAAATTGTAACCACTATACCAGCAGTACACCTCTCACTCCCTGAAGTTGCCACCACAAATTTTATGGAATCGCAACAGACCCCAAGATTGTCCCAAATACCATATTTCTAAAATGTCACGATCGAGGACGCTCATAATTAAAAGGGGAGGTGTTAACACCAAAAATGTTTGGTGGGTCAATAACCAATAATGCTGACGCTGTTAAGCGTGCCACAATTGGAGCAACGATCGCAGACGTTGTGCCATAAGTAATATCAAACAATGCTGACGCTGTTAAGCGTGCCACAATTAGAACAACGACCCCAGAGGTAATTTACGTTATGCCAGCAGTCAACGCGACGGTGCACATTTTGCGACGTCATCATTAGTTGGTAAGGTAGTTATCATTAAGAATTTTGTAATTAATTTAAGTCAGTTCATTTTGAATCATAAAATAAAGAAGTCGCTTCTCTAAGCAGCGCAATACAGGAATAAACTTTAATCTTGTTAATTTATATAACTTCAGACTGATTTTGCAAGTATGCCGAACTTAGAGACGGAACTCCAAGGAGCTGCAATATCTCTTCCGCTGACACAAGTACTGGTAGCATATCTACTCGTTACGTCTGGTAAAAGCTTACCATCCCAATGAATTGCGAGCGGCAAACTTGGTAAAAACGATGTTTTTATATTTTGGGCAGCCTCCAACCTGGACCTCATTCTGGTCCTCCTAATCGTTGACCGGCTCACCACCACCTCATTGGCTTTGTATCCTTGTATCCTTTGCCACAGTTCCAAATATCAGCGTTACTTTAGTATCTGACATATTAGCTCGATCCAATGCCGAAGCAGTAGCAGCTGACATCAGATTTGTTTCTGAGCTGGTGTATCATGGCTCATCCATTCGTCATTCCCATTTCCAGAATCTTGGGAAGTGACCGAGCTTGCAGTTGATGAATGTCCTGCTTCAATATTGTTGTTAATCCAAGATCCGTGGTTATTATTTATATATAATAGTAATAATTAATATCTTCAAGGCTCCGAACAAACCTTTAAACCTTGGCAAAACAATAATAGGTTCAAAAATAATCTGTTATTTTGTATGTGTACCTTTCGTCATATCACAAAACACTGCAGTTCTAACTTCAAGCGCGATGCGTTGAGTTTTTTATTTCAGGATCTAATCTTCTAAGTGGGGTCAAATCAATGTATAAAAAATCAGTATAGTTGACTTTAATGCATCTAAAGCCCAGTGATTTCTGTTGAGCTACAAACGCTCCAAAGATTTAACTCTGTCATCAATTTCTACACGCAAAAAAAAAACAGCCCCTATAACATTATACAAGAACCATGTATATGTTTGTAGCATTGTTTTCATGCATGAAGATGTGCTGCTTTTTGTTTTCACGTATTTGTTTTAAGCGGATTGCAACAATCATATCCATATTTGGGTCACAAAAACATACATTACAACATATTGATCATTGTGTCTAGGAAACATATTTTGTTTGAACATAAGTATATTATATTTGCGACAAGCTACAAAACGTTGTATTTGTATCCAAACAACGAAAACGTCAGACTTTTCAGCGGGTATGCAAATTGTAGATGTAGAAGACTCAGATGCTCTAAATATTCTGCTAATAAAAATACTAGGGCTTCTGAAAAGTATAATCAGTGAGTGTAAAACCAGAAAGCGCACAGCTCACTGGTTCCGAGAAGCTCTCCCCACTACCTTCGTGGGATGTTACGATATGGGAGAATATTTATTTATTTATACTCAAAATACTAGGGGACGTTCGTTGGACCGATGATATATTTGACTTGTTGATAGGAGCATTTTTGTGCTTGGGTTCTTTTAACGAGGTGCAAGAAATACTTTCGTCTATCTTGTTTTCTAAATATTTCCACTAAGTGTGTCTAAGCGGAATCGCAACTCACACATATGGGCTGCAGATTTCATATCATTCTAGAACTACTTAACCGAGTTCAAAGGAGAACTGGGGATAATACGGTGTCTGACTCAATTTATTTCCTTGAACATCGTTGGAATGTGAGTTGTTTATCACTATTCTACAGATATTCTCACATTCATTGTTGTTCGGAGATAAGTATCTCATCCCTCGACCTAGAATATGCTGCCCAATACAGAACTGCCAACAGTTGAACAACTCGTATAGGGAACTCCCTCGAACTCACTCTCCACCGAGATCTTTTCTACCACTTACAATTGACACATGTTTAAAATTAATTATATCAACGGTATCTCCTGTTTCCTACTGCCTTTTACCTAAATTCCTGACAACACATACAGAATAAAAAAAGTAACAGTTTTCGTATGAGTAATGTGAATAACCCTTTATAACAAATAGTAATTTTTGAAAAATTGTGAAAAATTAAAAGAAGTTTTTAAAAAAATCATACCATTCACAAATTAGTTCTGTTCTTTTTTGTGCTAAAGATCAAACTACATTAAAAAGTTCATTGGCTGCTTTGGGCGGAAACCCGAATTGGCTGGTGTTATAAGTGATTGGATTATCATTTAATCCTTTTTTAACTCTTTAAAAGAGCACTATATTGGAAGCAAATAGCGACCAATAGAATGTGCGTGAAGAGTGTCGCTCCAATTGAAAATTTAAACAAACATCCAGTAAAATTTTAATTTTGCATAAAAACTATTAAGGGTGACAGTAAAACAAATACTTATGTATACCTGTAACTTCGTCCCCTCTCCGTTTATGTTGCATATGCATATCCGTTTAGTGCTTCGTGACATATGGCAACCATCATTCTAAAATTGACTTACATTAAATTTCCCCTGAAAAATCTAAATAAATGACTTCCTGGCCTCCCTCCACAAATGTAATAACGAGCATAATTTATGTTCTAAATACAATTTCCTTCTCCGCTCAACGATTAAATGAAATCAACAGTAATTTCTGTCGTTTGACGATGCAACCAACCAACAGCCATCCTGCATTGCCCCTTCGTAGTACCCATTCGCTGAGGCAAAAGGTTATGGAAACATTATCAACAATCAAGGGGAGGAATGGAAACAAAGACACGTTGCTGCCTGGAACAAGGCAAAGACGAGTAAATAAATATCATAATATTGAATAATGGACAAAATGAAGGGAAACCTTGAAAAAAAACACGATGAAAATCTGAGAATCTGAATATCTAAAGTACAAAGTAGAAAATAATAACAACGACTGTCATTCAACGGCCGCCAGAGAAAAGATGCTCAGCTGCATTCATTGATTGTTGTTGCTGTTGCATTTTGTACGTCAGAGTTGTGTTGTATGTGTTGTTGGCCAACATTAAGCCGGGGCGACTTAAAGGATCCAAACAAAGTTAGTTGCTTTTTTCTTTTTTACAGTTCGAAGATTGAATTATAATGTAATAAAAAGCAAATCACAGTAGACTGTTTTCTATTTTGCTCCGTCGTCTTTCAACACTAGGGCAGACAGAGGAGCCGGCAGCACTTAAGCTCCCAAAGTAAAGCGCAAAGTAAGACTAAGGCACTACACCACCAATAACATGAATACAAGTAAAAATTGAATGGGAAAACTAAAAGTACATACTAGAAGATACAGAAGAAGAGCAAGAGGCGAGGAGACGAAGAGACGATGAACTCAGCTGTAATGCGAAAGGAATTGTCGGTGGTGGTGCTGTAGCTGGTGCTGGTGCTGGTGCTGGTGGTGCCCGTGATGGCGAATGTTAAGTGCAAAAGAATACTGAATGAAAGCTACGCTTCAACCATACTAAGGAGATGTACTTGTACTCGTCTTATACTCTTGTACTTACGCGCACTAAGCAATGCATTTTTAAGTGTTAAAGTCTTGTGTTTACATCTGGATTTGCGTTGCATCTTAGCGTTTCTGCTGCTGTTTTTTTCATCTCTGTTGCTCGCCTTTTCGCAACAACATTGGGAAACTTTACACAATATTGTAAACTATAAGTTTATACTGTGTGCTCTGATTGTCGTTGTTGTGTTGTTGATGCTATCATTGGTGTTGTTGGGTGCTGTTAAAGTTGTTTCGTCTTCGTTTCAATGTTGGAAACTTAAAAAAAGTTACGCATCGAAAAGATGTCTTTGATTTTTTGCTCCACGTCGACTTAATGGCATTGGCATAGGATTACCTAAGGGCACCCTATAGTTGGAGAAACAACTTATAAGCTTGAATGTGTAGTGTTCATGAAACGCTAGTTCGAAACCAACATTGTTTGCCTCTTGTTTAGAAATATACAGAATATTTGAAGTTCTATCGTGGATATATATTCATACATATAGCCATGACAAGGATGTTGGAAAATAGCAGTGCTATTTGAAGCCAGTCTAAAACTGGAGATCCGTATTAGTGAAAGGACCTTCCAAGGTAATTTACGGAAATGAACTTATTTTTGTATGCCCAGATTCAGAAATATACGAACAAATTCAGTCTCCCGCAAGCCCATAGAAACATTGGCTGTGTTCCTGAAAATACAGTAAAGCTGAGAAACACGATATCTAAACGCGAAAGACGCAAGCAAAATTTTGTTTCAAAAGTAGTTATAAGTCTTTCAAACGAAAACTTAAATCAACTGCATTTGTTACTTAAAGTAAGCACGAAGGGTCGTAATATTGGAATAAAGCACAAATTTTCTCAAACTTAAACCAATTTTTCCATGTAGTACTTAAATTTTTTCATCTGTAGGACAATTTTGTTATAGCAAAAAAACACTTCTATCAATGAGATTATTTCGTCAAATCAAGTACGGTACGTCCTAAAATTAGGAAATACTTAATTGAATAAAGAATCAATTCTCGAGAAAATAGATTGCCAGTCCGTATGAGGACGGGTGCTACCGACAACCATCTAGAGTCCAATTCTTTTGCGATAGCCACCATGAATTAAATGAGAATTGGAAAGGCAGTACACAAAATTCTCAACATTGAATATCCAAATATGATGTGTATTGTTGCACTAGTTAAACAAAACTGTAGTTAAGTACATATTTTCAATGCCCAACATTAAATGTTCTTAAATTGAGTACAACTATGAACTAAATTTTAATATTTGCCATATTTTGGAACGAAGTTCCATATCGCACGTTGAGGGATGGGGGCTAAATAAAAAAATTAAACAACTTTTTTTACACTATTATGCTACAACCCAGTGTTATCAACTACATTGGGTACTTTTGCTTTGGTTTGTGTCTAGACTAACATATGTTGGGAAAGTTCTTGTTTAATGGGAAGTTTTCTAGGTGGAGTCTGTAAGCAATATTTAGTATATATTGTAGTTTTGCACCCCATAAAAAGTAAACTTAGAAAAGCCAAACTGCAAGACTGCCTTTTATTACCTTTTATTTGAAAAAAATTCATTTTCTTAAAAAACTACTTTTATTTAAAAAAAGAAAATTTTCTTAAATGGGTGCCCTTTCTTTAAAAAAAAAAATTAATTTTCTCAAAAAAATACCTAGCCATATCCTTAACTAAAGTACCTTTTCTTAAAAAATACCTTATCGTGCTTAGAAAAGTAAATTTTCTTACAAAAAGTACCTTTTCTTAAAAAAGTATTTTTTTTAAATAAGTACCTACCTTTTGCTAACAATGTATCAAAAAAGTACCTTTTCGTAAAAAAATACATTTTCTTACAAAAATTCCTTTTCTTAAAAGTACATTTTCTTAAATATAAAATAATACCTTTTCTTTTCTTGAGTTAAGCAGCCGTTCTGAAAATAAATATATTTTTTAGAAAAATATCCTTTTCCTTTTTTAAACTTCTTAAAAATAGTACCTTTTGTTAATCAAAAAACATTAGCTTCTAATAAAAGAAGTACATCTGTTTAAAAAATTACCTTTTCGGGAAAATATAATACATATTCTTACAAAACGGGCCTACAAATATATTCACAAAAAAAAACATTCTATAAAAAAAAAATTTTCTTAAAAAAGTTTATTATTTCACAAAAAGTATCTTTTCTTAAAGATCCATTTAAATTATTGTATTTTCAACGGGCACCGTAGGCGTGTTGGAACTAGCTAATACGTAATATACCTAGAGAGGAAATTTTGTCGGCAGACGCGAACTTTTCGTGGTTTAATGTACGAGAAGTTCATACTACAAGTTTACAAGGTCACACAAATTTTTCTAAGTGAAAAATGGTTGAGTTTATTGGAATAACAGACCATTTAGGAAAGAATACTTACTGGCATGGTTAGTTTCGAAATCCGTGAGAAGTTCATCATTAGATTTCTGGCTATTGAGCCTGAATTGATACCATGGTAGGTCATCAATCATATGTATACAATCTTGTATGAGAAACTTTACATACGCGAATTAAGTATCAATTAATTGTGAAAAGCTCAATTATTCCAACACAAGAACAGAAAGATTTTTCCTCCTTGTTCTTCGTTTCCTCCTGCTTTCTCGCAAGGATGCAGTCGTCTTTTCATATTAAGTATACTTTTCTTCAAATTTAGTAAAATTGTACTCATTTGGTAGAAATTTGTCCTAGAAGATTTAAGGAAATTTGTTATATTATTTTGATTCCGTACAATTTTTACATGTACTCCTATTAAGTAAAATATCCTCAAAAATGGTTCAATTTCTTAATTTTAAGTACAAATAAGTAAATATTTTGAACTAAATTTGAGGAAGCTTGAGTATTTGAGTATAAAATTTAGGATATATACTTTTCTGAGTGCATGAACTAGTGCAAATTTGAACTATTTCGGGACGGGGTGGTACGGGTACCCAAAATGTTCCAAAATATCAGAAAGGGTGTAATTTCTCCCAAATTAGTAACTTAGAACTGTTAATTTTTATAGTTGTTCGCCTGGATAAATACTCTTCTATGGTACATAAATTCTAGTTACAACGTAGAAATTTCTTCAGCTAGAATGTTGCAGGACTCAGATTTTTCAGAAAATCCATACATTGAACTGACCGCCGCTGCTACAATATAGTCCAAATTCGAACTTATGTTAATGCTTTCTTTCGGGGAGAAATATAGTATTGACTGTAATCATTCCACTCGGTTTGAACTGTCATTTAAATGATGACAGTTGTTCTAAAAATTTTGTCAAGTTAGTGGAACGTACGATAATAAATATTAACGAATTATTATTAGAGTGTAAGCTTTTTGATTGTGAACTCTCTCCGCAAGCAGATGACGGTATGATTTTTGCAAGGAGGTTGATGAATTCGCTAACTTAATAGCATTGCCACATTGTCGAAAATACGAGGTGATTCTTTCTAGATGGCGTTGCAAGGAGGTTGTGAATTGTACGAGATGGTTGTGGAGCTCGTTGCGGAGAGTTGTTTGGAAACACGATTTTCTTACGGTGTCTAAAATCTTCAATCAAAAAGCGTTTTGAATCGAATGGGAAAAGTCAGTGCAATAAGGGTTTTCTTGCCAACATTGAGAAATTAGTAAAGTAGTTTCGCAGTTCTCGTTTTCAATACAATATATCGATTAGTATGAAATAGACTTGTTTTTCGCTGTATTTTAACACACGGAGCGTAATAATGAGTCGAATATTTCCGTCCAATATTCTTAATATTTAAGATGATGCAGTTGGTTAGAAGATGCTGTGGAATACATGCACTCTGTAGCTGTTTGTTAATGCATTTAAAAAACGTTTTAATATAATTGTCATTCCATATCCTTTAGGATTCCATTTGAAGTTAAGCTCTTTTCCTCTGCGATTACATATAATTAAAGTCAACACCATGAAGGACAAGTCAGGAATAATCGCAATTCATACCAGAAATTAAAACGAAAATAATATTACAATTTCCATAACTCACAGGTATTTGGGGGATGCAAATGTGAACTATAAGAATTATTAAAAATTTAAAACACAACAACAACCATCCCACCATCTGTAAGCCAAAAGATATCTTATCGTTTTAGGGAGTATATCCTGCCATTTTTCTCAATATGTAAACCCACTACTGATGTGTATTACGTCTAACGGAGCTATTTGCATATTTATGAATGTGTGTGGGTGTGTGAAAATTCGTCCTTGTTGCCATAAAATGAACAGTTCCATACATATGAGGGTTACACATGTAGGCGTATGTGAATTGCTGGGTCTCGACAATGATGATATTTATTTTTGTATAAATTGTATGCCAAATCTCTGACACGCAACAAACATTTGACAACATAACTGTCAAAATGACACATGTAGATAACACATCACATATAACACAATCTCATGCCAACACTAGATAAATAGTAAAGCATTTTTTGAAATGTACACACACATATATAGAGACGTTGATGTGAACATGTACCATCGGGTGTGTGAAACATTTAACATGTCCTATGAACATTATGCGGAGAACATGTAAAGGTGTTTATCCCACTCGATAAATTCGAGATACAACATTTCAAAAATTCTAGACAAGAATGCTAATATTGTTTGTATGTATGTATGGTTGCCTTTCAAATTTATGTGATTTTCTTGTCTCATCTTCAACTTGTTCTTGTTAAATTGTTAACTAAACATTTACTTTATAACTGTTCATTGTGGGTCCCCTTCTCAAAACATTCCCTTCGCTGTCGTTCCAAAGGAATGCGAGCAAACGTGGTTCAAAAACACAAATCTTGAATTCTTAACAAAGTTAACGTTGTTAGACAAAGCCGTTCTACCCTCTTGGCCAAAATGTTAATAATCATTTAACACATAGAGCAACAACAGCGTAAGCGCCTCGCTTAAGAATAATAACACTATATTCGTTTTTGTGATACTCGCTACTAATAATAGCCTAGAGAGAAAGGTGAATGACTTTTCTACAAGATACTGAAAAAAGAAGTCAAGAATGAATATATGTATATTACCCAAACCAGGTTTAACAGCTGATAAATACTCTTAACCGAGATACGAGCGTTGTTTAAAGAGAACGACAGAAACAGAGAGACTGAGAGGGAATGAGAAAAGTAAACAAAAATGTGTCTCTTTTGTTTTCTTAACTTCTCTTATGTTTTCAACAAAACAGGTGTTTTTGTTGTTTATTCACCACTCCAAGAGATAAAGAAGTTGGTGCGCATGCGCACCACAAATTCCTGTTCTTGCTGTTGTTATCTACTTCCAAGCGGTAAAAGTAAAATAATACAACAACATATTGTATTAAAGTCAACAACAAATGGAAATATATTTTTTTCAATGGCCGGTATCTTTTGTTATATAATGTTAATGTGCCCACCAGTATCGAGATAAAGATGAAGCCACAAAAAAGTAAACTGGTGGAATTTTACAGAAATGTCGAAGTTGTTTTATAATTTTATTCATAATTATCATGTAAGAAGCAAATACGTTTGTAATTTAGTTGTCTTAGATCCTCTCTATATTTAAAGTTGTAATTTCCTTTAAGGCTAAGAGATGGGTGGGATTCGAACCGCGGGTGGGATTCGAACTCACATTCGCTGGACGATCGTTTCGATGTTTGTGAAGCATCATCTTCAGCAGCGTCTAGCTGCTTTGTTTAGGAAAAATAAAAAAATGTTTGAAAATGGAAACTTAAATTTACACGTCACAGACGTTCTAGAGCGAAGTTTTTTCTGTTTTTAAATCAAATTGGGACTTGTACACGTAGATTCATATTAGACCCACCAAATATCATTAACCGTCTGAAAACACATGGCAAGGATTTGTTGCAATATGTGGTCGCCAAGTACAAAAATAATATAGATTTTGTAGTTGGTGTATGAGAGATACATACAAGGTCAGGACAATTTGTTTAATGGGAAAAATGTTTGGGCTTTGTTGCAATAATAGACAATTTAGATAGACACACTCACTGGCATGACTAGTTTCGAACACCGCCACAAGCTCATCATCAGATGTCTAACTACTGTATTCAATCGCATATATACAAACTGAATTATGCAATTTATATATGCGACTTAGTATTCATCGTCTGACGTTTCCTTTCACACTCTTCGTGATGCGGTCGGTGTGATAGAGAGATGTTTGACGAAAGGTGACATACACCAGGTGGAATTACAATAACTTCTTGCTTGAATTTTTCATGTCGTTTTGGTGAAAAACTGAGAAATTTAAATGTGTTTTAAACTTTTTTAATTGACTGTTATTGTTAGCATACATTTGTGTTGTATTTAACACAATAATTTTAACACACAAAACGAAATGCCGTTGTTGTTATTTTGTTCGTTGTTTTGAACCATTTGAACCATTAGTAAAGCAATTCTTTACAAAATCGAACGTAAATATCACACCAGGCCAAATATCATACATTTGTTGAGAGAACTATTGTGTCTAAATAAATAAATAAATGGTTTCCCATTACATCCCATGAAGGGATAGGGGAGAACTTCTCACAAACACTGAGCTGTGCGCTGCCAGTTTTCACTCACTGATTGGGACCTACAGTTTTACACCGATTCCGAACGGTATTTTGAGAAGCATTTTCAACTATTGGGTCTACTATAAGTATTAGTCTATGGATTTTTTCCTCCATGTTCTTATTTGCCTCTTGCATACACACAGAGTAGGGACATTTATTTACAGCCAACTATAATTTGGCGGTTCCTTGGACTATCACATTATTCAGTTGTGATTACCAATAATTGTCTTCCATATCACCAAATGTTGTGCATAGCGATTGATTTGTAATTCAGTTTGGTTGCAAGAACTGAAATATTTAGTTGACGCCACGGCAGCAAGAAAGAAATGTGATCTGCCTATCGAGTTATAGTTCTAGCAATCAAATTATCTTGTAGTGCTCAATATTCTATTTGTTGGATCAAGGAAAAATGTAAAAACTAATTCGGTTGTACCAAATAATAAATTGGCATGCCCAAATAAAAAAGATCGCCAAACTAGGGCAATCGCTAATATAAAAAAATACATATAACTCGGAAACGGTGCGTCCAAAAGCAAAATAATAAATTTTTACCTTCACAGGAGGCTTAAACCAACTTTTAACAAAGCTATTGTTTTTGCGATAGGACGCACCGTTTCCGAGTTACAGCCATGTTTTGTTTTAACGATTTTCCTATTTTGCCTATTTTTTGAAAAATAAAATCACTCGAATGTGAGTGACTGACTTTCGTTCGGTTAGCTTTTCATACGAGTTCGAGGAACAGGCCATAGCATTGTGGACAGTGCTCACTGGGCCTAAATCAAAATTTTTTTTCCATAAATTTTGCCTGTTTGTAAGGCACGCAGGAAATATGAAATTCACAGTTTTTTTGGGAGGATCGGGATCTACTCACTCTCCTTCCCACGGGAGTTACAAGTCTAAGAACGAATAAATTTAAAAAAAGACATTTGTATGACCTTTATTGACTCGAAAATCATTCGGAAATTTTGGATCGATATTGGTATGTGTGTTCCAAATAATATGTGAACAAATCATAACATAGTAAAGTTTTGCTTATTTGCAATAGATGGCGCTGCTTAAGATATAAGTGCATGCAATTTTATATATTTGTTCTGTAATCATACTTTAACGTTTTATTGGCGATTTTCCATACAAGTATGAAGATCTAAAAATATATTTGATGAAAGTCTTTCTGTATATTAACTGAATTTGTTTGATTCACCACTAAGTCCAAAAAGCTCAAAAAAAAATAGATTTTTAAGAAATTGGTTTTGGTCCTTGTTTGCGAAAAGGGACATCTTAACAAACCAACTTGCATTCACAGATGCATGCAAAAGCTTGCACAAATATATATTTTCCTCCATGGAATATAAACATGTTTTGCTTATAAACTTTTTAAAATACTGTATTATTATTGATTTTCATAAAATGTTTTCCAGGTGCGCAAAAATAAAAATGCTTTAAGCAGGAGTAAATTATTGAAAAATTCGTAAACACCCGCATGCCTTCTATGACGACGCATTCAAATGATATTCCAAGTTTTTTAACGTAGAATACGTTATACGGTAAGGTAGGGGTGTTGATCTGGAGCACAAAATTTTGAGAAAATGTTTGTCACTTTCATTATAAGTTTTTAATACTTTATGCATGCATTGAAGAAAATTCAAGTATGGTCGTAACATATTTAATATGTCTTCTTTTGTTTTGTATTTAAATAATCATATTGCTACATATAATTTTTTTGATTCTATAAGTAAATCAAAATTTAACTCCTTCAAATTTTGTATTAATTTCCATATGCTTTGTATTTTATGTATTATAACATCATGTGTAAGAGCAGTACGATTATCTGTGTGTTCATCACAGAACCAGTGTGAGAAAGAGAAGAAGTATAATGACAATGCATGTTTTATGTGAACATTACAGAACCAGTGTTGCCACATGCAGTATTTACACTTGTTTTCAAAAGTGCATCGAATTGATATAAAGTGTACCCAAATTTTGTTAAAAACTATCCTAAATTTTTAACATAAAAATCCAATGAGAGTTCGAACTCACGGGCGATGTGTTAACACCTTTTTGCTACACGGTACCTGTTCGATTTCTATGAACACATTCGTAAATGTTACATTGGAAAATAAAAAACAGCGTTCAATCATATGATGACGTTACAGTTAAATAATATTAATACTTAAAATTATTTAAAGACCCAGTGCAAGCACATGTGTCATTATTTTCTTGCTCAATACTTTTTGTTTTATTCCCACAAAAGTCAAAGAATGCAAAGCAACAGACACTTGTACATACATACATACATTGTTATATTCCTACGATATAACCGAAGATCAACATAAAATACTTTTTTAATATTACTCCAAATTAATACTCCAAATTAAAACACTTCAATCTCGGCTCGCCGATATCGGATCGCCTTAATTTTTGGCCTAAACTCTTCGTCGAAACCCGCACTAGCTTTTTAATCCAAAAATTAATAAAATCAGCTATGAATTTCCGGAGAAAATCGCGTGGGAAAATTATATGAAAATCGCCCAATAATCACTTTCAATACCGACTGCCAAGCAACGAACAAACAAACGATGATTTACTCTTACAAACCTAACACTTGCGTATGTATTAGTTTGATAGTTTACTGCCCTAGAGGCGCGCGTATAGATGTTAACACATCAAAAATTAAAGATAAATTTGATAGATTTAAATCATTTATCAAAAATTATATTTAATTCATATATTTTAATTGCAAAATGACTAACGTATTCTACGTCTGACCTATGCGCCCGTGTTATCTAACACAGGCTTCATATTTTTTTGTTTATGGTTTCTAGATCATATAGAGTGTAAGCTTTTATGAAATATACTTTTTGCAAAATGATTACCATTTTTTAAATTTATGCCTAAAAGCTTGAGTTGAGACCACTGCAACGTGTATGGCATGTTCTCCATATAATTTTAAAATAGGCTAACTTAACTACTGGTTGTGTTGGGATCCTTTTCCTGATTAATGCAGAAAATACATCCGAATTTTGAATGATTTCAAACAGGAACAGAAATGTTTCTAAACAAAGATTTAAATGAACAAATATGTACCTTTTCGAAATATGTATTCTTGTACAAGTAGCACACAAATTTATTATTACTAAGAATATCCTAGCGAAGCTGTAAAAAAGACCTGCGCCTACAGAGTTAGCTACGTGTCTTGCCAGAATATGCCCACGACCTTTTTCAATACCTCTATTCATTTCAGTTTTACTTACGAGTATTAAAAAGTTCTATAAACAAAGGAAATTAAAATTGTTTAAAACTTTCTATTTTATATTTAAATTGACTGTATTAAAGATAAACAAATATCAATGAAATCGCAATACCTACCATTGTGACTGTATACCCAAACATTTATAAGAATCTTTGAAAGATCAACAAATGTTAAGCCGGAACCTTAGACCTAACGCAAATGGCAAAGGGGGGTGTGTCGACTGTTATCGAGAAGGGGCCAACACAGAGGGAAGAAGAAGCTCATACAAATTTCGCAAATATGCCAGTGAATGACTGACTTCAGAAGGTAATAAAGATTTTGATTGCTTAGAGAATATTTGTTTATAAATTAAACATAAATGCTGTCCACCCAAATACGATTCACGAAGCTAAACCAACCATAATCCAAATAAACGCATGTCAAACCAGAGGGAGACGTTATGTGAACACATCAGTTGGGTTCCTGAATGTTATCCAGAACAATGGTTGTGTTAACAACTAAATAAACACTAAAGTTCACTTTATATTTCAACGGATGAAGAGCCAAGTGCTCATTTCATTGTGAAGATATCTCGTGGACAGACGGACAGGACAGAGGCAACTACATTAACAGACGCAATTGCGTAAAGCTTGAAATGAAGAAGAATTCCAGATTGTATGGATTTAACTCATTCAAATGGAAATATTAAATTTAACTATGCGGAGCATAAACAAAAGGCCACATGGAATGTCTGCGACCGAGGATGGATTGCCGGCTGGCTGAATGTCTGTTTGCCGTAATGGATGGATGGATGCTTCAAGTTATACTTGTATACTAGTATCTCTATACAACTCAATCTTACAGCCACAAAACTTTGAATGAACATTCTCAATGGCGAGAAGGAACGGGTGTGGAGAACTTGATGAAGGTGCGGATGCCTAGAATGACAGATGAGAGGTGGGCGGACGGACGGATGGAAGATTAGATACTGCATGCATTTGTAGCTTTAATAATACTCGGGCTAAAAGACAGGCATACGCTGAAAATGTTGACATATAAAACCGCACTAACATTCTAAATACTACGAATTACTCATGGACATACAGCAATATTTTATTAAACCCGGAGATGGTGTCAGTTAGGTTTGCCACATTTAGGTCTTGTTACTAAAACATCGCTCTTCATCTTACCTAGAAAATACTGCTGTCAGATTCGACTTAAGGAATCATATTTATTGGACCAATACAAACAAATGTTCACTGCATGTATTGACTTGACATTTTTGAGGAGGGTATTGAAATCTTGATCGGCAACATTTTCTGCGAGGTGAATTAAGGGGTGGTAGCACTTCGTGTTACTCAAAAGCACAAAATATGTACACAAAAGTATACTCAACAATTATTCTCAAAAACACACAAAATTTAAACAAATGTGCAAATAGGCACACACAAACACTTACTTCAAACCAGCCATTCCAACATTAAGACATGTTGTAGTGGATACACTCATACACCCTCACTTACTGTACAAAACGAACGCTAGGGAAAAACAACCTATGCAAATAAACGATCACCTAAAAAGGTTTCAAGCCGACATACACATGGTTGATCATTCATACTCATCGTATTTTTCACACACACACGATCGGCAATTCACATGTACACAACAACTATGGTTGATTCAAAGCATCAGTCTCTACTTGTGCGTCGTGCACAATTCGGCAGAGACATTGCTTCTGTCTGCGACCGCACACATGCACATAATATCTTTGTTTGCGTGCGTTCGGTTTTGCTTATCATTGATCTATACGAATGAATCATCATTCAGTGAATGTATCTTCAGGACAATGTAAAATGGATTCGGAAAGATTTAAAAATTGCATATCCTTCAGAATGGCACACACCATTAAAAAGTGGAGGAAATTTGTTCACGTTTCCAGATGTCATTATGCTATATTTCCAAAAAATCCAGGAATTATTAAGCACAACAATCTATTGCGAAATCACTAAGCCGGTGTTGGGCACAATCCTAGAGTAAATAACTAAGTCCGGCTACGCTTAAATGTGATATTGAACAAATTGCAAACCAAATACCATGTCGAACCTATACCAGGGTTGAAAACTTTATGGCAAATCGGTGAAGCCGTTGTTGCGCCCAACCAAAATTCCGAAGTTCAATCGATGACCACAAACGTTGTTAAACAAAAAATCTGACGAAATTACGAATAATGTTTGGACCCTCCCCCAGAGGACAAAAATCACAAAAACACGTACCATGACACAAATAATGCTTAATTTTCCTATTGCTCTAAATTGCTGTTCTAAGTTTAGTTATTGTAATTTTGACTAGTAATATTATTACTTACAAACAACAAAATCTAAAACTGCTTCTGGGAGCGATATCTTGTTTGCATCCAGCAACATATTCCTAGAACCATGTAAATATTTGCAAGAATTGTTTTCTTTGTTGTTTGTCACGTTTTTGTTTTCAGCAGTTTTCATCAAACAAAGTTATATTTGGGTCAAAAAAATATGTATTATAACGAATTACTCATTGCGTCTCCAACATGTATTATTTAATAGCAAACACAATGTGTTTGGACACAAGTATACTATATTTGCGACAAGCTACAACCACGCGTTATACTTGCATCCTAAAAACGTAAAAAGACGTATCGCTTCCGGGTAACAGTTTCTCCCGGCGGGGTAAACTACCCCCATTGCAAAAGTTATTATTGCCTCAATACAGTTTTCCTTCCAGACGATATGATAACGTTATCGCCGCAAAATCGCTTTGTTTCCTGGGACGTAACTAACAGTCAACACATCAAATTTCTTGTATTTATTTAGTTCCTATTTATACACAAAACCTGTCTTTGCAAACACAAATTCATTTCATAAAATCCGATCAATGCAACATTTGCGTTTTCTAAAATAAACCCTCAATTATCGACACAACACTTGTTTAGATAAATGCGTATTCTAAAGTCTGTATAAGTAACAGCAACAGCAACAGCGACAACGACACCAACAATGGCCAGCAACTGTCAACGAAACACAAACCGAATGATACTTATACTCGTATTCTCTGGTAGTGTGTGTATAAGTGCGTCTGTATAGAGTAGAGTATAAGTGTGTTAAGTTTTGTATTTGTATTAATTGTATGACAGGTTCAATGAACTACAAACAACATCAAGTAAATGATAGCTCTGCAACATCTACAGATGACGATGATGACAAAGATGTTGCTTTTGATGTGCAGGATTTTGACGTTGATTATTATGATGCCAACAATGGGAATAGGAAACTGCAGATAGTGTGGGGCTCCCAAACGACAAGTGCTAAATTCCAGCTCTACACAGCCTTGTTGTGGCACAAACGCGAAGGCACACCACACTCATCATTCATACACACACATACAAAAGTACACACAAATACACACCAACTTAAGTAATAATAAGATCGAGAGTAAAAGCACAACTAAATAGCTGTAGTGTGTGTACATGGGGAAGTATAACTAACCAACTGACTGAGCGACTAAATTTCGGTTGGGTCTTTTGACTAACACCCAGTGTATGAATGGCAACTCGAGCTCCAGTCAGAAACAAAAAATAATGCCAACATTAAATCTAATCTAAATGACTAGAGGGTGTTATAATCAAAGTACGGCAAACATGAGCTTCTTACAATCTAATACCAACACACTTGTAATCAGTACACACTTCCAGCAACATAACCTTCTTGCGATTGCACTGTCCCGCTCCGTTATCACCATTAGTGTGCCTCCTCATCGCCAACATTTTTATATCGTAGTAATCTTGCTTGAGCACAGCAACAAAAACGTACGAAAGTAACATTAATCTGTGGTTTGTTCCTAGTGGTGGAATGTGTAGAATAGAACTTAGATACATTGAAATCTTGAAATGTACGTTTTTGCCGGAAAGTGCATCATTATGCTTTTGGGTTTATTGAGCGATTGATATGGTTTGGGTACACTGGGAAAAATGGGCTGAAAGCCTAAGGTGTGGAATGAGGAAGATTTCGGATGTGGTTTATTTTAAAATATATTTTTTAATTCGATAGGTATAGATCGGTGGTGCAATGGTTAGCTCTGACCACCTCTGACCACCGCCTTAAAATTTCTTTCGGCGGCGGTCACCTCGTATAGTAATGGCGACACTATCGAGTATATAGCCATGAAAAAGCTTCTCAAAATATCGTTCGGAATCGGTGTAAACTGTAGGTCCCAATCGGTGAGTGAAAACTGGAAAGCGCACAGAGAAGCTCTCCCTTGTCCCTTCATGGGATGTAATGGGAAACAATTTATTTATGTAGGCATAGATAGAAATAATGTTGGTATATCCCGACTTTTGACCAACAAGATTCTAACTGGAAACTTTTAACAAATTCATCTGCATATCTCAATACACAAAAATGGGCATATAAGTTTGATCTCTGCTATCACCATAATTATATCTCTTATCGTTTACGAGATATGTAATAGAACAAACTTCCAGCTATAAATTTTCCTGTAATAATTTGAATGACAGGGTGCATACAATCTGGGTTTTCTCAAATAATTCTTAGAACCCTGTTGTTATCGTGAGTCAAGGACTATGTTTATTACAACATTTGTTATATTACTTTATGCTTAAATAATAAATGGGAATACTTATACCCAAAAAAGTTTCTCAAAATACCGTTAGGAACCGGTGAAAAACTATAGGTCCCAATCAGTGAGTGTAAAACCTAGAAAGCGCACATCTCACTGAGTGTGAGAAGCTCTCCGCAAGCCCTTTATGGGATGTTATGGGACACCATTTTTGTTTACTTATACCTACCTGCATCTTATGGAACTGGCGTAAAATTGACAGAAATGTGGCGAAGGTAAAATATGGGCTACTTAGATGCCAATTGATATAACTCCACCTATTTAAAATTTAGAGATTTTAATGCCGGTACAACTAAATCATTAATATTGTCATATTTAAAACCTCCTCATCACAATGTAGCCGAAATCCTGAAGTATTTATAGGCCTAGTATTAAATTTCTATGACAATGCCCGCACGCAAAGAAAAAACTCGTTCCTCCCAAACGAAATCTCAGACAACTCAAGTTCGTTTGGGGACTGCAGTCGGGAGAAACGAACTTTTGTTGAGCCATACACGTCATTTCGTTTGCGAGAACCAAAAGCTGTTTCCAGCAAACGAGTATTTAAAAAATAAAGCTGAAAAAACGTTTGTGACAAACGACAAACGGTTCCACCAACTGTTCTTTCGATTACAGCAACCGAGTTGTAGTTACTTTAAACTTTGCGAGAATTGAAAATCTTTTTCAGTAAACGAGTTATGAAATATTATGGTTGAAAAAACCTTTGCGAGAATCATTACTTGTACATTAAAACTTTTATTTATGGCGTTTTTTGTTTAAATTTCCAACTTTTATGATTTTGGTTTTACCCATAAAGTTTGTTTTAAAAAAATTTTGTCTATTTTTTCACTGTCTACTTTCAAGTCTGTCTCGCCTTGCATTCAAATAACAACTAAAAGCGCAGCAAACCACATCGAGTCAATTGTCCATCCAAGATATATTGACAAGGTAGAAGCATTAGAGTCTGTGATCACTTTTATGAGCATGCGTGAGTGTGTATGCCAAACGACAGTCGACAAAATGAGATAAATTTACGTTCTTCGTAATCTGTGCTCTCATTAGAAAAATGGCTAATTTCAGTTATCGCAAGCGTTTTTTAAATTTGCGGAAATATAAGTTTGAACGCGTTTGATGCATATGAGAATTCGTTTGCAACTACATGATACATATTTGCGATATGCGAGTTTTTTTGTGAGAACTACATGAACGGTTGCGATTAATAAATTAATACAAATCAATCAAAGTATTGTTGCGGCAACCGAGCAATCGACGTTGTTTTCTTTACGTAAGGTAGTCGGAAGCATCTTTCCAATTTTTAGTTATCTTTGATACGAATTATTTTTAAAGTTGTAATTCCTTTTAGGCTACCCCATCATGTTTCGAATATTCCCAACTTTCTGTTGCGTGATATTAGCTCAATTGGCTTCTGAGTAGCTCATATTTTAGTTTTTGATTTCAAATCCCTTTGGCACCCTCGCCCCATTTCCGGCAATTCAGCCAAATCTGGTTGTAAAATGTTGACTACACAAAGTTAAATGATACATTTCATGAGGATGCATTTGTAAAAACTTCTTTTATAAAAATTATATCTCTATTTATAGAGATATTTAGTATGGTTTAGAGCTTGAACAATAAAATAAAAAAGATAAATTTAATTTTTAAAATACAGAAACATCGAGTTAAAATAGATTTGAGAAAATCACACAACAGGAGGCCCCGTAATCTGATCAGAGACCCCGTTATCGGACCATAGGCCCGTTATCTGATCTTTTGAATATCGGTCGGAAAAATAAAATAAAATATATTAACATCTCCGTTAGAAGATTATGTGATCCACGCATTTGCCAGTCATGAACATGATCACCGGTTATCGGTGGCGTGCATTGTCAATTTTCCACCACACTCGAGGTGGAACAAGAATGCAATTGCTGGCGTCCACATCAGGAAAATAACTTACAAACAATCTTGGTAAGTTTTGTTGAATTTTATGATCACAAGGGAAAACTTATCGACTAAGGCCATATTTATGACGGAAAGTTTGTGGTGAGATTGAAGTTTTGAATTTGCTTTAGCACTGTTTTTTAAAGTAACGCTTTTTGCTTGGCTAGCCTTAATTCCCTCTAGTGTATGCCCCATACCACTACTCGACTTCGACTCAAATGAGAGGCATTTTCAGTGACATTTACTTAAGCGAACCACTGAGTTGTCATTCATATGCCTGAGCTTGCTCGATAACTTTTTATCAGGCAGATGAATTTGAAAGCATATTACCGAAAAAGTTTGTAAACTTGAAAGTGATACGAACAACCTCGATTTCATACGTATTTGGTGTCAAGAAGGGCGGTCAACCGGCAATAAACATAAACGATAGCTGATGTTCATGCTCTGGAATGACAAGTCTATGATTCGCTTTAGAAACCGAAAAAATATATCGATTTTGGAAATTTCAAATTCCGACAACACGACTACTGGATTTACCAAAAATGGTATTTATTTGTTTGTGACTGACTATTCATATACGTAAAGTTATACATTTTTCGACATGGAATCGAACACTCGTATGGACACAGGATCTCAGAAAGATGAAGCTGTAAAATGAAAGAACTGGAATTTGTTATCAACGTCGCTAACTAGAACGACCAGTGTTTCAGCTGTGCTATCTTGAGCTTCAAAACAGTTCTGTATTTTTGTTGATCGATTTTACCCCCTTTTATATTAAATCTTAATACAAAGAAACACGGTCTGCGTTACCATTGTTCGTCTACTCTGAGAAGTAACCTAAACCAAATTCTCAAAGACGGATCTTGTGAAAAAAATAACGCTTTGCCTGTCCTCCTAAAAGTTGGCAAATAAAGCAAAGAAGAATTATTTATAGGTGATGACATACAATGAACAATAGTGAAGGTATTGAGGAAATACCTTTATGAAATTAAAGGCTTTAATAATAATAACTTTTATTGAGTAATTCAAGGATAATTTCATTGATTGGCGAACCCTTTTCAACAAAAAACTGCCAAAAACGTAAAACTTCTCCTTCCGCTAATTCAAATGCCTCTTTTGACATCACAAATGACACGATAGTTCGGTACGATAATGTTGTTCATTATCATATCGTCCTTGGGTGTAAATAAATGTACAAAATCAACACGTGAAGGAAAAGTATGCGTAGTCATAAGGTTATATAGTTGATACAAAAGATCGACTTTTCGACTCTTTGACTTTTCTATATAATACAGGACGGTGAATAGCATTCGTGACAGGAACATGATAAAGGAGTTCTTGCCATCTCAACTGGACGGTATGGATCTGGACGTCATGGGGTTTTATCAGGACAGCGCCACCTGCCACACCGCGCGGGGAACAATCGATCTATAAACAACAATTTGCAGAACAAATCCAGATCGTGCGATTTAACGCTGTGCGATTTTTTTCTTAGAGATTTTGTGAAATCTCTGATCTGTGCGTAAAACGGCATGTAATTCCTGAGCTCAAGCCGGAGGTCCCACGTGCCATCGGTGAGAATTTCATGAAAATAGGAAGGGCTTCTGATAAGAGTCGCGAGGTCTACTTGCTGGATATTTGATTGCATACTTCATCGGAACATTATAAATTAAAAATATGATATTTCAGACGAAAATGGTAAAAAAAAATCGAGTCGAAATCAAAAGCTGGCTTTTCGGCAGCACTTAGGCTGTTTCAACATGTTCTTACAAAAAGTCGAATACTCGATTTACAGAACCCTACTAGCCATAGTCATCGAACCAAACTAGTGTTTCCGTAAAATATTCTTTAATTTCTTTAAGTGCATCAAGACGTTTACACACACTATTCTCTATGGCAGCAATACAATTAAGTAATGTTTGGTGTTACATATCTCGTCTCTCACACAGCCGCAAACACGTAGTCTGAACACACACATATGTACATACATACGCACATCCATACATCAGCAAGAGTAAAAAAACATATTACAGATTGTGAAATGAAACATAAAACGTTTCGTAGAAAAGGAAAAGAAGAGCACACACAACAATATCAACAAAAAGAGGCGAACACGAGTATCAAGAACTTGTAAATTATAACAAAGTGTAAAATTGTTTGATACGACGAGTATCTACAACCAACGAGCAAATGTGTTTGCCAACTAATGGTTATTATACACTTTTTGTTGCTGTTGCTGCTGTAACTCCTTATGATGTGTTTGTTGCAGTTGCTGTTTCCATCGAAATAACTCCATGGAGGGAAGTTTCAGTAATGAGATGAGATGTGAGCAATGAATTGTGATATGCGAGCGTCTAGATATTATATAAGATTTTGAGAGGAAATAACAGAATCCATTTGATTTTATGATGAATTATTTAAAGAAAGTGTAGGAAATCCTTAATATCAACGCCGCACCCAAATTACTTAATAAAAAACTCGGATTGAATGAGACGAAGTTTAATGATGTCTTCTAAATTATTGAACATTTAATGGATGAATTTGTTAAAGATGGTTAGTGTGCACCGATCATGTACATAAGAACGTGGGTTCGACCACATTACATTTCTTTCGACGACAGTCACCTCATTTAGTACTACACGCAAAGAAAAAAACGATTATTGCTCGGTTGCTACAACAATACTTTGATTGATTTGTATTAATTTATTTATCGCAACCGTTCCTGTAGTTCTCTCAAATATCGCCAATGTGTATCATGTTGTTGCAAACGAGTTCTTGTTTGCATCAAACGCGTACAAAATTACAGTTGCCGGAAATTAAAACAAACGTTTAGGATAACTGAAATTAGACATTTTTCTAATGAGAGCACAGATTACGAAAAACGTAAAATTCTCTCATTATCTCATTCTGTCGACTGTATACAGAGTCTTATCCACTCGTTTGGCTTACACACTAAAGTGATCACACACTCTAATGCTTCTACCTTGTCAATATATCTTGGATGGACAATTGGCGCGATGTAGTTTGCTGCGCTTGTTGTTATTATTTGAATGTAAGGCGAGACAGGCATGTAAGTAGACAGTGAAAAATAGAAAAAAATTTCAACTTTATTTAAAACAAACTGTATGGGTAAAACCAAAATCATAAAAGTTGGAAATTTAAACAAGAAAGAGCTTAGGGAAGCCATAAATACAAGTTTTATTTACTTCTCTTCATATACATACATAACCGAGCCTTAGTCCTTATATTGTTACAAAATTTCTATCATAATTCCTTAAATGGATTAATATTTAAATCTGTTTTTAATTTACCATAATTAGAGATTACTTCATCAGTTCAATTGCAATTTTTGAATAATGACTTGAAACTAGTTTAAAGTATAAATTGTATTTGGGTAACATTCAATAAATGTTATAAAAATATATAAAAAATAACGTGAAAAAAAAAATCAATTTCAACTCAAAATTACTATTTCCATAACCGAGCGTATGGTTACAAATATCTACAAAAATACAACTCGGTTGCTTTAACCAAAAGCACAGTTTTCAGATCTATTTTTTCATATCTCGTTTACAGCAAACGTTTTGCAGTTCTAGCAAACGTTTTTTTTTTTTTTGGAGCAACTAGAACTCGGTTGCTGTAACCGAGACAACAGTTGGCGGAACCGTTTTTTGTTTCTCGCAAAACGTTTTTTTCAGCTTGTATTTTTCATAACTTGTTTGCTGCAAACATTTTGCCTTTCTCGCCAATGAAATGATGTGTATGGATTAACAAAAGTTCGTTTCTCCCAACTTAAGTTCTGAAACGAACTTCAGTTATCTGAGATTTCGTTTGGGAGGAACGAGTTTTTTCTTTGCCTGTAGCGACACTATCGGTACTTAGCCATTTCCCTCAACTACACTTTTTTTCATAAACAATTAAAACATATGAGTTATAAAATAACAGACCGAGTAATTAAAAACTGGTCATTTGAATTTATGACTATTTAGACAGAATAAAATATTTCTGACGAATCCTGGAATTTTTTACTTTGAAAACTCTATCGAAATCTTGAACATATATTTGCCATTATATGCTCGTGATGCCACGTCGATTAAACTCCATTATTTTGACACTAAATAACAATTTTTTTCTTCTAAATTTCACTAGAAGTGGAACTTTAACCGCTGGTTGGGGGCCAAAAGTGCTCTTGCAGAAACTTGAGATTTATATACCCGTCATCAAGTTTAGCAGTCACTGTTTGAGGCGACTTAAAAAAAGCTTTACAATTCGCATCGTTTGTGATGGCTCTTGATGTCATTGTCCAAAAATTGATTTTTTAATACACTCTAATAGCCATTGTGACCACAACCAAAGTTTTGTAAAACTACGAGAATAACTTCAACTCAGGAAGTTGCTAAATATTCTACAAATATTTGTTATGTAATAAAATTGGATAATTTGCCACACCCATTCGGATACCTCCCATGCGAAAACCAGCAAGCCGGCCGTCTGGTCAATGCGATCATCTATTGATGATCCATTTCCATTTCCATTTTTGTACCTCCCACACACGAGTTGTGTGACCGGCTGATTGATCGCCGCCATAACCGACAATCAATCATTAAGAAATTTGGTGCTAAGGTGCTATTGAAAATGGGTGACATTGCCACTCCAATCTTGGTAACACCCGAACAACAGCAGGGTGATTAAGTGGCTGGTAGACACAGTAAATACAAATAAAATTATTGCTATTGAAACTGGGAGATTTTAACACCACCTCTCAAGCAAGATTCGTCAGCAGCAAGAACAAACATGGCTTCGTCCCTTGAATTGTTCTAAATTTGGAAATAGCTACTTTAAATGAGACTCAGACCCAATGTATGACTTGGAGTGAGGGTATGTTCAAAAAACATAGCGCCCTAGTCATAAGAAGTTATGAGAGGTTTCAGAGATGATTTACTACTATATATGAATAAGACACTTAGGATTTATGGAATTTATTTAAAAGCCAAATGTTCTGTTATCGCCTTACAGTGAGACTTGATAGGAGATCCACAGTCTCGTTCTGGTTCATTCATTCCTCATTCTACTTCAGTTTCATTAGTACAACTGGCTTGAAGAAAATATACAAGATTCTAAAGATATTTATTTATTCTCTAACGCCAATTAGTGAATTCACCATAAACTCAAATATAATGTCACATTATTAGTTTAACAGTTCTAGAAAATCTGCAACTGTTATGCTTGAACTAATAAGTAATTTATCTCCCATCATCTGAGCGATGACATATAAAACAAAATCATGTTATGTTACATTAACAGTCAGGCAGGAAGTGAACATTTTTCTCAATTACCTATGAGAAAATATAATTAGATCTGAATCAGACCAAGATGACCAAGATAGAACTGAAGAAGAGAATAATAAACCAAAGATGAAACATCAGCATCAGCGGAGATTTAATATAATTACAACAGAGTTTTGAAAATGACTAGACAAAAATTGTAGATGATTTACTGATTTATGTTATGGTGTATTGAATGAACTGTTGAACGCCGCAAGTTCATTGGGTTCAGAACAAGTTTAGACATATTGTCGTCATTGCTGGCAAATCTGCTGGAGGGTCTGGCCAGAAGTTAATTGTGGCATGTCCCATTAGGCTGATATATTATAGGGGGGGAAATGTTCTACTAACGATCACAAAAGGTTTTTGACCACGAGTGAATTGTTGAATGATTACCAGCTTTTGTCTTGGAGAACTTGCAGTCATTAGTAGACGAAAAGACTAAAAATAGTCAGTAGATGTTGAAGTTTAAGAAACATTTTTAATTATAATATACTGGGGCGAAATTGCTAACTACATTGATTTCAAACATGTATTGTTATTCATTCACTAAACCCCTATTGACAATCGGTCAGGTGATTTAGAGCAGTAGGTTGATATTTCACATGACAAGAGGAGGCACAACTTTTACCTCCTTGCCCATTCCATATGTTTTTTCCGCAACCTAATTATATAAAATATTCCCGTTGTATTAAATTTATGAAAAATTATTTTTATAGAAGAGAGTTTCTGTTAGACTTGTTGCCTTTGGACATTACAACAAATTAATATATGTTCTCTTCTTTTGCAGTCCAATGATTATACCTATCAAAATACACTGGGACGGCGATCCACCCTAGGTGCTTATTACCACATGAATAATCAACCCTCGTACAGTAATGATCATAGTGTGAATAATCAATATGGTTACAATACGTGGGGCATATGGAGAGATGGTCGTAATGTGGCGCCTTCAACATTCTCAGCCAAACCTTATCCTCAGTACCAGAAAACCAGATCGTTTTCCATCATCCTAACAACTGCAGCGTTTATTGTGCTGCTGGCTGTTATTTCAATAGCAGGATTGGCTTTTTATTTCAGTTCCATCAAGGGCAACATGGAGGACCGTAAGTACTTACTATTGCTGTGAAAAGTTACAGATAATCTTTATATTGAACTTTTAGCTGTCTTGGGCTTTGAGGGATCTTTTCGCATAGCCAAGGGTGATATGTTTTCCACTGGCCTGAAGTATAACCACACTTCGTCGTATAAACAGAAAATAGAGTTCTACAAGCGGTTTGTGGAGAGAGCTTTAAGTGACCAAGGTCTGCAACCAATGAAGACGGACGTTTGGGGTTTCGGTGAGGGCCCACTGATCAAGGTTAATTTTAGAACGTTCTTCGATGTGCGGAAATTGCCACAGTAAGATCCAACTTAATAACTGTACCTATAACTTGAATACCCTTAATTTACCCATTTTTAGGAACATCCACAATGTTGAAGAGTACATAAAGGAGGCGATCTTCTTGGAAACTACTTCCGTGAAATCTTTGTACAGATCTTTACGTATAGATGCAGATTCGGTGGAAATTAAACGTATTTTAGATGAGCAGGTGGTAAAATCAGCTTCGTTATTCAAAGAAACGGTAAATATATAACATACCAGACTAATCCAAGTCATACGTTGCATCTTGTTTTGCAGCCCTCGGCTCCAACTAGCCAAACTCAACTGGAGAAGCGATTAATGAAGAAAGGCGGCAGTCCTCCAGCACTCATCAACAAATCGTCATCTTCTGTCGGCTCCTCAAAGGGACGCACGACATCTAAGCCTCACTCGCCGGACGATGAACCTGATATTGATGTTGAAAACGCTCCAGTTATTCAAGGATCTTTCGAGGGATCCTTTGAAATAACAAAAACAGATGCTGACATAGCGCGTAAAAAGACTACTCCTACTAGAGCTTATGGTCACAGCAGTTTGGCACCGAAAGCTGTGACTCCTTTCGCTCTGAGGGTTAAACCCAAGAAACCGGGTATTGAGAAGTTAACAACGATATTGCCACAATCACAACCCACACCAACCAGCAAGCCAATTACGACCAGCGCTAGTACAACAACCGCAACAACGAGAGCCCCAACGACTACTACAACAACGACGACAACAACAACAACAACGCCCAAGCCCACCACATCAACAACCCCAACTTCCACTACATCATCGACGATGGCACCGACACCGACCACTACCACTACCCCTACCACAACTACTACTTCTACTACAACTACTCCAAAGCCAACCACAATAGCCTCAACTTCTACATCAAGTCAACCATCATCGCCAGCCAATCATTATACATATCCCCCCCACACTACATCCTCGTCACCCCACTTATTGCCTAAATTGGATCAAAACTTATTTACCTCTGTGCCCGTCTTGGATACACAACCCTGGCGACCAATTCATCGCGAAGTGCCAGAGTTCTTGCCAGGACCACCACCATCATTCCCCACCAAGACATTGCCCACTGTACAAATGCCAGTGCACTCTACTGCCCTGCCTCAAATCGCCATTAACGAGGAGCCCCCTCGGAGACGTATAGATGAAATCGAGTTGCCTTTTCTACCCGAGGAACCAAGACCACCAAAACCTATTTTGGACCCTTATGCCCCGAACTTTTTTGGGCCAGCATTAAAGAAGCCGGATTTTAGCGCTGATGCAAAGAATCCACAAGAAATGGTGTTCTATCACAGTTTTGGGAACCCCGTATTTATGCCGGGATCCGAGGGTATTGAACGTTTGGGAGCGGGTGTTTCGGTACAACCTCATCCCTTGCCTGTACCTCTAATTGATGACGTGGTCATCCCACCATTTAAGCCTTTAAATCCTGGATTGGTAGCCAACGATAAACTGCCTTTTGACATTGTGGCTGCAAGCGACAAATTTGAGCATTTGGGAGATGGTGTTATAGCCAAGAAACCAGAAAGTACCACAATATTACCCGAAAAGGATGTTGCGACTACGGTCATGAGTTCTACCAAAACCGATATGCCCCAGAAAAAGGACGAATTTGTACCTACTACGAAGCCTACGGATGATGACGTGGACACATCGTCAGTGACTTCAGAATTGGCCGATAAGATTGGTGAGTTCTTCATGGATTTGTTAGACTTACCCAAAGATGATGCGAATACCAAGCAAGGACCACCATTAGAGTCGAGAATAGAACAAGAAGAGGAATCATTTACACTGCCAGCAAACCAATCCCTGGAAGAATTTAATACGTTTAAAGCTATAAGCAGTACAGAAGAGCAAACGACTGAGAACATTAAACCGACGACGGGTAAACCAAACTTCTTGAATCTCAAAGAATTGATATTGAAACGGAACCAACAGAACCAACAACTGAGCCAAAAGAAAAGTAGCAGCCAAGGCGTAACCACACCGGTTTCTTTCACTACTTCAGTATCCACCACCAGCACCACAGTTGAATACACTACAACCCCTCCTACAACTTCCACACCGACCACTACCACTACCACTACGCCTACTAAAAAACGTTTCACTACTCCGGGTACCACCACCAAACGCTACAAAATTCGTCCTAGTAACAACAAGCCTCCCACAATCTTAGATGATTCTAGTCTTTTCCCCTCACACTCCAAATGGGAGTTTGTCAACAACTCAAACGCCAACAATTTTGGCCATACGGGGAATATGCGCAAAGTCTTCAACACCACCTTACAGGCCTGGGTTTCAGAGGATGTAGAGAAGACAGACAACTTTACCTTGGACGATATTAAAACCAAGATCAATAACGCCACCAATATCCAGGATATTTCCTTGATATTCGACACTTTAGCCTCAAAATTGGGTATAACCCCGAGTGTACCAACAAAAGTGCCGTCCTTCTCCCACAAACTAAAGCTGCCACAGAACACTGATTCCAGAGGCAAACAAACCTCAACCACCACGAAACCGACCACAGCCGCCAAGACCACTACAATCTCGCCAGCAACGTCGACCACAATCTTGGCAACTACGTCTACTAAAAGGCCAACAACTACGACAGCATCCGCGGCTGAAGTGAGATCAACTTCTGAGGAAGAATTTGTTATAGAACGAAGAGAGCCTTTCATTAAACCCATGTCCAGCTTCATCGAAGATTCATCGTCTGAAGGAGTAGGTGCTGCCATTCCTGTAGTTGGTGAGGCTGAAGTAGAAGTCATAGATCCCACAAAGTATGAGGAGATGCTTAAATCTTCACAATTCGCTGATCCCACTACCACTGAAACTACACCGAAGTTGGTGACTTTACTGCCAGTAAGATCAAATTCGGGTATTAGGACTTACAAGCCCTTGGCTGAGACGGGCAGAAGTTCAGTAGCCACCACAACCTCCACCAACTCGTTTGCAGCCAGTTTATTTACTGGCAGGAACAAAAGTCCAGCTTCAAGACCCGGTATAACACGCCGAAAAAATGTGAATCAAAGCCGAAGATTTCCACCAGCCGAGGCTGTAATTCGGGGAGGCTTAAAAGTCACTGTGAAATAATAAGCGGTTATAGACCACTTCGATTCCAATGAACGACTTCAGATACAATCCTTTCGAAATGATGACCTTTTTATTCTGAAAGGGTTAATGTTTATATCGTGTTGTGAGCCCAAATAAGTATTGATAGCAGTGGAGGACATGACGAACACAAACTTGTTCTGGAGTTGTCCGCCAATTCCAGAATGACTTTGTGTTTGTGCACTCAGACAAAGTTTAGTTTTAATTTACTCAGATACACACATACATAATTAAATGCTGTACTATTTTAGTTTTAGTTGTTTAGGATAAGTGCTAAAACCCTAGGGTTACGATTACGATAACTACTATTTAACGAATAACTATGAAATTGTTACGAAATTATATGAATACGCAATTGCTGTAAATTTAGAAATTATGTAAATTTTTGTAAAAACTTTATTGTCAAACAAAATAAAGAATTTTAAGTTTTAAATATCTCCGACATCATTCTGTATTGACCCTTCTGCACTGTGTATTAAACTTTTCCAACGTGGCTGTATTTTTTTAACAACTGCCAGTACTTTGAAATTATCTTCCTTGTACAATCATCGCTACAGCCGTTTCCGGTTTACTGTCTTACATTGTGAAGCTGTTGCTGCTTCATCTCTATCGTTTAGTAGTTGATAATGTTGTGGGGCTTCTTGTGCTGCTGCTTCGTCCTGCACTATATTTGTGTGGATGAGTGAGCGAGTGTACTCGTATTGTACATGCCATTGGTAACACCTGACACTCTCGATAGTGCTAACTAGCTGTCAATGATCAAATGATGGCAAAAGAGCATTATAAGTTTACACCAATATCTACAACTACATTGCCACTTAACTGCCGTGCTCTCCACGGCTACTACTGCAAAACATTATCTTGTGGCGATGCCACTAGTGGCAGTGGATGCCTCATTGTCGTGTCAGTGGTGTCCTACTTACTGGCTGGCAGTGCTACAAAATATCGTTTTCAACTCAGATAATGTTAGTAACATTACGCTGTGCCAAAGATGATGCTGTCTGAAAAGATGATGACACCAGATGGTGTCAGTAGTCAGTTGTGGGAGAATGCAATGGAAATGTTTCGAAATTTTCTTAGAAACACACACACACATCTTGAAATTCTTGGAATCAGTTGAACTGACAGATGGGGTTTTTCATGGGTTCATACAAATGCTGATTTGGATTTAGAAAAACCATATTTAAGCTCTTTTCACTTCTACTTTCCATTTCTTAAAATTGACATCAGTTTAGAACAAAGATTTGTTTTGGACAGTGTTGAGATTTTTTTTGAAATTGCATTGGATTTTAATTTGCGTTACATTCTCTAATGCAAACGTAAATAAATTACCAAACAATATTGAATTTTCGTTGCTCAGACAATGAAAATGCAGGTGGTGGATCCGGATGCCAATTAAAATGAAGTAAGGGAATCCTTTCAATTATTTTGAATTTGTTTGACTGCTGGCAATTCTGTTTTTAAGGTATTTTATATGTAGAGGTTTGTGTCTCCGACAGATGTTGCCTCCATGTTGCCTCCTAGTACTTTTCTATTCATAAACCTGCACACATAAAATATTTTGAAACCAAAACTCCCTGATATGAAGGAAATGCTTTGAAAATAGGTACAATTGCCAACGGTAGTTAATTTTTTTGAATTTGCATTGGAAGGGGTAATTAAAATTAAAACTACAAATTATAATTAACATATAATTAATTTGCCCCATATTTGGGGTTTGGAATACTGAGACATTTTGGCTTAGATGATTCTTTTTGGAGTATTTGAAAATACTCTTCTAAATTACATTGTATCAACCCGTATAGAATCATTAAGCTCAAGCGATTTGAAAACAACTAATTTGGAGGATAAACAATAGGTGAAGAGGACTAGTACATGACAGTACAAACTACTGCAGTTATTAGTCAATCTATGGCATTTGTCTGATTTACCCATTTGAAGCCAATCAGGTACTACTTTAAAGTATTTTGTCGGCGACTGACATTTCCACGAGCTGTGATGGTCGCTGGTACAAGGATGAGAGTGTGTGACTACGTTATACGATAACATGTGTTGACAAACTTCAAATCATATTTTCAAACATATTAATAAATGAAACAGAGATATTGAAATTCGAAATTGAATACGTTCACTTCATTTCAAATAAATACAACTGCCACACATGTTTTTCCCCATCCCCTGAACACAACTTGGCTAATTTGAAAACTTGTTTGAAAACTCTATTTAGCAAATTCAATTTGTTCGAACATAAATTTGGATTACATGTCTGCAATGATCATTTGCCAAAGTCGACGATTTATTGTACAATTATTATTAATTGAATATTACTTGAACTCGAGTGCTGCACGCACATGTTGCCCCATATCTTTTAACCGTTTCTTTAATTTGATTTAAAACTGAAAGAATAATGAATCAATACATTTATTTCCATATGAGTTTTCCCACAAACAGCCCAACTTAGGATGATTTATTCCGTTGGACAAAGTTTCCTCTGTTGTACCCCCCGTTGTCGTTGGCACTTCTAGGCGATTACGGTTAAGTATGTTGCATAATTAATGTGTCTACAGCAGCAGTTATGTTTAAAATTTTGCGGTTTTGGTGCCACAATCGTACAAATAGAATGATGAAGAAGAAGAGGCATTTACGCATTCGGCAGCAAAAAGAGAAAAGAAACAGGAAAACATATGTTTGTTGTATTTGCAAAATAAACCATAGACATTTGTGGTTTTCCCAGGGGCGAACTTAGACAGTCACATCAGGAAGGTCCTTTACAAATTCTTAACTTCTCGTCTCTCACAATATCTGGTATAAGGTTACACGAACACGAATTACAGATTGGGAGAAGCATCTATTACACAGGACCTGTGATTAATTCGGTTGCAAAAGTTAATGTCATAAGAGGCCACAGAGGGCCACATTTCTGAAGCGCCTTACATTTTGCGGCTACAGTTGTTTTTGTGCTTTAACTGTTAAGTCATTTGTCTTGGCGATGGTTGAAGTTTTTCTAAAATACTTGAAATTCTGAACTCCGACTCCTACTTCGAACCAAACTTCGACTGTGACTCCAACTTCAAATAAACCAAACGTATTTAAATGTGCTTGGTTTGTTTTCGTCTGATGCTACCAATTATGAAGAATCACGTGAATATTAAAAATTATTGATTTTACTAAATTGGTAACTAATTCTCGTCCAGAAATAAAAAATAAATATTCAAAAGGAGTTAAAAGTGGTTTTAAATATTGTGTAACGCGTTTATTCGAAAGTGAATACTCGACGTCTCAAATATGGCGGCAAAAGGTTGAAAGAAAAAAAATATGTGTTTTTCTAAGTTGTACTAATTAAAAAAAAAATCCAATGAGTGTTCGAACTCACGGGCGATGTGTTAACACCTTTTTGCTACACGGTACCTGTTCGATTTCTATGAACACATTCGTAAATGTTACATTGGAAAATTAAAAACAGCGTTCAATCATATGATGACGTTACAGTTAAATAATATTAATACTTAAAATTATTTAAAGACCCAGTGCAAGCACATGTGTCATTATTTTCTTCCTCAATACTTTTTGTTTTATTCCCACAAAGAATGCAAAGCAACAGACACTTGTACATACATACATACATTGTTATATTCGTACGATATAACCGAAGATCAACATAAAATACTTTTTTAATATTACTCCAAATTAATACTCCAAATTAAAACACTTCAATCTTGGCTCGCCGATATCGGATCGCCTTAATTTTTGGCCTAAACTCTTCGTCGAAACCCGCACTAGCTTTTTAATCCAAAAATTAATAAAATCGGCTATGAATTTCCGGAGAAAATCGCGTGGGAAAATTATACGAAAATCGCCAATAATCACTTTCAATACCGACTGCCAAGCAACGAACAAACAAACGATGATTTACTCTACAAACCTAACACTTGCGTATGTATTAAATTTATAGTTTACAGCCCTAGAGGCGCGCGTATAGATGTTAACACATCAAAAACCTATTAGATTTTTCAATAAAGGTTCAGTAAGGTTTTCGCGAGATATACCCAGAACTAGAATAACAGTGGAAGGCTTATATTCAAGGTTAGAGTGGCGCGGAATTACCAAATAATGACGTTTTTAGTATCACTCATAATCCAGCAACATATTGCAGGAACTGTGTACATTTGTGCAAGCATTGTCTGCTGCTTTTTGTGTTTTTATTGTCTGCCACGTTTTTGTTTTCTACCGTTTTCAACAATCAAAGTTACAAATATATCTGTGGTCACAAACAATAACAGCCTAACTCGAGTTAGGACAAAATTGAAAAAAAAAATTTTGAGTAGTCACCGTGCTAAATAAGCAAATTTTTTTTGTTAAGAAGTAAGTAAAAGAATTCCTTTCCTTGTTATCTGTAACAAAGTTATCACAAAAACTCCGACTCCTGATTTCCAGTAAAGATATTAAACTTTAAACTGCTCTCCCTGAAAAATTTTAGAATCGACTTAGGCTGTTATTGTTTGTGACCACAGATATATAGTTTGACCTATTAATCACTATGCCCCAAACGTGTTATATTGAATAGCAAACATAATGCGTTTGGACACAAGTATACTATATTTGCGACAAGCTACACACATGTTATGTTTGCATCCAATCAACAAAAAAAGAAAGATTTTTCAGCATGTGTCCACAGTTTAAAAAACACAATGACTGATTTATTAACCCTATCTCACATCGTTGCCAAAACTAATATTGAGGGGAGTCAGGCATTACACGGTGAGTAATGACCATGACAGTGATGCCACTAAAAATGTCAAACAAATTGCAATCATCGAGGTAGTATTGTATTCATTCAGCTACATCCAGAGAACTAATTGATTGAAAAGAGGTTGTAGCAACCGTCAATTACCACCGAATTTCGGTTGCCACAACCGAATTAAGGATGTCACGATATAATTTACTCATCACAACAGAAATTCCTCATTTCATAATTGATTCGGTCGTGAAAATTGGATCTTGAATTATATTTGTTTTGACAACAAAATTTTCTAAAATTTCGGATGGAACAACCTAATTAATTTGGACTTAATTCAGACGCAGAAACCGAAATTGGTACCAAATTCGGTTGGAGTAACCAAATGTGGCATCAGTTCCAATTCGGTTGTAACCATCGAATTTGGTATCAATTCGATCGTAACAACCGAATTAACGCGTAAGCCGGTTGCAACGACCGAATTAGGCGTCAATTCCATTGCTGTAACTGCATTTCTCAAGAACTCTGTAGGTACAACCCCATTTCATTTTCCATTCGGTTACCACAACATAATTCAATGTGTTCACAACTGGACGTTTAACATTCGAAAAACAAATATTAAAGAAGGTGTAAAGGTTCTCAACCTCTATTGGGCTTGTGAAAATCTCTAATGAAGTTCTGACAACATCTCATGTGGTTGTGTCAACCTCTAATGAGGTTGTGTTAACCTCTAATGAGGTTGTGTCAACATCTAATGAGGTTGTAACAACCTCTAATGAGGTTGTAACAACCTCTAATGAGGTTGTAACAACCTCTAAATTCGGTTACGGCAAATTGGGTGTCTCAATCGAATTTTCCAGTGAGTGTGGTCCCAATCAGATATTTCTCTTTTTTTGTAATTTTATTAACACGGAGAAAAAGCGACTCAAACTCTTATTCCGACTTCGGGCCAATTTCCTAAACCCCGTCTCTCAAACCCCAAATCAGACTGCACATCCTGGACGATGGTCACCGCGCGAAGTGACGCCAACACTATCGAATAATTAGGTATAAAGAGGCTGCCCAAAAATAACTTCGGATCACGAGTAAGACTGTTAATCCCAATCTGCGAGTATAAAGTTAGAAAGCCAGCAGTTCGGTGATTGCGAAAAGCTCCCACCTGTCTCTGCATGGGACGTATTTGATATTTAATAAAGTATACATACATACGTGTTCGGTGGTAGTGTGCGCGGCTCTTGTGCATTTTTCGAACCCTGCTCTGACCACCTTAAATTTCTTCCGACGACGGTCACCTCGCTTAGTGACGGCGACACTATCGAGTATATAGCCATGAAAAAGCTTCTCAAAATACCGTTCGGAATCGGTGTAAAACTGTAGGTCCCAATCAGTGAGTGAAAACTGGAAAGCGCACAGCTCAGTGATTGTGAGAAGTTCTCCCCGGTCCCTTCATGGGATGTAATGGGAAACCATTTATTTATTTTTTTAATCAGTGAGTGTAAAACGAGAAAGCGCACATATCACTGGTTTGTGAGAAGCTCTCCATAATCCCTTCATCTTGGTAATTTTCAACTTACGTATTACATGAATTCACATAAAACTCAGAATATATCGGAAGTCTTATTTTTGGATAACTGTTTATTTATATCCTCTCCCTGAAATACTTAAACGTTTCTGAAAAGGCCCTTCACACACTTCCAGCCGATGCTGGAAAGATTTTCTAATTTGTATAGTTTATTTTGGCATGTTTACTTCTCGACAAAAAATATGTTCGATAGCGTTGTGGTTATGTCTTTGCTGCATCCATCCCTTCGTCCTTTTGTCTCGCCATTTTGTTGTCATAAGATGCTGACTTATAGTTTTTGCTATTAGCGTAAGCGTAACGAAAAACACGCAAAAACTTTTTGCATTTTTTCTGCAACTTAATTCCAACATTTGTCCATGTACATGTGTGTGTGTGTGTCTCTGTGTGAGGGGAAACTTTTGCCACTGCAACGACGAACAGAGTTGTCTGTAAGCATTTACACCTAATTAGCCTTCGCATATACATAAATCTCTTGCTCGAGCACAAGCCAAGTCAAACGTAACCAAAACTCCAGCTGGAATTGTGTGTTACAATGCAGCACAAGTAGCAGCCAGGCACCACTGCTGCTGCGGAGACAATGCAAATCATTGTTTTATCCCTGCAGCAAAATTGGTGCCATGGTAAAGTACACACGCACACATGCACAGTTGCAAATTTCGAGCGACTGCAAGGATTATACTGTTGTTCACTTGCTAGTGTCACTGCTGTTGTAGCTTTTCAGATTCGATATCATATTTCCCTTTGCCGCCGAAATTTTGTCTCAAAATTATGCTTAATTTACACTTGAAATTTGAATTTCTTAACATTTGCCGTTTGTCTGCCATTTGTATTAGCATTCTAATTAGCCCCGATTTGCTGTATAATGCAGGAAACTCTATCTGTGTCGCTTTGTCGGAGACACTTACTCATTCACAGACACAGCCACACACAGCCAGGCATAGATACTTGTACAATTAGTTATTCATGCCACGAGCGAATGATGTGAATGAAGATTTGGGTAAACATTGATGGGTTATGAGTTAAGGATCGAAGTGAAACGTTCAGTATGATTTGCATCACGTGCATAATTCAATAAGAATCTGTTAATGACTCACATTTGTTAAAATAGCAAGTGAATGGACTGTCACTAAACTCCAAGAAATACAGTTATTTGTTGCGTCAATCGATCAAGGACATCATGTGAAGGAACCACAATGAGTCGCACACTGTCCTTAAGCTTTTCGGTCGTACTCTGCAATCGTTTTAAATTAATGTTATATCTATTTCGACACATGGTAATTTGGGTTCATAAACTCTTACTTAGATTTTCTTTACATCCCTTGAAGAGGATTGGAGAGAGCTTCATACTTACAGTGAACTGTTCGATTTCGTTTGAAACACCCTAATCGGGATGCACAGTTTTATGCCGAGTCGGAAGTTAATGCTAATGATACGACCAAACACTGAAAGGTTACCAGAGTGGGTCAGAACCCGCTAACTGTTGCACTACCGACTCATTTCTTAATATACTCACAGTGTTTGTCGGATACATAATATAATGGTAGGGTTTGCTGCTGAAATTTGTCGTTCCTTTCGGAATACTTTCTGTTAGCTGCACGTTTAAAGACCTAGATTGGAACTAGAAAGCATTTTGAAATACAAACAAAGATTCCCGTCATTCATGTTTGAGTTTTCTCCGGTTTTAAAATGTGAAATTTACTAATTTTCACATATGCTGTCAATTTGTAATGTCCTTTTCAAATGTACTTCTCAGCCGTTACTGGCACACCGGAATATAGTAAATCTATGAACTCTCGACCCGGCAGCCGCAGACAACAACACACTCTCGTACGGACAATGACAACAGGAAATGACTGCAAAGCATTTTGTTGGAATACGACGCACAACGCAATGCCCAAAGAGAAGAAGTGTAATAGAAACGAAAACGACTCCGGCAGAGGATGAAGGAAACCACAGAATAACCGAAAAACAAAGATGTGAAACACTTCTGTTGGCACAGTACAGCATGATAACGGAAAAATGCTCATGAGACAGGTGTCACATGGGGTCGCAACGACTAATTAACTTTTGCAAGCATTTGAACGGAGATGCTGCGAGAAAATGAAGAAGGCGTGTGAAACCCGGAAAACAACAACAGATAAATGGAATGTAAACAGTTAATATACTCCACTGGATACCTAGAAAGGTCATACACAAGGATAGTAATTAATTTCAATCAACCCGTTACCAAATGCAAAGCAAACTTTAAGGCGCATCAGCAATCCATTCACGTATAACGTGACCCACATCAGGGCTAATATATTTTTTTGTTGTTTTTGCATTATTTATACACTATTCACTCGCTACCCTATTGGCCGAATGTTAACCAAATAGCCTGAGCTCATTAAATATTCTGTGACATTATTATTTCTTCTGCAAACATCCCTGACGAAGGCTGCTTTAGCTATGGCATCTGTTTAAATAGTTCACTTGATTCCTTCAGAGACAAGGATGCATCTGCTACGATCTGCTCCGTGGTGTGTAAGGGCAAATGCAACTGCTGCACATAATCACTGCAAATGTTGCCACTGTGATTGTGCAACGAATTCATGGCGCTTTATAAACAATTACATGACATTTGCGACGCATGAGGTGGCATGTGTAGGTCTACTTGTGGTTTTTCACTTAGGTTATTTGTATTTTGTTCCAAGGTGCATACACACACACACATTCCCCATTTCACTTGTAACTGCAACCAAATACTTAGGGCGGGCAAGACACATGCAACGAAGACACTTATACTCCTCCAGCAGACGCTGTGAAGTGGCACTGTTGCAACTTGCATTGCATGTGTTCTATTGTGGCTTGACGCAATGACACAGGCGTTACTAGGTGCCAGCAGTTACTACCGCCTGGTTTCAACTTAGTTCCTGGTATCCTCTGTTCCTTTGAGTGGGTTGCAAAGTAAAGGAAATCATTTTAATTAGTGCACAGGCAGGTTCACCACCGAGATTCCACAGAAAAATTAATGATGACATTTCCATTTGTTTATAAAATTTAAATTAGAAGTTTAATTTTGTTTACAGCAACTTAAGTTACTTATATATTTGAATGTTTCTTATTTTAATGCAGCGTCTCCAGTTTTCTGTTGTCAAAATCTGGAAAACTTTAAAACTCCATTATATGCGTGATGTGCAGAAAGAAGTTTTAGAAAACCGCGTAATTTGCTAGAAGTAATTTCGATGGCCGTCGATGGACCTGGGTTCAATCCTTAGTCTGACCACCTAAAATATCTTTCGACGGCGGTCACCTCGCTTAGTGACGGCGACACTATCGAGTATTTGGCCATGAAAAAGCTTCACAAAATACCATTCGGAACCGGTATAAAACTGTAGGTCCCAATCAGTGAGCATACAACTGGAACGCGCACACCTCGAAAATTTATGTAATTTGATTTATTTTTAATTTTGTATTCAATGTCAAGGCCATTCTATACACTATTAATTGTGATATAGTTTTAAAAGTAAGTTTTACTCAATACATCCGAATAAATAAAAAAGCAAAGTGGTCGAGAATTTAGTTTAGCAGGGAATAAAGGACAGGCCTAATGCTTCTCTTATGATTTTCATAAAAAGGTGGCAACTCAACTCAATTTCCTCAACTGAATCATTTCATGAGATCACAGCCAAGAAATTAAAAAAAATGATTCTATTCTAGCGACGAGTCGGTATCCGCAGCGGAGTTTCCTATCGGGGTTTCCCTGTCATAAGAACCGTATTGAAAAAGCTTCGTCGTCGTCAGAGTGTCTGGTTGTGGTTGGTCTCTTAGGCGGACATCCACCATCGTTAAATTTTTGTCCGCTCCATGGGTCAGTAACGACACAAAAAAAGTTAAGGTTGCCGTATCCTAGTTTTAAAATTCAGTTAAAGACAATTTCACTACCACTATCACTTTTTCCTCTGCCCCTGGATGTTACCGATATAGTTTTTTTTTTTGCACAGTGTTGCCACATAACATTTGATTTATGAAAACCAACATAATACTCATACATACATTACCATACACAGTGAAAACTCATTTAGGTGAACAGGCATCCTCGAACAGTTTTTGTCGACGATTATATTATTATTTTTATTATATATACTTTTATTTATTATATTCTTTGTATGTGAAACGACAGACAATTAAATTCATTTAATTATTGTTTTTTATCTATTTAACAAAAAAATATAAATGTTAACATAAATAACAGTTAAACCTAAAGCCTTCTCTAAAGAAGACACGCAACAGAAAGGAAACTTCACGTACATATATATTTGAAATTATTTTACCTTTTCGTTTCCTTCCGATGACTGTAAGTATACTTTGTTTATGTAGATGTGAGTGTATACATGTTTAAATAACGGTTTACGTTCGTCTTCGTATATGTGGATTTAATTTTCCTGATAGTGTCTTCCTCGTTGATATTGTAATGAAATCATAACTTTTCGTCTTGTACAGTGAGTAGTCGCGTAAATGTGTTGGCAGTTACTGTGATGTAGTGTATAAGTCAATGTTTAATTTGTGTTGTTTTCCACTTATCTATCTTTTGTTCTTTAGTGTACACATTTTGTTATTTTGTGCAGGGGTTTCTTTATGCAGGGGCTTCCTTAAAATGTGGGAAACTTTGGCTCCAACTCCGCACTGTTCATAAATACACCAAGCGTATTTAAATAGTTTTGCTTTGTTTACTGATACCAATATTGAAGAACCACCTGAATATCAAAATTATTCATTCTACTAAATTAATAAATAATTTTTATTTTTTGTGGTTGTATTGTATTACTTCATCCAGCTCCATTTAGCTATTTCTCACATTTTTACTGATTTTATTAACACGGAATCGTACTAGAGCTTAAGAAAATTCCGACTCTTATACTCGAATTCAAACTTATACTCCACACTCTTTATTTTCTGCACACATTTGGTACCTATGGGTAACGCTTTTTGTTACCCCCACTCTATTTTCGTCATACAAAAGTTTAACGATCCGGATTTGAATTCACGTCAAGGACATAAATTGTATATGTCTCCTTATTCTGAAACGGGCCATAATACTTTTGGATTTCTTTAGATTGCTGATCGTGGTAATCCAAGTCATCAACAATAATAAGAATAATAATAAATATCGGTTTTCCCACAATAACGCGAAAAACCTTCCTTATTTTAAAATTAAAAATTTGTGCTTATTTTTGCTTATAATTGTATTGTTGTATTGTTTTATTTTTATTTATATTCTGTGTCCTTGGCGCAAACATTTTCACTTAAAATCAAATCTGTTTCATTCGAGTAGACTTCACATATAAAACAAAAGAAAAAGTTATGGGGTTGCCAGATGCGGAATGTTTGAATGGACCACTTTTTACAACTCTATTGCAATAGTATGATCTATGGCAAGAAATTCTTCAAAATGTGAATAAGTTGCTTCAAAAGTTTTTGTAACAAAATCAGCGTTGCAAGGGGAGAAAGTCGTCTTCGGGCTTGAACTCGTCTGAATAATTTTATTTTAATTGAAACAGTTTAAACCCGTGACTTTCTTTTGAACCATATTTCAAGCTGATTTGATTTGCCTAACAAGAAGGCACCAATAGTGGATTTACAATTTCCAAAAACACCTTGTAGTCTTTTCACAGTACGCCACGTTTTATGTCTTCCAACAATTTTCCGAAAATGGTAATATATTGCCAAACGAAATTGACACTTTAAGGGCCTAACGTATTTCAACTTCGTCGGAAGATGTCTCTATCTCACTTTTTTTCACCCAACATTAAGTGGGTTCCAAGTTTAGTTGTCTTAGATCCGAGATAATTTTAAAGTTGTAATTTCCTTTAAGGCTAAGAGATTATGTTTTCTCCGGTTTCTGAAAAAACTGTAAGAGCCGCGGGCGGGATTCGAATTCATATTCGCTACACGATCGTTTCGTTTCGTTGTCTTTTACCCCGTTAAAGTTAATTATAGCTTAACTTGTATCGAGGTCGCTAAGCTATATTAAGCGTCACTTCAATTTCCCACTTAAATTTAGACGTGAGCAATGACAATGTGGCCACATGTTCAATTTCAAAAAACGGCAACAAAAAGTTATCTTAGATACATTTTCAAAGTCTCAAGAACTCAAAAGAAATTTTTAACATGGCGTACACATGGTAAGTTCATTCATATTATTTTATTTAAGGGAAGAGTACGTATATTTATATATCCCTACTTTTTAATAATATATTTCCGATTGAAAATAAAATAGGAATTAAGTCGTTCCCAACAACGCGCGGTAAGTGTTACTCCCCATTTAGATTTTGCTTGTCAGGCTGCAATTATCAGGCTATTCTCTTTTAAAAAGCCTACGTAAATCAGGATTACATTACATTCTGCGTTTCGGCTTGCAACCACCCCTGGTAGAAATACAAGTTAGTAGCGTTAGCCCAGCTGATATCCTTTGTTAACATTTCATCGTACCCAGTATATGTCAAATTTGTTGGTGTGAGTTCTTTTTCTTTTGATTTCATTTATCCATGTTCACAATTGTACATTGATGTGTGTACATTTTTATCAGCTGATTTTGAGAATAAATCAGTACGGAAATTACAACAATGCTAATGCTACTACCTTGTATTTGTATCATGCAACCACCCCTGCAGTTTTTGACGTTTAATCCGCTGACATCCCGTATTCTTACATTCATACAAATTTTTAATACTGGTCTATTGTATTTACATTTATCAAAAAAGGAAACTATCTGTATTGAATTCGTTGTCTTACGTTTGTAAAAGATGTAAAAGTGGTCAATTCTCAGTTAATTTATTATATATTAGAAAAATTCTATTTCTACCGATCGATAACACATTTCACTTCGACATGAGAATTAATATGAAACAGAATGGCAGAAATAAAATAAATAAATGGTTTCCCATTACATCCCATGAAGGGACAGGGGAGAACTTCTCACAATCACTGAACAGTGCGCTTTCCAGTTTTCACTCACTGATTGGGACCTACAGTTTTACACCGATTCCGAACGGTATTTTGAGAAGCTTTTTCATGGCTATATACTCGATAGTGTCGCCGTCACTATGCGAGGTGCTCGCACCCGAAAGAAATTTTTTTGAAGGTGGTCAGAGCAGGGTTCGAACCCAGGATCTCATGTACAAGAGCCGCGCACACTAACCATTGCACCACCGACGGCCACGAATGCCAGAAATATGAAAGTAAAAAGAGAGAAACCTCCAAATTCCCTACAAATTTTGGTATCGTGTGTGAAAGTCTACCCCGCCAGCAACACCACACTTCTCACCGCGCAAGGCACGTGTCGAACACGCGCGTGAAAGCCATAGTGTAATGATGCACTTATACATAATGATCATGGTAGAATTATCTATCAGGTATAGTCGTCTAAATAAGTAATTAAATTATTTCCGTCATTTCTCGTTTCACTTCTCAAAATTATATCTATTTGGTTTTATACTTTTTTTTGTATCTACACAATGTATTTGTTTGAAGTTGCTACAAACGTGTTGCCGTATCGCATTTTTTCACTCATTACAGCAAATGTTGCCACATTACGTAGTATTAAGTGTAGTTCGTTTTTTTTGAAAAGTCATAAGTGGCAATAGCTTAATGTAATAACAAATAGCCCTATTACTTGATAACTTCTATCACTAGAAGACACGCATTCACCAGAAAAATTTACAAAAATATAAAAACAAAACCCTGGATATATTTATGCCAAGTGGTAGCACTAGAACAGCTGACTCTATATTATTCAAATCGTTGCCTTTCGTGCGTGCCAATTCATTTGTATTCTTTCTTTACTTGTATTGTTGAAACCAAACAGAAATCAAATGGTTGTTGTCGTTGACTTGCTGTTGCAGCCACCTGATATAAATACATCGTGATAAAACAAATGTATAAAGTAAACAATTGAAGCCCATGGTGGAAGAAGGTGTTAGCTCAATCCTTTTGAAAAACAATATTTTCCTTCTTTTAATTTTCCATAGTATCTGATTTAAAAGAAATTTTAAAATTTTATTTTAATACCACTGTGTGTGATTTTTGCAATTTAAAAATCTGAATTGAGTGAAACATAGCGGACCTGCATAATTTTGATACGCTGCATCTAATGGCATTTCCCGTTTTTCTCTACTCCACGTCAAAATTTCGAGATATTTGACCCCAAAGTTTGCTGGGATGTCAACAACTGTAATATTTTTGAGACTGAATTAGAGGCAGAACGCTTCAAAATTGAAGTTTGACTTCTGAGTAAGAAATGTAGAGGACCTTAAGAAGAATCCCTTATCCATAATAACTCTCCCCTTATCCATAATAACTCGCCAAAAACATTATTATTAGGGGTAAGGGGGGAGGAGAGGGGGTACAGACTTGAAGTTGGTATTCTTCTTTTTTTCAACATCTTCCATGCATTTTCCTAAATGTACGTCAGTGTGAATAGGGTATTAATGTCGGCAGCCAAGCTGTTGTTGTGTTAATACGACAGAAAATTGTCTGTTTGTTTTTAATCGTAAGTCCAGAGAATGCATTGATGCATTATCAGGGAAAAATTATGTGTTTCAATTTACCAAGCCTATGTTCGGTTAGCACCTGTGGTATCAATTCCAATTTCAGTCATATCCTCGTGTCTGACTTGCCATTTATTAATGGTTTTTAATATTGACTGAAGAGCGTATTGATTTACAAATACGGTTCGGGCGGTAGCCCATTAACACTGATAGATTTTTTTCTAACAGCTGCTTAATATCAGACGTATTTAAAGCAGCGGTTTTACTGGAAATGAAAAACGTGAGCATTCGATACATTTTGTTGAATGTGTTGTCCTCATTGAACTATTAAGATTTAGATTTTTGTTAAGAACTTAATTTGTTGGATCTAATTTGTATCCATTTTAGTTTAAATATCTTTGGCATTTATGTAAGATTGCTGACGATGTGCAAATCGACTGAAACAGACGACTTACCTTTGGGTCAATATCGTCGAAACAGTGGGGGGCATAATTGTTAAAAATAAAATACAATATAAAATTATGGACAAATCAAAATATTCATAAAACGGAATTTTAGTAGTTTTTAATTCGTATAAAACTGAATTGTGTTAAAAAGGATCAAAGAGGCAAACAATGTAAAAATAATCAATGGTATTACGGGTTGCTATATATGTTATAAGTATTTTTCCTGGCGATGCTGGTATTGGCAGATGAAAGTTGGAACTTCCTTTGGAAAGGTTGTACGTTTGTAGCATAAACATGCACAGAACTAAATCTAGTGACGAGCTAAATCCAACAAAAGTTGTTCGTGGAAGAAGCACATTGAAGAAAATTATCGCGTTTCTTCAGTATAACCGGTCATGTGGCCACAATGCCTCCAGTGGAACATAGGATGGTCAGTTCTGAGTGGTATAGAACCATCTGTTTGTCAACATTGTTCGAAGAAATAAGGTAAAACAACAAGAGAAAACGGATCATTTTGTATCAAGACAATGCGAGCTGTCACACTTCTGCTGAAACAATGAGCTGTTTAAGCATTCAACATGTCGATCTAATGGGCCATCCGCCGTACGGCCTTGACTTGGCACCCAATGACTTCTTTTTACTGCGTGGTCAAGATTTTTCGACGCCCGAAGCAGCTGTTGAAGCGTTCAAAAACCATGTTTTGGAGGTGTCTCAACCGCCATGGAAAAAGTGCTTCGAAAATTGGTTTGAGCGCATGCAGAAGTGTATTGATGTTCAGGAAGAATATTTTGAAAATCAATAAAACCACTTCCTATAATAAATGATTGTATTTTTATTCCTGGACCCGAAATATCAATAGCCAATTTTGTAAGAATGTAAATGATAATGCAGTATAGTTTGGCGCAGTTAAATATATAGATATGTACAACTGTCGACAACAAGAATTAAGATTCCAAAAAATTAAATGTATAGTCAATGTATAGTATAGTCAACAACATCGGTAATTCCTTTACAACGTGAAGGCTGACTTATTATTCCCTCCCTACTGTGATATCTTTACAAGATTTTTATTCTAACTAAACAAAATACTTTTCTACATGTATTTATACACTTATTCATGTTTTCTATTATTCAATTATGGTTGGAACTTTTGCTTCTCCTCTCGCACTATGCGTAATGAAAATCATAATTAAAAACTAAATACTTAACTTTTTCCCCCAATTTAAGTCACCTCTCTAAATGGGTGAATCTTTCACTTTTTCGCATCAAGTAGGGGGAAACCTGAAATATGTCCCACCTCAAAGTGATCGTATGCCACAAGACAACATAAGTTGGTTCCCCACCCTTCGTGTGAAGTCAAACAACTTCGAAGAAATTCACTTCGTGCTCTCATAACTGGCGCGTGGCACTTTGTTAAACTATAAAATAAGGACAACCAAAGTTACGGAATGTTTTCTTCAGCAGTTTTTATTTTACTTTAGGTTTTTTTAATGTTGAGCATTTTTCTTCGTTCCTACTTTAATTATTCAAAAGATAATTACAACGACAACAATGGGTCATATTAAAAAGTTTTCGGCAACATTTCTGGTATAACGCAAAAAAATAAACTGCTCATCTCATTGACCAGGAGACGTCCTTTTAATTCGGCAGAAGCAGAAGAAAAATAAGTGAAATGAAATGGAATAGTTAACCAACTTTAGCATTTAACATGTCTCGAACATTGGTCTCTATTTGCTCGGCATTACACAAGTGGTTGAAGGTACAGTGGTCACGGCGGTAGGAAGGAAAATAGCCCAATGGGTCTTATAATTATAGCTTCATAAGAGGAAAAACACGCAGAATTGGGCCAAACTGATAACAAGCTAAATATTTTATAGAATTTGTTTCCTACTGCAGGCGACACATTTTGCATTTAGGAAATTTAAAAACTTTCGTGAAACTCGGCCCAAAAAAGAGAAACGGCACAAACTTATATGGGAGATATTTCATGTTAACCTAAATTGTTAATTTTCTGGACAGCTAGAAAGCTGATAACAAATTTCCAGTCAGCTGAGAGAAAATAATAAAATTTTCAATAGAATTTTATCTCATCCATCCATTCGTACACAAATCATGCGAAGAAATGCAAATAAATTGAACTGCTTTCAAATATGTTTGTAATAATTGAAATCTCATAAGACTCTGACTGAGCATATGTTAGGTTGGGGTTTGTTCCGTCGAAAGGGCGGATATGTTGAGTATCCTGTTCTGGTGGATATTCGTCCCACGATGAATCAATTATCACAAAAACATCCAAGTGCCAATATCAGCAAGCGATGGTCATTATTGAAAAGTTCTCATCGTCTGCTTTGTGCCCCTCTTGCATAAATTGTGAATTCAAAAGTTTGCAACTTGAATTGGGGTGGTATGATAATTAGGTTATAAATGGGCTGCTAACGTAAATAACAATAGGAGCAAAATTAATACCGATGAAGCATTTTGTGTTTTTATTAGATTAGTGTTCTGACCGTTGATTATGTCTCACTGTAGGAGACTCAGAGGTGTTAAAAAATGAGATCTAGTGAATAGATTCGAAAAAAGACATGTACCGATCTGTAAAACTCATCTGTTTCATTAATAAAAACTCGTCCCTTCGCCCGGCAGAATTTCTGGATTCAACGTAAAGAAAAGCGCAAGAGCGAAAAATACCCAGAGTATGCCCCTGTAAACGAAGTCGAGAAATCAAGTTTCTGATTTATTTTAAGATCATTTGAAAAAAAATTTTCCTTACAGACACTTCAGGTTTTCACTTCAAACAACCCTGACTTTTCATATCTATGGTTGATCAAATTAGCTTTTAAATAAAATTTTTTGACAGTTACCCTACTTAGTAAACTGCTTAAATTTCCCATTCAAATATACCCACCCAATACATTTGAACATTCTATTTTACTGAACAATTGGAAGTTGCATATGTATGTATGTGATGGTAAAAGAAGAGAGGAAAAAATTTAAATTTTTAATTGCCAAGTCAATTGCATGTTTATTAAGAGTAGTTCCCCCCAAATTCATCACTGAATTCCTCCTCGCAGTAGCTATTCTCTGGAAACATAACTCCTTTTACTTTCTCGCACAGGCCCACACGGTTGCGAGGATGATGATGATGATGATACTGATGCTGATGGTTATAACGTTCCGTCCAGTTCATCGTTTTCCAGTAGTAACTGATGTCAGCAATTTTATTGTGCACTTCACTCCTTTATAAGACTGTCCGTTCACTCCATGGCAAATGAATAATAAAAAAAAGTCACCTATAACTGGATTTCAAAGGATTCATATCAAGACAATACTCGTATATTATGGATCCTGTACATTCTATTGTTAGTAATGTTGCCGATGTTGCTGGTCCTGTTGTGGCTGCTGCCTTTGTTATTCTACCAAATGTGTCAACAAATGTATTGACCGAAATTTTTACCAACAACAATTGCAATTGCAACAATAGAGGGAGGGACGCAACCTGATAGTAAAAGAATCAGGACACGACAGACTATTGCTTTGCCACTGTGCCTGGCTATAATTCCGAGACGGTTGTATACCATTTTCCTTTGGGGATACAAGTAACAAATAATTCGAATGTTGTCTGTTACACATTTGAAAAATAACGCAATCAATAGTTCAATAAAATATGGTAACAATTTTAGTGAGTAAAGCATGAAGGACTATTGGAAGTCCACAAATCAAATCGATACGAAGGCTGAGGCAGAGTCATGGGGGTACGTTTTGAAGATTCTAGAGTGGTTGGGTAATTTCTTTAAAACTGAATCTTGTATACGGAGAAGACTTAAACATTTTGGTGTAGGAAGATTTTGTTTCAGAAGCTAGTGTAAATTCAGATGGTTTCTTAACGATACCTTAGTAAAAAAAAAAAAATTAGTGTGGGTTCGGCCCACCAGTAGTTGATGACGTGTTTTCAAGTGGATAATTATATACATAATTATAGTTTTAAAAACGGTTAAAATATAAAATTACGGTAACCTCAATCTTGATTACGAATAATTAAAATATTAAAATTTTGCTCATATCTAGATGCGGAAAATTGGAGTATATTTTTCAAACTGCCTTAGTACACAGGGTGTTCCAAATTCAAGTATCTTTTTAAAAATATTAACATAAAATTAACTAAACTTAATTTCCTTTAAAGTTTTCGCAATGACCCTATTTCAGTTAGTTTTGAATTTTAATGTACGAGAAGTTCGTACTACAAGCTTTCAACGTTTGATACATTTTTCTAAGTGAAAAATGCTTGGGTTTTCCTTGGAATAATAGATAAATCCGGAAAGCACAGTCACTGGCATTACTAGTTTCGAACTCCGTGACAAATTCGTCATCAGATGCCTACTCACTGTGTCCGAGTTGGTGCCATTCATTTGATATATTACGACTTTATTAGAAATATCAAATTTTCCACTTATTCATGGAACACGATTTCATTATTGTGTCTGCCGCACTGGCTTCACAGTAGCTCACCCTGTAAGTTCAGTATTCCAGGATTTTGTTGACAGTTTCTTTCTATATCACGAATGACATGAACGATTTTAGCCTTAAGCCTGTGGATGGTTTGTGATTTGTTCACATAGTATCGGTCTTTAACGGCAATCAACAAGAGGAAGTCTAAAGGGGTCAAATCGCAGTTCAGAAGCGGTCAATTGAGATCTCCACGACGGCTGATAGCAAGACTGCCGAACTTAGTGCGTAAATGATCGACTGTTTGATGAACTCTCTGATATGCCAACCTGCTGAATTCATAGATTATCGAAGTTCATATCTTGGATCTGATGGACATCTCATAATTTATATGAAGCATTACAGATATAAATACAATCTTGTAAATTTATACACAATTGTATATAAAAAATAATTATTCTGGAATTGGCTATGAATTCAAATTTTTCCTAGAATGCTCCGTAAATATTTTGTTTTTTTAAATTTCAAATAATTGGGTATAATGTGTGGTCTTGCTTTGAATCTTATTTTGTTTTGTTTTAATAATATCAATCGCCTTCATTTCATTTTCAATGAATTTCTTTTGAATTTAAAGCAGATAGTTTTAATTCAAATGAATGTAAATTTTGAATTTAAATTAATAATATTCGTACTTTAAAACTGAGTTCATATCATTTTTGTCAGCGTCATTGCCATCACTCTAATACACAAATCATTATTAAATTTTATTAAATTGTGAAAAAGTAGCGGGAATTACCTTTAGTTTCAAATAGAAAATGCTAGAAAGTGTATCCCTACAAGTATTTAATCGTTTACCTATAAAAACTGTAATCCAAAACTATAATCTCTTTACGCTCGCAACCATTAATGTTTTTGATTCCTACCGAAAAAAAACTCAAGTTTTGAACACTCAAACACACACACAAATATCCCTACATGGGATCTATGAATATATACGAATGATTATCCTGGCAACGATTACACACTCAACAACTGCCATTAAAAGCGGAGTATACAATTTTTATTACCCACCAACAACTTTTCAAAACTGGCTCATATTTCATTCAATTTAGCCAAAAGCGGTAAAATGAATGAAATGGAAATTTTGCAAAAAGCGAGGGAGAAAAAAATTGGCGGAAAATGTCAGAAAACCCATAAACTACTCGTATGCGAAAGGATGAATAGATGAATGCTCGTCCACATAGACATACATTCATACACAAGTACATATGTATGCATTCGAATGTATACAAAAGTGCATGTGCATGTTGCTAGTGGTGGTAACATACTGGCCAAATAATAGAAATGGTCAACAAACTTTGTGTTGTGGTGGAATAAAGCGAAACTAAATTGTACAGATGTGTCTGTGTACTGCACCACTACCAACAAAGTAGGAGCAAACATTACCAAATGAACATGCATTTGAAGAATTCGAAGTATCCGCATTCACTCTTAGTGACCTCAAATGGTGTTTTTTTTTTAGCCGCATGTTGCGTGCATTTCGAGAAAGTCTCGGATATATGTGAACATGTGTTGGCCTAAATGTTATTCCGTCCGTAGATTCGGGAACAGAAAACAAAATGTGGTTGTGACCGAGCAAAAAGAGCCATAACCACTATGAAAATTTAAAGTACTTTCCATTTGGCTAAAAGGGATTTTTGATGATCAGCAAAATGGGGTATGCAACAAAAACAACAACACCAGCAACACAGCCAACAATGTTAATTTCGTTCAAGCACCTTTAAAATGGAACAAAACAAAATACACTTCCCCACACACACATCCAGTTGCATAGGTTGGTCAATGTAACGTACCAACAAACACCTACACCCACAAGCATACATACGCACACACCCACACTTACTGGAAACAAATCCCTGAAAACGGATTCTAAATAAATCCACGACTAGAAAAAAAATAACCAACGTATGTGAGCTCTCCGCGACTGGATCGCGGGCTACCTCTGCAACAAACATACATTCTAACAATGTTTGGGTACAGCGGGAACTTCAATTTGTATTGAAATTGCCACAAAATCCCTTAGCGCGTATGCAAATCGTTGTAGACAAACGCTAACACAACTACAATGCACAGTGGGTGGAAAGGATGAATGATTTTCGCATAACTGATATAGAAGAAGTCTACGGCATATTATTTACAATAGTGTGAGTGAGCAGATTTATTTTTATGCTGGTAAACTGAACAATTGCCTAAGATTTCCGAGGCCAAGAAGGACAAAAGCTTTTATATAACAATTCAAGTGAAACCTCAGAAATACTTAATACGCTGATGACGCTAAGGCAACAAATATTTCAACTTCTAACAAACATCATGTCCAAATTTGCGCAAAGTGAAGGGGTTAACAGTACCTTTCTGAAATAATATTGGATTAACATACAACGAATGTCTTAAATGCCAACCAAATACACTGAAAGAAAAACGCTTCGTCGCATGGATGAAACATTTTCGTTAATATTTTTACGTTGTTATAGTGAAAAGTGTCGTATATTCGACAATTTGGTAGTAACTGAAACGAAAAATTGCATACTTGACTTCTTTGATAAATTTTCATTTCGTTGCTGCAACAACTTACTTGTTGTTCCTGCAACAATTTTATTTAATTTGAATTTTGTAGAAAAATGGGTTGAAAATTAAAAAAAATGAAGGCATGCGTTTTAAACTACTGATATTTGGTTTATCTCTTACTTTTTATAGTTTATATTTATTAACTATTATTCATTTATTTTGGAGGTTTGTTAACATTTTTAGTTGAAACTCATTTCACAGCCAATTTTATGGTTGTTCGGCTAATATTAAGCATCAAGAAGGACGTCATATTTCCCCTGAGGAAATTCAGTCCTCAGCTGTAATTTTTATAAACAAGTCCGGCCCTATCACTATATCCTGTGTTCAAAAAACCAATATTTTCGAATAACCGGATTTCGGTTTATCCGAAAAATAATTTTTTCGGATAATAGGTTTTCTGTTTCACAAAATTTGGAAATCAGTCAAACCAATTAATGTTCGGTTCTATTTACGGGGTCTCTTCAGTTTTTTTCGATGGTTTACATTTTTGTAGGAAAATTAATAAAAAATCGGCACTAAGTAACATTTTCTTCCCTAGTTTCAATCAATATAATTAAGAAAAAGTAGCAGCATTATTCAGATTTTAATATAATTTATATTTTCTTTAAAAAATCACTTTAGTTGGTATTATTCTTATGAATATGATACTCGTACTTATTGAACTGAGTTGAATTGAATTGAATTGAATTGAATTGAATTGAATTGAATTGAATTGAATTCAATTGAATTCAATTGGATCGAATCGAATCGAACTGAATTGAACTGAAATGAATTGTATTGTATTGAATTGAATGTTTTGAATTGAATGTAATTAAATTCGTCTGAATGAAATGTAATTTAATTGAATTAAATCGAATTGATTTGAAGTAATTTGAATTAAATTTAATTGAATTGAACTGAACGGAACTGAATTGACTTGAATTGAATTGAAATGAATTGAAATGAATTGAGCTCAACTGAATTATATTGAATGGAATTGAATTGAATTGAATTAAATTGAACTGAATTGCATTGAATTTAATTTAATTGAGTTTATTGATTTTATTGAATTGAATTGATTTGAATTGTATACAGCTGAGCTGAAATGAGCATAATAGTATGGCATTTGTAATTCTGCAGACAAGCCAAAATGGCTTCGCGGGAATATGAAATAAGATGAAATGTAAGAAAATATTGTTTGTTCGATAAAGATCAAAATCTTAAAAAATTTAATGGAATTGAATTGAATGGAAAGGAATGGTATGGAATGAAATGGATTGGATCGAATTAGAATGGAATGTAATGGAATTGAATTGAATTGAATTGAATTGAAATTAATTGAATTGAATTGAATTGAAATGAATTGAATTGAATTGAATTGAATTGAACTGAACTGAACTGAACTGAATTGAATTGAGTTGAGTTGAATTGAATGCATTTGAATTGAATTGAATTGAATTGAATTGGATTGAATTGTATTGAATTGAGTTGAGTTGAATTGAATTAACTTGAATTGAAATGAATCGAGTTGAATTAAATTCAATTTAATTTATTTGAATTGAGGTGAATTAAGTGAATTGAATGGAAGTGAGTTGAACTGAATTGAATTGAATTGAATTGAATTGGAATGGGACTAATTGAATTGAAAATTTAATCCCAATAAAAGTTGACGTTATGTCCGCATTTCACCCAATTTTGCGAAATAACTTCAAAAAAGAGAACCCCTCCTATTAATATGTAGTTATAAGGTCTGTCTGTCTCGTTCTGAATGCTATTTCTGCAAGAAACAGTTCCAGTAGATGTCTCTCTACTCTACTCATATACCCAATCCCTTTGATACCAATTCCAGGTAAAGTCCTAGAGTTTCTGTTTTAGAACAGGCTTACGTACATTATAGATAAGGAAAATTGATTTCCACAAGATTTGTTTGGGCTGCGGAAAAAATATTTCACCATAGAACAAGTTCAGTAGCTCGCGAAAATGACTACTCAGGCTTTTGAAAATGGGTAGTTCTGCATTTCTCGACATCTCTCATCCAATTGGTCCAAACTAAAGGCAATGCGTCCCATGGAGTATTAAATAAATAAATAAATGGTTTCCCATTACATCCCATGAAGGGACCGGGGAGAACTTCTCACAATCACTGAGCTGTGCGGTTTCCAGTTTTCACTCATTGATTGGGACCTACAGTTTTACACCGATTCCGAACGGTATTTTGGGAAGCTTTTTCATGGTTAAATGCTCGATAGTGTCGCCATCACTATGCGAGGTGACCGCCGCCGAAAGAATTTTTTTTAAGGTGGTCAGAGCAGGGTTCGAACCCACGATCTCATGTACAATAGGCGCGCAGACTAACCATTTCGCCACCGATTTATCTACAGTACTGCTTATAGTATAGTAATCTACTGTATTGCGCCGGAGTTGCAATCGGAACGTTTGTTGATGTTACAGTTACATTAGCCGTCGATGAGGACCCAATAAATGCTAGCAACTCCTATCAAAAACGTATCGATAATATTTAGTTTTGGCTAAAGGATTGAAGGATCAAAGCAACTGAAACGAATTTAGTTCAAAACTGTAGCATGAAAATGCAGCGGAGAACTACGCTATGTAAGAAATTGGCTCGATAACCTAACGTTATACTGATCTGTTGTTTGTACGAAGTGTCGGATGGACGTGACAATATTTTTGGCCAGTGCCCTTTTTCACTACACTTTCACTACAATCCAATACAAATTTAGTTTGTATTCTATAATTGGATAACAACTGTGTATACAATTGGTAACAAAACAAAACTTCTTTGAGTTGAAAAGAAAAATTATAGATAATTATCGCATCTAAATGCTGCCTAAAAATTTTCCTATGAAATTTACCATAGTCTTGATGGAAATACACCGCCCCATGACATGGGTCACGAAGTTGCAACGTCTACAGTTCGAGTCACTGCATCTAGTGTGCATTAGGCCTGCCTTTTGTCGCCTGCTAAACTAATCATTGGGCCACTTTGTATGGGGAGCTAAGCTTTTTTAAGCAATATTAAGCGGTATTTTCTGTTCCAATTAATTATCACAATCTTCCATTGTGCCACTTTATAGCTGCTGTATAGGTGCATATTAAAAAAGCGTTAAATCCATGCGGCATATGGCTTGGTCCATGCCGCTGTCAATATATCAATTCAGCTATATTAAAGTTGCGATAGCTCAAAATTGGAATTGGAGACCTTAACTTTTTAGTTGACGCTTCCACCAGCCACCTCAAACTTCTCTCGAATGTAAGCTCTTACAGATTGCTGAAATGTGGTAACCTATGATGGCATTGAAGGTGCTACACAGCCCCAGTCGCTGCCACCGTGACTCCAACTAACTGGCTGGCTGGTGGTGGTAATGTTGGTGTCAGTGTGTCGTGTTGGTGGTGTTGGGCTTCATTTTTTCTTGAATGTAGTCCGGTGGTATTGGTGACAAGGGGATTCCAAATCAATGTTTGGTAGTTTCAACTTTTTATTTGTTCTCTGTTCTAGGGCAGATTTTTCACCGTATTTACTTTTTCGTTTGCTCGTGCAAATGGTCGGAGACAAAATTGCAGAAAATATCAATTTAGTTTTCCCTTTGCAGGGAAAAAACTATGGATCAGAATACAAGAGGACAGATGTGTGCATTCTTTGTATCGCGAGTTGGATTTTTATGACAAATCCCCAAGGTTGTGGCTTAATTATAGAAGGAGAATTTTGGTTACCAGGGAAGGAAGCAGGCGCAGGAGGAACCACTTTGCCTTAAATTCGTATTAAATTTAGTTACAAATAAAGTCTGTTGTTTAACATTACTGTATAGAACAATGGTGGACAGAGTCCAAATTTAAGTGCCTACTGTAGGCCTAAAAATATAAGGCACCCATTTGAAACACTTTTCTTGAAGCTTTGAACCACAATTGGTCAAATGTTTAAGATGTTGCCAGGTGAATAATAAACATTCCTGTTTGTTTATGTTAGTCAAGTTCTGTATCGTGCTGATGATATGTACGCTTAAAAACATCTGATTTCAAAGCAAAAATAGTGATACAGCAGACATCTCAGAAATTATTCGCCACAAAACGCATTTTAAACCAGAACGACTTAAGAAGTCGACTATAACGTAAACTCGGAGAGTAAATATTTTACAGGTTTCTCTTCATTTTCTTGATAAAGATTTAAAGTGTTTCTGTTTCTGTCTCAGATTTGGAAACCACATAATAATTGAGCAGAAATTTGTATTTTAAATCCTATATCCTTTTTCACTGTTATGTTCATGGCACTTGTATTCATATAGACGTTTTTACACAAGCCAGTTACTTAATTCATTGCGCTTCTATGGTAGGATGAGGGAGTGGTCAGGAGCAATGTAAACTTTTCCAATACAGACGATTTTATAAGGCTTTGGCCCTGACGCTATTGTTGCCTCATACTCTATTTATACTTTGTCATGTAACTGACAAAATTAACACCAATGTGGGACCATTATAACGTGAGGCAGGCATAGGAGACTCTCACAGTGTAAAGGGGAATCGTCTGCATCCTTGCTCATATTGATTGATGCAAAAAGATTGAACATTTTGTTGCAATTAGTATCGTATATCGGAATTAAATTGAAACGAAAGTGTTGATTTCTAGTTCCATGATCGTGAAGCACATCATCTATTGCTTGCAACCGGAAAAAAGCGACCAAATGATGTTGTTGGAAAGGCAAAGGACCTAATTCTCATTTTGGTTTCTTCAATCATCGATTACCTTGTTGCCTGGGTGTCGCAATTCTGGTATACAAATAGGAGTTTGAAAATGTGCATAGCCCATGCCATTATTTCTGGTGATGAGGACATGACAGACCGAGTGTTGTTTTGTCATCAAAGGAAATTAGAAATTGCAATTTTGTGATGTCATGTACTTTTGCTTTCCAATGAGATTTTGCCGACAAAAAAAAAATGCAAAAACAATTTAAAATGAACTTTACACTGTAACTTGCTTAAAAAGAACTTGTAATTGCTTTTCAAACCCGGCAATCGCATTGAGATTGCATCTGACAATGAAACCATAAAATAAAAGGAAAAATCGCCTTAGTGCATGCCCCATGCTTTGCAAATATAGAACGGCCTTACAAGTATCGCTTTGTATTTCGTATCCACTCAATATTATTCAAATGACAATTCGTGATTTGTTGACGAGAAATGTGTTCCATTTTACAGTTTAATTGTCATCTGAGTTGGCACAAACAATGCAAGCGGAAAAAGAATCAAGTTCGTAACATTTTCGTAAATTTAATTACCACTTAATGCAAGCAAAAGTTGCCAACAACTGTAACAGCAACAATAACATCTGTAAACCAGCAAACTAAGTAAACCAGACTTTTGTTTTCCCAACAAAAAAGACGTTACTCGCATTGTTCAGCTTTTCTTTTTCTCAATACGAATGGAAACTTTTTAGCAACTTTCCAGCTCTTCAATTTAGTAACCAAATTGATGATGTTGTGCTGACGCTGATCTACTTTCACTACACACACAAATGTAACAACCGAATAGTAATAAGAACAGGACCTCTATATATATATATATGTGTGTGTGTGTGACAACACAAACAGTACCCTGCGATTGAATTGAGATTGATGTCAAACAATAACTGCTGACAACAGATCAAACTGATTTGTGTAGTAAAAATATATTTGAAAATTTAATCGATTACGACGAAGTCAGGTAGCCACCACTTAATCAATACTGAGATGTATGCGCCTAATTTTAGTCGAGTGTTTATTGGAGGGCCAGTGTATTATGACATAACACAAAACAATGTGATCCAAATATTTGGTTACATTAGGCGTGTTTTCGTTACAACTAGCGACCATGTGGGGCTATATATAATCGTCTTGCTCTAGCGCATTCTAGGTACACACAGGGAAAAGATTAGTTGGAAATCATTTCAGGCATTAGAAGTTCCATGATAAAGCCTATATTTTGATCAGAATTCGTAATTGTCAAACATCAGAATTATTTGTCGATGTTATTGATAGATTAAAAATCGGTCTTACTAAATACAAGTTGCTACTACCGAATTTTAGTTGTATTAGCCAAGTTGAGTATTTCAAAAACCTAATTCACCTGAAATGGAAGATACAACTAATAAAAAGTGCAATATTAGAATTCGTGTTCAAATATTAGTTACTGTAATCATAATTTAGTTACTGTTACAAAAACACTTGTTACAAAGTTATGTATTCGTTTTCTCACAAGAGGCTTTGTTGTTAAAGAGAAACTACGCATATTTGAATGTTATACGAGGACTTTACAGAAAAACTAATATTTTAAACAGAAAGTGATAAACAAAATTGTGAAAAAGCAATAAAGTGTATACGAGCAGATATCAGCCAACGAAGAATACATACTATCATAAATTGAGGTGAAGTGAGACTTTTAAACATAATCGTTGAATATGACGCCACTATTGACGCCTTCAGAAACACATGCAAACAATGGCTTTTATATTTTCGATCAAAAATGGGCACGAAATACGAACCCTGGTTTTAAATAATAATAATTTTGTTATATTTAAATGTAAAATACACAAAAAAAAGTTTTAGTTTTTTCTATAAACTTTATAATGGGTTAAATCATCACCAAATGGTTGTCACTATATTATTTTGTACAACCGAATTAGTTTTTACATTTTTCGTTCATCCAACCAATGGAATATTCACCACTACAGGATAATTTGATTGCTACAACTACATCACGATTGACAGATCACATTTATTTATTGTTGCTGTGGCTTCAACTAAATATTTCAGTTCTTTGGTGGTGATAAAGAACACAATTATTGGTAATCACAACTGAATAATGTGATAGTCCAAGGAACCGTTAAATTTTAGTTGGCTGTAAATATAGTTGTGACAACGAATCTCTTCTCTGTGTGTAGTCATTCTAGCAAATGTTTGGTTTCTTCTTCATATATTTTCACGCACAATCATGAGAATTGCAAGCGGTGACTTCAAGTGCTACTTATTTCATTCCATTTCATTTTAGTAAGTCTATGAACATTTACATTCCTGGCAGACTAACAATCAAGTTAAAATAAGGTTTAAATTACATTTTGTAAAACTGTTTTTAAATTATAGGAAGAGTAAAATCATGAAATGCGTAAATAGTGTTAAAAAGTTTCAAGTATTTAATATCGTTTAATTACCAATACTGTAGTCGTCATGAAGAATCGAGATGAGCCAAGTCAAAAGATGTGTAAGTTGGGCAGAGAAGGGTTTGAACCCACGGTCTTATGTACAGCAGCACTGATGGTAGAAAGAAATAACCTAATTGTTGACATCCTGTGAGAATAAATCACGCCAAGTTATTGAATGAATAAATTAAATAAAAATAAAATAAAATTAATAGGGTTGTACCAAAAAACACCACAACATAAACTAAAAATCGTAAGATATGTCTTGAGGGAAGCTATGGACTAAGTCACTTTCTGTCTTCTACTGAAGCGAGTCGTATTATGCTCGATTTGTATTTACAAATAACAGTTTTGCTTGTGAACGTAATTTATTTCATAGTACTGTACAAGCATTTGATCCTGTTAGTCCGTAACAGTACGAGTATGCTACAGCTACTACTGGTCACTTGAATTTTGGTGCTGTTGTTACATATTTTAAATTATATACTAGTGCAATGCTACAATAGTTGTTTGTGGTATAGTAAGCAGCACACAATGGTCTAGGTATTTTGCATGCCAGTTAACAAAACATAAGAGTACACAAATGGTAGAAACAAAAAAAAACTTAATCTTGTTTACAATTTTATGACAAGTTATGAAATTGAAAGGATTATATTTTACAGAAAAGACAATATTGTCTTTACAGAGAGACAAACTTTGACACAATGAAGGAAACACAAGAACTGCGACAATAAAAACAATGCATATACAAACGACACAGCAAGTTCTCAACCGACTCTCTTTTGCTTTTAACAATCATCCTTAAGGTAGGCAATTCTTTTCTATTTGTAGTTTTGAACACACGTGTTTAGTTTGCTCTTTTCACTTTATTTATTTTGTTTCTAAAACTTTTATTATGAAGTTCAAAGCAAATTTACAACGCCTTCATATCTTCATACAATTTTGTTGTTTCTTTGTTGTGTTAAAAAATTGTCTTCAAATCTTCATACATTAAAATGGTATTAAGATAATAATGTTTTTGTATTTGAGACGTGTAACTAAGAATATAAGATTTACGTTAAGCCTGGAAATAATATTTAAGACCTTGAGAGCAAAAAACGCTTACATAGTATTTTTATAAATACTTAATTGTAGAGAGGATAATGCGTATAAAATTGTTAGTCAGCTAAACAAAAAAAGCTTTAGGTGAATGATAACATGAAGATAAGATATAGATGTGACATTTTAAGGCCTGTTTGTTTAAGATGTTGAAAGATAGTTTGCTGCAATTTCGATTTCAAAAGAATTTTATCGAATATGCATATGATTTTTTTATTTTTTTTGCATATTTTTAAAATCACAAAATCTATATTCATTTTCTCTTGATTATTAATTTCGCGATTTGTTTAATTTCATTTCTGGCATTCTCTGATTAGTAAAGGTGTTAATTCAATGAACCTCCGGTATGAATTCTTCAATATCATTACAGTTTTGAAAGTACTTCCAAGTATAGTTCTATACGACTTGCTATCTTCCAATTAATATCAATCATATGGCTAGTATTCCTACTACATTACATCAAGGGGCTGGGAATTGCTTCTCACAGTCAGTGAGTGGTTGGTTTTCTATTTTAGGAGTCTACAGTTGTACAACGGCTTCGAACGGGAGTTTGAGAAGGGGTTTCGTAATTTTGACGAACTAATTTATTAAGGACCCAAAGGCCGGGAGTTAGACGGACTCCTAATTCTTTTTATTCGATAAATTTTTCGTTACGGAGACTCACTAATTCTTTTCCTAATTCCCGAGTAGAGTGAAAATACGTTGTGCGTTTGTTAAGCTTGAATAAATACTAATTTCTTGATTGATGTTATTTCCTACATCTACATAATTTATCCGAACTACAATAAGAAATATGAATATCATTTGTCTCTTACTATTTTAACGTTTACAATATAGCCTGGCATTTTTCCTATCCCCAAGATATATGATCACAGCAACTGTCATATGTATTTTATGAGTCACGGGCTGGTTACGCAAATGGAAGCTTGTGGGAGCTGTTGGTTATAATATCGTGGCGCATCCCTTCGTCGAAGACATTTAAAAATGAATAGATGGAAGGCGTATGATAAATATTTATTGTCGTAACAACTAAAAGTATAATGATGGGATTATTTGTGTGATATTAATTGCTGTAAGTCTAATAAAAATCCAAAATTAATAGAATTCCCGATAGGTCTTATAACAAACCAACGCATGCCTGTGTGAACTTCTTTTTGCTTGCATATTAGTCTTAACTAATATCTTAAATTTTTTTATTCAAATTCTATAAAGCAGTAAATACGCAATACCAACGACAATCAGAGCGATATATCAAAATGATTTTGATATCTGCTTTGATTGATGATCACGGGTTTCTTGTACGTGTGCACGCCTACGACTTTACTTTCATTGCACTACATAAACATGCACAACAATCTGATGTATCGCGTATTACCGTGCTTTAGGATTTATTATTATTATTTCCCACGAAACTAAAAAATAAATAAATGGTTTCCCATTACATCCCATGAAGGGACCGGGGAGAACTTCTCACAATCACTGAGCTGTGCGCTTTCCAGTTTTCACTCACTGATTGGGACCTACAGTTTTACACCGATTCCGAACGGTATTTTGAGAAGCTTTTTCATGGCTTTATACTCGATAGTGTCGCCATCACTAGGCGAGGTGACCGTCGTCGAAAGAAATTTTAAGGTGGTTGGAGCAGGGATCGAGCCCAGGATCTCCTGTATAAGAGGCGCGCACACTAGCCATTGCACCACCCACGGAACTAGGCGTATGAGTAACCTGACCATGTCTCATACCGCCTTTGATTTAGCTTGTAAACTATATTTTTTAACTTTCAGTTTTCAACAGTCACAAGGAGGATTTCAATCCGAACTGGCAGACGATTGTTTCGAAGTTTGTGAACTTCGTCGTTAGAGGCTTAGTTGTAGACTACTGACATCTGTTCAACTGTGTGGAAGTGTTTGTTGATCTGGTTTCATATTAATATATGATTTATATACTACATAATTATTTTACAGTCGGATGGGTCACAAAGTATTTGAACAGATCTTATAATAAACTAATTTCAAATTACACTGTAGTCGCCGACTTCAAATTCCGGATCAGAGGAAAATGTTCCTTATTGAGTTAGTTAGTTTTTAAGTCTAGAAGAAAAGAATATATTTTAGTAATATAAAATTATATATTATATTAGCTGACCTGGCAGACTTCGCCCTACCCGCAAAAGTATTCAATAATGTCATGACAATTAATAAATTCACACATTTTATATGGGAAAAGTGTGCGTAAAATGTATATGCGTAGTCATTGTTCGATGTTGGTTTTTAGAAGACATCAATGAAAGTAGTCCTTTCCAATGCATGCATTGGTTTGTAAATCGGTTGAGTGGTTCTCGTGTTAAAAAATGATGAACATAGGACAACTTATTTGTACATATATAGATAGATAAAGATTAATAAATCGAAAAATACATAATTTATTTGTAAATCTAAATTAAATAATTTTTAAACTTTACCTTTTATTTATTTAAATGTTAACTCATGTGTTAAAAATAAGAAATTCCAGATTTTTGGGTCACAATCCCGTTTTTCCATCAAAAATAGTTACTCAGGCAACGTATGAGCGATATTATTAATTGGCAAACATGCAGTCGTATAATTGTTTTTATTTGTGTTTTATTGTGTATTTATGTATATATAATTGTTATAAATTAGCGGTACGACAAAACTTATGGTGTTTGTTTTCAGTCTCTAAGGCTGACAGATTTATTAAAGTCCAGGCATTAGTCTATTTCTTGATTTGATAAAATTTTTTTAAATTTGGATTATTTATTTAAAATTTTATTTACAAAATATACTTATACTTATAATACCAAATATACAATTATTTTAAAAAATCCAGCGAAATCCAGTTTTTTTAAAAAGTTATTTATCAATAGCCCGGGTTTCGGAAACCGGAAACCCACCATCAAATTATAAAAAGTTACAACAACGATTGATTACGCTGGATGGAATTTCTGAAACTAGGCATATCCTGTTTTTGATACGTATGTAATAGCAGTATGAGAAAGTTTTCGTTTCTCAAAAATATTGATGTAAGCTGGACGCAACACCATTCCTTCATTGTCTAAATTTTGTTTGTGGGGAACGAATTTTTTGTTTCCGTGCAGGAGTTAAATATTAAAATAAACCACTGTAATATCCAGGGTTTCTCCGTTGTATAGCTATTTCCCTTAACCTTTAAAATATAACTGGGCATGTATATTAAAGTTGTCAAACTATGTTTAAGAAGAAAATTGAATTATTTTAAACTGAACTCCTTATAATAATTTATTAAATAAATTGTGTATTTCTGAATATTAAAATTATCAATAAATATATATATACATACATACATGCATAAATATTAAATTGATTTGTAGAGCTTCAGCTTTATCCTATACTGAATAGAATATAGAATGGTGGCTCTGCGACCGATATAAGTGAGCGGATGAATAAAACCCGTGTTGCACTCCTAAACCTGCACACATCTGGTGCAATAAGATGATATGAAGAAATCCGAATATTCAACTGAAGTTGAAATCAATACTGTTGTACGGTTGTACTACTTGGAGCTTGACGAAGATGACCAGAAATAAGACCCAAAAGTTTATCAATAGTTGTTTGAGGCAAATACCCCATAGCTACTGACCAAACACAAGTTCTAGTTAAGGACTCTGGCAACGCTCCATATACTTAAGCGCCCACATCGGATACTGCTAGAGCGGCACTTGAATGAAATCTTCACGGGTGTCGAAAGCCAGGAAGACTACCAAATGCATGGAGGCGGTGCCTGGAAAAGGAATACAAGCAAAATCGACTATCATGGAACCAAATTAAATCACTTGACAGAGACAGAAATGATTGCAGATAATTCGTTGACGCTGTTTTCTGAAGTACCGTTTATTTAAACTTTTTATTGTAATAATGTTTTATATTGTGATTTTATTTAAATAAATAAAGGACATGTTTATCTAAATTCTGGATTACCCGTGGCACCGCTTTTTACTTATACATGGAAATTGCTTAAAATCTAATAGCATTTATATAAATGCTAAAGTGTTGTGTATGTTTTTCAAAACTTCGCTCTTCAATATTCGTCATTGATTAATGACACATTTACCGATATAATGCTATGTACTACACGATACTTGTTGTTGCCATAAAATGCTGACCACAAATTATTGACCATGGTCGAGATAAAAAACTGATATGAATATGTATGCAGCTGTGACAGTTTTACAACTTTTTTTCTGCCAGTTAAGAACCTGGTGCAATCAGTGACTTTCGATGAATAAAATATGCTAAAGGATCAAACACTCTCCGCTGGTGAGCATGGAGCACAGTGGAGTGGAAATGTTAAGTAGTGGTTGCCGCAACTTCAATTGATGGAATTAATATAACGCATACGCACATACGTTTGCAAGGACGATCGAACATCCGTTCTCGCTGCACGTGTTATGCCACAAATATGGCATGGAAATTATTTATGCAACAAATAAACCACACATTGTGACGATTATGTTGAACCACAAATTATTATTTGCAATTTATTTACTTATTAATTTTGTTCTACATGTACGAGTTGTTTGTTGTATTACATGTAAGTGTGTGTGCGTATTTACATTATTGTTGTAACTTATATAAATTGTTTGGGGTAATGGGGGAATTCCCCTCTGATGCGACAATAATATATATCGTCGTCCATTCATATATCTGTTGTAACTGGACACTTTTCACAATTATCAGCAATTGGTTAAAATTAATTAATTTCAATTAAATTGTTTTGGTTTATTTCAACTGACATAAACATAAATTTGTATTATATTCAAAACGATAAAAACAAATGTCGACATTATTAAATCTTTCCGATATGAAGCGATAATAGTTTTAAATAGCAGCAGAAAAGGGGATATTACAATTATTTATTGTTTCTTTCGAAATATACTCGTAGATCGAAAAGGTACAGGACAATGATTGATCGTCAATGGATATGAATACTGCATATGTAGACTTCTATGTATATAAATGACTACAATGAACTCGTGTTATTGTTAACTATTAAAAACTAAATTATCAACAAATATATTATCAATGAGATAAATTCATTTTAATTTCCATCATTATGTATGTAGTTGATTCGCGAGAGAAACAACAGGCTGCTTTGTTGCAACAACTTAATTTTCGTTCCTGCATCAATTTTATTTAATTTCAATATTGTACAAAACTGCGTTAAACATTAAAAAAAGTAAGTGCACGAAATTTAACCAAATGATGTTTGGTTTATCTGAAGCAACTGCATTACTGTAAGAAACAGAATCATTGCAGCAATGAAATAAATTCATTGCAAGAATGATACTTATTCATTGCCGTAATAAAACTAATTTATTGCAGCAACGAAAGGAATTCATTGCAGCACCGAAACAAATTCGTTGGAATAATGAATTAAATTCATTGCAGCAACAACCATACTTTCATCGCAGTTACGAAAAATTGTAGTTGATGAACACACTTTCGTAGCGGGAATGAAACTGTACGTTGGCTCACTTTCGATGACAAAAGTTGTTGACTGATGAACATTTTTATCCCTGTGACGATGCTTTTCCGTTCAGTGTATCTCAACGGGAACAAGTACGACAATATATTAAGGGCTCAATGGGAGTAGAGCGCAAAGCACCTGTGATGCACATCGTGGTCAATCTCTGGACCCTAGTCAGTAGTACACAAGAGGTGGGATTCTCAAGCACTTGCCACCATACGATAACTCCGTAAATCATTATCGGTCTCACCACTGCTCTATAGAGCTAATAAACAATCCTTGGAGAAAGTTCTCATTTGCAACCTATATGCCTCTAACAGGTGAATCGTCGCCTTTGGCTCGCTGTCCAATATGTTATCTCTACACTGAAAGAAAAACGCTTCGTCGCATGGATGAAACATTTTCATTAATGTTTTTACGTTGTTATAGTGAAAAGTGTCGTATATCCGACAATTTGGTAGTCGCTGCAACGAAAACTTTCATATTTGACTTCTTTGACAATTTTTCATTTCGTTACTGCAACAACTTACTTGTTGTTCCTGCAACAATTTTATTTAATTTGAATTTTGTAGAAAACTGAGTTGAAAATTAAAACAAAGGCATGAGTTTTAAACTACTGATATTAGGTTTATCTCATACTTTTTATAGTTTATATTTATTATTTATCAATTTTGGAGGTTTGTTAAAATTTTTAGTTGACGAAACAAGTTCGTTATTGTAACGAAACTAATTTTTATGATGGTAGAGAGAATAAGTCGAAAAAATGAGCGAGCGTAAAAAAGAAGCCAGCAAGAGAAAATGGCGAGCATGAGTGGTGGGTCACATACACATCTTAAATCAGTTCCATTCCAACAATCGAAAGTGGAATAATTTAAAAAAATTTTTAAGACAGACTAGTTACACTTAGTAATTATGTTTTATTGTGAAATCTAAATTGTGTGAATTTATGTATTTGTTGTGATCGTTTGTGTAACTAGGAAATCTACAAATCGAATAGATAAATAAACAGAATGCAAGGAGCAACACGACAGCAAAGATAGTGATGAACCGATAGCAGAAAATCTACCCCGAAATATCTAACTGAACTTTTGTGTGTGTATGTGCGTGACGGTACAAGTCGCAACAAAATGTTCGTGTTTTTGTGTTTTAATCGTAATTCGGGCGCGCCTGTTTCGTTGCGTTGGTATTTGGATTCGGGCAGTCGAAGTCAAAGAAACAAAGTACGACGAAAATAAACAATAACAATTCAACGTACAGTCAAATTAATCCAATCGAAACTTTAACAAATTTGGTTAAAATAAATAAAAGAGCAGTGGAGGAAAATGTTTACAGAGCGATCACTGGCTTAATGACGGGGAGATTTGGCGCTACAATTGAACAAAACAATGATGTGGTTCTATGTTAAAGGAGTAGAGCATAGGGGAATAGAGCTTATGTTCATGGTAAGTACAGATATAGATATGTACATGTCTTAAATATAAATTTTAACCATAAATTCCTCGTATATGTTTTTAATTTCAGGACCTGAATATGACGGCCACAGTAACACTCAACCCCTCGACTGCCACAATCTTTCATCCGTGTGACGATGATTTTCCGTTCAGTGTAAAACTATGCTTACTGTCCAAAATTATAACCAGGCACTTGACGCACTCTGCAAGCAGAATTTCAGACCCATTCAACGTGGTACGTTCTACGATAGGTATCTTAAGTTTTCCCGTAAATGAGACCAGCTCGGTCTTGACTGAGTATACATTTACTCAATTTTTACCCACCCATCTACACAAAATCTGTCGGCTGCCCTGGAGAACACCCCTTAGGTTACTGGGACACTTGCCTCATATTTGAACACCCGTGTTTTCGAGAGTGACCAGTAAGCGCAAGGTTTCATAGAAATGTGTGCGTCCATTAATATAGAAGCTATACCCATTATGGACATAAATATAACTCTAGTATCCCAACACCATTTACGTATATATCTGAAGTTTATTCACGGAATGTATGAATTTATCATCCAGGGGATCAAAAGATGGACCAGAGCCTGAAATTCCGCTGCTGCTACCAGGTCGGGCCCGGGGGACTTAAGGGGTTGAAGCCCATTTATTCCTGGAGTAACAATGTCAACAACAACTTTTGATTTCTGACGAGCATGCTTACTTATGGCGCATTCCCTTAGGGTCACTTAGATACACTACCGTCGCGTTATCCCGAATCCTGAATATTCTATTGATTCACAGTACAGCATCCATGAGTTTCTCTTGGCCCATATGAGAACATTTTTAGATGGCTTTAGCTCTCTTTTTCCCACGATCCGTAAGGTCTCTAGTCCACCAGGAAGGCGTCTTTTCCTCTTGGCTTCGTTCTGGGGTAAGATATTTATTCCGACTTGTTCAGAGCATTTCTGACCCTGATCGCTACATCTCATATTCATGGATGATTCTGGTACCAAACAACTCTTGCAGACATTTTAGTACAATGTCTAGCCAGTTCTCCATATTCATATTCATATTCATATTCGCATTCACATTCATATTAAATTCATCATCAGACACCAGGAAAAAGTCTCCCCATGTGTCATTATCTGTCACCACCAACTGGTGGATAAACATCTACTCTGATAGCTAGGCTGCTTTAAAATCCCACCAGTTTGTATTAAAGACTATAAGAACTGGCCACAACTGCTGCGCATCGATATCCACCATATATGGAATATTCTAGGAAACCATGGAGCGATTGCAGAGACGAGATGGGGGACTACCTTATATGTTACACTGGATATGGAGCTTGTGGGTATGCTCGCTTCTACATGCCAGCTCATGCTTAAAACTGAATCTGTATCACCGGAAACGGATGGCGAAGTTAAGACCTTAATCGTACACTAAGACATTTATATGGTAGTAGCCGTGAGCACTGGACATTGTTCAATAGACAGACTCGCGTCGTGACTTGAAACCACAGCTCATGATTACTGCGGAAGCTGTGGAGATGAAGAGGAGGACGAGACCTTCGAGCATCTCGTATGGTACTGCCCGGGTAGTAACTGGTTTGCCAGGGACTAATTTACGCCTCTTATTCAGCCACGTTGTGGAATGTCGGTTCCTGTCTTGAACGCCTCTTAACCATACCAGGTCAATGTACAGGTTCAACATTGGGGACGGAATATGACGTCCCGTGGTATCACAATGATCCTTATTAGAATAAGTGTTCCATTATTGCCAACCGTTTGTAGCTAACCTAGTCCCATACTACTGAAAGAGCTTGGTCAAAGCCTTCACTGAAGGTAAAAAGGTAGGTTGTTTTCTCGAGTGGACGTTTCTCTTCCGAATTATAAACATTTATATAATTTAGTGTTTTTTTAACTTTAGAGGTTTTTGATGTGGTAACATCTATACGCGCGCCTCTAGGGCAGTAAACTATCAGTTTAATACATACGCAAGTGTTAGGTTTGTAAGAGTAAATCATCGTTTGTTTGTTCGTTGCTTGGCAGTCGGTATTGAAAGTGATTATTGGGCGATTTTCATATAATTTTCCCACGCGTTTTTCTCCGGAAATTCATAGCCGATTTTATTAATTTTTGGATTAAAAAGCTAGTGCAGGTTTCGACAAAGAGTTTAGGCCAAAAATTAAGGCGATCCGATATCGGCGAGCCGAGATTGAAGTGTTTTAATTTGGAGTATTAATTTGGAGTAATATTAAAAAAGTATTTTATGTTGATCTTCGGTTATATCGTACGAATATAACAATGTATGTATGTACATATGTACAAGTGTCTGTTGCTTTGCATTCTTTGACTTTTGTGGGAATAAAACAAAAAGTATTGAGCAAGAAAATAATGACACATGTGCTTGCACTGGGTCTTTAAATAATTTTAAGTATTAATATTATTTAACTGTAACGTCATCATATGATTGAACGCTGTTTTTTATTTTCCAATGTAACATTTACGAATGTGTTCATAGAAATCGAAGAGGTACCGTGTAGCAAAAAGGTGTTAACACATCGCCCGTGAATTCGAACACTCATTGGATTTTTTTTTGTTAAGGTTTTGGCTATCATGTGATCATTACCAGTTTATCCAAAACCCGTAGTAAATCGCAAACATTTGGTTGCTTTTTCAGCTTCTAACAAGCTGTGCGTTTGCTAATTGTAGTACTCACTGGTCAGGACAAAAAGTTTTACATCGAATCCGAACCGTTAGGCATTGAAACAAAAAGTGGCCACAGCAGGGTTCGAATCGGAATTCTCGTTTATGAGATAAAGTCAGTTATCTATTTGCATTCCCTAGTGTAGTATCTGGCAACACTGATATTAAACAACATTAAAATGTCAAAGTACAATTGCGGAGGGGAGAAGACGTGTGTTTTATTGAATAACTTTACACCTACAAACATGGCTACCCTTTAATCATAAGTAATCTTATTCGTGTTATAAATTTGTTTATTTTTTATTTTTTTTTAATGTTTTCTTTAGTGTTTCATTTTAGAAAAAGAACTGAATTTTCCTACTTTTACTCAACAACTCAATTTAATTTCGAAATAATTAAGAATGTTCAAAACTAATTGATAATTCGAGATTAGAAAAATGATACAACTTTGGAAATTCTGAATCGATTCAAACAACGATAAGCTAATGTTACTTACAACAGAATGCTCTTCAATCGTATGGGCCGCAATCGGAATTTAGTCGAGCAGGAAATATTACAAAATTCAGCAAAGCGAAAACTTAGAATGATAACTCTCAGCCTTTCCCAAAGACTTTTGGCAACGTTTTGTAAAACATGTTTAATTAGGAATGATTAAGTATGAGTAATGATGCGTCTGAATATAAGCAGTTTTTCCATGACATCCTACGAATAAATTCGTATTTCTTTGCGAGAATGTATATTCTGTTATATTTATTTTGTATAACAATTGTATTTCGGGTCCAAAGTTCCCAGAACATGGAATTGTTTAAAGAAATTCGAAAAAATGTTTTGTTTTTCATAAAATTAGAATTTGACAGAGTTAATGATGTATGGATAATAGACCGACTCACAAAAAAAGTTTCTTTTATCCACCCTTCCTTTATCGTTTGTTTTATAATGATTCCCAAAATATTTCGTGTCTAGCATTAAGATCCCGTGAGCTGGATTATTTTCATAAATGGTAATTTTTTAATTTTTCAGAGAATTTTGTACGTTAGCTCTAGACAATGTATACAGTATTGGTATCATATGAAAGCCGTTTTTAAGGCGCATCCAACGGTGTATAGAACATGCCAAAGCATGTCCTGACACATCCTTTTTCCAGGGATATTCTTCAAGAAAATTAAATTTTTATGTTTTCTGTACGTATATTTGTTTGATTTAAGTGTCACATTGAAGTAGTTTAAGCTTTAGTCGATTTAAGAAAATACGTATTTCACCTTTTTCTGAAATTCGCACTAGTTCGTGTGTTACCAAAATTTCAATACGGTGGGAACACTACCTTCTAAACAGGACAAAATGGGTATAAAATCTTTTCTTTGACAGGGATATCATTGTTGTATGAATATACTGCTTTTATTTGTAATAGATTTTCCAACGAGGTCGGGCCAACATTTTGAATATTTAGAATTACGCCCATCTTACATTTAAATAAGAAAAACCTCCGTACTTACAACTTAAAAATGCGTTTTTGTAGAATATCCCTGAAAAAGCGATGTGTCAGGACATGTTTTATATATAAGTATTTTATGCTGTTTTAAGCACCATATTTCGTTTAGGGGCCTATTTATTTTTTTCGGGACACCTTAATATGAAAAGTGCTTAGAATTCATGTGTTCGACGAACTTCTTTAAATAAGTGTAAAATTCTGACAAACATAATGAATTCAACACAAATAATACATTTTTTCCAACGTTTTTGTAATTAAACTTATAATTGTTTTTAAATAAACATAACAACAATGACAATATGTATTCATCTTATCCCAGTATAAGCATGGATTGAAACACATACATACATATGTATACTAAAGTAGTCTGTGTATAGACATTTACAATACATATTAATAAGTTACACGCACTTTGGACACAACTACAACAAGTGTTTTGTGAAACCACTACACTGCACTCAATTTATTGGAAAATATGCCAAAATGTAGTTGTATTTGTGTTGTTATTTTGACATTTAACAACTGCAGAGGAAACAATTAAAAAGATATAATTTATATTTGCAGAGTCCACACAATGGAACATTATGATCATCTGAATATTAATAACACAACAACAGACACGGTTTCGACTTCTTAGATGTAATAAAATATTTAAAACCAAAAATTATGATTGTTTATTCTCACCACAGTTACACAGAGTGTGATAAAAACATCAACAAGAACAACAATACACCCGAATATTTGCTGAACATTTACAAATGTCTGTAAATTTGCTAGAAGACATGTGTCCTTTGGCCGGAACTAAGGGATACAGTAGATTAAACAGACACCAGGAGGAGGCAGCATTTTCGAAGTGTTGAAGTATAAACAAAAACAAATCAAGTGTTTTTTTCTTTATCTGAAAAGAATTATGGTTAATAAACACAAAAATACAATTAAGGACACAAATTAAAAATGTGTGAGAAGGATAAGTATATAAATAACAGTATGCAAATAAAGCTTAATGTATGTGTATGTGTGTAAGGGTGTCCAGAAGTTTGGTAAATCATAAATTTATTAAATTTCAAGTAAATTTATGAAGCACTAATTTATTTGGAATCTCAAGGATCCGAGGAAATGTGATGCCCACATTATCCATTCGGTTGTACCTAATCGTTTAGTAATTGAATTGGTTTTAATGAATTAATACAAATGAGTTGATTAGCAGCCGACTGATGAAACTATATGAAACAAAAGCTGGAAGGGGATCAAAAAAAAGTTTGGGGCTCCGTTAAAAAAGTTGTTGTGTATTTTAATATACAACTTGTAAGAAGCTGGCAAGATTTAGAAGCTTTAATTGTAATTGTGTTGCAATCTTGAAATCTTCTAAAGTGGAACTGTAACTGGGTAGATAACTGAAGTCAGTAATACTACTACCTAGCCCAGGAAAAGGAAGAATTAGGACCCAAAGGAAACGGACCCACTTGTCTGAAGTCGTAGGCAGCCACGAATATTGTACCGAATGCCGGCAAAGTGCCGTATCCCTCGCGAATGTTTCACATATCGCATCCTAACTACAAAATTTTAAAATTGGGAATTTTAACTTCAGTACAGTAACAAAATGACCATTTCTGTTTGCTGCTAAAATCTGTCGTCATTTTGTCTTCGCTTTCCTCAAAGAAATCGCACATGATTATGCCTATTATTGAAAATTTTTATACATTTTGAGACTTCATAAAATAAGTTATGACCTTCTACTGAAAATTTCTAAATTTTGAGGTACGGCTCTTTTGTAGATACCCATATTGCTCATACAAAACATGATGCTTATATCTTTTTTTGAAATTAAGATCATCCCGGTGCACTGTTACAATGTATCAAATAAAGCAAAAACCTACCAAGATCTCCCAGGTCGGAGCAGTGGAATAGTGCGTAATCTTAATGTTAGTTGGTGGGCCATGCACAATTTGGAACTTAATTTAGGCATTTGTGAACGAATCTGGGCATCGTTCAAATGGCTTCCACAACTTGTTTTACAGTACCGCATTCGATCTACGCAATTTTTCAGAACATTTTTTGAACGACAAAGTCAATTTTGTATTTAAAAGCCTCAATGGTCGAAGTGTGGGTTTTCCGAGCCCCAAGTGGGGCAGTTTGGGCTCATTAACATAGCCCAAGACGTAAAATGAACGTCATCGGAAATGAATAATTTTTCACCAAAAATTACGTGTCACTTCATAAACGTCAAATTGGTCATCTGCTTCGAAATAACGGGGGTTCAAACTCCAAATTTTACATAACCAACTATTTATTTAGAACCACTCTTTCATTGATGCTGAAAGGACATATACATTTCATTTCACCTGAACTTACTTTATTCAGTATTTCAAATCTTAATCTAACGAAAACTTATAAAATTATTATGATATAAAACTAATTATAGTAACAAAAAATTAATTTATTTTCTAAATTTATAATAAGTAATAAATAATAGATTAATGGTTTCGACAAGCAGAACAGCCACCCGCTTGGAGGAAATGATGCACAGTGAATACCGATATAGTTACGAGGAAGTGGTCGATCTAATTTTCTTTGGATCTTCCGTAAACAAAGCCAATACTGTCAGCCTGGAAATGAAACTGAGAATTGTGCTTGCAAACGGCTGTTATTTCGTGCTAAGGAAGCACTTCAGAGACCCTCTCTTGAGAAACAAAGATTCAACTCTTTCAGACTCTCATCCAACCTGTCTTGCTTTTTAGCGCAGAATCAAGAGTCATACCGCATGCTGATGCAATACCATTGGGAGTCTGCGAGAGTAAAATATTGCGAAGAAAAATATATGATCCTCTAATAGAAAACGGCGAGTATCGACAACGTATGAACCACAAGCTGATTAGACTGTGCCCCAAACTAACTAACACGTTTTCGCTAGCTAGGCCGTGTCAGTAGAATGGATCAGAATGAACCAGTGCGAAATGGACTTAGTCAATAAAGAATACCTCCGAATATCTTGGTGCTATCTACACGCTTAAAAAAAACCTTCCACTGAAACATATTCTCCCAAATGTATTCAGCACGAACTATGTATATATTTGAAACACACTTCAAACATTCATATATTTGCAAGTCCCGAACTCACTTGTATTTTAATGCAAACAGTAGCATGTTTACTAGCAAACATGAATGTTTTTACGTGGAAGCGTATCTATTCTTCGCAGGTTTCCCCCAAGCCTTCATATACTTACGTGGAAACATATGCATATTTCCTCCCAAACATAATAATATTTGGAAACGAATTATTCTTTGATTTGAATATTCGTATATATGTATTATTTGTTATAATTAATTTTATCTAATAAATCCACATTTATAAATAATTAATACAAAAAATTAAAAGATTTTTTAATTTTACATTTAATTAATTTTACATTCACTGCAAATGCATTATATGCTTGTTTTTCATTAAATGAGAATCTGCTGGACTGTTGCTTCTCTGTTCTATATTGCCTCTCACGTTTTTGTTTTAAGAAGGTTTCAACTATGGATTGGTTATCACTATGCGTTGGTACATAAACAATATATTTATATAGAAATCTAGTTCATGGAAACCAAGCGTGAATTAATTACTTGTGTTTTTTTATTATATTTATTTTCATATTATATTTATTTTCTCAGGAAAGGCTCGGATAGACAAAGGGCTTCACGTTCTCGATCTTTCCTCAAAATCGTTTCTCAGTTTGGTAGAACACACTCGGATATACGAAACACATACACAAAAACCAAAGCCACATCACAAACCATTTGAGCGTCAGAGACTTTGTTTATTCTTTTTTCACTGATAAAGGGCTTTTGTTATCCTCTGTCCGATGAACCATTGACGACTGAATCCATGAAACTAAAACGCAATACATTAGCCCAAATAAGAAACACTGACTTCCTCTGCAATTTACACGCATATTCAAGAATATTTATGAATACCTGAGTGAAAGACTAATGCAAAAATACGGATGCACACTTTTAGTCTCTTGCTACCGAGAGAGCATAAACAGCGCAACAAACACAGCTGTATTTACATCACAACACATATTTATTTTGGTGGCAAACACATATATTATAACATATTAATTATTGTGTCTCAAACGTGCAATATTGAATGTTAAACATAGTGCGTTTGCACACAAGTATATTATTTTTACACAAGCTCCAAACACACGTTATATTTGCACCAAAACAACAAAAACATACAGGGTTTTCATCGTGTACTGGAAGAGTAAAGCTAAAAATCGAACAGGTTGGTGAAACAGGTTGTCCTCATTTAGTAAATCCCTTGACCCCTCTGGTTCGTTTGATGCCTCCTGAGTAAGTAAGTAACAAATAATATAAATAGTGACAATTAATCACTCTGCACAATAGGAGTCTTCCGTTAGTGCCAAGTATGAATACACACTGCGGTGGCTAAACGGATTAGACGCTGCTGAAGATGATGCTTTACAAGCATCGAAACGATCGTCCAGTGAATGTGTATTAGAAACCCACCCACGGCATTTACGATTTTTTACTAACGGGAAGAGGTATGATTAAAAAATAATTCGATGCGAAGACAATGATAATTAATAATATACATAATTGAGCTAATTGGGTATCTAATCATTCGCTCGGTTTTCATAATGTTATACAACTACTCCGTCGGTCGGTGGTACAATGGTGGTGCTAGTGTGCGCGGCTCTTGCTCATGAGAACCAGCGTTCGATCCCTGGTCTGACCATCTCGCTTAGTGATGGCGATACTATCGAGTACTTAGCCATGAAAACGATTCTCAAACTACCGTTCGGAACCGGTGTAATACTGTAGGACCCATTTAGTGGGTGAAAACTTAGATAACACACAGCTGACTGATTGTGAGAAGCTCTCCCCAGTCCCATCATGGGATGTAATGGGAAATGGCTTTTTTATACGACTACTCCTATGGAAGCGACTGATATGTAAATGATGCATCTTGCAGAAAAAGCTATTCAAATTCTTTTTATACTGGAACTTTCTTATTTTTTATTTTTCTGTGGCCGCAACTGAATTCGGGAAATAAGGAACACTCTATTAACACATATAAATGTACAACTTGAGATGAAAATTAAAATGAAATAAATTGAAAATTAATTTTAATGTATTTTCATTAAAAATTATTGTTTATACATATAAACCAATTATTTCGTATGTGTGTTTACATAAATGTGCATGTGTTTGTGAGCCTGTGCGTTTTTGTGTAGGGAATTTTAATATTAAATTTGTTTATTTACATGAAGTCACAAACACAAATACACACTTGGTTGCATACACTCATGCACACGTACATGTAGCTGTGTAAATTGTATGGTGCATGTATTCTCACCACAAATACATGACCACATACATACTTTTTGGTTTTCAAAGTGGTCACACAAGCGTATATAATGTCCACCACGCATTTCCATTACCAATCTGGAAGCGGAACGATGGCCAAACAAACAGCACGAGATTTCCCACTCTCACCAATGCCTGCCGCTGAGGCGGAATTTAAGTACTGTGACTGTAAAGTGTCCTGGTATTGTATTTCTAGCACTGTCCACGCCGACATTTGTCACAACATGGAAAAGGGCAATTCTCTCCAAGCAGAACCAACCAAAAGTATATATATTACGTCGACACCAACTTCAGTTACACACGAATGAATTTGATATTGCAATAATGAGATTTCTTTCCGTTCTCGTTGAATTTGCAAGAGCAGAAGGAGAAAAAGAAAAAAAAAACACTTTTTCAAAGTTTCCCTGGTCTAGAAGTTACGAAGTGTGCAGACAGACAGTTTTTGTGTCCGAATATTGACGATTTAAATTTTCAGCTTGGGTGCATAATGTCAAAGGAATCGCATTGAATAACACTTAATCAAACGAAATGGCCAAGTGCGCAATAGCATTAAATGTGTGGAAGTGTGCGTCTGGTTAAGTGAAACAAAATAGGATTACATTGGAAGAAAACTATTGCGTCTAGAAAACTAAAGTCAGGGATAGTATAATAACTTTATTTTCGAGGCACATTGGACGAATGAATTAGTGATGGGGTTTAGTTACAACTATTTTTTGATAGTAATCATGTAGTGCATCCTACGACAATTTTAATGACATTTATAATTACCGTAGTATTTGTGCAGATTATTTGTGGAGAACATGGTTGAATTTTGCAAATTTTATGAAATGCAAAAATCACTCAAATCTAGGGCTAAACATTAGAATTGACCAGTCGGCCATTTTGCATGATATAACGATACAAAAAAATCAAATATGCTAATTTTATTTAAACTTAATATAGATCATAAGTCCTGCATGAAGTGCAGTATCAAACAGTGATATAGCTGACCAGTTTGTTTCAGATTTAAATATTCCAATTAAGTAATCAACTCATACCGTTGGGTTGTTTGACCAGTGGTGGCGTATCTAAAACTAATTAATGTTTCACTAATACTTAATTGAATTTGCTACGAAGGATCCAATGCATACAACAAACCCATGTTTAAAACCAGCATATCGCTCATAACCGTGTAATTGTTTTTCACACACACACACACTCCCAGAAACACACTTCGATGTTACTCACATTATTAACATTTACGCGTTGCTATGATGTAAACTTAACCATCTAATAAGAAGATGCTGTAAACAAAGACCTAATGAAACTGCATCACAAGCGAACTTGCCACCATTAACAGTCAACTACGTACACCAAAGTACGTTCACGTGTAACACGTCAGTATTGCTGAATGTACGAGTTGCATGCAACAGCAATTTCTGTGGCTAATAAAATCGAAATGAGGTTAAATACACAAACACTTAAACATAATATTATCTTCATCTATCAAAGTTTGACAAAAGAACTTATCTCAAAATTTGGAAAATCAGATGGGTTCGGAAAATTTAAAAAATACACATTACTTTATGCTGCATCAGAGTGTCGAAGATATACATAAGTACTTTACATAGTAACGTTCAACACCTACTTAGTGATAAGGATGGAATGGAAACTAGTCCAACTTTCAATTGAATTTTGCAGAACTCTTACTTTGCTAACCGCGAGATAAGCTGTTTCGTATATTGGCTATATGATGCTAGTTAGTGATATAAAATTCAATGGTTACTTTTAAGAGGTCAGTAGTGCAGGAGGTAATAGTTGCAAAAGGTCTCAGTAAATTTGTGTAGCCCGAAAAGACCCATTAATAATTCTTCAAACACACTGGCTACAAAAGTATGGGAACGATGGCTCTGAATCAAAAAATATAAAATATTTACAACCATCTTTATTTTTATTCGTAAAATTAAAAATTTTTTCAGTTGATAAAAAATAAAATGAGTTTTAAATCAATTTTATTTCAAGTTCAATAATAAACCATGAAGTTTCCAATCTATTTTGTTGCACGCAATGAAAATATCACTGTAAAATAAGTCACAAGTATAAGTCCCAACATAAATTACACACTGCGGTAAACGGAATTGTACTAAAATTAGCAGAATACATTTCTAAGTTGTTTCAAGTCATGGTATAAATCTTTAGAAATTGGAGCAAGGATACATGTGCCCTCAAAATATCCTTTGCAAGGAAGTGTTTATAAAGTATACATATATTACACAATAACTTTGAAATGCACTATATGTTTTACTTCTTGAAGCATTTATATATTCGCATTCAAATTTTTCTGAACTCAAAATAAGTAGATTCTCTAAATTAGGGTTTTCAAAAATCTATTTTTAAGCTTGACAGAGGTTTTCGTGCAAATTTCTGTACTGGATGTAAACTAATATCGTTCAAATCTGCTCCTATCCGCAGTTGGAATTTATTAAAGGAACTTACTTATAGCTAACAACCAAAAAAGAACTTATATTTGGATTACACAGGCGAAGTAAAGCAATGAGTTTAATGAACACGTGTTTCTTCTTGTACACAAAATTTGCCCTAGCGGTACATTTCATGTGAGTAATATTTGTTCCTAAAAACAGTGTCGCCATATTGAAATCATATTGCTCTAACAAATCGAATGCATATGTGACCATCATTTATGACAAAAATTTCAACTGAAACCCTTAGAAGACCATGTATATTTAAATGGTTTTAAGCCATCGTAACACGACGAAACCCCATATCTCTGAAACGATATAATAGAACTAAAAAATATTTTAAACACATTCTAACTAAGCGGTTTTCCTTCGAATCATGTTTTATTGTGTTAGCAACTCTAACATCGAGTCAAAGCATTGTTGGTTGCGCTGACGACACTGTGCGTTATGAAATGTGAAGCGGAAGTTTTTAACCAAAAATTGTGCGATTTTTGTTCAATGTGTTTTGAAAACTGTATGTGTCCCACTGTCAAACATACAATGCGAGTGCTTTCGTCAATAGCAAGGGTATATATTTCCCCATTTGGGGTCTTTTTTCCATCTATCTTCTGTTTCATTTTATTGGGACTAATTTATTTTTGTTAGTTGATAAATTATAATTACGTTTCTTTTGGGTCTTATTTTATTGGGATGCATTTAATTTTTAGCACTGGAAAATCTTTAAAATTTGTGGATGTTATTTGATGTTTTAACTAAAAAACTCCAAATTACGAAGCCCTAAACAATCTTTTACTTCGGAGTTTTGTTAGGCGAAATTGTGAAATTCAAATCTTTTTGTTTGCAAAAAACATGTTTTTCAAAAAAGTTGGCGTAGCAAAAAAGAGCAATCCCCTCTCTTGCCCCTTCTCTTGGAAAAGTGGTATTGTCATAGTGCTCCTACTACAAAAGATGCATAATGCAAAATTACCAAGCACAAGTTGGGAAGAAAGGATTAGTCGTTTTTACTAACAAAAGTAGTTGGACTAGAATTTATTTAGTATAATATTAATATATAAAATTTAGTATAACATTAACATAGTGGTATTAAAATTATATAAATGTCATAATATATTACTCCAAAAAAAGTTTTCAGTCGAATTTAGGTTTATGGGTCTTTTTGGGACGAAGCTTTATACTAAGAGTTCCCCAAAAACTGGTACTTTCATTTTTGGAAACAGTGTCCATACAACATCTGAAAACAGAGAGGATTTTGGTGTAGTGAATAGTAGAGGGAAGAATTGGCAATTTGTAAGCAAAAATATGGATTTTACACAATTTAGAGCATTTTTCTTGAATTGAAATTTGGGAGGTTGCCTCTGAAAAATGGCGATAACTCCCTGATTTTGCACCCTACCGAAATGTCGAATAACGCCAAATGTGTGGAGAAAATGACGCTTTAAAAAAACTTGAAGCAAGCAAAAATGCTACACTAAGTTTTTAAAAAAAACATGTTTTTGCAAAAAAAAAATTTGAAATTATTTTTTTCAAAAATTTATTTTTAAAGCTAAGTTACTTATGAACATTCTTGGAAAATTTCTAAAGTCTAGCGTTTATAGAGTTATTTGAAAATAAAGAAAACCTTACTGATTCCTTTGAAAGCATATAAAACCCACAAAAAATTCAAATTTTGAGGTTGACCTTTTCTTGGCATAGGCTTACTTTCCACCAAATTTCATCAAAATCGGTGAAAATATTTTTTACCCTTGGACTACCCCATATATAAAAGCATATTCGATATTTTAAATTTTATTATTCCCTGCTGAACTAATTTTTCGATCACTTGGTATAGGGAGCTAACAAATTTTATACAGCTTCCCGTACAAAGTGGAAGAGAATTAATTTAGCAGTTGATAAAAAACACGCCCCTTGTGTTTAAGTATATTTCGACCAGCTAATGCAAGAATAATGCATTTATTTGTTTTTGATGTGTTAACATCTATAGGCACGGTTAGGACAATCTATCAAAGTGAGCACATACAAACATCATCATCATACGTGGTTGTTGTAAAACAATTGTCTCTGCCTGAAAATAAGTATGATGGTATGGATGTAGCTATTATATTGAAACATTCTATAAAAAGAATAAGACTGGTTTCCGATAAAGAGTGCAATAAGTTCTCTATACTATTCAATACTTTTTGTCGTCGCTCTGTTTATGACAAAACAAAAACAATTATTTCGGTGAGCTAAATATTGCTGTATTTATTTTATTAATATTACATCTAATGTTAAAGCAGATGTAAGAATAAAGAAAGTGCAATAACAAAAGAGCCATCAGCACAAAACAATTTTTTTTTTATTTTCCAATGTAACATTTACTAATGTGTTCATAGAAATCGAACAGGTACCGTGTAACAAAAAGGTGTGAACACATCGCCCGTGAGTTCGAATACTCATTGATTTTTTTTATATAATTTATATCTTCAGCAATGTACTAAATACAAGGACTACAACGCCTCAAACCTGTGTGATTTTAATCTCTTCTCCATATAAAAAAATCTGTTTATTTATTCCCTGCTAGTTAGAATTTATTTTGTGGTACCGAATACATTGTACGACTGAGAAAACCTGATCCGTTACTTGTTATTAGTAAGCAATTTGTACATCACTATTATCACTTGTCAGTCATAACTCATTATCTAACAAGTCTGCCAATTATGACCGTATCCAAGGTTGATGGTGGAGTAATTAAGGCAAGGCGAAGTAATTACGGTTAATAACTTAGATTGCATCGCGCTACAAGTGATTTATTAAGTATCGTGAATTTGTATCGATGATCGTAAACACAACACATGATGAGTACTTTTCAAAATCGCGTCTGCTGTCAAACATGAACAAAGGGCCTTATATTATCTAAATAAAATTTAGCTCCTGACCAAATTATTGTAGTTGTGAGTGTGGAAATGCATAAAAAGTTGTTAATCCCGTTCACGTTGACTGACAATGGAAATGTGTGCGTTTGCACGTAGATATCGGTTAGATGTTGATGTTCTCATAGCAGATATTCATTGATGGTATCAGTTGCAAACATTTGGTTTAATTATGAAATTATCCTAGGCAACTGTATTCTTGAATCTATACGAATTCCAGATTGGATATTGGAATACTTAATAATTAATATTGAATTTAATACATTTGTATTTTGAGATAAATAAATACTTAACATCGTATTGTCTTTCCATATTGTCTTTCAGAATACTCTCTATTAGGATTAGTGCACTTTGGCATGCGTTCGAACCAATATTCGAATCACGTTTTCCATTCCGCACGAAGCAACTCCCAAACCATGGTTTTTGAGTGCATCAACCATCCTCTACTTCAGGAGTCGTTAATTGTTACCTTCCAATTTTTCTTGATGTGGGAGACTAAAACGAAGTTATTGGTCACCAAGCCAGGTTAGCGGATGAAGAATATCACTTATTTGAGCCCAATGGGGGGGCCTCGCATAGTCGTGGTGGATCCATTCTGGATCCAATGCAGGCACACTAATGGTGGTGTATGACCCTTCATAAAAAGACTGTTAACTATCAGCAACAAGGAGTTTCACATGGAGATTAAATGTAGAATAACGGAAATTCTTTGGAAAAACTAATTCCCATCCGGGACTATGACAGGGTTACTGTATTGAAAGAGGTCTAAGGGAGAAAGTTCGATCTACTAGACGAAGTCTAGGTCGGCATTACAATTACGAAACTGAAGACTCGACTATCGCCCAACAGGTCAGATTTAAGGGTTACGGATTTAAGGGTTATAAGCCTATGAAATAAAAAACAGCATTGTCAGCCCACTGTGTCACGACGGGCTATACCACTAACTTTGACGACGTTGATATTTTGGTAGAGGAAAACAAGTGATCCTGATGATTTGCTATCTCTCTCTCTCAGAGAAAAGACTCAATGACAATAACGATACTGACCCAGGCGCTGAAATATGTCGACACACAATAAACAAACACGGGTAGAAATACTTAAGTTGAAGAATGATTTTTTTTGTGGTTTATTTGGGTCCGCCAAATAACTTTTTTTTTTGAAAATGCTATAAAAAAAAACTACTGAATATTGTCTCAAATTTCTTTTTTATTTGAAAGTACAATCCTTCCGGTTAATAATGGAAAATAATTTCATTCAAATGGCTGCCTCGGCAGGCCATGTAGTAGCCTGCACGATCGGTCCAATTTTTAAGCACATTATCGATTGTGTGCAGCTGTATTTCACCAATAGCTTCACGAATATTGTCCTTTAAAGCGTCAATTGTCTCTGGCTTGTCGGCGTAACACTTATCTTTGAGAGCACCCCACAAATAATAGTCCAACGGTGTCAAATCGCAGCTCCGAGGTGGCCAAACGACATCAGCTCTGCGGCTGATAATGCGATCTTCAAAAACAGGGCGAAAAACATCGAGTGTAGCTTCTGCTGTGTGACAGGTAGCGCCGTCCTGTTGAAACCAAATGTTGCTAATATCCTCCTCTTCAATGTTTGTGAACAAAAATTCGTTCAACATAGCCCGATAACGATCACCATTGACTGTAACGGCCACTCCTTGCTCATTTTCGAAGAAAAATGGCCCAGTTATGCCTCTGGAGCAAAATCCGCACCAAACAGTGACTAGTTTTGGGTGTATCGGCTTTTCAATGTATGCGTGCGAGTTTTCTGTGCCCCAAATGCGACAATTTTGCTTGTTTACATACCCGCCAAGATCAAAATGAGCTTCATCTGAAAATATGATTTTTTTTGGCAAAATCGGCATCTTCTGTAAGTCGATCGCAGGCCCACTTACCATGATTTTCAAAGTAATGTCACAATATTTCCCAGCGTTGTTCAAGCGTATACACAACCATATTCGTTCAGCGGAAGGATAAAACTAATTATCTGTCAAATCAGACATGAGCTACCATTCACGAAATAAGCACAAGTTGAAAAAAAACGTTAGATGGCGGACCCGTTATTATTAATTGCTTTAATGATCAAGATGTTATTAATGGTGACAAGTTTCTTATTTAGAAACTTGAGGATGATTAGCGACGCTAATCGAAATTTTGGGAAAATTCTAATAAATCTTGAAAAACAGTTATATCCGCCTGAATTTTAATTTTCTGTCCTCATGCCCAACTAAATCAACAACAATCAAAGTAAAGGTCAACAATCGGTCTCATAACTGACTGATTTTTTCTGTTTGAAATGTTAACTATCTGTCAGTATCCAGACTGAATCACTTTAGGCTTGAAAAACGGTGGGAAATATTAAATATATGGCAAACTCTAATCGGACATCGAGTTTGGGAGAAAGATCATCTCTCTGACGAGGCTCATTTTCGTCTAGGCGGCAATGACAACAAACGAAATTGCCACATCTGGGGATCGAAAAACCCCCAGGTCATTGTCGAGAAGCCAACGAAACCACATAGAGTGATAGTTTGGTGTGGATTTTGGATTGGTGCCATCATTGTCCCATTTTGTCGAAAATGCTGCTGAAAACGCCATTCTAGTCAGTGTTAAGCGCAACAGATCCATACTTACGGACATTTTATTGGCTGAAGTGAAAGATATGAACCTAGATATTCTTTGGATTCAGCGGATGGCGCACCAAGTCACACATCACTTCAAACAATCGCTTATTTGCGCACTAATTACGATTTCGTTTCTGATAAAAAATTAAAAATTTGTTCTACCCTGAGTCCTAAAAGATCCTTTTTGTTTTCGTTTGTGATAAAACTTTTGTGGTCTTTTCTGGCAATGTTGCTCTCAAAACGTACAAAAATGTTGAACTTTTAGCCCTCTGAGCGAGTCACGGGGGAGAATGTTGCTCTATAAAATGCCTGAATTTCTGTGATTTGGTACGGTAAACATAGTAGTAAACATAGTAGTTGGGTGGGAACAAAAACAAATACCAATGGTTTTAGTACTTTCTCCACCAGTGTGTACGAAGGGTCGCTTAAAATGGCTTAATATCACGGTTGGAACGAAGTTCCATTCACTATATATTATGTAATAGTTAGTTCTAACACACCTAAGGCGCCCGTTGAAAAATACGATAATTTCAATGGATCTAGTTGTAAGAAAAGATACTTCTTGTAAAATGATAAACTTTTTTTAAGAACAATTTTCGGAACGAAGTTCCTTATCGCACGTTGCGGCTAAATGAAAAATTTTTAAACAACTTTTTTTTAACTACTTTATTACAAACCATTATTATCGACTATATTGGGTACTTTTGGTTCGGTTTGGTTTAAAGGGAATTTTTTCTAGGTGGAGCCTGTGTATTACATATTGTAGTTTGAATCCAATAAAAAGTAAACTTAGAAAAGCCAAAGTGCAAGACTGGAAAATCCATGAAACACAACCCTCAGCATGGAATTACATTTGGTTTGTGTCCAGACTAACAGATTTCTTTTTTAATTGGAAATTTTGTAGGTGGAGACTGTTTATTACGTATTGTAGTTTGAACTGAATAAAAAGTAAATTTAGAAAAGCCAAAGTGAAAGAAGTTTAAAAAATAACATCATAAAGAAGAACATTTGCTTATAAAAGTACATTTTCTTACAAAAAGTACCTTTTCATGAAAAAAGTAATTTTTTTAATAAGTATCTTCTCTTAAAACAGTACATTATCTTACAACAAATTGCCTTTTCATAAAAAACTACACTTCCTTTAAAGAACACCTTTTTTGTAAACCAAAACAACTTTTCTTGAGATAAGTATCTACTCTTAAAATTGTATCTGTTCCTTCGTAAAAAAAATTGTTGCCTGTAAAGTCGGTTTTACGGGCGAAGATTTTACGTGACAACGTCTTTTTCTCGGTAGAATATTTATTGATATGAATATAATTAAATTGCACAATAGGAGTGCAATGAACTCACTTGCCCAATGAGTGTTAGAACTCACGGGCGATGTTTTAACATTTATTGAAACTTATGGTTTAGGAAAATAGAAGTAATTTCAACACCATCTAGGTACCTGTGCGATTTCTATGAACACATTATCAAATGTGACATTATAAACAATAAACATATCCTTTATTATAAAATATAAACATTTCTTTTATTATAAAAAATAAACATTTCTTTTATTAAAAACAAAAGAAAATAATTTACTAACCAAAAAGTATTTCAATTCATCATATTCGCATATCGTTTTTAAAGCCGACCGCAGCTCTCTGTTTCGTTTTGGCTACCTAATTCATATGAAAATTTCTACACACAAACATACACTACACATATCATAAAGCCAAAAAACAAAAAACAAAAAATAATACCTTATCCAATGCAGACTGATCTAAATCAGCGATGGGCACACGCATACAACTACAAATTAATTTGTGTATTTATGTTAGTGAGAAGAACGAGAAAGAGAAACCTTATGGTCATTAAACGACGAAAAAAGTTGTGTGTGCTCTCATTTAAACAACAACAGAGATGAGTCAGGGAGAAATTATAGTTTATATTGCATTTCATGATTTACGTGTTTCAGTTTTCGATCAAGCGAGCGATACGTCCTGACTCAATGAAAAACAAACAACGACTGAATCAAATAAATAGTTGAAGCTCTCATGCACAGGCCCTGTGTGTTGGCAGAGAAGTAAGCAGCGCACGCGGCATGTGCGCTGCGCCCACCGCTGATCTAAATCAATATTCATACACACGCACATATATACGCACATACATACTTGCTCAGTCGTCATATATATGATGTGCCAAAAAACAAAAACACTCACACCACCGACCAACAGCCACTAGAAGCCAGCAAAGCAAATCGTTTCTGGCACACAAGTAAACACATTGCGTTTACTTGTGTTCGGTGACTCATCGTAACGTTACCGGGCGTTACACTTTTTCATAAGTGACTCCCAGCCGCAACCTAATTTAAGACGTTGTCACGTCAAAAAAGCTTTTCTTCAAAAAAAAAAATACCTTCTCTTACAAAAAATACATTTTCTTACAAAAATTCCTTTTCTTAAAAGTACCATTTCTTAAAAATAAAGTACAACCTTTTCTTTTGTTTTCTTGAGATAAGTAGCCTTCCTGAAACTAAGTAAATTTTTTTAAAAATAACCTTATCCTAAAAAGAGTACCACTTCTTTAAAAAGTACCTGTTTTTAAAAAAGTATTTTTCGTAAATAAATTCATACTCTTAGAGTTTTTCTTAGCTTAGTGACGGCGACACTATCGAGTATTCAGCCATGAAAAAGCTCCTCAAAATATCTTCCGGAACCGGTGTAACACTGTAGGACCCAATCAGTGAGTGTAAAACTAGAACGCGCACAGCTTACTGGTTGGTGAGAAGCTCTCCCTAATCCTTTCACGGGATGTAACGGGAAACCATATTTTTTTATTTTAATAAAAGAAGTACCTCTTATCAAAGAAATGACCTTTTCGGGAAAATATAATACATATTCTTACAAAAGGGGCCTAAAAATATACTTTTCTTTTAAAAAAATACATTCAATAAATAAAAAATGTCTTAACAAAAGTTTATCATTTTACAAGATCCATTTAAATTACAGTATTTTTCAAATGGCGCCTTAGGTGTTTTGGAACTAACTAGTACATAATATATAGCGAAAGAAACTTCGTACCAACCGGGTGTCCCCTGACACCTCCTGTAATTTTTTTTATAGGATGTATTTTTTTTTAGCAAGGTCCGTTTTGTAAGAATATGTATTATATTTTCCCGAAAAGGTCATTGTTTATCTTTTAATTGTCATTGTCTTTTATTAAACGCTAATATTTTGTAAGAAAAATTATTATTTTTAAGAAGAAGTAATTTCTATAAGAAAAGCCATAAGAGTATGCATTTTTTTTTACAAAGTAATTGTTTTTAAAGAATAGGTACTTTTTCAAGAAGTGGAACTCTTTTTAGGAAAATGTTGGGTTTTAAAGAAAATGTACTCATTTTCAGAAAAAATTCTTATCTCAAGAATAGAAAAGCTGTTTTTTTAAGAGAAATTATTTGTTTGAAGAATGCTTTTTTTAAGAAATGGGATTTTTTCAGAATTGGTCCTTTTTTCAAGAATAGGTACATTTTAAAGAGTAGGCACGTTTCTCAAGAAAAGTTATTTTGTTTCATATAAAAGGTACTCTTTAAAGAAAAGGTAGTTTTTTAAGAAAAGGCAATTTGTTGTAAGAAACTGTACTGTTTTAAGAAAAGGTACTTATTAAAAAAAAAATACTTTGTTTAAGAAAAGTACTTTTTTAAGAAACTTTGCTTCTTTTAAGCAAAGGTACTTCTTTAAGATAAATAAATTTTTTTATAGAAAGGTATTTGGCTTAAGAATGTGAATAAGTATTTTTTTTGAAAAATTTTAGCTTTTTTTAATAAAAGGCACTTTTTAAAAAATTTGCTTTTTCAAAGTTCTTTCACTTTGGCTTTTCTAAATTTACGTTTTATTGGGTTCAAAACTACAATATATACAAAATATCGGTTACATGCTCTACTTCCCATTAAACAAGAAATATCCCAACATATGTTAGTCTAGACACAAACCAAAGCAAATCTCTTCAATGTAGTTGATAATACTGGGTTGTAGCATAATAGTGTAAAAACACGTTGTTGCATTATTTTTTGCATTTAGTCCCCATCCCGCAACGTGCGATAAGGTAGTTCGTTCCAAAAAACATGCTAAAAAAGCAAAAAAGAAGAATGCAGTTGTGAGAAAATGCATTATTTCCATGTTCTTTTCTTACCGCAAAAAGCATAACTTTGAAGGGGTCATGGCAGCATTTTTTAAATGCAGCCTCATATAAGGGCAACATTATTTTTTTGAAACGAAATCACCATAAGTTCGGTAATAGTGTTATCAGCCGTTTTGGTGATGTCAATTGGCCGCCTTAGAGCAGCGATTTGACACGTTTAGATTTTTTCTTTTGCAGTGGCGTTAAAGACCGATGCTTTGCAAATGATACCCCTAATGTTAATATCGCCCGAGCCATTCATGAGATAGAACGAGAAACAATCGACAAAATTGGGTGGACAGGATGAGCTACTGTGAAGCCAGCCGTGGCAGTCACATGAATGAAATCGTGTTCCATAAAACATTGGATTGTTTGTTTTTTCTAATAAATCCATAATATTCCAATCTAATTTAAGTTGAGTTCATTTTGTTTCATATTTAATCAGATTATTGTATTTGGACCGCCTTGTATGTTGCCTGATTGATTCTTGTAATTAGTCGCTACCGTAACATTTTCATGCAAATATTTTCAATGAAATAACCTGCTCTAGAACTGGTTCTGTGTAGCCGTCGGTGGTGCAATGGTTAGTGTGCGCGGCTCTTGTACATGATACGCAATGACCTCTTAAATGATAAAGACAAAAATCTTATACGCCACCTAAGCATTACTAACTGCATTCTAAATAAAATATATTGCATTCTTCCTTTTTGAATTTGCAGTTCATTGATGTACAATTTTTTCTGTAGCAAAGTCTATGAACTTTAAATTTAAATGCCATGAAGTCTAATTTTAAATTTAACTGCGTTACTTACATCAATTTGCGTCGTAAATCAAAATTTGTTGTCCCCTCCTTGTGGGAAATATTCGAGAATCTTTTGGGAAAGCCACAACTTAATGTTCGTGTTCTTGTGAAAACCCAGAGATGGTAATTACTTAAGCCACAAGTACAAACACATACTTATTTAAGTACACAATATATTTAATAGCATATGTCCCCTCAAGTCAGAAAAATGTGTAGCTGAAGGAAAAAAGCTAAAGTAAATACAACTACAGACCTAAGTATGTGGGGACCCAACCGCATTGACAATATTTTCCCAGAGAGTAAACATTTAGAAGCTTAAACAATTTGTCTACGCACCGGAGTGCGTTTCACTACTGATACTAAGTGGAGAAATTATTTCCGTTTCCACAAGCTAATGCACACGCAAACGCACACATTGATGCCTAGCAGTGTCTTGTATACACTGAAAAGGACATTCAAATACTATCTATGTCTAATGCGTTCGCATGTGTGAGGAAGAGTATTTCAAAATCTATGTATGAGTATATGAATTCTTGATTATGGCGTTATGTACTTTTAAACAAAACTGAATCCCATTACACATACGAGTATCTACGATATTTATATATTATAATGTACAACGTACGTATGAGAAAGGAGTGATTCAATGTTTATAAATAAAATGCGTGTATATTTATAAGGAACTGCTTTACATTCTACTGTATGTGGATGTAGGGGTGTGAGGAGAATGCATGTGTACTATGTTAAGCAAATACAAGCCATACAACATCATGGAAAAGTAGGAAACCAGTGTTAATATAAGCAAATTGTTTGAGGCAAAATGCATTTAGTATCTGCCACAGATGAGCTCGAGTAGTCGAGAGCCTCATAGACGATGAGGGAACATCCAACAAATGTATGTCCATGGGGCAGAGCATTATAGTGTATGATGGGAATTGAGGCTGCAGTAAAACCATAAAACATAATGCATAAGCAGGAAAGTGTAAAAGAGAAACATACACATGCATAGGTACTTGTATGTGTATATGCATATATATATGTATGTGTGTTGGTGACTTGGAGGTTTTGCAATAGTTAAGTGTTGAATTAACGTGTAGTTTATTTTCAAAAAACCACAAGATCCATTACAGGATATCCTCACACTCATATACAACGTTCACGTAAGAGAGAAGGGGAAATGCAGTATAGCACAGTGGGAGAAATGAATAATATTTTCTGAAAAATTTTATTCCTCATAATATCTAAAACTTCGTAGTTTTCGTTCGCCATAACTTTCAAATTATTTAGGATTATTGAGGAACATTTTATTGCCAATGTACATTTTATGAGGCGAAATTAGCGTACATTTTTATTCCGCGACTCTTGTACTTGATAACGTGGCCACACAGTTCACTGATGGTATGAAAGTTTCAGTATTAACGAATCAATTCATAAACATAAATCTTCGTTAATGTTCATTTATCTTCGTTAATGTTCATTCATTCAATGAATAAGATCTTGAAATTTTAGATATCTATGTAATATAAAGCCCATAGGAACATTAAATTGAAGATGAATTGGAAAAATAAAGAACAATCTTAGGCTTTCTATTTAGGTGACTGCAACTGTAATTCAACATAATTTTCCAATTACATTCCATGGATGATCTGGGAAGGTGCCCCGCTAACTGTTGCCCCACTGTTCCGGACAATCAAACTACATGTGTATTCATGTTTGACTGTATAGTTTTTACACGAACACACGCTATACATCACAGCATGATGTAAGTGTGTGTGAGTGCATTTGTGAGTTAGTGATCAAATGCGCTCTTAGGTTTACAAGCTGTGTATGTAAATATCAATCCATCGATACCGATGTGACCGCATTCTGAGTCGTACACATACAAATTGTTGTTAAAGGATATTGCGGTTTAAACCAATCGAGCTAAACTAAACTTGATTATTTTGTGTGGTCATCATACACACACACACAGAGCCACACTTATATTTTTGTTATGTTGGTGTAGGAACTGTCTTAAAGGTAACTGAAACTATAACTGTAAATTGGTGCAAGTGCCTTGTGTTTATGTTTACTAATGCAGGTAAAGCCGTTCGACTCCTTATCGACATGTGTGAATACATGCATATGTACATGAATATACTTGAACTCCTCCTTTGACTGGTATTTATTTGTGTGGGTGTGTGTATCATACAATTCGAACTTTAATGCATACTTTTAGTGGTATGAATGCTCATTTTTTATTAAACGCCTCAAAGTATGCAATCAAAAATAAGAGGTGTTCTTTTACGTCGAAAGGAAAAAAATGGCTAGAAGATAATACAAAGAAGCAACCCAACAAATTTGCATAAACAGTGTGGAAATGCATTATGGTTTGATAGGTTTTACAAGACGAGTCAGGTCGTTCTGTCCGTCCACCCTTTTGCAAAAACAAATGAGTTGCTAATCACACAATCTTAATTGCATACTTAAGGGCGGTTATGTTGCAATAATTTGCATATTATACTAAAATGATTGCATAATTAAATTGAATTTACTTACACCTTCAGCTGAATATCCATCTAATTAATGTCGATATAACTTTAATATGGATAATGTCATAAAATTGCATTTGCCGTTTCTTCTTCTCTCCCCATCTTTGTGCTTTGAATTTATAATTAAAATGTTTTAGTTTTCCCAAATTTATTCATCAGAATGCCTAACCCTTATAGAAATTGTAATATTCAAGGTCTGAGAGAGAATGAATTGAGTGGTCATTTGGATAAAGTATACATTTCTTTAATTAAATTAATATTATGACAAAGTATATGTTAATCTGTTTTGTTATGCATGTCGGGGTCTTAACATGTGAACCAAGCAATGATATTTCTTTGTCGTTTGCATCTAAGTATGTGCACTGCAAGAGATTCGTATGAGTATCCAGGACGTAAAAGGATATGGAAATATTTGCCTAGAGTGATTCACAGAGTAAGGAAAATCCAAACGTTTGACTGATAAATGTATTTGTGGTGGTACAAATTTAGGAGGTGTTTTCCCTATTAGTATTAAATTGGGCATCAATCTGTCAATTAGCACAACACTAATGTACAAGAGGCATAAACAAACACACACACATATATTTTAATGTATGTTAACACATTGACATATGCGATAATATGTTATACATGTTACACATACATACATACATAACACCAACAGTAATAAACAATATTAGATTATATTTTCGAATTTGCTTTCATGCAGCCTCATAGAAACACATTTGTTCTTTTACCCATTATAACTATAAATCCAGGAACGGATTGTTTCGGGTCAAGTGAGACAATTTGATGATACAAAATAAATTGTTTGGAAGAATGCGAGTAAATTAAGTGGAAAAAAGGGTAAAATATTAAAATCTGAAAAATTACACGAGGTGTCAGAGGCCACCCGGTTTGAACGAAATTCCTTTCGCTATATAATAATATTATGTACCAGTTACTTCGAAGACGCCTAAGGCGCCCGTTGAAACATACGATAATTTAAATGGATCTTTAAGAAAATATACCTTTTGTTAAATGATAAACTTTTTGAATAGTTTTTTTATAGAATGTATTTTGTTTTAAAAAAAGTTTATTTTCAGGTAGGTATTATATGGTTCCGAAAAGGTTATTTTTTAAAGAGATGTAATTTTTTTATTAAAAGCTAATGTTTTTTAAAGAAAATGTACTATTTTTATGAAGAAGAACTTTCTGGAAGAAAAAGCCATAAGAGTATGAATTTTTTTACAAATAAGTACTTTTTTTTCAGAACAGGTACTTTTAAAGAAGTGGTACCCTTTTTAGGAAATGATTATTTTTTTTAAGAAAATGTACTTATTTTCAGAAAAGTTACTTATCTCAAGAAATGAAAAGAAAATATATTGTTATATTTTTAAATAAAGGTACTTTTAAGAAAAGGAAAATTTTTTATTTTGTAATTTTTTGAAGAAAATATTTTTTTTAAGAAATGGGATTTTTTTGAGTTGGTCCTTTTTTCAAGAATAGGTACATTTTTAAGAGTAGGTACGTATCTCAAGAAAAGATATTTTGTTCCACAAAAAACAAATAGTCTTTCAAGAAAATGTAGTTTTTTAAATAAATAAATAAATAAGTGGTTCCCATTACATTCCATGAAGGGACAGAGGAGAGCTTCTCACATTCAGTATGCTGTGCGCTATCCAGTTTTCACTCACTGATTGGGACCTACAGTTTTGCACCGATTCCGAGCGGTATATTGAGAAGCTGTTTCACGGCTAAATACTCGATAGTGTCGCCGTCACTATGCGAGGTGGCCACCACCGTAAGAACCCACGATCTCATGCACAACAGTCGCGCACACTACCATTGCACAAGAAAAGGCAATTTGTTACAAGAAAATTTCCTTTATTAGAAAAGGTACTTATTTAAAACAATACTTTTTTTAGAAAAGGTACTTTTTGTAAGAAAATTTCTTTTTTTATGCAAAGGTACTTGTTTAGGATAAGGTATTTTTTGAAGAAAAGGTACTTTGTTTAAGATAACGAATAGGTAATTTTTTTTTGAAAAAATTTACTTTTTTAACAAAAGCACTTATTTACCTAAATTTACTTTTTATTGGGTTCAAAACTGCAACATATAATAAATATTGGTTGCAGGCTCCACCTAGACAACTTCCCAATAAACAGTAAATGTCCCAACATATGTGAGACATCTAGTTAGTCTAGACACAAACCAAAGCAAAAGGAAACAATATGGTTCCAGTGGGATGTAGCATAATAGTGTTAAAACAAATGCTGTTTAATTTTTTTTCATTTAGCCCTCATCCGGCAATGTGCGATAATGTTGTTTAATTTTAAAGGTTGCTTAAGTTCCCTAACTTATCCCAAATACTTAATTTATTTATCCACGTAAGTTGTTTAAAATTTAAACTTTTTATTTGAATTTGAATTTTTATGACCGATTTTTTTTAGTTTTTGGTTAATGTATGAGAAATTTATACTACAAGCTTACAAGTCATGAACATTTTTCTAATTGAAAAATGGTTGGTTTTTGTTGGAAATAATAGACAATTCAGTTCAACACACAGTCACTGGCATGACTAGTGTCGACCTCCGTGACAAGTTCATCATCAGATGTATCACTGAAAGGCCTATAATTCCAACAGCAAGAACAGGCAGAATTTTACCAGCATGTTCTTCTTTTCTTCTGTCTTCTGTTCTTCTGTCTGTTGTTTTTGTTGGAATTATAGGCGTTTCAGTGATGTTGATACTTAAGGGATCTTTGATCGATACTAACTCGCACATGTGAATTCCAGAATTGAGTTTGTATATACATATACGATAAATGATCAACTGATGGCTTCAATTCAGCACAGTAGTTAGGCATATGGTCATGCCAGTGAGTGTGTGTTGAACTGAATTGTCTATTATTTCCAACCAAAACCAACCATTTTCCAATTACAAAAATGTTCATGACTTGTAAGCTTGTAGTATGAATTTCTCATACATTAACATTAAAACTTTTTCAATTTATTGTAACGGGCTCTACGAAAAAAGCCTCCGTTTTGCAATAAAGTTTTACGGCAACGAACTGTACAGTATATAGTTGGTCCAAACGTACACTTTGTCCTAGTCCAAAGTTAAATGTCAGAAACAAAAAACATAGCGGCAAGCATTGTTATCAGTTCAAGAAAAGTGTAGTGCATCCAACCATTTAAAAATTTCTCATAGAAACACGTCCCTAAGAAGGCAATTATTTCTAAAAGACTTAATGAATTTGAATTTGATATCGTTTACAATCATTTGATTGTTAAACACTATTTAAAATATCAATGGGTCACTTTACTTGGAATCACCCAAATGTGGTTTACGGAATTTAACATACCTTCAAGCAAGATGGCCACCCAGCTGTGTGTGTGAGGTGCCATCTATCAACTCTATTTCGACATAACTTATGACTCTCAGTTGGATAGTGTTAGATATGCCAGATTTCAGTATACTGCTAAATATATGGCCTCATTGCGGACAATATCCTAAAGTCTATACTCAAATCGTCTAGAGAATTCTTTATATAATTCAAAATAAAAATAAAAGTTTTGCTTTACAATCTGCTATGGTGCCCTTGAGCTACGGCTTCCATGATGACCTCGACTTCCTTGGTACAACACTTGCAATATACCACAATACTTAAAGCAAAATATCCTGTGGCTTTCCTATTGTAAATGAAATAACGTTACAAAGTTTCTAATGGGTCTTGTTACTTCGGGGTACCAAATACTGAAGGCCCTTGTAATAACGATTCCGCTGCTGGGATTATTCGCGCTCAGGTCTGTGATAGTGAGCATGTATATCGATACGTATATATGTGTCAGGGCGTGTCGAACACAATTTTACAATGCCATAAATTAAATGACACTACATAATCATTTATCTGTAAAAGGACATAATGAACAAACTGATAAACATAAGTTCAAAGTCCTTATTCAGTAGGTACAGTATTATATTTTTGTCAAAATTGTGTTAAATTCTGCGAACTCGATTACATTTCTACACCAACCACAATTGTGTTATAGGTTCACTTTGACATTCAGTCGCCATTCAAGCTACCAATGTAGATTTTAAGGATCTTATAATGTATAAGTATATTTAAATCGGTGGGTCGGTATTAATTGCGCTTCAAAATCTATCGTGGTTTTATGTTGTCGGTATTGAGCGACCTGACTATTGCACCTTGCCCGTTTGCTTTTATGCATATTTGTTGTTATTATCAGATTCTACCCTGACCATTTTCTCTTTCCGGATCCATGGCTTGGTTAATTTTCAAATGTAACAATGTAGCCTTCTCAATACTTTCCACCCTAATCTACATATAAATCAGTAGAAACTCGTAATACTCTCATTATATGTAGGGTAGACCATGATATTGGTATTAGTTCTGGACCCTTGTATGACAGATGCACTTTCATCTCATCACAGTGTAGATATCACAGATATAGAAAGTTAAACTTTCTATAATTTCTCTACAAGTGATTATGATCATGTTGGTTCTTTTGCTTCCTATGTCTGACCATGGAAAGTATTTAATTTGAGCTTAAATTTGAATTTGTGTTCAAATCGGAATTTAAGAGTGATCTACAATAGTTCCACCCTTACTGTGCTTTGGTTTGAACTAAGCTTTTTTAAGTTAACCAAATATGGGCGTACTTCCCTCACATGTATATTTACATGGAAAAATACTAACGCATACATGTTCATCCACGTACAATCAATTACGGTTGATGTGTGTATTTGTTATTAACAATTTGAGAGCAAATAAATTAAAATTGTATTGTAATTTATAATTTCTTTGATACACGATAGTCGATAGATAATTAACAAAGTAAACCTTTTGCGTGTCTGTCGCTTATGTGCAGAATTAGAATTCCTTTTAATCGAAAGGACTCTTACAAATTCTGTGTTAATAGTGACATATTTATGTATATAAAAGCGGTGTGCTGCGACAAGTGTTAGTACTTTCCTCTTACCACACAGCTCCCTCCCACACTGTAATGCGAAACAAAAAAGGAGGAAAAAATAAAACGTAATTAAGGGTAAAAATCATTTACAGAAAACACAACAAAAGCACTTTTGTTGAAAGTACCATCACTTAGAGTTTCCCTCTTTCTGAGCGCCATCCAACCGCAGCGACCGACTGGCAGAACTGATTTTTATCAATAACTCATTGTGTGCCTTTAACGGTTCTAAAACATGCATGTTCGAGGGTCTATTGTGTGCGTGTGAGCTTGTAATGATGTGAGTGTGTGTGTGTGGTTTTGTGTGTGCGCTTATGTAAGTGGTGTATTGTGTTGTAATACAAGTGCACTTATATTGTATTTCATTCTGTACTCTCGGGTAAATGTATTTGTGTTATCCTTATTATTGTTGTTAAAGGGTAATTATTATTATATTGTTGCTGTGGCTGTCGTTGTTGCTGTTGCTGTTGCTGTTGTTTAGTGCATAACAATTGTTGCTCATGTAGAATTGCTGCTTAAAACGTAATGAGTGTAATCATGTTGATCAAATTGAAATTAATGTATTTCTATAGCGAAAGGCAAGCGAGAGATATGCGAGAACCTTTGAATAAATGCAATAGATATGTAAAGGGTTCAGAAGTCACAAATCTTGCATGCACTTCTGTGCATGGGGATAGAAAAGGGTTAATAGTCAAGTAGAAGTTTAACGACAAACAGTATTCAGGCTAAATGTGATAAATGTCGTGTATTTTTATGAAATGCTAGAACCTTTAAAATTTGTTATTAACACTTTTAAGCGTCAGGATATTTGCGAAAAGAAAGACAACTACAACTTAGTTATATTCCAGCATGTCCTTATAATTTTATCTGATTCCCTTTTTGTTTTAGCAGCTTTAAAATTGCTTTCAAACAGAAAACCAACAATTCTGGCTTGAGATTGTTTCATTCCATTTGTTTCATTCCATGTGTAGAATTAGCCAAGTGGAAGGCTAAATCCGAAGGATTTTAAACGCCTTTTACAATCGCAGCATAGCAATCAAAACAAATAGGGAAAATCTGAAGAAACAACAAAGAAAACAACAACGGTAGGCAAAAGGAATGTAAGTGCGAGAAAAAACAAAACGTTTGTCTTAACAGTTTTGCAGGCCTTGTTCAGCCGCCATGGAACACAACAATTCAAGAGGAAGTGAATACAACTGTCAGAATGTAAGGCAAAATTTCAAATTGTTGAACTTGTCCAAATAGAAGGGAATGCTGGGATGTGCTAAGTGGACATATCTAGTTACCAACTGCCACTTTAACAAGGTGACCACAGACATTTGTGGGCTGAATTCGCATTCGATGTTTGGCCACACTTTTGGAATTCGTGAAATTCATTGAGTTGAAATGAGCGATTCAATTTTGTACGTTACAAAGAGGGGAGAAGGCAATCAGTTGTAGGAATGACATGGTGTGAAAATGTTTAAGGAAGCTCGAAACGACCAAATGTTAACTGAAGGAAGGGGAAATTAAGTTAAGGTTTCGAAGCAAAATATAAACATTCTTTTACATTAGTTTAGTTAGCTGTACCCTACACCATAGCATGGCTGATTTTATGAGATTTTTGCAACTGTTTGATTTAAAGCTCTGGCAAAATTATGTATGATAATATGGAGTGCGTGCAGTTTGGAAGGCCATGATTATCTGATAAGAAAAATGTTTGAATGAATCTAATTTTCGACTGTTTTTTTTCTTAATTAATTTCTGTTGCTATGCTCTGTCGAGAGCAAAATAACAAAAAAAAAATCCAATGAGTGTTCGAACTCACGGGCGATGTGTTAACAACTTTTTGTTAAACGGTACCTGTACGATTGTGGCCGTCGGTTTTGCAATGGTTAGTGTGCGCGACTCTTGTACATGAGATCCTGGGTTCAAACCCGGCTCTGACCACCTTCAAATTTTCTTTCGGCGGCGGTCACCTCGCATAGTGACGGCGACACTATCGAGTATCTAGCCATGAAAAAGCTTCTCAAATTACCGTTCGGATTCGGTGTAAAACTGTAGGTTCCAATCAGTGAGTGAAAACTAGAAAGCGCACAGGTCAGTGATTGTGAGAAGTTCTCCCCAGTCCATTCATGGGATGTAATGGGAAACCATTTAATTTATTTTTTACCTGTACGATTTCTATGAACACATTAGTAAATGTTACATTGGAAAATAAAAAACAGCCTTCAATCATATGATGACGTTACATTTAAATAAAAATCACAACCACACATATGAAAATATACTCCATTGCTTATGGACTCGATGAATACTTGTGTGAGGGGTCGGGGTGTATCTAAAAGAAACACTGTTAAGAGAATGCAAAGATCGAAAAGTGTGAGAAAACAATAATAAATAGAAATAAAAACAACAACACCAACAACAACAACAACAACTACTACTACTACTACTGATATGTTGGTGATTTATTTGTGCTTGCTGTGTCGTGGAGTGCTTGTGTGGGTGGTGGGTGCAGGGGGAGGGGTACCTAAAAGAAAAACTGTTAAGGGAATGCAAAGAGTGGAGAGTGTGAGTGTAAATTATCATGGTGGAGGGTATATAAGCTTTGGCCCGGCTGAACTTAACACCGTTTCTACTTGTTTTTGTATACACCGGGCAATGCTGAACATCAAATGACTCGCTTTGTTTGGCCATAGCAACAACAACGAAACAACCAAACACACAACATCACACATACTTTGTCCGAAGTAGCTGACGTATACGTGTGTCACAAAACCACATGTTTGCCATATCAACAGCAACGAAATAGCCAAACACACAACATCACACATACTTTGCACGAAGTAGCTGACGTATTAGTGTGTCACCATAACGTCGACTGCGCAAGCCCATGGGCTTGCAAATGAAATTTTGCGTGGCTATGCTTTATATCTCCGTTCAACAACAGCAACAGACACATGTACATACATACATTATTATGTTAATACATACGCTATAGACACAATTTCGTTTGCCTCACCCCTGCCACACCACTCTTTTATTGCTCTCTTGCTCGCTCATTTTTGTTTAACTCGTCATTATTCTCTTTCGCAGTCGCAGAAAATCTGGTTTTAGCAGCAGCATAAAATCTGGTTTTAGCAGCAGCATAAAATCTTTGATAGATTTAGTCCCTATACGCCGCTATAGATGTTAACACATCAAAATGGACCATGGGATTTTTGTTCTCAGACTACATTAATATTGTTTCTTGTGTATAAATGTATTTGCCATTATTCGGTCAGTCAGAGATGTATATGTGTTCCTGATTGGTGAGTAAAGGAAATGAGTGTTTCGTATGATTACTGATCTGTGGCGTTTTAATTTCGTGTATTCGGACGTCAATCGTTCGTTTGGGAGGAAACGCATGAATGCACGAAGCTAAGTATATCGATGTTTGGAATGAAACACGAATATGATTCCACGTAAAAGCGTGAATGTTGGAAAGTAAACATGCAAATGTTTGCATTTAAATATAAGCTAGTTTGTGACCGTCGATGGTGCAATGGGTAGTGGGGGCGCCTCTTGTACACGAGATCGTGGGTTTGATCCCTGCTCTGACCACTATCGAGTATTTAGCCATGAGAAAGCTTCTAAAAATACTGTGTGTCCCAATAAGTGAGTATAAAACTAGAAAGCACACAACTCACTGGTTGAGAGAAGCTCTCACCAATTCCTTCATGGGATGTAATGGGAAACCATTTATTTATTTTTTTTAGTTCGGGACTTGCAAATATTTAAACGAATGTACATGGCAGAATGTGTTTAGAAGAATGTGTTACAGGGGCCGTTCTTTTCAACGAATATACCGCAGAGCCAAGCAACACTACGCCACTCTTTTAAGGCGATTCAAATGAGTGCAACGCTTTCTCACAGTCTCCAACCAAAGAAATCTAAATCATCTGGTCTGCTTTTGCAAGTATTACACGCTGAAAATCACGGCCCCAGCAACATATTGAAGGAACCATGTACATGTTTGCAAGCATTCTTTTCGTGAAATGAGGATCTGCTGCTTAGTGTTTCGTTATTGTCTGTCACGATATTGCTTTTAGCAGTTTTCGACAAACAAAGCCACATTTAGGTCACAGATACGTATAGTATAACCTATTAATCATTGTATCCCAAACATGTTATATTGAACAGCAAACACAATGAGTTTGGGCAGAAGTATACTATATTTACGACAAGCTACAAGGACTTTATATATGCATCAACACAACGAAATATGATACATTTTTCAGAGTGTTTGTATGGTGTTTTATCAAGCATTTGGGCGGATTTACTGCAGCTTAATTATTTCAAGTTATCGCCAGCTTTAATATTGATAAGGCTTGCTTGTACTCTTCGTTTCAATCATTTGAAATGTTGAGAATATCGCGGGATATAATATAGTCTTGTCTGAGAACTCCGTTCGGGCATAGCATCTTTTGTACATTAGCTTAGAAAAATCTTGACGGAAATGTATATTTATTTCAACTTTTTGTTGAAAATTTCCTTGAATTATTAATCAAGACGTTGAGCTAGAATATTAGTAATTACGTTATAAAGCAGAGCGAGGAATTTCAGTGAGGAATCATCAGTGTCTCTGTTTGTTGATGCGTCGCGTACAAATCCTTACTAATTTGAAGCTTCGGTTTTTACTGATCTGAACTTATCTTACTTGACCCTCTTTTGTATGACCTCTTTTTAATATACATTTGGTTTCTATATCATATTGCATGCATAAAGTAGAGTACCAATGTGTGGGTGCTTGCCGCTTCTATAGCTTGAGTATTTGTTTCATTATCGCATTTGCTGTATTTGTTTCATTTTCAGCTGATCTCTAACACTCGCTGCTTAAATATTCTAAGCGAATAAGGGAACATATGTGTGAACACAAAAAGTTGTTGTTGTGGCTGAAGCGGTAGCGGCGGCGTTCGTGGCAATGTAAGTTTTATTTAAATTTACACATACCCTCGCATCACATGACATTCACCCCAACCACACACGCACACAGAGAGGGGCTCAACAATTTCTTAGCAAATCCTCGACGAAGTTTAGGTGGGGATTGGTGAGGTGGAAAAGCAACCGTACAAAGAGAACATAACGTAGCATTCGCATATCCATCTAGAATGCTCTTGTTAGTGGAAATTAAGTTGATGTGTGCTTTGGTTTCTATTCCAAAGAAGGAACAACTCACACACACGCATACGTATTTGGCAGTGTATATATTGTTAGTGTGGTAGTTTTGTTTCTCTTCGGTTTGGCTGTGTGGCAAATGTTGCTTTAACACGCATTTTAGCCGCGTGTTTTATGTCTTGTTTGCCTTTGTACGTGCGCGTCCTTTTTGCGAGTGAGAGTGGGATGCTTGTGCTTTGTAGTTTACAACTTGTGTAGAATTATGTTAAATTTGCAAAGGATGTGGTTTTTGTTGTTCTTGTAGTTGTGTGCTACGAGAACACGCTTACGCATATGAACAGAAATCAAATTTTTTTAAAAGAGGTAAAAAAGGAAACTCTTTTTTTTGCATTACCCCATCGAATATCTGTGGAGAGCTTCCACAACCAATGGGTTGTGCGCTTTCTAATTTTACACTCACGTGTTGGAACCTTCAGTTTAACACCGATTCAGAATGACTTTTTCATGGCTCGTTACTCGATTGTGTCGCACTGGCTCAGCGAGGTGGCCGCCGTCGAACGAAATGTAAGGTAGTAAGAGAGATCAGGTATCGAACCGACGTTCTAATGTACAATAACAGCACACACTACCATTGCACCACCGAAGGCCACTGCTAATAATTCCTCATTCAAGTTGATGATGTAATATAAACGGCCGAAAGGCTAAGGTCCTCAATATGAAAAACAACTGCAACCTGCGAGAAGGTAAGAGGAAACGAGAACATAGAGGAAAAAAACCTTCTGCCACTGTTGGAAAAATTGACTTTCAGGTTGAGTTGGTACTGAGGGATTTTCGATCGATACTAATTTGCATATGCAAATTGCATATACAATTGATACGCGTATACATACGATTGATGATCTATTCAATGGCACCAATTCAGGCACAGTGAATACGCATTTGATGATGAACGGAGTTCGAAACTAGTCATGCCAGTGGATGTGCTTTCGTGAATTATCTGTTATTCCATTATCCCAATGAGAAACCAAGCATTTTTCTTGTACATAAACTGTCGAATTTAGTTGCGAGTTCAGTTGTCACAGCAGAGTCAATTATGCAGCGCATTTGTTTCAAAAGAATTTCAGTTTTGGGGAATTTCAGCTGTGCCAGCATCAATTCTGTTGGGTTACCAGCAAATCGATGGCAACAGCTAAACTTGCGTTTGCCACAACCTCTTTTCAACCAATTAGTTCTTTGCGTGTAGCTAATAAGGATCAAAATTGCCCGATGGATTGTTGTGATGCCATACACAATCCCGTGAATAATTCCTATCCTAATTCGTTGTGAACGGAGAAAGAGCTACTTTTATTTCCACACATTTCACCACAGACCTTACCAGGGACTGCATGAAAAGATCAAAATATGTATCGAACAATTGATGTCACGTTGCCTTATTTAAAATTCAGAGGGGTGGTTAAAATCTTTGCAAAATGCCATTACTAATGGACATGATAAAATTATGATAAAATTATCCAAAAGCATTCAATGATTTACTCAAAATGTGGAGGGAGTTACAGTTGTTTGATGAGTATATGAGTTATTGTGTCAACTTACCATCCTTTACATCAAACACCATCCTTTTCTAAAAACTTTGATTTTGAATGTATAAAAATTGAAAATTTTTACATAACATCAATTCAGCTACATCGAAAAATGGTATACAAACTTAATAATAAATTCTTAAAAATTATTAAAAAGTTAATCGGACGTCGCGTGGTCTAATATTTATATAATTGTAACATTTATCGCGTGTACGATGATTCCTTAATTTTAATAATTTTGTTAATTAAACAGGAGATGGTAAATTTCCTAGATATCTTATACATATTTGAAAGATTCATTCGAAATATTAAGAAACAGATTGTGGCGTATATTGTAGCTTGATTGTGTTACAGTTTAAAGACTATTGTTTTTTTGCGTAAGTAACATTGTGCCATCAGAATGCCGTCGTTGAAAGGTGAAACGTTACCGACTACCAGCTCATCATGCTATCACTAAGGACTTTGTCGACAAAATGAAAAAGAGATGGCGATGCTGTGAAGAGGCGAAATAGCGTTTGACAATAGTGCAACTGTTATAAAGAACCAATTGATGATGCATGTCGAGTTAACCTGATTTTAAAAGCATACAAGTATACATCGGCAAGTTATATTCTGTTGTACATATTTTAACTTAAAACAAAAATTTTTTATTGTCGAAAATCAAACAGCACTGTATAATATTTTCAGTATTTATGAAATATTTTCATGTTTCAACATTACGTAATATAGTTGGTTTAAATAGTAATGATAAAAGATTTTTAAAACTGTTTCCTTCATATCAGTAACAATAGGTCTACAGGATGTAGCAAATATGTGTCCTATGAGCTCATTAATGTTTTTCTAAGCTCGATAAAATTTAAAGGCGAAACATTTCTGGAATTTAAAATATTTTGATTTCTGCTGATATGTCTATTGTTTAGCCACGTAAGTATAATATTTCAAATTACACTTTATAGAATTAGCGCACGCAATAGAAAAATTAGCTCTAGATGTACAGTTTCAGCATTTGTCTTTGTTAGCTGGCCGTTCATTGTTTCGTTTTTAAATTTCCTTACCTTTCCTTTATGGCTAGAAAGGAAATTTCGAGTTTGTAAAATAATATTTTTCGTAAATTATAATTTTGAATTGTAAAAAGTGTTTAATGGGTATCGGCATTTTTCATGTCAAATAATCCTCAGTTTACTATAAAAATATCTAAGCACGTGATTTAATGCGTGTTCTATGGTACAAAATGATGTATTTTTGTGGTATGTGACGTATGAGGGACATTAATCACACTTGTATGTTACGTATATCGTTGGATGTATTAACCACCGTTGCGTGTGATTATTATTAATAGGTAAATGGGGAAATAAACAAATATCGGAAGTGATAAAGGGAAAAGGAGGGGATAGTTTTGAGCAAATTTGAGTGGCTGCCGGTCTTAAGTAATAAATTATACTGTGTGAAATGTTTACAGCTTAAGTTGAATCCGATTGATTTTTATACGACATATTAACTGATTACGGTCATTGGGTAGAAATGATTAATGACATTCAAAAGAGAGTTAAAAAGTTAGACCAAAAGTTGGGAAAAGGTTGTGGGATTTATCTCGCGATAAAGCTTATGAGGGTTTGGTATATGGCGAGTATTCTTTATCTGTTCTACACTTATTAAACTATAGTAGTAATTGGGAAGACTTGTTGTTGATCGAACTTAATAGGATTATTATTTCTTTTTGATTTTCTTAAATACAAGTGTGAAAAATTATTGCATGCTTGAATTTTTATGACATATTTAGAACGTCGTTATCAAATTTCCTTGTTAGAAATTATAGATCAGCATGACATACGGACAGGTACAAGTTATTTGGCTCGGGAGTCTCATTGCCATGCCAATGTATAATACGATTCTTGGGTGTAGATGATTTGTATTCTATATTAACGCTTTAGGCTAGTACATTAACCCCCTTAAAGACGTTGGTTTATGTATATTCACTGCTATTATGAATGGTGGCGGGAGGGAAACCTCCCGCAAAACTACAGCAACAACGTCAGTCTTGAGATCAAGCGGAGAATTGTGCTTGCGAATAGATGTTATTGTGGGATAATCCCTCTCTCGAGTGACAAAACTCCAGTTATACCAGACTCTGTCTGGCTTTATGGCGCAGAATGCTGGGTCTTATCGCAAGCAGACGAAACAACTGTTGAAGGTTTCGAGAGAAATACTCGAGAATACGAGAATAATACTAAGAAATATTTCTGTCCCTATATTCCGATATTGGAATAGTTAAGCTGTTCAAAATATTGCTAGGCTAGGACATGTCAGTAGAATGGTTAGGCCATGTCAGTAGAATGGATGAAAATGAACCAACACGGAGGGTTTTCGAAACCGAACTCGAAGGAAGACGAAGAATAGGACTCCGCTTGGGGCAAGGTTGACGAATCCCTGCGTACACTTTGTATTACTAACTGGAGAGACAAGACAAAAGATTGAACTGGTTGGCGAAATATGTTATCTTCGTTTTGTAAGGTCTCTCACCCCATGGGGTTGTTCGAGACCGTATAAGTAGGTAAGTAAGTTAAGTCTTTAGAGCGTATGGATTACACTTTTTCCTGGTAGTGTAAAATTATCATAATTTTCTCTATCTTAGCAGAAGAAGGTGGAAAAGTAAGAAAATACAAGTCTGAGCTAAATCAAGTACAGAAATATCTATTCAAATTATGTTCTTCTACTTTTTCTTCACTTATGTCAGCGGACATCTTGCACTGATCACAGAGTGTCCGGTTCAAGTGAAACGAAGCGATATTATTTCGTTCTTTAATTATTGCTATAGTATGTGAAAGTGTAAGCGATATGAGCGACGCGACTTGGTTTGTGTTTTGCTGTCCCTTTATTCAGAGTTGAGTTCGGATTTCATGAAATTAATAACAGCCAGTGAAATACATTCTTGGCCGGGAGTTGTGATTTTTCGTATTCAACTGTTTATCACCAACTCGGAAAAGAGCAAAGAAAAGTAAAACATATGTCATGACAAAATTATAAGGACAGGCTAAGAAAAAACATCAAAGCAGGATGCACGAAGCAATTATAAGCGATAATTCATTATTCGAAAGCTTCATAGCTCTGCGCATGCTTTCTGGTTTTGACTTTCTTCTCGCGTAGCTTTCTTTCTAACTCTTTTTCAGCCCGTATACATAAACTCACATGTAGGTGTTTATCGCTCGTTGTCACCCAATATTATTGTATGGCTTGGACTCTGGCTTTTGTCTTAGGGATGAATTGCCGAATACCAAGCGGGCCACAAAACATAAAAAAAACATATCACAGTAGAAAATAACAACAACAAAAATTAAATTTTTTTTTGTCGGATCGGTCACGGTCACGGTCACGGAATTAAATAGTGTATATATTTTTTCCCGTGAAACATCTTTGGGCCAAGACAAACCGTTGTTAGAATCTGGGGTTATATAATGGTGTTTGATAATCGGAAAATGGGTATTAGCTATAAAACAGCAAGTGCGGGTAGTGAAATGAAAAGGAATATTAATTATAATATATTTATACCAAATAATATTATTTTTGGACAGCGTCCTGTTATTACACCGAAATACTATGCCGAAATCGCGAAGCAGGTGTTGGACCTACCGCAGAGGAGAAAATGCCGTGGCCCGGGCTTATCTTAAATATAAGAGGCAAAAATAAAATGTACTAAATTCCGATAACGAGTATCGGGTTATCGATAAATTTTATTTAATTTCGTGGACATATTTTGAGATATTCTACAAAAAACGGTCATCAAAATGTTCGTTCTTTAACATAGTCTTCGAGACCGGGGTTTTCGAAACTAGGATCAATTCTAAAAAAAGGATCAATTCCAAGAAAATTCCAGTTTCTTAAAAAACCTTTTCTTCTAAAAAATACCTTCTGTTAAAAAAAATTCATTTTCTTAAAAGTAACTTTTCGTAAAAAGACAATAAAACCTTCTCATTTCTTTTCTTGAGATAAGTAGCCTTTCTGAAAATATCTAAATTTTCTTAAAAAAAATAACCTTTTCCTGAAAAGAGTATTTAAAAAAATATTTCTTTGTAAAAAATGCATACTTGTATGGCCTTTTCTTACAGAAAGTACTTTTTCTTAAAAATAGTACATTTTCTTACAAAAAAACATTAGCTTTTATTAAAGGAAGTACCTCTCATTAAAAAAGGACCCGTTATATAATATATATTTTTACAAAAAGGACCTAAAAATAAACTAAAAACAAATACATTCCATAAAAAAAAATTTTGTTAAAAACAGTTAATCGTTTTACAAAAAGTATCAAGTCTTGAAGATCCATTTAAATAATCGTATTTTTCAACGGGCTTCTTAGTGGTGTGGGAACTAACTAGGATATAATATATAGCGAAAGGAATTTCGTTCCAACTGGGTGTAATTGTTACTGCAAGGCCCACTAAGGTAGAAGTTTTAACAATTAAGATGTTTTTTCTGTCATAAAAGTCTAAAAGTCTAAAATATAAGACATTACGTTTTAAACTTAAAATTTTCTAAATTTATGCAAGCTTTTTTATATTATAAAACATTTTTAAATAACATAAAGTTTATTTATTAGATCTTGGCAAGATCCGAAATAGCTACACAGACAAGACAGCCTTGGTATCATTGGAACGATTTTGTGCGACTTTTTTGAAAATAGTATAAAGCTTATTTATTGCTTTATAGTATTTAAAATTGTAAGTTTAGAAAACAGACCGAGTAAAAACTCTCGCAAGGGAAATGATGAAATATTACTTTTTGATTACTTTTAATTTTAATTTCAAATCAGTAATATTATAGTATATTCTGGGAACCCACTACACCATTTCCGATTGGAATTTGAAAAAAATCAATTGAAATTTAAAAATTCTATTTGAAATTTGAAATACATAAATTTAAATTTTAAACACATCAATTGTAATTTAAATGACATCAAGTGAAATTTAAAATACAACAATTGAATTTTAAAACACATCAATTGAAATTTAACATGCATCAATTGAAATTTGAAATACATCAATTGAAATTTAAAATACATCAATTCAAATTTGAAACATTTCAATTGAAATTTAAAATACATCAATTCAAATTTAAAACACATCAATTCAAATTTAAAATATACCAATTGAAATTTAAAAATCTACCACATAAATTCGGTTAATAACTTTTATATTTCAGATGACGAACTTTAAATTTCAATTGTTGTCTTTTAAATTTCAACTATAATTTTTAAATTTCAAATTATGTATTTCAAATTTCAAGTATAATTTTCAAATTTCAATTGATAGTTTTCAAAATTAAAGTTATATTTTTCAAATTTCAATTGGAATTTCTGTAGTACTTTTCCCATTTGATTGAATTATTGACACCAAAGTTCAAAATCCCCTATTTTCCCCAAGCCAATATGCTCAGTGTAAAGAGCTTGCACCGGCGTCATATATTTAACTTAGTTTTCTTCAATTACAGTCGAACGTTCTGAATTTTTGCAGTCCGAGTCGGTTCAATACTCTAGCCTTGAGTCGAATAGTTACAAGACTAAATTTTTTCGATTTTAAATTATTATGTCTCTGTTGTGATTTAATTTTAATACTTGTATTTTATTATAAATAAAACTAGCATCTGTTTTTCATAATTTTAAATTATTCCTAATCATTTTAATACAATCTAAAACTTTTGTGCAGTTCAACTTTAACTTCAACTTTAACTTTAACGTCATCCTTAGTATGTATATTATAAAATTAAGATAACATACATACATGCAACATGACGTATGATTAATATTAATTACATGTTCCTGTACCACTCTGTATGTTTGTCATGCGTCATGATGTTTGTGTAACATGAAAAGTCAAAATGTAACATATGCACACAAAGCCAATGGCTCTCCTAATCGCCTAGGCTCTCTCTCATTTCATCCGTCGACATATAACCTCAATCAATGTTTGATTTGTGCAATAACTACCTTTGTTTGTTTGGCTTTAATTTGAAAATGTTGCTGTTTATATTTATGAGCGATGGCTTTCAATCTCCAACCTTTTACGGCCTTGTACTTACGGTTACATTTGATTGGATTTTTAGCACGAACAAAAAAAAAAGGTTGACTAGAGCATAAAATGAGCCATTACAAGATATTGTAATTAAACCATCAACCCGGGCTAATTACAACGATAAATAAATGTTGTTAAAATAAAATTAAGTGCACAAAAACCACAATTTTATTATTTGAGCTTTGAAAATGAGCCATCAAGGTAGATAACTACATACTTAGGGGTGGTATGCGCAAGAATCGCGGACATGCCGGCAAACACCTTCTTCTCGCAATTACTAATTACAATTTATTGCACCTTCAAAATTAAATAGCAGGGCGATACCGTAAATCTATGATGATATTTGAACGAACAGCGAGTCGAAAGTATTGCGAGCAGGTCTAGGTGTGTTCGACACCGAGAGTAATATATGTAGGTGCTCTATTAAAAAGAACATGGTAGGAGATGGAGAAGAGCTGAGATGAAGGGGAGTAATAGGAGGTTGAAGTGTACAGAATTTCCTGGTGAACTAATAACCCAATAAGCCTCTCAATAGCCATAAATACATAAATCTTTGGTCTTGTTCTGCTGGTTTTGTTGATGTTCATTGTTTGTGTGCTAAACTCAGCCGAGCAAAACAATGGCGAAGAAGAGGAAGGCCCAGAAAGAAGACGATAAGGAAGGTAATATTAGGAGTAGGAGGAGATGGGAATAGAAAAATATTATGTTCTTCTAACCAATTGGTTGCAATTCATTGACTTTTAGCACAACAAAACATTTCTCAAAAACATAAATTTCCGTTTTTTTGTCTTCATTCATTTCAAAGACAGTTGTAAAATGAATGGCCTGATAGCAGCTACCACCAACAGCAACAACAACAACCAAACAATTGTGGCAACAATGGATAGTCCTAACTTGTTACCCGTATTGTGTGCAACTTGCCACCGCCAGTAGGTTGCTCACAAGGTTGTTGCTGTTGTTTTTAAAATACACTATACATATTTTACAACCAACCATCGATGGTAGTAAAAATGAAGAAAGAAGGAAATAAATTAGATTTTCTTTCGACTCTGCTCCACCCAAAACGCCACTTAGAGTCCTTCTCATTACCTTTCAATATCGAGGCATAAAGTAACAAAAATCCTTACAACGATACAACAATAGATCCACAACGCCTACTCTGGTCTCGTCTTTCCAAATGAAGAAATTAACAACAAAACTGTTATTGGTCACTTGTAGGAGTGGAAAAGGTTGAGAATATTTGAAAGTTTTTCGTATTAAAACTTAAAATGAGTTCTAGATTCATTTCTGCCATTTCCTCTTGGTAGGGTTGGACTATCTTGGTTTCAATGTTAGTGAAGTCATTTTGGAGCTGCTGCTGTAGATTTATTGCCTCAGCCAAATTTTCTATATCCAAATAATAATAAGTTGTATTTTTAGATGTGGACAGAATCTATAAATACACTCGATTGCACATAAAGAATATTACTCATAAACAACGACGATGCCCAAATTTTGCGCCTTCGGTAGCCGTGGCTGAGACAAGTTAAGTAAATGACATGACATTTTATATTTCAGATTTATTGGATTTGTTGGTCGTAACTCTGAAATATTCAATAACATTTTATGCGGTCAACAAAAAATCCAATTATAGGTAAGGAGATAACGATTACAGTTTTCAAATTTAATTGTCTTAGATCCTCGTTATATTTAAAGTTGTAATTTCCTTTAAGGCTAAGAGATCATGTTTTCTCCGGTTGGTGAAATAAATGTAAATGCCGCGGCTGGGATTCGAACTAACATTCGCTGGTCGATCGTTTCGATGTTTGTGAAGCATCATCTTCAGCAGCGTCCAGCCCGTTAAGCCACTGCCGTGTGTATTCACACCAGTCACTAACCGAAGATATTTATTTTATTGTGTAGAGTGATTGTTTGTCGGTACTTACACATTGCTTTCATACTTACACGCACTGATGCCGAAGTTTTGAAAGTTCTATTAATAGAAAGAACTATTCTAATTGTAGTTGTCTCGCTCTGTTTTGCTTTGGCCCTACCATATTGTTCAAATTTAGTTATCTTAGATCCTCGTTATATTTAAAGTTGTAATTTCCTTTAAAGCTAAGAGATCATGTTTTCTCCGGTTGGTCAAAAAATGTAAATGTAAAAAAATGATTACACTGATTACGATGAAAAAGAAGTGACTTGAAACTTTTCAAGACTGACTGTTGCTGGTCGTCACAACAAAATAAGTATTTCTAGAAATGACTTTATAAAAAATAAATTTTATAATTTTCGAAAAGAAATAAAGTGTACTTATTTAGGTTCAACTGTCACGTAAGACCAGAGTTGGAATTTGGGGAATATCGCAGCTCTTTTGTGTAAAATGTACCTGTTGTGGAATGTACAGGACTGTAAAAAGGCTTGCTGTCCCCGTCAGCACTCTTTACGTACGATTTAAGGGGGGTAGCAAATTAAATCCTCAAAATTTAAGAAAAAAAGTGTACTGCCACGCTAATGTTCATTCTTAATCGTCCAAAATCACAAGTTCCTATAATCCTCCGATATTAGTCTATCCTTCATTTGTAATCCTTCAAATTTCATAGAAATTAAGTTTGTCACCCCTTACGTACGAGTATAATTAATATTAATTAAGGTTTGTATGATTAATATTAAACAATTGTTGTTTGATTAATATTAATTATGTTTTGTTTATAGAGCTTGTATGAGCTATAATAATTACTTGCATATCTGCCTCCATGTTTAAGTGAAAATTAGAAAAAATAATAATAGGATTTCGGAATGCCGTTGGAACTCACAAGTTAATGTTAAATGAAGGGTGTCCAAACGGCAATGGTTTCTAAGTAAAGCAAGAGGCCATTTAACTAACATTTTGATTTTTTACTTTGTAACTCGAAAGATAACTCGAAAAGTTGGTTAAAACTTAAAATGAGTTCTAGATTCATTTCTGCCATTTCCTCTTGGTAGGGTTGGACTATCTTGGTTTCAATGTTAGTGAAGTCATTTTGGAGCTGCTGCTGTAGATTTATTGCCTCAGCCAAATTTTCTATATCCAAATAATAATAAGTTGTATTTTTAGATGTGGACAGAATCTATAAATACACTCGATTGCACATAAAGAATATTACTCATAAACAACGACGATGCCCAAATTTTGCGCCTTCGGTAGCCGTGGCTGAGACAAGTTAAGTAAATGACATGACATTTTATATTTCAGATTTATTGGATTTGTTGGTCGTAACTCTGAAATATTCAATAACATTTTATGCGGTCAACAAAAAATCCAATTATAGGTAAGGAGATAACGATTACAGTTTTCAAATTTAATTGTCTTAGATCCTCGTTATATTTAAAGTTGTAATTTCCTTTAAGGCTAAGAGATCATGTTTTCTCCGGTTGGTGAAATAAATGTAAATGCCGCGGCTGGGATTCGAACTAACATTCGCTGGTCGATCGTTTCGATGTTTGTGAAGCATCATCTTCAGCAGCGTCCAGCCCGTTAAGCCACTGCCGTGTGTATTCACACCAGTCACTAACCGAAGATATTTATTTTATTGTGTAGAGTGATTGTTTGTCGGTACTTACACATTGCTTTCCTACTTACACGCACTGATGCCGAAGTTTTGAAAGTTCTATTAATAGAAAGAACTATTCTAATTGTAGTTGTCTCGCTCTGTTTTGCTTTGGCCCTACCATATTGTTCAAATTTAGTTATCTTAGATCCTCGTTATATTTAAAGTTGTAATTTCCTTTAAAGCTAAGAGATCATGTTTTCTCCGGTTGGTCAAAAAATGTAAATGTAAAAAAATGATTACACTGATTACGATGAAAAAGAAGTGACTTGAAACTTTTCAAGACTGACTGTTGCTGGTCGTCACAACAAAATAAGTATTTCTAGAAATGACTTTATAAAAAATAAATTTTATAATTTTCGAAAAGAAATAAAGTGTACTTATTTAGGTTCAACTGTCACGTAAGACCAGAGTTGGAATTTGGGGAATATCGCAGCTCTTTTGTGTAAAATGTACCTGTTGTGGAATGTACAGGACTGTAAAAAGGCTTGCTGTCCCCGTCAGCACTCTTTACGTACGATTTAAGGGGGGTAGCAAATTAAATCCTCAAAATTTAAGAAAAAAAGTGTACTGCCACGCTAATGTTCATTCTTAATCGTCCAAAATCACAAGTTCCTATAATCCTCCGATATTAGTCTATCCTTCATTTGTAATCCTTCAAATTTCATAGAAATTAAGTTTGTCACCCCTTACGTACGAGTATAATTAATATTAATTAAGGTTTGTATGATTAATATTAAACAATTGTTGTTTGATTAATATTAATTATGTTTTGTTTATAGAGCTTGTATGAGCTATAATAATTACTTGCATATCTGCCTCCATGTTTAAGTGAAAATTAGAAAAACTGATAATAGGATTTCGGAATGCCGTTGGAACTCACAAGTTAATGTTAAATGAAGGGCGTCCAAACGGCAATGGTTTCTAAGTAAAGCAAGAGGCCATTTAACTAACATTTTGATTTTTTACTTTGTAACTCGAAAGATAACTCGAAAAGTTGGTTTCGGTTTTGGTTTCTTCGAAAATTTCAATTTTGCGAAACCGGTATTCGGTTAAACCGAGGAAAAGAAACCGGTTTCGGGTTTTATGACGAAGTGGAAAATTATACAATTTATAAAAATTTTATATTTTTAATTGAGACTTTTTGAGTTTTAAGATCGATTTTATTATAAAAACCAAAAAACAAATATATATTATTTCATTGTTAAAGTCCTTACTGAAGTTATTCCCTTTTAAAATCATATTTCAAACGTAAAATATAATTACGTACTTTTGCTTTTATTTCACTGACTATTTTTCAAGTAACGTAAAGTAGATTTAGACGTAAGTATATTTATGTAGATTTAGATCTAATTATATAAATGGATTAATACAGTTTATTCAACCTGTCCAAATGTGACAAATCATCGTTAAGTAAATTTTCCTTTTGGGAGTGTGAATACTGATTAAAGTTTTATGGATTTCTTGTAACATACACAGCAAAAATTATTGGCAAAAAAATCAATTATGACCTTTTCTGATCATAAAAATACTGATAAAAACTACTTTTTAATTAAACCAAATACTCAAGTACTTGACTGCAGAAATTTTTCCAAAAATCGGGAGATGAATAAATACAAATGGCACCAATTACTACAAGGCGTTTTACATTTCTGGCATTGGAAATTTTTAGTGTTGCTAGGAGCAATCTGGCAACATCATTCAAATATGTTACTATTTTTAGCTTAACTGTACTGACGAAGTATTGACTTCCGAGCATGATTTTCAGTGACTGGAAAGTTTCACATCAGTCAAAAATGGAATTAACTCGTGAACATTTTCCTTGATGAGCTTAAATCTTTATATGTTAATGATGCACTATCCAACAGTACTGTACCGCTAAAGATAGATACGATACAGATAATACAGACCCTTGAGGTGAATATTGTGTTAGTCATTCGTGAGATAGAGTCAGAAACCAAAAAAAAAAACTCTTGAAAATGAGATTGACTTGATGGCAATTGCGAAGGCAGCCACATAACTGAAATCGTATATTATAAGTAATGGGACTGTTTGCTTCTCCAAGAGAGCCATAATAAATTTTGCTTTGAGTTTTGCTCGTCTTATTTAATTTTTAATTAGACACTTGTCTCTTGACCACGCTTATGTTTTGTTTGTATGAGAGTTGGATCAATGTAATTTAGTTACTTAGTTTATGTTTGTTACAGAGTTCTTCCTTCAAGGCTAAAACATTCTGCCCTGTGCATTTTCTCCGAATAATCTAATGAGAACATCCTTTGTGAAATTTGTCCATAATTAAATACCGAATGCATCAAAAAAATGTCCAATTAATTTGCTTACTTAGTTGGTAAGTTAGTTGATAGAGCAAACATGTTCCACAAAAAACACTCAATTGGCAAACAATAAAAGTTTTAGAAAGCATTTCCACAAAAAAGCTGTTACAGTAAACATTTTATAGACTCCACTGGTGGACTCTATCAAGAACACTGTGGTAGAAGGATCGCATCGTTGTTGGGAAGCGGTCCATGGTGAAATCAGAGTTTACGCATATCAATAGACAAACAACAGACCAAAAAACTTAATACAAACGTTGAACATTAACTGCCGCAAAAATTAAATGGGATGAGCTTCGAACTGAGCACTCAATTGTGGGAAAAAGCTAACAAAGTTTTAAGCATTTATAGATGGAAAATTGATTGTATATATGTGTGTGTGTGAGAGAGAGAGAGAAAGAGAGTTTGGCTGTAGATGGATATGTGACTGTGATTGTTTTGCCAGTTGAATAATATTTTGAAAGGAATATAATACCCTAAATTCCCATGAACAGATTCAAAATGGCTACAAACCATTCAGTTAGTTATTGCTGGATATATGGGAATGTTCGGCTGTGTGTTTGTGGGTGATTGGACAACAAAAGGGCTTATACAAATTGAATGTAAAACATAGCTAGCAATTTAAGCACAACTTTTCATACACACACACCGACATTTATTTGTATTGTATTTATACATACAACAAAACGGATATAAATATACATGAATACAGACAAACATTCGCACACACATACAGTTTTATCAAAAAAGAAAATAACGTCAACAAATCTACCAGCACAGCCTTAGCTTCAACTGCTGCTTTTGGTCGCCTTTTGCCTCTGTTAGCCCAGAACAACTTTAGAAATACAAATTAAATCCCAATTGAATTAACCACAGAAGCACCAACGCTAACAACAGCAACACGAGCAATAACTACACGGAGAATATACAGACGACAACAAACCATTCAAACTCAATTGAATGTACCGCAAAATTACGCCCAATGGCCAAAAACAAGAAAACGGAAATAATGCTTTAGAAATCCCCCATCAGTGGGAGCAAAACAGCCGCCGAAGCAAAGAGGACATGCAATATACACCACGCCACACCACAGTACCAGCCCGCAACACTAACAACAGCAACAATATTAAAGACAAAAGCTCTGGCGAAACAAAATGTTTATAAACAAATTCAGGAAAGACCGCACGGATGGGGAACTAAAATAGAAACCGAATAATATTGAACCGTGAACTGTTGTAAAGTCTGTCCTCAGAGGGGGGAAAGGTTATAACAAAAGAAATTGAAAACTATTGATACCAGCACAATAACAAACAATAATATCGGGATAATGTTGCAGCAGTATGTTATCGCCTCAACGCACACTGATTTGACTATCGGTTATAATGGAAGTTTTTAGGTGTGACATACAGATGTTTCAGTTTAATCAGAAGAAATTGGTATATAGTAGTATCTGTGTAACACGGTTAAAAGGAAAAGTTAACAAGTTTTCAAGTAGGACTTAACAATGTTGTATTTAAATACAACATAGATTAATTGAGATATCGGTCTGAATTTTTTTCCAGGTATTGACAACATATTATGTTTAATTATTGAATTCTATTTGATCATATGACCACCAGGAGCACGTTTGCAGCGATCGACTCTTTGAAGCCAATTTTTCATCGCTCTTGCACACATATCCGCCGAAACGTTGGCAATTTCGCGTTCGATATTGTTCCTAAGCTCCTCTAACTTTTTGTGGTTGAATTGTGGTCTTTTGGAGCACGTGTGTGTTTTTGCTCCCCATAACACATAGTTTGCTTGTTGACAAAGCCATGTAGCCAGAAATGAGTTTCATCGCATTTTTCGATGGAATTCATTATTTTCTTCATGCTTAAAAGTGTGACCATCGACTGAGAATTTTGGTAGTATTTTTTAATAATTTCCAATCGTTGCTCATTCGTGAACTTCACCATGATAGAAATGTAAATATTGACCAACGTTTTGACATTGCTAGATCATAAAAAATTAAGAGTGCGTTCGCATTAAAATACAATATTGTTATGTCCCTATTGAAAACCCCTTTATTAGAGGACTTCGCCAAACACTTAATTATGATTGGTAGGATGACGAGGAATTGATCTACTGCTTTAGGAAAATTAGAAAATGTGGCTAACTTATTAGAAATTGGGGCTCTTGGTGCAGGTGCTTGCTCTGGTCAGATGGATATTTTGCAGGTGCATATATATAGCGCCCTGCGTTTGTTTTAGTTTATTGAATAATCAAGTACACCCCAAATTTTTGAAAGTACTTCTATCGGAATAGTATTTTCATGACATTAGTCAAAGCAATATGTTCATTATTTCTACGAAATATGTTGCAAATAGTTCCGCGACTATTGATAAAATTTTATTTTATTATTTTTTTATTCACAATTTATTTACCTTATAGTAAATGGGTAAAAACATATGAAATCAACCGAAAATATTAACATTTCTGACTTCATCACCTCCAAATTTGATAAGATTTTGTACACATGATCTATGGATCGGCACAATAATATTTGCCAACTTTCAGACATATAGCCTTCCAACTTTCAGAATTATGGCCATTCCAAGTTGGCAAAAATCAAAAAAAATGCACTCAGATGCCTTAACACAATTTTTAATATCTCGAAAAGTATTCATTGCACGTTAATAATCAAGGGCTCATTTCACAGACAAAAACATGCGCCATTCAAAAAATTTTTTTTTTTAAATTTTCGATCAAGGATAATGTAAATAAAAAAAGGACTAAAATTTACAAAGGATATATCTCGAAAATCAATATTTTTAAAAATTTAAAAAAAAATATATGTTAATTCTTATTATGTTTTGTACAAGTCTGCCAAATTTCAATGTGGAGTCTTTATCACAACATAAGTTATTAAGAAAAAAGCAGGCGAGGGTTTATGTATTTCATGAAATGTACCAAAATACAAAAAGGTGACAAATTACAAAAAGAAGGACAAATCAAATGTAACGGAACTTTTTCAACTTTTCTTTGCTCAAAACTCTTTTTCTCCATTGCTAAACCTTTAATAAAAAGTACAACATAATGTATTATCATTATTAAACACTTTATTACAGCATATTTATTTATTTCTGAAGGATTTCAATTAAAAAATCTGCATCTGCCGAGTAACGCTTGACTTTAATTTTTTTTTATCTACAGGTTCAATAGAATGCAGCTTTTGAGTTCCAGGAATAGTACGCAAATCTTTAAAACGAATTTGAAGGAACCGTGCTTCTTCTTCGTGGTCTTTTAGAGTTAAAAACTCGAAATTACAGTTCAAAAGATTTTGCAGGCACCATTCATATAATTGTTTTGGAGTAGTTATTTGACCTTGTAATGGACGCTGTAAACTAGCTCGACGTGCCTCTCTCTTTACGGTACCTCCAAGCCCGTCACTTGGGCCTTTTCCATGGCTTGTTGCAAAAAAATGCCACTCAGCATTACATCCAAAATCTTCCATATGATAACATAAATTGATAAAGTTCTTTTTATTTTTAAACTGGGCAGCACTACCGTCTGAAAAATACGTGATTTTCTTCGGGGTTGTTTTAAACTTTTTTCTCAAAAATACATTCAGGTGGCGATGGAACAGGTGAACAGCTACAGAATCGTGTACAAGATAATCAGATATTATTATGAAGTTTGTATGTTTTATTTTTCCATCTGATTTAAAATAAATAGCAATTGGGTATAAAGTGGCCTGTGAGTTGTTCCAGTGAAATCCCTGGACTGCATCCTGAAAAGTAAAAGAAGCATTTTCTGAAAAATCGCAAACTCATTTCATTTTCTTCCAAATTTGATTTTCTTTCGCTCAGATATGCTGCCTGCTGTTTTGCAATAAGTGAATGAGGTAATAGAATCTCAAGCTTTTCACATAAGGAATCCACAAAAACGTCGGCTTGGCCAATCATGGTCTCCAAATTATCCCTATCTACACTTACCCATTGTTTATATGTTATTTCATCAATATCATTTTGCTCTAGTAATTGATTTAGTTTTGCTTTTAAATTTTCAATTCCTGGACACTTGTTACATTTACGTAGGTGACACTTTGAAGAAGATGGAATGCATGTCATTTGTTTCAAACAATCTTTGCAACATTCAAGCTGATAATTCGGAACACCAGCAGTTAATTTTTTTAAATTTATAGCATCAATCATCAGCTTCACATTTTGATGCTTTGTACAAACACACACGTTATGAGATCCACTCGCATTTGCTAGAATTATATTCCTCGGGCGAAGTTGGCAAAACTTGGAAATACCTATTTTTATTCCATCATGTCGTTCCTTGAATAAGGCAAGGCGTACATTTCTCTTAAGTTTCCAAGCAAAAGTCTTTTATTTTTCCTGACTTTTGTACCATTTTCAAAAACAGACACGAAATCTTTCTGTCCGGGCAAACACCTGCTGACGTCATCGGATTCATAAAAGAATTTTACTAAACTGCTTGTCACTGGTGAAATTGGACTTCCCAGTTTTGGGTTAGGCGTACTCATCACACCCTTTGTTTCAAATAATGCTTAACTTTTCGCGCGATATAGTTTGTAACCAGGAATTCTTCCTTAATTTTATGTATTGTCCGGCTTTTTGGTAAAATTGTTAGCAGTTGGATTTTCTCACTATTTTTTGTTAATGTTTTAAACTTTTCTTTTAATTGTTCTATTATTTCGGATTGTGGGCACATATGCGAAGTTGATTGTGCTGAACAGTGGAAAATTTTGTCTTGAATCGAATCACTTATTTTCCTGAATTTTGCATCTCTGTACCGTTTTTGATGTAACTTCTTCTTTTTTATCGGAGATTGTTCCAGATACGGTAAAGATTGGTTTAATTTTGAAATAGCAACTTCTTCCGTGCCTGACGCAATGTCATCTTCTTCCGTGCCTGATGCAATGTAATCGAAAGTATCTACATTTTCGTTTATGTCTGAACCTTCTTCCAAATTAGATTTATTAGATTTTTTCAGATGCGAAAATTTTATTCTACATGTCCCACAAATTTTATTTGAGATCGTAATGTTTTTATCCTTAGTATACTGTAGCATCCATTCTTGGACTTGTCTTAAACTTTTATTGCACCCAGTGTGACCGGATTTTTTAAAAGGATTACAGCAAAATGTTGAGTTGAATGGCATATTTTTTATTTAAATACCACAACCGAATGAATTGTGCACGACTTTTTTGTAATGACAATAATTATAATTTATTTAAATATTTAGTCTCTTTTTTTTGCTTTTTCAAACGATCCAGTCACTTTAACACTTTGACGTTTAGCACTTATGAAATCTGGTATTCAACTGAAGTTTGACTTAGAGTCTCTGAACTATTTATACTGTTTTTTTTGGTACAAAATATAGATTTCAGGTAAAAAAATAAACGCCTTGCTTTTCTTGAATTGGAAAATTTGCGTGAACTACGGGTCATAAAATGTTTTTTAAATAGGGACTGAATTTTCTACTGCCAATAAGCCGACCACATGTCATAAAATATTTGTAAATTTTTTGTGTGAACAGGCAATAAATATTTCGCCTAGGTTGTAAAGTCGAAAAAGTTCCGTTACATTTGATTTGTCCTTCTTTTTGTAACTTGTCACCTTTTTGTATTTTGGTATATTTCATGAAATACATAAACCTTAGCCTGCTTTTTTCTTAATAACTCATGTTGTAATAAAGACTCCACATTGAAATTTGGCAGACTTGTACAAAACATAATAATAATTAACATATATTTTTTTGAAATTTTTAAAAATATTGATTTTCGAGATATATCCTTTGGAAGTTTTAGTCCTTTTTTTATTTACATTATCCTTGATCGAAAATTTAAAAAAAAAATTTTTTTTAATGGCGCATGTTTTTGTCTGTGAAATGAGCCCTTGATTATTAACGTACAATGAATACTTTTCGAGATATAAAAAATTGTGTTAAGGCATCTGAGTGCATTTTTATTGATTTTTTCCAACTTGGAATGGCCATAATTCTGAAAGTACGAGAGCTAGGACACTGAAAGTTGGCAAACGCTATTATTATGTTTAACTTTCCCTTCGTACCAAATTGCATCCAATTCGAAATCGGTGCGGTCAACTCATTGGTTGATTTTATATGTTTTTACCCAAATGCAAGATTAGTTTTAAGATTTGTAGCACTAGGGACTAAGGAATACTGTTCTTAATTAACTTCAAATTATTGATAGAGACTCACTTGTGCAAGCTATGTTAATTAGTTGTTCAATTTTATTTCGCCATCACAAGGGACTGGCCATTTATCAAGGGATATTGAAATGTTGTGTATCGATATTTATGTTTAACTATCACAATTTTCTTAAACAATATATGTGTTTTACACTAAGGAACTCTCGTTTTATAAGTGGGAAAGTTTCAAGTTGTTAACATACCTGAAGAGTAGTACGAAGGAAAATATTTACAACTATATTATTTATAAGCTTGGATTTTGTCGCACCCATGTCTAAATTCCCAGGCGGAAGGAGAATTTGAAGAAAGGCACCTAACACTCGCTGTGTGCGGACATGGTGTAACAAGACGTCATAATACGCCCATATATCATTTAAGTGCAAATTTTCAACCAACCTCACTCTCTTTACTTTTTTAGTCAGTCCGTCCCTTAAGTTCACATAACATCCATCAGCCACATCGTACATTTCAAACTGTCACGAATATTCACACACACTAGCAAAAACACACAGTCTGTGTATAATAAATGCACTAGCAAATTGATTTTCAACGACCCCACAGGAATGAGCGCTTCTCTGTAATTCGCATCCATATCAATGCAGCTATTGTCAGTCGCTTCCGGCCACTGCTGCAATAGATCATTGCACACAATGTTGGGCTCTAGGAATAAAGAGTATATTTTCTGATGTCTGTCTTTTTTCAAGATACAAGGTACATTTTATTAAGCGGCTTGGAATGACTAGTATTCCGACATTGCGGTTTCGACTGACTATTCCTACACAGAGACTACGGTTGGCTATTATTGTGCCGAGGCTTCGGTTGCCTGTTCCTACGCAGCGGTTGCTACTGCTTGTCTCTACGCAACAGCTTCGATCAACTGTTGCTACACATCGGTTTCAACTAACTGTTCCTACATAGCGACTTCGGCTAACTGTTCCGCACGACTGTATGTCACACGATGTCTACAGACGCTATACAGGTGCTGATGGGTGTCAATCCTCTTGATATAGAGGTGATCCGTCTTAGCATGGACTTCAAACTCAAGCGGCGGTACGCTCTGGATGAGTCAAGGTGGCTCATTGTTGGAGCAGAAATCATGAGTAGGTGTGATCAGCGGTATCGGTTGGATCCGTTAGTCTCATCTGAGTGGAAGGTCCATTGGGACTCCAGTACCAAGGGTCGAGCAACGTATAGGTGTATTACAGATTAAGGTTTAGTGGGGAATAACCCGTCTTATAGTTTAAATCTAAGCCCTGCTTTCATACTTATAGGTCACGGGTCTTTAAATGCATTCTTGTACAGAATAAGACTTTTTGATCGGGAGCAGTGTGATTGCGATTCGCCAGTCTAAAACTGGCTCCATGTTCTGTGCAAATGCCCCTTTTGCGGGGCTATTATGGACTTAGACGGCATGTTTTTTACCAGGTTCGGTGGTGAATGGTTAGCTTTGTCTCCGATTGCGATGTCTGTTGCAACGCAGGTAGCCTCTCGGGTGTTCGCGAGCCGTCGCAGTAGGATAGTTTAATTGAGGTCCTGGGTGACGCCTGGGCTATGGAAGCATATCCCCTAGTTTGGTGGTTGAAAATTTCGTTGACCCAGCTGTTTCAAGTTTCTCATTCAGCCGTTGAAGTGGAAATAGCCTCGCTCCCACAGTGAGAAAGCTTAAGCCGACAGTCTGTGATTATTGGATCGTTTTTGTTGCAATTTGGCAATAAAATACTAATGTTGTCGTGATGTTGTTTTGTGTAGTTGTTTTATTGTACTTTATTGGTTAGGGATGGGCAATCGCCTACTTAGTATGATGTAAAAACTGGAAGAGACCAGAGATTATGCATACCAGGTACCATGGAGGGTTGGTCCTCTTGTGAGAGATCGTGCAGGCGGTGGCTGTCACCGAAACCGCTGGCAGAAGGTATGCGGTTGTCTTGTAACACTGTAACGAAGTATGTTAGAAAAAATAAATAAATATTTTCCCATTACATCCCGTGAAAAGATAGTGGAGAGCCTCTCACAATCACTGAGCTGTGCGCTTTCCAATTTTCATTCCCTGATTGGAACAAAGTATGCTAGGTGGGAACATATTCTCGAAACATGGGCTTCGTGGTCATCTGGAGAGAGATCTGGCAGGGCCTCACTCCATACGAAGGGGAATAACTCACGTACAGAGAGTTGCTCAATTGGTAGCTCGTGACCGGAAAAAGAAGTTCCGCTGGCGGATATGCGAATGCGGAGCGTATGTTCGCCCACGTAATCGCGAATACCAATGGGGTCGAGTTCCTATTCTTGATCTCTTGATTGCCCCTAAATGATGGGGAGCACGGATATTTTTTGCTGGCAGCGGTAACAGTAGTTTCAAACATGTCATTGGTGGGGCGGTGCTCACTTGTGGTTAAGGACTTCACTTCGAGAACCATATTAAATCACGCGGATTCTCTTTCTATACATCGACTTCGGCGGGCTGTTCGTACACAAAGGATTCGGCTGACTGTTGGTATACAGCGACTTTGGCTGGCTATCCCTTTACAGTGACTTCAGCGAATTCGGATGACTGTTTCTAGTCAGCGGCTTCAGCTGACTGTGCAGACAAAGCTGTTTCGACTGCTTGTTCTTATGTTATATACTCATTAACAGCCCATTTCCAACCATTCTCACCGACATTCAAAATTCATACCCATCCAGAACCAATGACCTGTTAAGGGAATCTCAATAATCGCTTGTGCTATAGACTAACTTTCCGATTATCTTAAGTCGACCCCTCTGCGAAGAATCTAGAGAGTGTGCCAGCCCAAGACAAGTGTTCCCAGAATATGCTGTTAATCCAAAACTATATTCCCAGAAGAGTCTCCTCGAATGAATGAAACAGAAGTGTCTTTCTCGAATGAATCACTTGATGTTATTTCTGTAACTACTTTGTAAATTATATATTAGAGGATTTACTTAAATTTGAGCTTTATTTTGATCGATTTTAAGGTCGGGAAATTTTTCCTAAGTAATAAATGATTGGCTTTTATTGGAGTAATGAAGAAATCAGTAAATCACATTTACTGCCATGATCCGATGCCTATCAATTGTGCCGGAATTGATACCACCGGTTGATCGCCAATAGAATATATTGTAATGATAGAAGTCGGAAACCCTCGTTTCTATTAACACGATCGAGTCTATCTGGGTATTTTGTTTGCATTGAATTTTGAAAATAAAATTAAGTAATGGAAGAGCTCGTAATTAATCACGGGTCACCCTGTTTTACTATCAGATGTTGTCGCTCCTGCTCTGGACGAAGATGATTATTGGATATAAAAGGGAGCACGTGTGAGAAACGGTCTGCTTTGTGACAACCATACACGTGAAAAGTAAGAAAAGTCAACCGATTGAACGAGTGTGCCGTGAGAGGTCATCCGTAGATCCTGCAACTCCTAGTATTCTCCTGTGGGTCATTGTGTTGTCCTATGAGTCATTTTATTCCTGCGAGTCCTTAAGGACATCCTGTGGACTAAACGAGTGTGCCGTGAGAAGTCATCCTAATATCCTGCGGGTCCTTGTGTTCTCTTGTGTGTCCTTGTGTTATCCTATAAGTCCTTGTATTCCTGCGAGTCCTTAAGGACATCCTGTGGGCTAAAAGAATGTGCCGTGAGAGATCATCCTTATAGCCCGCGAGTTCTTTTGTTGTCGATGTATTGTCCAGTGAGTTCTTTTAATCTTGCGAGTCCTTAAGAACATCCTGTGGCCTAAACGAGTGTGCCGTGAGAGGTCATCCTTATGTCCTGCGAGTCCTGCGAGTCCTACTGTTGTTCTGTGAGTCCGTGTTGTCCTGTGCGTCCTTCTAATCCTGCGAGTTCTTAAGAACATTATATGGGCTAAAAAAGAGGTCATCCTTATGTCCTTTAAGAACATCATTTGGGCTAAAAAAGATTTCATCCTTATATACTTTAAGCCCTGTTAATATCCTGTGAGTCCTTGTGTTGTCCTGTGAGTCTTAGTTATCCTGCGTGCCAAAAGGTTGTGCCGTGAGAGGTCATTCTTCTGTCCCACCAGCCATGTTGATATCCTGTGAGTCCTTGTTGTCATGTCAGTCTTTGTTATTCCGCTAGTAGTTGTGATCCTTAGGAATGGCTTGTGGGCTGAAGAGAGTGTGCCGTGAAAGGTCGCCCGAGATCCCGCGAATCTTGTCAAATAACCTATGAACCAAGAGAGTGTTCCGTGAGAGGTCACTCCATAGACAAGCCCCGGCTTTAGGTTTGGCAAGTATTATAATTTAATGTATTAAGTATTATAATATTAAATTACTATAATATTTTGAAGTATATAAACACAAATTAAAGCATAACATCATCTTTTACTCTCTGTCACTGAAAATAAATAAATTTCTGTGACAATCCCTGGCCGCCTCGGCGTATTCGAGCAACCAGACGAAACTCGTCGCCACAATATACAGTCTCTTATATGAATCTTTAGATATATGCATTACTATCGATCGAAAATCGTTCTTGTTCTTGTTTCCTCGTGCATTCGCGCAGAGTTTCATTGCTTCGGGGTTAGTTTAATCTATAACACACAGTTGCATTTCATGTGAGTATAGCTTTATAATGACGCGGGTTAATGTCGGTTACGTGTTTGAATTTCAATTCAGCTGTGACCGATTTCTTATTTCGAATGGTTAAAAGGATCCATACGAAACACATACGGACATGAGTAAGCTTATTTTAATGTTCACCAAATTCGCGTTACAATGTGCAAAAATTAACTAGACTAACCACTGTACTCTGTACTATTCTATACTATTCAAGACGCTCTGTATGCACTTATATGTATATGTTAAGGCCAGCGTATTTAAATGATGTCCTTGCTTTTGAACCTGGCATGTTTAAGAAGGTATATTGATGATTTGTGTGCATATATATGTGTGTTTGTAACCTCATGTTTCCACAATTATGTCTAACTTCTGTTAAGAAACTACGAAAACAGCCTTAAATTTCAGCTTAAATGATTTTTGAAAAGAAACTGGATTTTTAGGGCTTTAAGTATAAGCACTCGAAAAACCTGTGACTTTAGGGACCATTGATTATAACCCCTCGTTCGACAAATATACGGAAACCCTAAAGAAAATATCTTCTACAAAGAAAAAATGGAATACGCTTTGTAATGCATACTCGTCGCAAAGCACGGTGTGAATGTCACCGCAGGAGAATACATTGACACTAAAATACACAACAACAAAAAAGTCAACAAACAGAACAGCAGATACGATATATCAACAAATACAGTATCTAAGTCCAGACCTAAAACTCACACAGGCAGTTAATCCTCATTGGTATTGTTACCGTGACCCTATTGAGGTATGATAACAAAAGATTTAGTCAGGCATAGCAACAAAAGGACGCTCCGTTGCATATCCGACCTACAACTGCAAAAAATAAATAGAGATGGAGACTCACAAAAAAGGGAAGGAGTTTTACCAAAAATGCTAACAAATTTTCAAAATCGTGCAGCAATTTACCAGCGGCGTAAGAGAAGTAATGCAGTGTCTTCTAAAACTAAATATTTGGTTTCCCATTACATCCGATGAAGGGATTTAGGGTAGCTTCTCACAACCAGTGGGCTGTGCTCTTTGTAGTTTTACACTCACTGATTGGGTCCCACACTTTTACACCGGTTTCGAGCGGCATTCTGAAAAGCTTTTGTTATATCTAAGTTCTCGATAATGGCTCCGTCATTAGGTAAAACGACCATCGTCGAAAGAAATGTAAAGTGGTCATGCACAATAGACCCATTGCACTAACCATTGCACCACCGACGGCTGTGGCTTTTATTATGCCTAAATTTAGGAGACCCTTTCTGTGTATGCCCTTTCATTTCATTTAGTAGAAGACAATGAATCTGTATTTGAGTTTCGAAATATTTCGAAAATGTGTTTTTCTTTGTCTAAAACGACAAAGCTGAAAAGTTCTGAAAAACCTTTTAGTATCCTGTAGTTTTGAAGTGATTTGTGAAACCTTCCAGCGAAATGACAAGTTGAATGTTTGTTTGCCAGATAGACATGCGATACACGATAAATCTTTGACCTGGGCGCAGTGAACTAAATAGAAAACTATTTAAAAAAAAATAGTTAAATTGTAAGATTCTAAAAAATTGTCTTTAATAATTTTTCCGGTTCAAGATGAGTTTGTGTGAAAAAGTACTTTTGTTATAAAAGTTATATATATTATTACAAAAATATAATATTAAAAACAATATTGCTGGTTATTTTTCCAAAGGGATGGGTTGACTGAAATTTCAGGCGGCCTTGTCACAGATTGGTAATTTGGAATCCAATAAAAGGCCATTATTCGACTTCTGTCCGTGTCCGTTACATAATGAATTGTTGGAGTTTGTTGGAATTCGATTTTTTTCAAATTCGAATTTCATTTAGTCGAACAAATATTAAAAAACACCAGAATATCCATAAAAAGAGCTGAACAAAACGGGTTCTATCAATTGGTAGCATCCCATCAAAATATTGTGCATGCCAAAAAGAAGTAATGGAAGCAGTACTTAACAGTTGGCTTATACAAGCGGGTTTTTTCCCAACAAAAGTTCACTCTTAGAAGCAGTCGATAGTGTCAAATAAACGCAATATATTCAGTGCTTTCAAGAACCTATATAGATTGCAGAGTAATTGGAGTTGAATCATGTGCTTATTTTACGGCTCATAAGGCAGTCAAAAAGAGGCGGAGCAATTTTAAATTTTGTTTCCTCTCTTGATATTAATGCATCTACTGAATCTTGGTACAGTTTCAGTTATTTGGTTTATACTTTTGTGCTAATTCTCAGAAGCGCTTCAGAGCACCATTCTTATTATATGTATACATATATATATTGTTACGAATTTCCTTATTCGTCCTTTTTGCGTTGTTTTATTCCCAATAATAAAACAAGGTTCGTTTTTAATTACGATAATTACAACGGTATCACTTCCTTTTATTTATTTATACAGTACAACAGTTTACTTTATTTATAACACGTTAACAAGTCTTGTATTTTACTATCAATTCGCGTTGCTTACTTTACGGGGTTTAATCACAAACTGAACTCTCCATTCCAAAGACCTCCGCTATTTATACCAACTCACCATACACAAATGAAGGTACAAATATCTAGCGAATTCAAGAACCTTCTAGAAAATAGATGTTGTTGTTTATCTTTGTAGAACATTCTCCTACACAGGAGAATTATCTTTACTGAGGTGAATTCATGCTACTGGTTTAGCGAGCTGGTACGTTGTTACAATGCATACTTTCAGGCGCAGCACTAACCGCCTGTTGTTTACATACTGTTAGTAGAGTCATTAACAGTAAGCAAAAGCTTTTACTTATTCGTAACACTGCCCCCCACTTAAGCCTGTTCGTCCCGAGCAGGCTCAACCCTCCGTTTTCCATACAGAGCTAGTCTTTCCAAATGCACGACTTTCATTTTAGCTCTTGGACTTTGGCTTTTCTGGATTCGATAAACCACGTCATTTATTCGTTTGACAACCTTGTAAGGGCCTTCCCAGTGAGTCTGAAGTTTTGGAGATAAACCCTTCTTGCGCTGTGGGTTGAACAGTAAAACTAGCTGGCCTTCTTGAAATCCTTCTGAATTTGCCGCTCGGTCGTATCTGGCTTTCATTTTGTTACTGACCATTTTTAATTTGTTGCGCACAAATTCATGGAGATCATTAAGATCCCCCGTATCATGGTAATTGACATCACTGTTCGCAGGGTCAGACGCTGGTATGGTACCGAACTCCAAATCTCCAGGCAGCTTCAGCTCATTTCCGAAAATTACTTTAGCGGGTGTTCGCGAAGTGGAGTCATGGGTGGCCGTCCTATATGCCAAAAGGAACTTCGGTATGTGTTCATCCCAATCTCTTTGATCTGCGCTGACTACTTTTCTTAGGTATTCTTCAAGAGTTCGGTTGAATCTTTCAACCATTCCGTCAGACTGAGGATGCAATGGTGTTGTTCTTGTTTTCCGAATACCGTATGACTCACACATTTCTTTGAAGATGGTCGATTCAAAATTCCTACCCTGGTCCGAATGGAGCTCCGAGGGGACACCAAAACGGCATATCCAGTTATCCACAAACACTTTAATTATAGTCTTCGCTTCCTGATTTGGAACAGGGTATACTTCGGGCCATTTACTGAAGTAATCCATAACCACTAAGACGTACTGGTTTCCAGAGCTACTGACGGGAAATGGACCAGCCACATCCATAGCTATACGCTCAAAGGGTGCACCTGAGTTGTATTGCTGCATGTGGCCATGACTTCTTCGCGTTGGTCCCTTAGCTGTCATGCATTGGGTGCAATTTGCTATCCAATCGGCTACCGCTTGTTGACAGCCAATCCAGTAGAACCGTTGCTTTAGCTTTTCAATGGTCTTGGTTATTCCTAGATGTCCTCCGCTCGGGCCATTATGGAATTCTGTCATTATCTCTTTTTCCTTGGAGGAAGGTACCACTATTAACTTTTTGACTATTTTACCATCCTCACTTTCCCATAACCGGTATAGGCAACTATCCAATAATTTTAGGCTGTTCCACTGGGCCCAGTATGCTTTCATCAGGGGGCTCTCTGAGGCGATGTCATTGCGTGTTGGTCTTTCACCATTTTCTTTTGCAGAAATGATTTTTGCCAGTATAGGGTCGCTTCTTTGTGCTGTTGACCAGTCTTCGTTGGATTCTAGTCGAAGCAGACGTACGTCAATGATGTTTTCTTTCACCTCTGCTTTTGAGCAGTGTTTGCATTCCAGCTTGCATGGACGACGTGACAGGGCATCAGCATTACCGTGTTTTCCTCCTTTTCTATGCTCAATGCTGAAGTCATAGCTCTGCAGTCTTTCAATCCAACGAGCAAGTTGGCCTTCGGGGTTCTTAAATTGCAGTAGCCACCTTAGCGCCGCATGATCGGTTCTTAACTGGAAAGGCTGGCCGTACAGATACTTGTGGTAGTGTTTGACACACTCTATGACGGCCAGTAGCTCTCGTCTCGTAACACAATAATTTTTCTCTGGCTTTGAGAGTATTCTGCTGTAGTACCCAATAACTTTTTCTTGGCCATTGATTTCCTGCGAGAGCACGCCACCTATTCCGTAACCACTCGCGTCAGTATCCAACACGAATTTCTCTCCAGCAACAGGATATGCAAGCAAAGGAGCCGTGCATAAATATTGCTTCAGTTGGTGGAATGACTCTTCTTGTTTTTCGCTCCAACAGTACGGCCGACTTTTCATTGTCAGCTCGTGAAGACTTGCAGCCACTGTGGCGAAACCCGGCACAAACCGTCTGTAGTACGTACAGAGTCCTAGGAAACTGCGTAATTCATGGAGATTCTGCGGTCGTGGCCAATCCTTCACTGTCAGGATTTTGTCTTCATCGGTGGAAATGCCATCTGCTGTCACTCGATGTCCCAAGTATTTTACTTCTTTCTGGAACAGAGAACACTTCTTCGGACTGAGTTTCAACCCAGCCGCGGTTATACGTTGAAGGACTTCTTTAAGATTCTTCAGGTGTTCATCGAATGTTTTCCCCATGACAATGATGTCGTCTAGGTACACCAAGCATGTTCGCCAATGAAGTCCTTTCAACACGCACTCCATTAATCGCTCGAAGGTGGCTGGAGCGTTACATAGTCCAAATGGCATTACTTTAAACTGCCAAAGACCATCCCCTACGCTGAATGCAGTTTTCTCCTTATCTTTCTCGCTGATTTCTACTTGCCAATAACCACTTTGCAAGTCCAGCGTGGAGAACCATTTTGTTCCTGACAACGTATCCAATGTGTCATCAATTCTTGGTAGTGGATAACTGTCCTTTTTGGTGACGTCGTTGAGCTTTCTATAATCCACACAAAATCGGGTACTTCCATCTTTCTTCTTAACTAGTACCACCGGCGAGCTCCATGGACTTGAAGAAGGTTCGATTACACCATCCTTCTGCATTTCAGCTACCAGTTTCTTTACCTCATCTCTTTTTGCAAGTGGAAGACTTCTGGGCGCCTGTTTTATTGGTCTCGCTTCCCCTGTATTGATGTCATGCTTTACCATTGATGTTCTACCTTGGCATTCTTTTTTCAGGGCGAAGGCAGACGCATGCTTCCACAGTATTTGCTTTGCTTTGTTCCTATCAGAAGGCTTTAGTTCTCGCACCCACTCACTGAGATGCGACTCCAGCACTTTCTGCTCCTTTTCTGATAGTTTGCTGCAGTCAGAATTAACTTCACAGTTGATGACCGCCTCGACTGGTGTACATTCTGCAATTTCTGTGCGGTCGCCGATCACCTCCTCGTTGTTGGACAAATTTAGAACTCGTACAGGCAAGTATCCTTCATTATTAGTTCTTACTAGAGCTTTGGCAGTGATGATGTTATAGTTGTTTATACTTGCCGGTTCAACTACCCACAAACCGCCGATCTCACAATCTCCCTCCATTCGGGCCCATACTATGGTTTCTGAGTTTGGTGGCAATTTTACATCTTTGTAAGCGATCAGCCTTTTAATCTGTGTTGTATTGTCGTATCCCACATTGAGAGGAATTTCCACATTAGCCCACGTCAAAATTTGCTGCCCCATATCTAACTTGAGGCCTTGGGCAATCATAAAATCTGCGCCAATTATCACTTCATCTACAATGTCGGCGACAATAAACACGTGTTCGATGCTCATGTTGGCAATGGCTAACTTCAATTTAACTTTACCATGTACAGTTGCTGGTTCACCCGTTGCTGTGCGGAGTCTTACACCATGTAACGATTCTATTGGTCCATTTATCAAATCAGATCTGATGATAGATTGTGACGCGCCTGTGTCCATAGTCAATATGCGCTTCCGACCACCGATAGCTCCGTAGACAGTGAGGTTGTTGTTTTTCTGTTGTATTATTGAGATGGAGATCGTGGGGCCCTCGGTTGTGGGAGCTAGTCCATGCCCCTCTGGGCTAGCTCGTTTTAGTTTAACGGAGATTCATTTTGTGTAGTAAAATTTACCCGTTTATTGCCACGTTGGGGTGAGCTCGATCTTGATCGTTTTCGTGGCTCTCTGCAGTTTCGTGAAATATGACCAGGTTTGTCGCAATTGTAGCACTTTGGTCTGGACTTACTTCCGCCTGGTAACGCCTTGCTGAGGGTTTGGGTGATTTCTTTAAGATCGTTTATGGCACCCTTCAAATCTCCTGCCTCCGACTCCATTTCAATTTTTCTAACTCTTTGTATTTGAGGCTTGGACACAAATTTTGCTGTTTCCTGTGCCAATGCGAACGAAACAGTTTCGGCGAATGTAGCTTTTTGTGTGGCACAAGTCACGTATTTTATGTCAGGATCACGGATGCCGTTGACGAATGCTTCAATCTTAAATTGATCCAAGAATGGGTGGGACTCACCAGGATAAGTCATCAACACCAAACGTTCCACCTCGGTTGCGAAGTCCTGAAGCGTTTCATTATGCTTTTGCACTCGGCCTCTCAATTCCATGCGATATAAATCCTTCTTGTGATCGCCACCATACTTGCGTTGTAACGCAGCCAGTATATCCTCGTAGTTGTTTCTGGCACTGACAGGAATGCTCTGAAGGACTTCTGCTGCGTTGCCTTTCAGTGCTAAAATTAGCTCAACGGCTTTGTCGTTGCTGTTCCACAAGTTCTTAATTGCGACCATTTCGAATTGGAATTTAAAAACATCGAAAGGTGTAGAGCCATCGAAACTGGGAGCTTTCAATCTACTAGAGCCTTCAGAAATTACTCGCACTGGCCCTTCTTGCAACTGGATTTCATTCATCTTTCTTTCCAGTTCGGCGAATCTTTCCTCCACATCCTGTTCGACCTGTTCGATCTTCTGCTGAAATTCCTCGAATTTCTGTTCGACCTTTCCGAATTGATCATTAACCTGTATCTCCATGTTATTCATAGCTTCTGAAATTTCATGTAGCTTGTCATTTGTGGCGTTTGATGTTTCCTGCATAATTCTAGAATTCTCGCCAAATTTCTCGTTCATAATTCTAGAATTCTCGCCAAGTTGCGTGTTAATTATTCGAGAGTTTTCGTCTAATTTTGAAAACTTTTCCATCATGGCTGCAAACATCGTAGAAATATCCATATTACCAGTTGCTTCCTTTGCAGATACCTCCATTTCTTCTTTACACTCAAACTGGTATGTATCAATGTCAATGTTTCGGCGCTTGAATTCTTCTATTAATCGCCTCTGCAGCTCTACCTTATTACCAGCTGTCGGTTGATCCAATTTACTCAACTCCTTTTTCAGTTGTTCAACTTTGAGTTCTTCAAACTTCATCGTTGTCCTTAATTCGTAATTTCACTTCTGACACCAATGTTACGAATTTCCTTATTCGTCCTTTTTGCGTTGTTTTATTCCCAATAATAAAACAAGGTTCGTTTTTAATTACGATAATTACAACGGTTTAACTTCCTTTTATTTATTTATACAGTACAACAGTTTACTTTATTTATAACACGTTAACAAGTCTTGTATTTTACTATCAATTCGCGTTGCTTACTTTACGGGGTTTAATCACAAACTGAACTCTCCATTCCAAAGACCTCCGCTATTTATACCAACTCACCATACACAAATGAAGGTACAAATATCTAGCGAATTCAAGAACCTTCTAGAAAATAGATGTTGTTGTTGTTGTTTATCTTTGTAGAACATTCTCCTACACAGGAGAATTATCTTTACTGAGGTGAATTCATGCTACTGGTTTAGCGAGCTGGTACGTTGTTACAATGCATACTTTCAGGCGCAGCACTAACCGCCTGTTGTTTACATACTGTTAGTAGAGTCATTAACAGTAAGCAAAAGCTTTTACTTATTCGTAACAATATATATATATTAGGTGAAAAGCCCGATACTTCGTTATTGGTAGTTTTATGAACTTTTTAAATTTTCCCCCGTTTACTCGCTAATTTACAAAGTTTCTGGACTAAACTGCAAATAGTACCATACCAGGGAGTAATGATATATCCGAATTAACAAATATTGAAAATGTCAGCTTTTTAGCCAAAGGTGTTTAGGCAGGCCGCCATGGGAGAGACTTTTTCGCTTTTTGCCCATCCCCGTAGGAGTTTCCAAAAATCCCGTCTTAGCGGACGTCAGCGCTAGAGAATGGACCTCCATGCCAAATTGCAAGTTCCTAGCTCCAGCGGTTAGGGCTGGGCGATGTTGAGTCAGTCAGTCAGTCAGTCAGTAACGTTATTCTTTTATATATATAGATATATCCCGACCTTAGGACAACAAAGTTCTAACTGAACATTTTTGATAAATTCATTTGGAAATTCCATCCATCCATATCCTTTCAATTACTGCTACCGCCATAAATAGATCTCATATCATTTACGAGATATCTACTAGAACAAGCTCCTAACTACTTATTTTCCTATAGTAATTTGGTTAAAAAAGTAGATTCAATCTGGATTTGGTCAAAAATTTCTTGATGCACTTAGAACCATGTTGTTCTAAGGCCGCGATATAGCTTCTAAAAGCTCCCACTGATTCCAAATTCACAATAATTTTTGCTGGGATCTGACAATCAATATGCATGTATTTTTTTGTGATTTTATGCTTTACATCATAGGACGAAAGGAATAATATTTTAGACAAACCATTTGTAATTTCATTACACGCACATGCATAGTAAAATATTTGACAGGTATATATAATTATTGAAACTCGACATTTGTAAGTGCAATCACAGATCAGAACTGTGAACAGTGAAATTTTGAAAGGCCTTTTTTAACTAACCTCTTCTAGTTTGTTTGGCCTTCTAAGACCATCATCTAATATCTTTATGACAATGACAGTTAATGCCTTAAGTTTTCCAATTAAAATATCGAAACTTATTGTAGGATATTTTCCGTTAGAAATATCCCTTAGAAATATTGAATTTTATTCCATCGCAGAATCGCAGTATTCTAGGGTGTTTGCTGGTCGCACTAGTCAAGCTTTTTTCTGAATACAGACTCGTTTTTTTGTGAAATTATTTGTGTTAGTATTGAATTGTGAGTTTGAAGCGACCATCACATGGAGAATACTTCATTGATATTTGTATGTGGGCGTCCTTGTTGTCACTACAGTCGCTACAGCCGCGAAAACACACATTCCCACGCATTCACACAAACATCTTTACTTGCTGTGTTGTAACTTTACTCATTGTTGACATGTGAAATCACAGTTTTTATTGCTAAGCTTCCTCTCGCTAGCAACAAATTTAACAAATTAAATTGTTTAGAGAATTGATTTAATTGAAGTTGTGGTGAGTAAAATTTCGTGAAATTGGATAATTGAAAATTAAATATGGTCATTGTGAATAAAACAACATTGAAAATGTCCTTTACGATTGAACGATTTCTGAACACCTACATCATCCGAATCTGTTATATAAAATCAGGCCACGATCAGTTGGGAACTTCGTACAGATACAAACTCATACCTATATCTGCAGGAGATTCAATGTAAGTAACATAATTCAATCGCTGTGGAAACCACATTAGTTGCAGAAACCACATGAGTCATAAATCAATTTATTTTCAAAGCTGGATTTTTTTAAACTATTTTCACATTCTAAAAAGGGACTTTGTTTAGGATCTAAGCCTTTTAATTGAGAAGGTTTGTGTTTGTCTATTTTTAAGTTTTAACTTCACAATTTTATTTCAATGCGTTTAATTCAATGTTTTTGAATTTGTATTATTGTTCTTAGTATTGTATTATCGTTCAAAATTAAAGTGTTTTTGTGTAACAATATGTGTGGGTTTGTCCTTTAACATGTATAGTTTTGTTTTAACTTTGAACACTTTTACTTTTCACTAAGTCACTAAGTCACGGGAGGAAGAGTTGCGCGCACTTTGAATTGAAAAAACATAATAATCAAAAATCTGCATTGCTGCCGCTTGAAGGGTCAGCCGCTACCTTTCCAAAGTAAACAAATAGCATAACAAAAGCGAATATGCAATAACTTGTTTTCCGCTATGCTATTTACATACATACGTGTGTATGTACAACCAATATTTCACTCAATATTAAGCAGTGCTGTTGCAAATTATAGCACTGTTTCAACAGACTTACTTACACAATATGCGCGGAAATGACATAAGACTGGTTTTTAAAAATCTCTAAGTCCAGCTTGCAGAAACTGAAATTAGTGTAGAAACTGCATGAGTCAGGGACTCATATTGTTCCCACTCTCAATGACGACACTGCTTAATTATTGACTCATGTGGTATCTGCAAACAGCGATTCAATTGTATCATGCATAGCATCTATGGCTGGAAACCGTACTAAATCGTGGAGACAGCTCCATTAAATAAAAAAGGGATCGCAAAAGTGATCCCGAATTTAAATTATGTTAATTTATTTGGCGTCATAATTGCAGTCGAGAGCTAACTTTCGTTGTATGCATCAACAGCCAATTTTTAACTCAAATTGAATCATTAAAATTTAATTATTTGTTAATTTTACTATGCTTTTGATCACTATAAAAAAAATTGAATTGGGATGTTGCATTATTTTGGAAACAGTTTTTTGCATTCCAGAAAAATTAAATTCTCTGAAACTCCAGTATATATTCATGTGACAAATTGTGCTTAATACCTGCAATTGCCAAAAGTAAAAGACATCCTGAATCGGTAGATCAATTGACAAAAATCTAAAATTTGGTATTGAAATTTTATGAATTTTGACAACTTAACTACCGATTTTCATTGTCAAAATGTTACAGTATTCCGGTGCTGATATTGATTATAATTTAGACTAGATTTTCCAAGTTTGTCAGGTATACACGTTGAGATATATCTCTCTATCTGGTGACAAATTTTACGGAACTCATTCTCCTCCCGCTGTCAAATATTTGATCCGTTTCCTAATATTGAAATCGTTAATATATTAAATAAATAAATACTTTTATGCAAATTGAAATTTCCAACTTTTCCACCTGATACCCCTTAAATCATCCTGCTTGGCAAAAAATTTAATTCCGCGGCTGCATATTCATTACATTTCACTTTCAATTAAATTTATGACTTTGAATATTCGCATTCTTTAATAGCCAGGGGGAGTTTTTGCTCAAAATGTCAATATTAAATTTGTTTCACTTGAAACGAAATGAATGTGAAAAACAATGCAGTCCTTTTGTTGTGGTCCTCAATGAATGAAAAAGTAACTGCTTTGTCTGTCTATTTTTAAAAAGTATTTTGCATTCATATCCACTTTTTTATTTGTAGGAAGCTTTTGTATGCGTGTTGCATATTATCATTGTGTTTGAGTGTGTGAGTGGGTGAGCACGGGTTTTTGTTCGCGGCGAGAGTTTCTCAATTTGACTTTTATTTAATGCAGTGTTTTTTGGATGTGTATGTGTGCATTGTGTTGCTGGAGCCTTAAACCAGAACAGTCTGTCAGGATTAAACTGAGTATATGTGTGCGTGTGATTTTATATCCACGTGCTTGTGCATCAAGCAGCAAACAATGACAGTATGCGTATATGTGAGAGAATGACGTCGTGTTTGTCTGTATTGTGTTTATACGATATAAATACAGGCAAAAAACACAAACAACCAAAAAAATAAAATAGAAAACAATTACTTGGCATGAATAGTAAATTTGATTGTTATACTTAAGTATTCGCTGTTTCTATTGTTGCCGTTGTACTGTACTTGTACTTAACCAAATGATGAAATTATTCGCAAATGCTGGCTATGCGAATCCTTAAAATAATACATACACTCAAAAAACCATGTTAGTAAACTAACTTGATTTTTATTTTATATTTTTTAAATCCTTTTATTGTTTTAGCAATCATTTTGTTCGGTATTTTATCCACAACACAAACTGTTTGTTACAATGTTAGTACGAGCAGTCACTTTTCTGCTGAAATATAGCAAACAATGTTTGCTGTTAATGGATTAAAGTAATGTTGCCCTATAACATTCCATGAAGAGACAGGGGATGGCTTCTCACAATCTGCAATGTCTGCACTTTCTAATTTTACACTCGCAGATTGGTACCTACAGTTTTAGTCCGGCTGGGAACGGGTTTTTGAAAAGTTTTTATAATTATTCGCACTATAGTGCCACCTTCACTGTGCGAGGTGATCGTCGTCGAAAGAAATGTCTTTGGGTCAGAGCAGAGAACGAACACACGTTTTCATGTTCAAGTGTAGCGCATACTACCCGTTGTACTGGAAATATTTTAATTAACAAAAAATCTGACGTGTATTCTGTGCGTCTCTGTAATATAAATTAAATTCAACTATTTCGTATTAAGCATTAGTTGGTGAAGAACCAAGCCAAATAAGTTCAAATGTTGGTGAAGAAAACATTTGCCACAAATGACGTAGCAATATGTTGACGATGTCTGATACGAGGTCAAGCCGAAAATGATGTAGCTGTATTTGGTTTAATCATGCAGAAAATCAGACCCAATTTTTATTATCTTTATAGATTTTGATGTTTATTAAAAGTAACTTTTTTAACAATAAATTATCACACTCTGCATTTATTAACCCTTCAGATTGTTCATTACAAACTATTTTTCTAGAAACTATTTTTCTGTTAAGTCTAAACATCACCATTCCGAGAATTTGAATTTGAAATTCTCTATTTTTGTTGTCTCTGATCTGAGTTATTTTCAGAAAGTTGTAATACCTTTTATAATGCACGCACTTTCAAAGAAGATATATCTTCAATCATGTACCAATAGAATGGAGTAAATGCATTAAGGAAGAACAGAAATATTGTAACGTCACGTCATAATCCGTTGATACATAATAGTCTATACACTTATCGCCATTTATACACCCATACTTCCCTGGCCTATCCGCCACCTAAGCGTAGACAACATCCATCTCAAACACACAAGCTCTGTCGACGTTGTTTAAATAGTACTAATAGTAGTAGTAGCGAATTAATGCCAATGGCCACAAACGAATGAGTGCTTTGATGCAATTCTCATTTGCGTCACTACAGCTATGGTACTTAATGTTAAGGACGACTAGACTCTGGCTCGCCTCCGTGGGTACAACCCAGTAAGATTATAGCATCTTATTTGCGGCTTTAGGACAGGAGCAATTTTGGAATCCATTCTTTAGTAAAGACGGTGTAAATACATTACTACACAGAGGCTTCGGCTCACTGTTCCTACACAGGGGATTCGGTTCACTGTTCCAACACAGGGGTTTCGGCTCACTATTCCTACACAGGGGTTTCGGAGCACTGTTCCTACAGAGGGGTTTCGGCTCACTGTTCCCTTGTAACCCAACCGATGGCAACCGATGATAACCGATACCAAACCGTTCTCACCTGACATTTAAAGCACATCCCGGGCCATCAATCCGTATATCCGATATTCACAGCGATTCCCAGTAGTCGTGTGTGCGACACACTAAGTTCCCGATCATCTAGAATCGACCAGTCAAGACCAGAATTCCCAGAAGAGTATTGTTAAACCAAGACAAGTAACCCCAGGAGAAGACGAGTGTCCCCGAAAGAGTGTCTCTCAAGGTAAGAGTGGTGTTCTCACAGAGTGAGATAGTTGATGTTATTTCTGTAAATTAAATTACTTTGTAAATTAAAGATCATTAAAGAATCTGAGTTCGAACCCCCTGTTCTTATTGGAAAGGTTTGGTGGATCCTAGGGAAGACTCTGAAAATGACTGAGCCAACCTCAGGCCACGACAAAACAATATGTTTCACCACAGCTGAGGGATTATAGGTCAATCTGTCATTTATCGTTTATACTGAAGTCCTCAGAGAATAGTTAGAAGAGAAAAGTCAGTAGTAGGTTTTGGATTACTTAGAGATGGAGACAGAATAAGTCTTCGGGAGACCATTGAAAACTCGTAAAGCAGTTCATCTACGCAAAATCTATCCCAATTGCACGTAGAAGAATTCAGAGGTTGCGCCAGCCATATTAGATGTCCATCGCATCCGAATTAGAGATTTTGACAACCGCTTTATAGTTTGTTACAAACTAATTCAGGTTGTCACAACCTATTAATGGTTGTATCAACTTTATAAAGATTGCTTCAATCGAATTTCAGATGTGGGGACTAAATTCAGTAGAGTCAACCTCAATTCGGCTGTGGCAACTGTGGCAATAATGGCAACATCCAAATTTATGATTGCTAAACCCTCTTTAAAACGATTTTTTCTGTGAGTGCATAGTAAAACAATCCTCCACCGTGAAAAAATACCCTACTAAATTTTGAAAATATATTTCTGTATCTATGCTCATCACGATACGTCGTTTCAGCGCCATATTAACGAACAAGAAAAGTTTTTTTTTTAAACCAAAATTCAATGGGAACCGAAAGTTTTAATTTTTAACCCTCGAATCAAATAAATTTCTTCTCTTCCGTAATCAGGGTTCGTATTTTGTGGGTAACCCATTATTATTACCGTAGGGTATGGGTAGCGATCATTTACCCATTACCCAAAGGATATGGAGAAAATAATTGGTATCTACCCACTATGATGGCGAATTACCCATTACCCACAGGGTAATGGTGAAAATAATGGGTAGCTACCCACGAAGATGGATTATTATTATTCTTGTGATTCGACGAACCGTTTCCGAGTTATAGCCACTTTTTTATTTGAGCGATTTTCTTATTTTTTCGAATTTGAAAAAAAAATGCTTCCGTACGAATTTATTAAAAAAGCTTAGAAACCACCAAAAATACAAAAAATTAGAACTCTGCCCGTAATAAGCTTTTCAATAATCATCTTTTGAGATCAGAACTTTTGAAATTCTAAAACACAGCGAGTTCAGTAAACCCTAATGTGGAGGCAATTACTTCTGATAAAGTTACTAATTCTGTGCATCATTTTATTTTAATGTTTATATCCTTTATTTATTAAATTAAAAAATAATACACTATTTCAATACCAAGTTGAAATAAACGGTTTATGAAACACATAAGGCGTCTATGCTTTCTATCCATCGATTTCTGTATCTGACAAGTGATTTAATATGGTTCAATGATATTCGAGTTGGTTTATATTCGTTTTCAGGCACAGCTTCCATGTATTTGGGGAAGTTCCTGGCCTTCTACACCCCTGAAGGTTACATTCAAATGCCGCTCTAGCAATATCTAATGTTGGTCGCCTAAGTAGATGGCCGATCCAAGCCCATTTGCTTGTACCTACGACAAGTTCAATAGGACTATTACTTGCTCGTTGCCAGAGTGCTTAATTAGAAATTGTATTCAGCCAGTAAATATTGCTTCAGACAACTATTGACAGACGTTTGGGCCTTTTTCATTGTCATTTTCGTCAAGCTCCACGTAGTACAAACGTACAATAGAACAAAGTTCATACTGCAATTGAATATCGTCTTACAGCGCTATATTTTGTGCAAATTTAGGAATGCAATCGCAATCGTTATCCCACATTCAACACACACATAAAAATAACGGCCCCAGCAACATATTGCAGGAATCATGTACATGTTTGCATACATTGTTTTGGTGAATAGAAGATGTGCTGATTTTTGTTACTTTATTCTCTTTCAGGTTTTTGTCTTCAGCGGTTGTCCACAAAAAAAAAACCACAATTGGATTACAAATTCATAAATTAGAACCTATTTGTCATTGTGTTTCTAACATATTATATTGAGTAACAAACACAATGGGTTTGGACGCAAGTATAGTATATTTGCGACTAGCTACAAACACATTATATTTGAATCCAAACAACCAACAAACAAAGCCATATTTTACAGCGTGCAGCTTTCCTCGCTGTAATAATTTTGTTAAATTAAAAAGCCTTGTAAGACAGTAGCATTCAGTGAAATTGGTTCAAGCCAGTGGAATGTTTACTTTTCCAACAATTGTTGTATATTTATTAATTACCAATTATCAAAAAGTTTATGGCGCATTTGAAATCGAGATAAAGTTTGTCATTGAATCGGAGTCTGTTCACGAACTTTTGTTAAAATGATTTGTCTCTCTTTATGTTCCTCCCTCGTATATTCACACTGCAAGCCTAAGCAGGCAATTACTGATATAGACTCTAATAACCACTACTCAACTATTACTCGTAACGTCAACATTTACTTCCCCATCCTCACATTCCAATAAGAATAGGCTGCAACATAAAGGCGTAGCAAAATAAGTAAAGCGAACAGAAAAACTTTTTGATCTAACAGCAGTCATAGCGGAAAGGAATCACATGCATCATGTATCAAGCAGCCAGCACAAGAACAGCGGCCTTCACAGCAATAGTAGCTAAACCACTGAAGCAGGAAAATCCAGCAAAAACTAAACCATTGCCACATTCGACAAACAACAAACAACACGTTGAACAAACACTCGCTTGCACACACACCCATATACACACACACATATACACCAACATATACACACACACACACAAACAAAGAGAGAAAGAGACACACACCCGTATGTCTTGCCGAAATAGTTTGCAGTCTCGTTGGAGTACAAGCGAAGGCCGAAGGGAATGATGAGGATCGAAGGAAAGATAAAGCCAGAGGCACCCAAGCACCCAACCAACCGACCAGAAAGACACCAACGAATTGGAAAATTGAGCAGTTGCTAAACACCCAGTGAAAAATTTTGAACTTTTATACAAAATCTGGTGAAAATTGAAACCGCAACGTTTGCTGATGTTGTCACTGATGCAGTCGCTGGCGCCAGAGTCACTACTAATGTTGCTATACAGCTGGTTGTCCTAGCAATCTCACATGTGTGTATGTGTTGCCTGTATGAAATATGCAATTATAAGAGGCAGCTGCCAAGGCGTGAGGCAAATGTTGGATAATAAGCAGCCAATACGGCTACTCATATAATATTCCCGCCGTGAAGTAACTACATGTAAAATGTCAACAAACAAAAAACAGAATGTAGCTAACAGAAGTAGGCTTCTTGTTAGATGCAGCATTAAAATTTCAAAATTTTTACATCGAATATGCACATGCATATACACACTCGCGCACACAACCCATGCATGTGTATGTATATGTAAATGCAACTGAATCTCCATCATTCACTCACCCACACACACACACACTCACACACTCTATTATAAGTTGCCACCGTAATGAGTAAAGTGAAATGATGTACATGTGTCTAAATGTATAAACTATACAAGGATATGAACTTGTTTTGAGACCGAACGAACCGGAAAAGTGTTTGTTTGTGTGTGTGAGAGAATGATTTTGAGTTTCTGCTTGAAAGTATATGCTGAGCAATGTAATATGGCAGGAAGTACGCTTGTTACCAATTAAGCTAATCCGTCAGATAATTAGAAATGTTGCTTTTACCCAACATACTGTATACTAGACATGTAACACCATCACCATCATCGTCATCATCAGTAGCAGCAGCAGAAGCAGCAGCAACCTCTCGATGCATCTACGTGTGAGACAGCGTGGAATGGAGTCACACATACACAAAATCGCATAAGGACATCTATTGGAATAATAAACAGCTTGAAATTTATCACCATTATACACACACATACCTCACACACATGTACTCACACGAATGCTCATAGAGTAGATCGGCACTGTGTTATGGATGGAGTTAGTTTCTTGAAGGATTTTAATGCCTGGACTAAATTTAGGTTGGGGAAAGGAATTGGATGTTATTGCCATAAATTTGACAGTCAAATTTTCTGAGTTCCATACCCTAACTATGCTCTGTATGTTTCATATTTTGGTTTGCCAACGAACTATGCGCCGACATATCGAGGTCTGGTTCCAGCTACTATTTCTAAGCTACCAACATATTCTGGCTCCTGTTGATCGGCCGCCAGGATAGCCAGATATACTACATCTACATTCGCGGCTTGGTTACTCTTTATAGGTAAAAAAGGCGCAAGGGGCTGGTCTATCGATGCCAGTATGGATTATAGACTGTGTAGCTGCATTAATGCTTAATTGTTAACCGCTACGAAAGCTTAGGTTGTGGTGCGGTCTTCTTTTGACTGGCTATTATACTTAAAGGAAAGTGCTCGCTGAATGCAAGAATCTGTCCCAAATTTCTTCATGGGGTGTTCTAACAGTTGGCCACTGAATTTGATTTTAAAATGTTTAATATTTACCGTCGGTGGTGCAATGGTTAGTGTGCGCGGTTCTTGTACATGAGATCCTTGGTTCGAACCCGGCTCTGACCACCTTCAAATTTTCTTTCGGCGGCGGTCACCTCGCATAGTGACGGCGACACTATCGAGTATCTAGCCTTGAAAAAGCTTCTCAAATTACCGTTCGGAATCGGTGTAAAACTATAGGTCCCAATCAGTGAGTGAAAACTGGAAAGCGCACAGCTCAGTGATTGTGAGAAGTTGGCCCCAGTCCCTTCATGGGATGTAATGGGAAACCATTTATTTATTTATTTAATATTGACTGGGTTATTTATTTTATTAAATAGAGATTGGATAGCCCTATCAAATCCATAACTGCGAATTTGTTTGAAATCAAAGGAAAGCAATTAATTGGTTATAAGTGCGATAACAATAGATTAAATGTAGATCTGATCAATGCTACCAGAAACCCCGAAAAATCTGACGTATAAACCACTGTATGGTGTTAATGAGAGAGAAGGAGGTATTGTGTGGGCGTGGGTAACTACATATGATGAGAATATGCAAGTTAATATGTGTATGTATGTATAAGTTAAGGCTCTTTGCAATATATCACGTGACACATGATTTTTTCTCCAGCATTACGCACACACCCATACACAATTACTGACACACGTCGGCATTAACTCGCATCCTCACATCCTTCGCTATAGATTTATACATTACTGCAATTTTCTGTGCTTTAGCTGATGTGCTATTGCGATTTGCTATTGTTGCTCCTGTGAACAATTTTTTGGTTCAATTTAATTTTTTTTCATTTGGTTGGTTATCGCTGGTGTTGTTTTATTATAAATTTTGCAATTTCCTTTAATTTTCTTATTCCATGAAATTTCATGGGTTTCACCTTATTAACGAATACTTGATACATACGAATAGACTTCACGTGCAACACCAGAATTCATGCAGCGTGTCAGGCACCTCTACACCCGTTCACTTCCTATACTGTGTCACGTCGCTGCGGTGACGGCAACGATGATAAGGACTAGGTTATGTCGTATCACCTCTGTGAATGTGTGTGAGAGTGCGGCAGATGCATCAGTTATTCAATGTTCATTATTTGACAAGAGTGTTGACAACGTGCTGCTGGTAGTGGTGGTGGTGGCGTTGGTGTTGGTGGAACAAATTCATAGGTTTCACTTAATTTTTGCTGCCTTCCCATATTACATTACCAATGCAAAAAGTATGTATTAGAGGAAAAAATAATTTTTCATTATCCCAAAGTTTATTAGACACAGGTATGGAAATCACTCGACTGGAAATATTATTAAAATATTTCACATCATTGTGTTGAAAAGCAACGTTTTATAATTGCTCTCACATATGGTTTTGTGGGTGCAATTATTAACTTTGAGTTAAGTTTCAAAATGAATTTGAAAAGTACAAAAGCGGTTACATGTTTGGAAACATTTAGATTTTCAAGGATTTAAATATAGTGCATGTGAAAAAACGTAACTGCGGTTATTTTGTGTCAAGTTGAATTTAACATATCTTTAGTTCTTTTAGAAAGTTAATTTTTAGAAATTTTACCAAAACAACAGGTACTGAGAGTTGGTCCTGGTCGTTAGACTGCGGAAACGCACTGAGCAACGAGCGACTATGTAATTCTACAACTTTCGATTGAGCGATGACTGTAAGCGACGTGTGGCTCTGTATCGATCGACATTGTTTGAACGACTTGTTTTAAAATGGCATTATCTAGTGCAGTTCGTTGAAGTGTTGTGCTTCCAAGTCATGTTTATAATTTTTGACATATTTCGGTGATTTTGTATTCTTTCCGGCTGTCCTGTCTTGGTCGATTAAGCTGCTTGCGTTTGTTTGTACGTGTTGCCGCATGGATTTTCTCGCTTGTGGCCAAAAGCGGCATATGCACCTAGCAAGATTATCGCTTTTTCGGGATTATAAATTTCAAACTCAAACTATAATCTTGGTAGGTATAAATGCGGCTCCGGTACCGGACCATAAAAGCTAAAGGTCTGCAGAGAGAGAGGGAGAAAAGGCGAATGGGTTGCAAATACTGATTGTAGTACGGCAACCATTGGTAACCGTTTCGAATGTAATTTTGGTTACAAAGGGCATAATTTTGGGCTACAAACCAACGAGCAAATTGAAGTGCACCGCATATTTACTTGGTATTTCTATCATTCAACTCCCAAACAAAGGTGATATTGGTATCATGCGATCTTACTAGAATCATGTATATGAAGGGTTTGCTTTGTGTTAGTACCGTCACCATAGCAAGCATAACAATGGTTTTGAGTATCGGTCTTATCACACAAATCACATTCACTTTTCTTGCCATTTAAGAAACCACATCCTAGTCAAACTATGTACTTACCGTAAGATTTTCATCAATATTTATGTAAAACTGAATACAAGCAAAGTATATTTTCCCCAAAAATCTTTCGCCGGCGTCTTAGGTTAGAATGATGTCGGAAAAAAATCGTCAATGTAAAAGTGACTTAGAATCGGGCCCTACTATGTGTCTGTTGAATACCAGAGTGCTAAATATGTATCTAGCACAGTTGGAAGCGTTAGAATTAATTTTTTCCTTGCCATAGTCATTCAACCTTGTCGAATAGAACTTAATTTTGTTTTTGTGAATTTTTGTTCGGTTTTATTGTTTGTATACTTACTTACTCACTTACTTAGGTGGCCTCAAAGGGGTGGCGCAGAGTGGCCCAGAGGGTTGGCCCAGAGTGGTCAAGGAGCTTACAAAATAACTATAACAAGTGTCTCCAACCGGCTCGATTTGTAGCTTTTCTCCTCCAGTTGCTCTGCATAATATTCCATCTGGTCTTTCCAGCGAAGACTTGGTTGTTTTATATTTCGATGCCCCTCGAGTACGTCGTCCAATACCGACTCATTCTACTCATATAGCCTATACGCGCTATTTTGCTACGCATAACTACGTCGATGTCGGGATACAGATTATACAGCTCGTGGTTCATCCGTCGTCAAAACTCGCCGTTTTCTTTTATCGGACCATATATTTTCCGGTCGAAGACTCCCAATGATACGACCCAAGATTCTGCGCATAAAGGAAGACAGGTTGTATGAGAGTCTGATATAGTTGGATTTTCGATTGTCGAGAGATAGTGTTAACTCCGAAGTGCTTACTTAGCACGAAACAACACCTGTTGGCAATCACAATTAACCCATTCATCCAATCGGATGGTTTTCTGCTTGTCGAAACCATTAATTTTGAATTGTATAATTGAACAATTGAAATATGTTGAAGTGATCCCACGACAGGGTGTCGCCTTGCCTGAGGCCTCGCCTCGTACTAACTGCCTCGGTGAGATCTTTACTAAGTTTTAGTTATGATTTCATATCGGTCAGTGTCATTATACAAAAAACGTGTCAGCTGAGCAGCAATACCAAGCTCCGACATAGCTTGGTGTTGTTACCCCCGTATCGGTCTATCGAAGATAGCCTTATAATCTACCATGAGGTATCGGTCTATCGAAGATAGCCTTATAATCTACTCTAGGATTTGTGGTAGTGTGAATATCTGGTCGATAGTCGAATTTCCAGGCCTGAAGCCACACTGGTAAGGTCCGATCAGAAATGCAACAAAGGGGTTAGTCTTTCGCACATTACGCTCAAGAGAACCTCCTACATGATGGAAAAAGCATTCATTTTGCATATGAGCTGATGCATCCGCATTTCGGTCTCACAGCAAACTGCTTTAAACGTCTCAGCCGGTAGTCCATTAGCACCTGCGGGTTTGTTGTTCTGAAGCCGGGTAATTACAGTTCTGATGTCCTTTTGGCTAGGAGCGGGGCGGTCGTCACCATCGTCCTGTATCTATATTGAAATCTCATGGGACAAGTAAAGAAGCATACTCAGGATACTCTGCATATCTGTGACAAGATTCCCTTATCTTTACAAAAGGGGGACCGTGATCCAAAACAGTTGGTTTGGCTTTGTGTTTTTCGGTAAAATTTAAAATAATTATACATTCGGTCGGCCTCCATATAAAAAAAAAGTCGAGGGCAAATATCAAAGATCACCTCGTGAGAATTTGAAAAAAATGCCTTTCCTTTCCGAGTCCGTGAAAAACAGTCAAAATGGTTTTTTTTTTATCGTAGAATTTATTTTTGTGGCTTGATCGTTACAAGCAAACCATCATTGGGCAAGTCTCGACGAGTGATATATTTGTCCTAAAGATGTCGCTGATGTACGACATCACTTTCTAACGAAGGCCTTATTTAATGCAGTTTCTAACTGTAAAATTTAAATATATTTTTGTTTCTATGACTAAAGTCCCTTAAAAACCAAGAATAGTTTGCTTTGGACCGTACAGTTTTATTCAAAAACTAAAAACTAGGGTATGACAAGATGTAGTTGCCGCAAATTATCGCACACTTTTTGGCGCCATCGAAAAAATTTATAGATATTAATTATTGCATACTTTTTAGCGCTATCGAAAAATTTATGTTAGCGCCACCTCCAAAATCCCCATAGTTTTGGCAACGATCTGGCAACACTTTTATAAATATAAATTTTTCAGATTGTCAATTCATTATTTTTTAACTAAACCTTTTAAATGTCAATTAGCGTACCTAAGGCTTCGCCATTTTCAACATAAAAGTACTTTAAACAAGTTGGCTAAATACGCGGTGCCTCAGGGACAAATAGCTAGTTCCAATTTTAAAAACAATTTCTAGTGGTTTTCATACCAAAAAGTAGGTGATAATTTATATATAATTTTTTCATTTCAAATTCTTATATTTTGTTTGGTATATGTATAGGAATTTTAATATAAATACATTTTGTGGAATAAATCAAGCCATTTATTACGCAATCTGTGTTTTATTCAAAATCCCCGTGGAAATCACTAGCTCCGGCCTACCTGCCTTCTCAACAATTTGTCTTGGGATAATTCGATTTTACTCTAGTTACCATTGAAATTGGATTTGGTTTCATTTCAAATAAAATAGAAAAAAGAGTAAAGATAATTCCAGAAAATCTTGGCGCGACTCAAATTGGGTGTATCGTTCACGACTTTCGAGTTTGGCAAAAATATGTCTCAGACGCTTCATCAGTGACTGCAAGCGTTGATTACCTTACAACTCGTACAAAACGTTCAGTGTTTTGCGAATCGCATAGAAAATTTACATCGAGTGCAAAATTATGTATAGTTATATATTATTTTATTGTTATTACTTCCAATTTTGACCTTGCCATTAATTTTATACACTTTTTTTGTCAATGTTTATACGTTGATTTCGAAACATTTTATGTATTTTTTGTACATTGAATGTACTGATTGGGAGCCTGCCTGTGGAGCCTGTAACCAATATTTAGTATATATAGTAGTTTTGAACCCAATAAAAAGTAAATTTAGAAAAGCTAAGTGAAAGAAGTGCCTTTCTTAAATACAGCAAATTCTCTTACAAAAATTACCGTTTCTTAAAAATAATAAATAAGTAATCCACCAAATAAGTACCTTTCCTTCAAATAGTACATTTTCTTGCAACAATTTGCTTTTTCTTAAAAAACTACCTAATCTTTAAAGAGTACCTTTTTTGTGAAATACAAAACAACTTTTTTTGAGATAAGTACCTACTGTTAAAAATGTACTTATTCTGGAAAAAAGGACCAATTATAAAAAAATTCCCATTTCTTAAAAAACGCATTTTTTCAACAAAATACTTTAAATATGAATTTTCTTACAAAAATTCGTTTTCTTTAAATTAAAATAATACCTTTTCTTTTCTTATCTTGAGATATGCAGCCTTTCTGAAAATAAGTACATTTTCTCCAAAAAATAATCTTTTCCTAAAAAGAGTACCACTTAAAAAAGTACTTTTTAGTAAAAAAAATCATAAGAAATGTAGTTATTTATCTCAAATCGGAAAATTTTGTTGCAGAGAGTTACCACCTATCTTTGATTTACCTTGCATATATTTCATTTATAATTCCTCTAAGAACTCCGTTTTATTTATCCTGCATGCGATGTTACTCTTGGTTTCTAAAACTATCCAAATGTCGAAATTCCGGTCTCAAACAATTATCAAACAATTGCGTTCGTACGAAATAAGTTGACATAACAACCCTGTAGTTGAACTTGCCTACGAAATTTACTGAGAGGGGTACCAAGCAACTGAAAAGTGAGCGAAATTTCCGCGTCATGAAATTTTCGATATTTTTATTCATTTGGACCGGTCGAAAACGATTTATTCTCTCTATTCTCTCATCAAGGGTAATAATGACTTTAATCTGCGATCTTAAAACTTTGAGTGTTGTTCAAGAAATGCCTTAATCACTTAAATATTGTGGCTCGAATTCGTTAAATTTGGGAAGCGTTTAAAAAGCTAAATTTCCATTCAAATATCGTCCAACATACCTCACCATATTATAACGAATATGACCATGTACCTTTACCGAAATTGGGTTTCGAAGTAACGAATGGTAATTTGAGAGGAATTCTATCTTGTATAATAATTTTACCCCATACGGAAAACTTCCAGGTTGCTGCACCAAGTGAAATGTTGAAGCCAAATAATTCAACCTATAAAATGGTTAAGTTGTTGAGAATCACAGGAAAATCACCCAACTCTCGAACAGACACTTGACCTTTCTGCTTTTATTAAAGTATGAGATTTATAGGCAACACATTTTTGTACTCATTCACTTGTATAAATTATATATTTTTTGCTTTCTCATTATTAACTCAATCTGTTTTCACTTCTAGCAAATGATTTTGTTTTCAAAAGAGTGAACTTTACTTTGGAATTTTTGATTGAAGCATCTGCCTACATTCTGAACACAATCAGTGATGCATAAAGCCAATTTACCAATACATTTAAATAATATCAATAAAGTACATGGATTCAAATAAGTATATATGTAGTATATCTCAGTATCTAAGTGTTTAATGTCCTGGCATGTGTATATAATTTTACACTTAAATGTAGTGAGTTTTAAACACATGATTGCTTTTCAGTTTAGGGCAGATGATGGCATCAATTAAACGATGTTTTTTTGCTTTAATTATTCTGTATTATGTAGCAAATATCAGTTGTGTGAATTATATACATACTAAGTATATATGTACTTGAATCGAGCAACGCAAAAAATGAAAGCCGCTCCTAGGCTCAGTCCTAAAAGTAGCTGTTGCTTAAGTACCCAAGTCAACCCTCTATTGGGGATAACGTTCTCCTGCAACCAGTGGTGAGAATAAATTTAGATGGAGATAGAGATAACGTGCAATTAAAGCAGAAATAATTTAATCAAAAAGGTCATAAGGTATAACAATTTGATTAAAACTCGAAGTAGTGGAGCATTTCCGTTCTGACGCAATGCTAAATGGCAGCAACAGCTCGTCGGCTCCGGCAACAACCACAACAACGGCAGCAATGGTTGCGGCATTGGCAACAGCAACACAAACACCAACAGCGGCTGTGGCAGCAACAATATAAATCACTGGTTTTCTGTATTAAGCCATAAATTAAGGCCGATATAAAAGGCTTTTTAATTTGTTTGATTTCTGCAAATGAAAAATCTTCAGAGGCACAAGAAAAATAGCAACAAACGCAAGGCACAGAAAGGAAAACATCAAAAGCCTGGGCACAGCCAGTGTTTTAATTAAATTTGTTAAAAGTCAATGTATAAAAGATGCTACTCATCTGTGACTGGGGGAAGCAGGGCCAGTTAGCAACCCTCGTACAACTTGATTAACATAATTTTGACATTTATTTTACACAATCATGAAACTAAAATATCGTGTACTTCAAAAGTAAAGTGCCTACTGTGGTTTCGAAGGCATTCAATTGCGAAAATTTCTGGAATTTATTATTGAAATGTAGTAAATTTGTGTGTTTAGATTTAGTGGGTTTCGAGGGCTTCTCGCTCATATCAGATAACAGATAACATCGTCTGAAAATCTGTAACCAGGAGCCTAATTATGTTTGACGATAAACGTGGAACCGATATCGTTATGTCGGTAATGTTGGCTCACAGAACAATTCAAAAACCATGCGCACATAGACCTTTACTACAGCCATAATACGACAATGAATTCTATATCGTTTCTTTTACTATTAGCCCCCAGGTTAACCTCTTTTATCAGGTTGATTTATTACGTTTGACAAAAAATTTGAAATTTCTCGCCTAAACCACTGTAGCAGTACAACAAATCTTCCTCAAAGCGCGTTAAGGACAAAAATGGATGTTTATCGTCCAATTGTCTCCGGGCCTAAAGCTTTATTATTCAGTGTTAACCTTAGGGATACTTGTGATTTCAATAAAAAAAATCATAAGTGTTATCAATAAAAGTCATAAAGAATACTGAAAATCAAGAATGAAAGCGTCCTCATGAGCCATACTTGCTGACATTATCACAATTTCACTAACACTTTCCTTAATGTTAACGAAGATACTTGTAAGTGAATGAATGCACACGTTTTGGTAAAAGGATGTGTAAGTGTTAGTCCATTGGGTTGTGTGTGCGTTTGCGTGTCCTGACCAAATTATTTTTGCGTGTGCGTGTGTGTGGAAATGCTTGTGTTGTGAGATGCCATATTTTCACACAATTACCAAAACTAAAACTGACCATCAACACGTAAGACACTAAACACACAAGTGCTTAAACTATCCTTGCTCATATACATACATAGGAATACACACACGCACACACAATCTACGTATCATACACAGACGCAAATGCCAAGGAAACTTATAAAAACTATGTGTAAATAGGAATCTTTGGAGATATCTATGTGTGTGTTAATATAAGTTAGTTTATGTATATGTATGTGTACATTTATTTGTCATCGCACAACACAAAACTTGACATTTTGGCCTCATAGGAAGCAGCTTAAGAGCTTTAAAAGTTAAATAAAATAAATATAAACTAAAACTAATAGTCCAACAAAACAACTTGGGCAACATTTGGGCAGTGATCCTTAACGGCCAATTGATGCCTTACACAGATGACTATGGCCAGTTTATATTTTGTAAGGAGATTATAATGAGTCGCTTTTATAGTTATAACCCTGAATATGTGTAACAAACAACAAACATTGTTAAATGTTTTTAAATTTGTTTCGTTTGGTTTCATTGCCAAAAAAAATAGTCGGGTTTTAATAATAGGCTGCAACGAAAATCAAATTCGGATATCCCTTGATGGCACAGGTAAAAACCTTTATTAGTCTTACTCCAACTACAATGTAGGAAATGTAAGAACTTGTTCAAAAAACAAATACTGGTCCGTGAATCGGTGGCACAGGAACTAGTTCTATTGGCAGTTCTTTGTGAAATATTAAGAATGGTATAGAACTGTCCCTACCTATGTACCAAATGGGTGAATGTTTCTAAACCATTGACTTATGGCCAGTTTCACAGCTGAAAATTCTCCATTTAAATGTAGTTTAAATTCCCGATGCTTGTCATTTCAATGTAATCTAATATGAAAAATGTAAGTGAGCTTTTAATTTGAGCTTTTAAATGACGAGTGTGAAACTCGCCCTTAGTAATGGCAATTTCTACAGATCTTTGAAAGACTAGTTAGTATTCTGCTACCGGAATACTGGGTTCAAACTATTATTTGTTAATTGAGCGAAACAAGTTATTCGTGCTCAAAGAAAAGACAACTAAATTTAATTCCAAGTGGACTGAAGCTAAGGAAAATTGAACTTCAAGCAATTTCTGAGCTCACATGAATATCCTATTTTCCTAAGATGTAGGAAACCATATGTCCTTGAATGGAGGAAATATTTCATTTAATGAAATTCAAATTTCTTCAAATTCAGAACATCCATTGATGCTTTATTCAGAGTACAATTTTCTAATTTTAAGTCTTTTCGTTCTTCAGTTATGTAACGAATGAACTTGATTTGCGGATATAATTGACTCGCATGAGAAACGTATTACATTACATCACATTTTCACAAATGTTTTCTTCAAAAATGGTAGTACGTCTTTCATGCGAGTCAACTATATCCTCAAATCAAGTTCATTCGTTGCTTAAAGTAACAACCAAAGGACTTAAAATGAGGAAACTCTTCTTTGAATAAAGCACCAATTTCCCTAAATATGAACCAAATTTTTCATATAGTAAGTGTGTGTTTCTTCATTTGTAGGACATATTTCTTCTATAAGAAAATCCTTCTGTCAAAGAAATTCTTTGCTCAAACCAAGAACGTTATTTCCTGAAACCGTGGACGTCGGTGGTGCAATTTTTAGTGTGCCCGTCTTTTGTATATGAGAAAGTGAGTTCGATTCGTACTCTGACAACCTTAGATTTTCTTTAGCCGATAGTCACCTTGTTTAGTGATGACCCTACTAACGATTACTTCTCAGAATACCGTTTGGGACTGGTGTAAAACTTTAGGTCCCTATTAGTGAGTGTAAAAAAACTAGAAAGTGCACAGCTCACTGAGCTCAGTCAAGGAACTTAGAATTAGGAAATGTTTGGTTTAATAACGAATTTACATCCTTGAAAATATATTACCAACCTGGTAAGTGCGAGACTGGTAAGTATGGGTATTACCGACAACGAACAAAAGTTGAAGACTTGTCCCCCTGAACTAACTGAGAATTGGGAGCGTTATATACAGAAAGCTCAACGCTGACTATCCGAATATGTTGTGTATTCTTACTCCAGTTAAGCAAAAAGTTTCTTAAAGTAAGAACACATTTTCCATCCTCAACATTCCTAAAAGTAGAGAAACTCTACTTTAGTGATATTAGTACTGTACTTAAAATAAAGGCTGTTGTTTAAGCGTGATAAAAATTGAAATAATAAAACAAAACACAACAAATTAAGTTTTAAACAAAAAAAGTTTTTTATTTGAAAGAACGATACGTGACATTAACATGTCAAATTATTTCGGGCATATGGCCACCGCGAAGCGCGTACAACTTTGAGTCACTTTATCGAGCTTTGCTGGCCATCTTGTCAATTGTTGCTGGCTTATCAGCATAAACCAATGACTTCACGAAATAATCGAGAGGTGTCAAATCACATGACCTTGAAGGCCAATTTTTACAGGTCCGTTTCTCGAAATGATGTTGTCGTCAAATTTTGATTTCAGTAAATAGATGGCTGCAGGAGCACGTAGAGCCATCTTGTTGAAACCTCATCTCGCCCGGATCAATGTCGTCCATTTTTTTTAACAAAAAAATAACAAGCCTGTGTTTTATAAATGATTTAATTCTATCTAATTTATACGCATACAGCTGATAGCTAGTTATTAAGTTTTTGTAACATAAGTAGGCGTTTGCATGTATTAAAGTTAATAAATTTTAGATAGGATAAGTTATATGTGATAAGTTATTTTATGTATGTACAGTATAATTTTTAGTAAAATAAGACAACAACAAAACTACCAAAATGATGGCGATAACCCAAATAAGTTTGGAAACCACTGATCTAAACGATTGGAATAGTTTTGAACAAGATTTATTAATTTATGTTTTAGTTTGTGTGCTCGAAGACTGTATGCCATATGTTTAAGGATGAAACTATATCTAGTTTAACGTATTATATTATAGCGACATCTTCATTTGAAGTACAGCTACAGCAATACATTTTATGATATGGCAGCACAATAGATTAGCTGCTTTCCTACTACTTCCCAATGTATTCACAGAAATGTGTTTAGTAAAAACGCCATTGATATAGTGAGCGTATACATCGGCAATCCTTTTTATTAATGTACATACACACACATTTACACGCTGCTCGCAGAAGTAAACAAACGACAGCAAAGATCTGTAAACTTTCAAGCACACACAAGTGTCCACGCTCCCCTCCCTTAATTTTATGTTCCCCTCCAAACGAACTAATACCCGACCGATCCAACAAAACGAAATGTACACACACACACATTTACACGCTGCTCGATAAATAAACAAAGCACAGCAAAGCCAAAATCATTTGATTTCACAACAACAACAAAAACAACAGCGGCATGTACAAAAAAAGTCTAAAATATCATGCTCTTAAATATTTATTTCCTTAACTACATAAAACTTTTATATATAGACATATAATTTTTTTAATGTAATTCGAAACAAAACATATTACCAAAACTGAGTAACATATAAAAATTGCTAAAATATGTTTTAATATTTAAGTAAAAGTGGGTGAAAGTTGACAAACATTTTCTCAAAATTTTGTGCTCCAGATCAACACCCCTACCTTACCGTATAACGTGTTCTACGTTAAAATCATTTATTACTCGTATGTTGCGGTAACGACCTCTATTGACAGGAACGCTTAATTTTTTAAGATATAGGGTCCGGTGACGCCACCAGTGTGTAAACCACACCAAACGGTGCATTTTCCTGGATGTGATGGAGTGTGTAGGGTCTACTGTGGATTGGTCTCACTATATATGCGGTAATTTTGTTTATACTTATAAGTATAATCAAACCCACTGAGCCTCATCGTTAAACACAATTTTACAAACATATCGGGTCATTCTCCAACTACTACAATATTTTAGTTTACAAAAAAAAAATAATTTTAATTCGAGGCGCATCAATAATGCAAACGAAACACTGCTCCCATCAAGTACCACCCGTTAATAGAAAACTACTGTGAAATTTTGAGCAGGTTCCGTCATTTACTTTGCGTTTAACAACTGTTCAAAACATACAATCTCGTTAATTTTTTTTAAAATTGTATAAAAGTGAATTTCGAGTGCTCATTAAGCATTATTTTTTGCGAAACAAAACCATCGATCAAACCAAGAAAAGCTTGATAAATACTATTGGGATTCTGCACCATCGATTTTAATGGTAAAAAATAGGTTTACTGACTTTCGTTGTGGTCTCACAAGCCAATTGAGGTCAATACACCCGAGTATGCCGAAAAGTCCACGATGTGGTGTTGGCCGATCGAAGTCTAAAAGTGCGTGAGATTGTTGATGCCATAGGCATTTCATATGGCAGTGTGGTTTCGATTTTAAGTGATCAGTTGGGTTTAAGAAAGCTGTTTGCAAGATGGGTGCCGCGTTTGCTCTCAATTGACCATAAATGTACGGGTGCACACTTGTATAGTCTCACTGGCAAAATTCCATGAATTGGGCTACAAATTGGTACCTCATCCACTATATTCTCCGGATTTAGCCCCCAGTGAGTATTTCCTATTTCCAAACCTAAAGAAATGGCTTGGTGGAAAGAAATTTAGCTCCAACGACGAAATTATTGATCAAACAAATACCTATTTTATGGACCTCGAAAAATCCTTCTTTTTTGGAAGGGATACAAAAATTGGAGAAAAGTTGGAGTAAGTGTATTGAGCTAAAAGGAAATTATGCTGAAAAATATTTTTTTTATTGGAAAAAAATGTGTGTCATTCAAAAAGTCACGGACTAATTGATCCGGCCTCTAATTTAAATATCAGATGTTGACTTTTTTCTTATGTAAAACAAAATCAGATACCATGGAAACATTAAAAGAAGCAAAATATTATTTTTGGAAAAAAGTGAGTTAACACCTTCTTCCACCATGGGCTTCAATTCGTGTATTATTTTGATTCCGTAAAAATATGTGTACTCTGATTAATATCCTCGAATATGGTTCAATTATAAGTGCAAGTGGACTATAATTGTGTAATTATTTTGAACTAAATTTAAGGAAGTTTTTAACTTAAAATTTAATTAAGTTTCGAACTTAAATTTAGGAAATCTTTTTTTCAGAGTGCATTACTATTAGATTTTCAAGAAGTTTAAAAAAATATTTCTTACGTTTTCGAGCTATGGCGCTTTAATCAAGAGAGACTTCAATACCTGTGATTCCACATAATCTCCATTTTTCTCCATGAGCACCATTCAAATTCCTAGTGCTCCTAGTGTAGGGTATCACAGTATTCTAAACTTTTGCTATTAGGAAATCAAAATGTCACAAAACTTTCTTAGCAATAAACATTAAATTTACCTTTTTGTAGTTAACAAGAGTCTTCAAATTTGTAGACATTTAAGCTTAAAATTTAAACAAGAAACATCTTCGGTCTTTTGTTGCAGAATATCCCAAACTGCTCTCTTATATGTTTGATGTTGCCAAGTGCAATCTTATAATATATAAATCTTTGGAGAGTCCTTCAAAGTCCTTTGTGTTCTAAGTCGAGTCTGCCGCTGTTGCTGCTGTTGCTTTCTGTGTTGTTGGTCAAAATTAAATTATGTGTTTAGTTTACTGTTTTGTTAGGATTTCTTTTAAAACTGTTTCTTCTTCTTTACATCTTTGTTTGCGCTTTATTCGTATTTCATGGTCATGCCCGTATCGTGAAAATGTCTTGGAAACAGGTTGTCAAAATTATTTTGGCTTTCTATTTCCTTCCTCGCCATACTTCTAGGTTGTCGGAGTAGACGTTTGTGTTGTCCAGCAAACAAACATCAATTCCAATGTGTTAACATACGAGTACTCCTTGGAGCCACAAAGAATGTGAAGACCAGATGATGGTCTTCAATTTCTTGCAACTGTTTAGTCTAACGTGTGCGACACATTTGTGTGTTTTGACAACATTCTGCAGTTGGTCAAGGGTACACATGATTCGTGACACATTTGTTGCATGGGGTTTTTCTAAAGTATTTTCTGCAAAGAAGTGATGGTGAAATGAGTTGTGACCTTATTAGACACGAATTGAAATGTTGGTATCTCAAGAAGTTGTGGGGGTGATTTATTTTCATATACGAGAACCAAAATATTAATTCCATATATGAATCTTACGACTGGTGGCTTTTAAGAAGCGGTACAATTGGAAATTAATATCTTTGAAATATAATCCGAAGTTGACTTGACATAAATCCTAAACATATAACAGTTCTTTGGTAGTCACAAGTGAACAACTGAGTGTGGCCAGCCTTAAAACTGTTTTAGATATTTAAAGTGTTCTGAACTAGAATCTAGCATAATTATTAAATCTGAAACTTCCGTCTCCTTAACTTTGTTCTTAAGTCAGTGGCGTTAAATAGGTCGATTGAAATGGTTTTTCATGAATTCAATTAGCCCATTTGACTAAGCATATACTGCAGTCTCTTTAGTCCTGGTTTGTTGCTTAATTTACTATATTATCTTAATTTTAGATCCATAAAATTTAATTTTTCTACAATTTAGAGACGATGTACCAAACTCCTGTGCCCTGTACTCTTTGCTATCAATCACCTTTCAAAAATACACAAATAAGTACTTGTAATATCGTCAACAGTTATTACGTAAACTTCAAAGAAAAAGTGTTCAATACAAACGCAGATGAAACAGAAACAACATAAACTGTATACGGTAGGATGGCTCGGTTTTAAAGAATTACCTGCAATTAAATTGAAATACCATAACATCTGTTCCATGTCGAAGATATCTCGAAACGGTAAAGAGTGAACTGAAGCTTTTATGCAATCGAAACAAAATGTTGCCCACTAGTTTGTAAAACTTAAACTCCATCCCAAATTCAAGCCACCTTAATTAATAGCAGTAGCAGGGAAACTATTTTTTTCTCTTTATGCGCACACTTACACAGAAGTACGAAAATAAAACAAATTTCTGTGGAAAAAATAAAGGCAATATAAATAAATCGAAACCCCATTAGAAGATATCAGAGAGTTCAAAATGCAATAAACTATATGGACATGTACAAATATGAAACACTTTACCACTAGTACCAGAATGCTCACACATGTACACAATGTTACACACACCTGCATGAAGATGATGCATGCACGTTGTTTAGACAGGCAATACCATTTACAATACCAGAACTTTAGGATATCCATGTGTTTGTGAATGTGTGAATCTGTGAGGGCTATTGTATTGATTGAACCGAAGGAATTTCAGATGCAAAAGCTGATTATTCCAATATAGGCAACGTGGACGAGACAGGGAGATTTCGTACAGTACTGAAATTCATTCATGATTCATAATACGTGTCAGAAGGTGAAATGTGGGCTCAGTTTATTACTTAACTCATCACGTTTAACATTTGGAGTTATTGATAGAAGGATTTGATGCTGCCACTTGTATTGATTACATTTTCCTTAGTTCAGGTGCAGGACGTTTTTATTTAGTTGTTGTTTTTTTGGTACTGTGTTGCATATTCTTTGAATTGGATATTGACTCTAAATCGTAAAATTTGTATGACCTTCCTGAACAGTTTATGTAGGAGGATATTTTTCAATTTGTGTTGCCTTATTTCACACTAAGAAATTGTTTTGAAATTAAATTGTTTAAAACTGTATTGAAAGTTGTTTGTTCAAATTATACTTGATACAATTGTCAAAGAGTAATCACCCCGTTTAGAAAAATTTGATGGGAGATTGACCGCAAATATTGACTTCTACGGAGCTGTGCCTTTCTAAATTACATACTTCCCCAAATCCACGGTGAGACTTGTTGGTAAATTGCCTTCCAAATGGTTTGATTACAAAGGGCTACAGAACGTAATAGTTCTCTCCAACAACTAATGCCATAAGATCGATTAAAGCCAAGTTGAAAACGATTGCTGTTCATTGATGTATTGACGTTCACTGAAACTATTTGAATTGATTTCTCGAGTTATAAGGAGATGAGACATGGGGATTTGATTTGATATTATACAAAATAAAAACAAAAAATATTTTCCGTAACAACCCGTGACGGGTCTGGGGAGAGCTTCGCACTACCAGTGAGCGATGCGCTTTCTAGTTTTACACTCACTGATTGGGACCTACAGGTTTATACCAGTTCCAGTTAACATGTAAAGTGGTCAGAGCAGGGATCAAACCCACGATCGCATGCACAAGAGCCGCGAACACTAACCGTTGCACCACCGACGGCTACAGTTTGATATTATACAGTCCTTGACAGTCAGAAATGTTCGCGTAGTCAATGTCATTGTTAATGAATGGTAAGCTTTAGTCTGAGGGGTGGAGACAAGAGTTAAGTTTCAGTTGCATGCGTTCTTCAGCTCAGCTGGAAGTCTATTGTTTTCTATCTATGCCCGGAAATTGTTGATATGACCTCGTATTTTTAGTGCCATATGTACTCGACTTTTCATCTTCCATTGAGGATGTAGCAGTGTTTATATCTTAAGTTTCCGTAGATAACCTATTATCAAATTATGATATGATTCTCGTACTAATATCTTTCCATATTTAAAATGGTAAAGATGTAGAGATATTTTTTTAAAATATTTTAGTTTAAAGTGTAGACTTTAATTTTACCAGTTCTGTTTTTAATATGTTTTTTTAAACGGATTTGGAAACTGTAGTATCCTATAATTTATTATACGTTACTGAAAAGGCCACAGGATTTGAACTTTGGCCTCCGACTTTCCACGAACGACTTTGAGCGTTGAAGAGCGAAATCTGCCAAAGAAGATACTGTATAATCCAATATTGGATGTGCATCAAATAGTAAATTGGATCCGATCGAAATTTTATATAGAAAGACCTGTCGGAATTGAATCATGTGTCCTTATAATTTGGGGAGGAATTCATCAAATGAAGTGACAATTGAAGCCCCTGCACAGTGGCCAATTTGGCTTCGCTGGCGGCATTTTATTCATAGCTTCCAAAGTAAAGAAGATATCTTCAAAATTTTTTTTTCTCAATTCAGAAAAAAATCAAACAATTTTTGGAAAAAAAAATTAAATTTTTTTTTAATGTTTAATTTTTTATTTTTAATTTTTTTTTAATTTTTTATTTTGTTTTTAATTCAATAAACATTTTTCACCATATATTCATATATAAAATAAGAAAAAAATTGTCAACTCAAAGAGAAACCATATTATAAAAGAAATATTAATCAGATTCTTCAGTATCAGATTCAGAGAAATCATCTTCAAAATGATGCATTATAAGCAAGCAAAAAGTACAATAAATTGCAGGCTCGCAGGTACTCGCAGTTCATTTTGGACATTTTGGACACACAATGGTTTACACATATAGGAAAATTTAAAATTACACTGAATGCAGGTGAATTTTGTAAGTTCTACTCCACGAAAGACAGGTGTACGTTACAATGGGCGAGTTGCTAATACACATAAACACTATTACGTTTTATAAATAACATAAGTATACACAGATCACAACCACAGTTTTTTTATATAATACATACCTTGGCGCTGGTATATAACAAAACTTTTAATAAAAATAATAAAATTTGCAAGTTTAACACGAATAGCAAAACGAAGATCAAAAAGTCGGAAATATTTTGCACAACACTTGCAGAAACATATGCTGACTTTGACAGGTCACAGCTGTTCATCAGCTGTAAGCTGAGCTTTTAAAAATCGATACAAATCTAGTGAATGTATTTGTTATCGATAGTTAAAACAAAATTAACGGTTTTTCAAATTTGAAAATTTGAATTAAATGCCGCTAGCGAAGCCAAATTGGCCACTGTGCCCTGGTGGAAGAAGGTGTTAACTCACTTTATCCAAAAACAATATTTTCCTGATTTCTGATTTAAAAAAAATTTTAAATATAATTTTAATAATTTAAATGCCAGATTTAGACTTTTTCTTATCTAAAACAAAATCAGATACCATGGAAATATTAAAAGAAGGAAAATATTGTTTTTGAAAAAAGTGAGTTAACACTTTCTTCCATCAGGGGCTGCAATTAGTAAAATGCATTAGCCACATTAACGAAATTAGTAACGTATACTTGTGCTCAAATTTGAACTGACAATTAAAGTTATACGTATTGTAAAAACGGATGTGAAACCCTTCATTTATAAGGACTGGGTCATTTACAGCCATTTACTTTTAACGTGATGTTCTTATTGCTGCATCACCTTGATATTATTAACAAAACGTCCACCTGAACTATTTGTCTTTCCAACGACATGAATGCTTATACTTATGCCAAACTAAGTATTAATGTCATAAAATAATATTTAGCACTAACTCATCTCTACATCTGCTTGTCAAGTGCAAGCAAGAGGTACCCAGTTCATTAAGGACCAAGGATAGTAGTTTTATTTTGTTGCTAGGTACATTTGCATGGGCACCTTTCTTGTTGTCGTTTTGGTTTCATTGTCATTTATATTTCAGTATAGTACTATATTTCATCTCAGTTTAGTTGACGTTGACGTTGTCGTTGTTGTACCTTAACTTAATAAAATTGTAATTTTAGTTTATGTCATCAGTAGATAATATAGTATGTATGTATAAATGTGTGCGAGTTTAAGTAAATGTTCTTATCTACTCAGAGAGTGTAAAAAGAGCTTACACTTTACAGGAAATCTCCCCTTTTGTGTACCACCAATGAATGGTTAACTTATGCATGTATGGCTGTGTGTTTTATTACAAACACTAAGTCTCTTATAAAACATAAAGAACATACCCACGCACGCACACACAACACTAATGTACATGCACACCAACAATATTAAGTTTGAGATCCCTTTAAATATGCAATGTTTTATGACAGTAAATTACTTGTGTGGGTACTTCTAATGACGAGTGGAATATATATGAGTAATAACCCTAGCTGGCAAAGAAAGAGGTAACCAGTTTCACAGATAAACGAGTTTTCCATGGAGCAGTTCACTTCCAAACTGTTACCAAATTTCTCGACTGCTCTGGAAAGGGTATAGAAAGAAGATTCGGGGACACAAATTTGAAAGGTTATGCATTTCAGTCTTTTGGTACCCCAAAGTGATAGTCCAATTGATTGCAGCTGCATTGGTTATCATAGAAATTTGGCTGTAATGTGAACTTTTCTGACATAGTCTAGACTTGTTCAATTGACATCTAAAAGACCTTAGATGCAGTCTAAACCATATCAATTGAAATTTAAATGACATCAATCCAAATTTAAGTTTCTTCGATAAAATTCAAAAATCATTAACCGATTTTATTCATTAAGGGCTATATTCAGAATACTTATGACAGGTTTAGTAGACAATTTTTGATTATTAAACGTTTCATATGTTTTATGAAAGCGGGTATAGGGGCTTAAATTTCAATTCAGGTCTTTTAAATTTCAACTTTAAATTCCAATCACATCAATTGGAATTTAGAAGTCAACAGCTGAAGCTTAAATGTGATTTATTGAAGCCTCAAAGACATCAATTGCAATCGAAAAGACCTCAAGTGAAATTTAAAAGACTTCAATTGAAATTTAAAAGACAACAACTGGAATTAAATAGATATCTGGTGAAATTTGAAATACCTAATAGGCATTTAGATATTTAGTGAATTTTAAATTTCAACTGATGTGTTTTAAGTAACAATTAAATTCTTTTCAATTTAGATTTATAAACTTAACATTTAAAATCAGTTCGTGAGTATTGCATTTCTTTTGACGAATATTACATTTTACATGTCCTTCAATTTGTAAATGTCTCAATTGATTAAATTTAAATTTATGCCCTTTATTTGAATTAATGTACTTTGAATTTCAATTGTCGTCTTTAAATTTTCCCAGTTGGAAATTTCCTATAGACATTATCAATGACAAAGAACTGACAGGTCAGAATCACTGCTGACTCGATCCCTTACAAAAAACGTCATGACACCACCTGAAATGTTCATATATTTGTTCACAAGTCAGCAGGAATTTTCCACAGTTTGCCAACAGTGGAAACCATTCATCAGTGGGTCAGTTAGTCAAGGCGTCTTTAAATATGGTGTTTCGGGTCATCTTGTGGGTACTTATTTATTGAAATTTATGTACATGTATATATGTATGTATATATCTGTTCTGTTGCACTATATTAAATAAAATCTGGAAGATAAGATAACAAAAAGTGAGACATACATACATAATTTATAATGCTCTGAAAATTAGCAAATTCTTCTAAAAAATATTTGGATATAAATTCTGAAAACGTATGGCATATATTTCATAACTACAAATAAATAAAAAAAAAATTCAGTTTGAAGTTTTTGAAAAATTTGAAAATCCACACACATGACTCGCAATTGACAAATGATGAAGACATCGACATTCAGCATTGGTCTTAATAAGAGTCATCCATGAAAAAGTGCTGACAAATCAATATGACGGTCTTACATAGCTTGTCATCCCCTTCACAATTTGTTTCACAGAAGTCAAAACTACTGACATGTCAATTAGATGTCTTATATAAAATGTCATCACCTGCTGCCATAGTCCTAAAGAATTACTACTGACAATGTCGTCAAGCCAAAATTTCCAACTGTGGTTAGTTCATATCTTCAGGTGATGTTGTTTTAAACTCAATTCATGTCATTTAAATGTCAACTGATGTTGTTTATATCTGATTTTATATACATTTACACATAACATTTGAATTGATATATTTTAGACCTCAAAAAGAATTTTTAAAATTCAAACAGATTTTTACATCTCAATTGATGTATTTGAAATTTTAAATAGAATTGTCAAATTTGATTTAATATGTTTGAAAATTAGAATATTTTATTAATTTTAATTGAAAATGGGGCAGTACATCACATTGTATTATGTAAGTATTTCCACTTACTGCCATCGTTCCCAAATCTCAGCCTGAAATATTTTCCCGGCTGGCCACCTTTTCCTTATAATTTGTGCAGGTTTTAAAACAAGCAAACAAAAAACTATAATGTTTGTTTAAACATGCTGCATGTGTCATTAACAATTCATTAATTAACTTTTGTTACACTGCAAATGATTGTAATTTCCAGGACCCTCACGTTACCACAGTTATGAACTATGCACCAACGGCAGCACTAGCCATGGTAATGGCTTCCATTAAGGCCGGTGATGACGTTGATGTTGGACCAAAATCGAGTTTTTAGTAGGGCATCATATTCATAATTAATTATTGGGACTCAGGACGAAACTAAACAGTTCACGTGTAAATAAACTCCATAACCTTTCTGTCACCGGCTATCTGCTGGTTGCACTGGAGAATCCTTAAATTTTGTGTCCAAACTTTTTTCATTTGAATATGATTTCACCCAACGGAAATTAATGTCTGTCAATGAAGTCGACAAACTCTCTTACTCAAACAAATTATGAGGCAGTTGGGGGTGCAGGGGATGGGCAATGTAAACTAAAACTTTCCTATGCCCTGGAAAAACTGGCGAAACTGTTAACTATCACTGACTTAGCTGATTGACTTGTGGAACTTTATTAGCCTTTTTTGGTACACAAGTGTACCAAAAAACGTACTTGGAGTTGATCAACGGCGCCAGACGTCAGTTTCCTGTATTTCTATTTAGTCCGCCTGTCCTACCAAGGTTCACTCCTTTATTGAGGGATTACTTTGGCGTTTTATAGGTTTTTACTACCTTTTCTCCCCCTTTCAACGCCTCTTTAACAGCTGTCTATTATGTGTGTGTGTGTTTTGTTTTTCATTATGAACTTCCGTTATTTAACAACTACGATATCCGTTGTCGCATCCACAGCTATTGATTTTAAGCGGATGTACAGACGACAACATTGGCAGCATTGACGGCGCCGCTTTTAATGTAAATTGCAATTTGTTAACAAATTTGTTGAGAGTCCTTGTCCAAATTGACTTTCACCTCCCATGTATTATTACCCATCAATGGCGTTCAGCATAATCGAAGTCTACGGATGGCTGGCTGCATCAGTGCTTCGGTTATTCTTCCTTCATTGCACTCCTCCATCTTCCCATTGACGTGACTTTCATGCTTTTAATATCGTTTTTAATAGAGTTTACATGCAGCTGGTGAGTAATCGCTGCAGCTGTAATCAATTTTCTGCTCAAGACATTTAAGCGGAAATTGATTGTCTTTAATTACTTAATGTGTAAAATATAAAAACAAGAAGAATAGCATATGATGCAAGAAAGAATTTTAAAAGCATCCCCCCCTGCACGCCGCCGCAGCAATGAACGTGTTACACGTTTTTCCCCCGTGTTTAACGATATTGCAGGTGAGGATGTTTTGCAGGTATAAAAATTATATTAGTTTTCAAAAAGGATTTAGGGAGATGTTAATAGTTATTCAGTGATTGGAACCACTCTAGCTAAGGTTTCCTAAATAGTTTATGTATGTATTGCAAGCACTTCAGCGACAATATATTTTTTAACGCATAGAAAAGTTTGAGTTTCCAGGACGCTTTGATATCATTGGAACTGACAAGAGAGCTAAGAACATCAAGAAAGTGAGTGAGTGTGCAAACTTCAATCTGTTAATACTGCGTGGTGAAAATCTAACACCGAAAAACCCCAATCTCTTAACGTTTCGTCACGGAAACCCGGGTTTGGGATTTTAATATATAAGGTGCTGGTATTGCGATAAAATCAAAGAGAAAAGGAATTAAAGAATGTACGAGTTTTTTTTGTGATTATTAAGAATGGTATCTAAATCTATATATCTATATAAAATAAATAAATAAATGGTTTCCCATTACATCCCATGAAGGGACTGGGGAGAACTTCTCACAATCACTGAGCTGTGCGCTTTCCAGTTTTCACTCACTGATTGGGACCTACAGTTTTACACCGATTCCGAACGGTAATTTGAAAAGCTTTTTCATGGCTAGATACTCGATAGTGTCGCCGTCACTATGCGAGGTGACCGCCGCCGAAAGAAAATTTGAAGGTGGTCAGAGCCGGGTTCGAACCCAGGATCTCATGTACAAGAGCCGCGCACACTAACCATTGCACCACCGACGGCCATATATCTATATACATATATTAAATACAATAGTATGTTTGTCCTCTATAGACTCTAAAACTACTGGACCGATTTTGACCAAATTTTATATGGATGCTCTATGGGGAGCGAGGAGTGTTTCTGTGTAGTTTGAAGTTCGTCCGACAGATGGCGCAATATTTAGTTTTTTTGTGTTTTTGCACCGTAACTCAAGAACAACTGCACCGATTTTGACCAAACTTTATATATGTACATGCTCTATGGGGCGTGAGGAGTGTTTCTGTGTAGTTTGAAATTCGTCCGACAGATGGCGCAATATTTAGTTTTTTTTGTGTTTTTGCACCGTAACTCAAGAACAACTGCACCGATTTTGACCAAACTTTATATACATGTTCTATGGGGCGTGAGGAGTGTTTCTGTGTAGTTTGAAGTTCGTCCGACAGATGGTGCAATATTTAGTTTTTTTGTGTTTTTGCACCGTAACTCAAGAACTACTGGACCGATGTTGACCAAATTTTATATACATGCTCTATGGGGCGTGAGGAGTGTTTCTGTGTAGTTTGAAATTCGTCCGACAGATGGCGCAATATTTAGTTTTTTTGTGTTTTTGCCCCGTAACTCAAGAACAACTGCACCGATTTTGACCAAACGGAACAAGATTTGCAGTTAAAAAATATCTCCAAATTTAATCGAAGCCACAATCATCAGCGGCAAATGTAAAGGAGAAGAAGTGCTGATACCACGAATTCCTATGATTTCAACAGATTTACCATTCGATTTCAAGCGATTACAGTTTCCAGTGCGTCTTGCTTTCGCCATAACCATTAATAAGGCTCAAGGCCAATCGCTAAGTGTTGCTGGTTTGAACTTAGAAAATTCCTTTTTTTCGCACGGCCAATTATATGTTGCTTGCTCTAGAGTTGGAACGCCAAAAAATCTTTATGTTTACACACCTACCCAAAAAACTAAAAATATTGTTTATCCGCTAGCATTAAGATAAAGAAGTTAATAAATAAACAAAATTTTCTTTTTTTTCAAACACACTTATTTAATTTAAAGACTTGCAGTGAAAATAAAATTTGAAGGCAAAACAACGTTTGCCCGGGTCGGCTAGTATATTATAATTATGGTTTGTGAACTAAACTTCTTATCTTGATGAAAATGCCCACATTTACCAGTGTTCGGTCGGTACAAGCAGATATCAACAGTTCTGAAGTTTTTCAAGATCGGTCGTTTGAGAATGGTTTATGACCTCAATCGACTGACACAAAACGTGAGAATTGGTGCGGTGATAAATGATGATCGGGACTTGTAATTAGAATTCAGAAAAATAAATCACCACTAAATTAATAGAAATAAATTTCAACAGTTGCTTCACTTTCGAAGTTCGGCTGTTACTACATCTAATTCGGTAGACAACCTCCAATTCGGTTCTGACATTCTCTGATTCGGCTGTAATAACTTCTACAGTGATTGTGACAAAGTCTAAATTCGGTTGAGGCTAATTCGGTTTGTTTCATTGTTTTGTTTTGTAAAAAAGTGTAATGTCAAGGCTCTAAACAATGTAGCTACTCCTGACTTACCGTCTGGATATTTTGGAGCCCCACCCAGACTGGTACGAAATAAATTAAAAAATCAAGTGCCAAAATGTTGTTGAACTAATTCTTTTCATCACATGTCTTTAGTGGAATTAAAAAGAGCATTAGTTTTGAAAAACACTCGATATACCGTATCCTAACTACAAAATTGTTATGACTCAAAATTTTCGGGTTTTCATTTTCTGCTTAAAACCAATAATCTAGGGTCATTTCTCTCCGCTGTCAATTATCGATGTCAATTATTACCAATTTTCATAAATTTTTTAACGTATTTCATTTCCTTCATTTAAATCTATGAAATATCTTAAATTACTATTAACAACCGTACATACGAATTATATGACACCAGAACTGAGTCAGAATTCAAAGTAGTTTTTGATTTATGGTTCGTTGAAGTAGGTATTGTATGATACTTTCTGAAAAAAGGACCTGACTTAAAAATGGAATAAGTTGGGAATGTGTTAATGGATTTTAAAATGTTGGATATCATTTTAAAGCTTGATAAAACTTCAATAGCTCAGTCAATTAATACCATCTTTTTAAAAACAAAGTTGCGTTTCACTCACTAGGAAAAGTCCCTTCTGAATAAATTCATGCGTATTATGGTTTCTTTATAAAATAATGTGTGAAATTATCACAATCAATAAATGCCTTCGGTTAGTGACTTGTGTAAATACACACCGCAGTGGCTTAACGGGCTAGACGCTGCTGAAGATGATGCTTCAAAAACATCGAAACGATCGTCCAGCGAGTGTGAGTTCGAATCCCACCCGCGGCATTTAAATTTTTTTCACTAACCGCCTTAAAGGAAATTACAACTTTAAGCATAACGAGGATCTAAAAACAACTAAAATCGCCGAATTGGAAAACTGGCGAAAAAAATTAAAAAATATCTGTTTGCTGGACAAATACATACAGTCTTCTCTCATTTTCTTAAATAACTTATACATCTTTTCAAAGCCCTAAGTTTCTTCTTTGTTAATCCGGTAAGAAAGGTAAAATCGGTTGATAATCAACTAACTTAATGGCCTATAAGTGAGAAAACTAACGCAAAATCGGGGTTTTAACCGGTTTTCAAGATTTTTGGGATGTTTGGGAAATTTCACAAGCAGATACTTGTTTCACTCGACAGCACCTACAAGAAAAATACTATCACTTCCCAGGAATTTCTACTTTAGTATTGTTTGCGTCACTGTGTTATACGAAGTCGCTACTTGAAGAATTGAAACTAAAACAGCAAAACTCGAGCAGTCTTAACCAAATCTTAGTTATCTATTTATCCCGTGGAGATCCCATTATGAAATTTGGCTATGATGTAGAGAAAAAGATAGACTTTCGTTTTGGTGGGGGAAATCAAAAATTAAAGATACATCATGCGAGGATATTCAAGGATAAATTTTATTTCCAACATTTTGAAATCCATTAACGCATTCCAAAGTTATGCCATTTTTAAGTTCAAAAAGTGCCATACAATACCTACTTCAACGAACCATAAAACAAAAACTGATTTGAATTTTGACTCAATTCTGGTGTCACAGAATTCGCATGGAAGAGGAAAAACTATTGTCCAAATTTTATAGCAATCAAAAGTGGTCGTGTTCGAAAATACTGATTTTTGTGTCGATTTTTTTGGAATTACCCTAAAGAAAAGTAGTCGATGTCGAACAAATTTAAAAAAGTCATTTTGTTTTGTTTTTAATTTTCAGATAATCTTACTGAACTTACTATCAGTATTTGATGTACCGGCTGTTGCAAAATAAATCACGTTACCAAAATTTGCTCTAATTGTTGCAAAGGCCGGCATATGTAATTTTTTTTTAAATTTGTGAAGTTAACTGATACAGAATATAGGTCGCTAAAACATGTAACGCTATACACCTCAAGAACTCGGAATACTCGTGACGATTTTTTTACGAAATAATTCGTCAGATATTTTGGGGTTACATGAATTTAAACGCAGGCTTTTCGCCCGCATTACGCCAACTAGTCAAAGACGACTTCATGTAGTCGCTCGCTACGAAAGGCCTGGAAATGCTCCATCCGACGAGAATATCTGAAGATGTCGTGGATGAGTCATCGACCGGTTTGTCTCAGAAGAATATTTTAGTGAAATACTTGAAGATGTTCCCTTACGACATGCAGGCGATCCATCACCTACTGCCTAGTAACCGTCTATTGGAGCTAAAATACGATCAGACTCTCCTCAACTATACCGAAGTAGTGGACGTTTTTTGATAGAAATTTATAATGAACGACGAAACTTATTTTGATCAGAACGGGTACGTAAGCAAATTAAATGTAGACTTTTTTGGCACTGAGAATCCACGTGTCGTCACGAAAAGTAATTATATCCACTTAAAGTCACTGCATGGTGCGTCATTTACACGGCGGCGTCATCGGGCTTTATTTTCTCGACAACACCGTGGCTAACATGATTGCTGTGACTGGCGAGTGATACAGAACCATGATCAACGAATTGTAAGTACCGCATATTGATGAACTGGAACTGGAGGACATGTGGTTTCAATAGGATGGTGCAACTGCACATATAGCACGCACGACTATGTATATTTTTAAGGATGCGTTTCGTCGATGCTTAATATATAGGTTTGGTGATTTGCACTGGCCGGAAAAATACTCCTATTTGATCGCTCCATACTTCTATCTTTTGGAATAATCTGCATACTTTCGAAGCTTTCATATACAATATCCGACAAGAGTGAGGTAACTTGTCGCCCGAAGTTATCGTAAAAACGGTTGAAAATACCGAGAATAGAGACGAAATCGTCATCATCAATATCATCTTCAAAAAGTAATGGAAAATACTTAAAAGACAAAATAAACGTTTAAAAAATAATTATGAAGTTATATCGTTTCACTTTAAAGATACTGCAAAACCCATTATGGATGATTTTTATTTATTCGGCATTTTTATTGATAATGTTTTATTTTATTAATCAAGCTCAGGCCACTTTTTATATATCTATTAATAGAGATATAGTTTTCAAAAAATAGTTTTTGCAAATGCACTCCTAAAAATCATACCTGTTGAATTTGAATAACATGGGGCACGACAGAACTGTATGCAATTGTTACTGCATGTAAAAATTGTGTTGTCTTTTACGCAAAACATCAAAAATCCTGTCTAATGGGAGCCGATGGTTCTCTGGAGATGGAAAGAAGATTTTGCAAATGATTTGTTGTGTGTTTGCTTGCGATATTTTTCGCATACTAGTTGGAAATTCTCAATTGAAGTGCATTTTCATTTGCATTTAGTTTGATGAATTTTTCAATAGCATCATTCCAAACAACCGCTGAGGAAGATCTGTGGCTAGATGTGAAATAGCCTTACGGTTTGCCAGGAATCATAGGAATCAAACTCTTTTTTGAAAACTATGTCTTTATAGAATAGCCTTGAGAATTAACAAAATAAAAAAAAAATATAGCAAAACAAAATACAAAATACATTCGCTTGGAAAGCTCCATTATCCTTCTTCCCTAGACTTTAGATAAAGGATAACTTGGCTCGAAAATCACTGACTCTAAAGATCGTAAGTTCTGAAACATTTCAATAATAATTCCACTTCAACTCAAAAGTTTTAGCGTGTTTCTAAAATGTATAAGCCTCAGCATTTTCCAGTGGTAATGGGCATTCCAATGCAATTTTTGATATTTTTGTAAAAAGAGTAAAATGACATGAAAATTTAACTACTAACTTATAAGAATCTCTATCAAAATAATTTTGTAATATTTTTGACCCATTGTAGCGAAGTTCTGCTACCTGGTCTAAAAGAACATATGCAAATTGAACGTATGGGATTTTCGTCATTGATGATGATGATATTCGTCAAACTAAACATACTTACACACACTTACATACTTACACATACATAATCTTTAATTATAAGATTAATATATCTTGTTGTATGTGAATACATTTGAAATAAATAAATAAAAATATAAAATTTCATAGTGATTATTCGAATGTTAGGTATCAATAATCTTTGTTAAATTTTCCAGAAGACATGCGATGACTAGGTGCAGTTCAACAACTTATATATAGTTGATATTTTAGTTTATTTTGAATCCGATAGAGAAATCAAAAGTTGTCTAAGCTAATAGAGAGAATTTGCCATGAAATGTTCTGTAGTTTGTTGGCTTGGTACCTAGTTTTATCCTTAAGTAATCATCCACCCGTCGGTTGTGGCCGTCGGTGGTGCAATGGTTAGTGTGCGCGGCTCTTGTACATGAGATCCTGGGTTCAAACCCTGCTCTGACCACCTTCAAATTTCTTTCGGCGGCGGTCACCTCGCATAGTGACGGCGACACTATCGAGTATATAGCCATGAAAAAGCTTCTCAAAATACCGTTCGGAATCAGTGTAAAACTGTAGGTCCCAATCGGTGAGTGAAAACTGGAAAGCGCACAGCTCAGTGGTTGTGAGAAGTTCTCCCCGGTCCCTTCATGGGATGTAATGGGAAACCATTTATTTATTTTTTTTTTAATCTTCCACCCCAAAACAAAAATTTTTAATTTTGTTGGACACTGTTATCGTCATAAATATGCCTACTCTTTACGATTTTGATGTAAAAGGAAAAATCTATGTTTTTATTTGTGTTTCTATTTAATAAACTCAGGTTAATTGGCGTTTTCAGCTCTACGATTTTGTCAAATATCTGTGCAGAACTAACGTGCATTATTGTAAGCAACAAGTATATAAGTATTTCCCTAAGCCTAAATTTCCCTTCCCAAACTTTCGATTATTCTCCTCTGTAAATAATTTTCAAGCAAATGCTAAATATCACATGTTTATTTCACACACCAGGTCTTAAATCGTGTGATTATTTTAGTTAAACATACGCATTAGAGCAAATTAAAATATTTCCAATATTTATTGCCTACTTTTTGGTGTTTGTTTTATGTCACACGCATTTAAGCACACACTTCACACACACACAGGCATTCACACACACACCCGCAAACGCACAATTCACAATTACAATTGTGTTATTGTATTGTATTATTTTTGTATTTTCACTTCGATCTAATAAATTTTCGGTTTAATTTTTGTATGTGTATTAACACATAAATTAAATGTAATTACATACCCCCTCTGGAACACAACGACCAAAAATGGTCGCGGCACCGTGGCGACCAGCAACAATCGACTTGCTCCCAGACCACTGGCGAACAGACTCTTCCTGATCCGTGTGAGTTTAGAGCGCAAAGAGACGGCATCAATGTGGCCCACAACAACACAATACCGTCTATGACATTTTCGGCAATTTAGTATGATTTAGGAGCTTTCGCGTTGGCGTTTAAATAAATTGGCCATGGCATTTGGCATTAGCCATGTATTTGCCCGAAAACGGAGGAGTGGAAAAACCAAAGAACGGCAACATCACAGCAGCAACAGCAATCGGCGGAATTACAGTGATAATAGTTTGATTTTTGTGTTAAACAATTTAATTGTATTTGCAAATATAATAGGGCTATTGTTTGTCCCATATTTAGGGTTAGAAACGGTGGCGATGATTTTGCTGAAAGCGTTATCCACATACATATTGACGCTTATTCATCTGAAAAGTCATTCATTTTGTTGTGTCTGTTTATGAGTTCGATAAAGAAAGGACATTTTTATTTAGGGTGATCGTAAATATTCGACTACAGCGTTTCAACTAGTAAGTAAAAGAATTATAATCATATTAAATATTAAATAGTATTGAAAAAAGGCAAATTGATATTATGAAATAAAAATTGATATTCAGAAAATAAAAATAAAATTCAGAAAATTCAAATTGGCAGAAATATACATTGATATTGGAGAATTGCAGATTCATGTTTTGAAATATAAATTGAAATGGAGAACTGCAAAATTAATGGGTGAATGTGGGGTGAAACGAAGATCTAACTATATCATCCTCTTATAAAACCTGTCTTCCTTTATGGGGCAGAAACTTAGGTCATATCGCATGCTGATGACACATGCCGGAGGAAAATGCTCCGATAAAGATAAAGGAAACATTTTGCTTTACATCCCTTGAAGGGATTGGGGAGAGCTTCTCACAAGCAGTGGGCAGTGCGCTTTCTAATTTTTCACTCACTGATTGGGACCCACAGTCTTAGACTGGTTCCTACCGGTATTTTTAGAAACTTTTTCATGGCGTCACGTTTTCATGCACAGGTGGCGCGCACACTAGCCATTGCACGACCTACGACCGAAAAATGTATGGTGCTATAATGGAAGATGGCGAAATTCGAAGGCGGATGAGCCACGAGCTGCATTATCAGTATCCCGAAATCGACGTAGTCAAATATATAGTATCAAAATAGCGCTTACGGTGGTTAGGCTAATTTATATTTTTTTAAATGTCAATTTTTCTTTTCTCAACATTAAATTTGGTTTTCTGAATGTCAATTAGTATATTCTAAACTATAACTTGATATTCTCATTTTAAAATTTTATTTTCTCAATATCGATATGATTTCCAAATATCCATATGAATTTTTCCAATATCTGTATTTGGTTTTTCAATATCAATTTGATTTGCTGAGTATGGATTTGAATTTCTTAATATACATATTTTCATTTCTTCAATTGTTATTGATCCTGTGTCAGATTCTTTACGTACGTCTTAATTCTAATTTCGGTGTCCCGTGGTCTGACGTAACGTGGCCGACTCTTATCATTATAAACTCGAATTGTGGTGGACATTAATACCTCAAAGAGTTACCCTGACAACTCATCAAACTTACTCTTAACAGTGTTGCTTAAGAAAATGTTCCCTCTTATTATTCCCCCATTTCCATGGACTAAATAATGCTACGAAGCCCATTTGATCCCTCTTAAAATGTGCAATGAATTTGCGTAAATCGTCATTCCGTAATTGAGACTTCATTAACTATTCATTACTTTTTATGTGGTGTATTATAAACCACGTAATGAGGCAGTTCTCATTTCCAGCACTCGTTTTAGTTAAATCTGCGTATTTAAATTTGTTATGCAGGTGGTAATGGATATTTTCACTTAAATAAAGGAAGACACAAAGAATCAATGTTGTACATCAAATACTCGAAAGTATCACAACGTGCCAGTGGTAACAAATGCATGTTGGTATTTCAATGCATTTTCTAGACTTGCTACCGAGTGCAAAATATAGTGCCTACTTTTAGGTTTGCAAACCAATATTTTACTGAATCTCGTTTACTCTGTCTCTCTGTGCAGTTTCACACAAGTTCAATTCCATTTGTTAAACAATCTATTGGGGCATTTACCTGCCATTTATATAGACAAACATTTCCTACAATATCCTGTTGTCTGCAAACCAATTTATTTTGTGTTTTCCCTGTTTAGACTTCACGTTGCGATTCCTTGCCAGGCCACTCACTCACTCACCTACAACAGGCGATGTGTAATCGTTAACCTATGGCTGTTTGCCTACAATACCTGGTTCGTGTTGCATGTTGCAGTGTGCCGTTTAGTGATCATCTCCCAAATGGATGAGTTGTTATTCTAAAAAGACCGACAATCATTTCCGCTTATTGCCAGAACATTTTTGCATGTCGTAAACTGTACTTGAAGATATAGATTCCAAACAACATTGGTGTAAAACTCCCACACAACATGGATAAAAGAAATGTCAATGTTTCTCTCCATGGACAGTCTAAACGCAAACATGTTGAGGTACACCGCCACACGTACGACAACATTTGGGCTGATGTTTAGGCGTGAAGTAGTCGGTGTGTGTTGGTCTTTCTGCTTCTGTTTCTGTTTCCAGTTACAGATTCTATTTTAAAACATGTAACTTCGTTAAACTAAGTAGTGGGTTAGTTCGTTAGCAAAGCGAGTGTGGGTGTGTGTGTGTGCGAGCAAGTAGTTGCTCCATTTACTGCAAGTCTATGCTTCTGTCTGGTCTCTTGCAATGGTTTATTTTGCCTGCAATTTTCTTTCAGTGTGGAGCACAAAAAATAACAGATTTTACCTTTCAAATGTGGAGCAAACATTTCGAAGCAACCGCATTCACAAGCATTTATTCATTTCCAAAGTAGCAGCACAGTGGTATGGAATCATTTTTGGAAATATTTATGTCACTCCATGAACTTTGGGTTAATCAGAAGAACGTATAACGCACAAGTGTATAGTCTCTTGCTATGGATTATTAGAAAAAGTAGTGGTATGACATTTTAATCTTAACAAGTTAGAACCTGCTGTATTAGTTTATACGATTAAACGAATGTGGGCTGTAACTTAGTTTAAAATAGATAAATAATGAAGCATAAAGCCCAAAAGAAGACTACATGTTCAAATTATATAAAATTGTTTTTTATTATTAGATAGTGGAAAATTGCAATGCAGAAAAAAATATATTTGTTTATAGTGTTGAGATTGCCGCTATGCATAGATGGGATTTTAAGTGAAAATTCCCCGAAATGAGAGTAGCGAGCACAAGTTTTACTAAACAATATTGACACTCAAATACCATGGTTTCTAGAGACCGTTGTCTTGAGTGTAACAATTTTCCATTGCGGAAGCATTTTCCATTAAAATCTATCAAACACCATCTCAGACATAGTGATTGCAAACCACTATGTTTCGCAATACATTCATACGTGATGTTTCACTTGCTCTTGCATTTGTCTTCTATACTGGATTTACTTGTTTTCCCATCGGTTCTTATAGAGTTCACTGCAAGTTCTCGTTTTCCATTTCAGCCAACATTGTTGAGGATTAAATCGTTTTCTCATTAGATTTTATGTGCAGTGTTTTTCATCGAGCAGGAATAAGCAAAAAAACAGAAAAATAACTGAATTGTCTAGCATACATATGGGCGTAACTAGATTGCTTGTTACGATTAGAAAATGCAGTCGAAACGAATAAAAGAGAATTGGGATTTTCATCGTTGTTGATGTTTGCTTGATTTCCTAAAGATGTTCAAAGACTGAAATAAGTAATAATACGAAATAGTTTAAAGTCTACCTTTCCTAGGTAGGTTAATTAAAAAAAACTGGCTCAATCACTGTTGCAAGGATTATAATCTGATTATGTTATAGGGAAAATGGTTAGGTATGCTTATATAATTCTAGGCAAATAATATAAGAAGGTAGTGATTGAAATGTTAAAACTGTAGAATGTTGTGAATAAGTCAGACGAAGTTTAATACGAATAGAATAAATTTTAAGGTGGTGTTACAAAGCTCTAACATGTTCGTATTCAATTTTTTTAAATCATGTATTAGAAATAGAAATTTTATTTGTTAGGTTAATCTAATACAGATGCATTATAGAAAATTATAGTACTCTAGTAACAGTTAAACCAATATGATGATTGGGGTATATGTCGACTACCACTTCAGCAAATGCGATTAAGTAGTTGATACATTTTGTGTAGTGCCCTCTTTTCTCTCACTTACTACACTTTTTAAAAGGAAATTGATTTATATTCCAGACAGTGGTCACGTGTTGTTTTTAGGTTTTGCATAGTTTTAGGCTATAGTAGTCTACAAAATAGTTGCATACATTTTGGAGGGGAAGGAGCAATTTCCGACAATTTCCTTTAAGTTTAAGTTAAGTTTTGCTTTTAACTGAACTTTTTTTTCAATAGGGTAATAATTTATGTATGATTTTGCTCTGAATTTCGATGTCAATAATGCGAATGTCAGCCACATTCGAGCCAACAGGTTATATTTTGTAAAATATGTGCAAATAATATATTTGAATTGATAGCGTAATTAACTCTTGTATATGAGATCTGGGATTTAATCACCATTCTGACCACCTGTCGTGTACAAGGGAACAACCAACACGATTAGGGATGGCGACACTATTGTGTAATTAGCAGTGAAAGACTGCTCAGTAAACAACCGATCGCTTTCGGTTATAAAGCGCATAGCTAACTGCTTGTGAGAGGCTCTTTCATAGCCGTTTATGGCATGTTACTTAAGCGAAATAATTTATCTGCAAATCGAGTTCTAGTTTTTGATCTAGTTGTTTGGTATCGGTGTGGCCATCGGTGGTGCAATGGTTAATGTGCTCGTCTCTTGTACATGAGACCCTGTGTTCACACTCCGTTTGTCCTTAAGCGGTCTACTTAACCTGCGATACTGAAAATTTCAGGACTGTTGAGACTGGCTGAAATTTGACAATTGCGACTTCGACTACAGCGTTTCGAAAATGAACGACCCTACTCCGACTCCAGCACTTTGAAATGACACAACTCTAATCCGACTACAGCGTTTCGTTAAAGTACGACTCAGACAGCAATTAATGATCAATATTAATAATAAAATAATATATGTATTTGAAAGTAAATATTGAAGTCGGTAATCATAAATTAAATCCAGAAATAAACATTTTCCAAAAGACGACTAAAACTTTTGTGTTTTTAATATCAATGCTGACGTCCTTTGGAATCGCTACTGCTGTTGTGTATATTTTTTGTATAAGTAAATATAACAACAAAAACTATTTTAAATAGAAACAATCTCTTCTTCCAGACAGTTGCCTTTGCCTTCTGAAAGAAATGATATATAAGTATTAGTAAGGAGGTTTCTAGCTATGGCATCGCAGAAGAAACAAACAGAACCTATATTTAATACACGGAAAAACTCGTATGAAATTCTGATCTAACACCAACTGCATTTATCTAATACTGAGCAAAAAAAATAAACAAAAAATCATAAAAATGGCTTAAGTATTCATTTTCGTTTAATACTTTATATTTTAAAGAAAATCTTGAACTTGGTGTCAGAGTCGTTCAAACATTTAGGATTATTGCTCAAATTGCAGGCAAATATCACAGATACCGACTCCATAGCACTGGCATGTTTGTTGTATGTTCTAATGTCTATTGAAATGTCCGATTACCTCTACTTATTCAAGTGATAATGCACTGCCGCAGCAGTCAAGGAAATCAAGTGTATACATGAAAAAACATTTTGTTATATTATACCGAAATAGCTTTGTTAACGTAGACAACATTTTATGAAAATTGTTTGTGTTTCGTTTTTAGATTTCGATGAGATTTTAGATTTTAGAACAGAGGTTCCATTTTGTTAAATTTCAAGTTTTACCTCTTGCAACTTTTACTATTTATGTTAGTATTTTAAAATAAGTACATAAGTTGGAATGTCCCTGCGATAATTAAGCATTAAGGTTAACAACATCATGTCAGAGCTCTGTAATGCATACTTTTAGGATTTGTAATTTTATTTTTAATGATGCATATTTTAAGTTTTAAGTTCATACAAACCGTTTACATGATGTGTGAGGTTATTCCATAAAGGTTGTATCCCACAAAAAGATTTAGAGGTACAATTTACACAAACGCTTAATAAATTTAGTATTTTTATTTTTCATACCTTTACTCAATTCTATTAACGCATACCTATGGGATTTTACTTATAGAATAGTTTAGTTTGTAGTTTTTTTTACTTATAGTGGTACATCTAAATTGTCCTGTTTACCTCCCACTGACGTGCTGTTTTTCCACTTAAGCACTCAATAGTTTTCATTGTCTCTTGTCCATGTTTTCGCATCATTTTACGTGTTGGCACTAATTCTTTTAGTTGGTACATATTCTCTTTACTCCGCCGTTTCAACAACAACTGAAGTGAACTACCTAAGGTCGCATACGTTGGCTCTCTTTTGCTTGGCGCGACACACTATCATGTTACTGCAGTCGAGCGTAATCCAGCTCCGTAACTGTTAGAATTATAGCAGGGTTTAGTCGAGTCCTGTATGATGGTACTACACACTCCAAATATCACACAGTCTCTTGTTTCGCTTTGTCACTTCATTATCACATTCCCTTAGCAATTACTTAGCACTTATGTGTGAAAATTATTTCAAGTATTGCTGTGGGGCTGTTAGATTTGAATTAAAATATCAGTCAATAGCAGCGACAGGACAAAAAGTAAACAATTTCACGATACATTAAAGGTATTAGATTTTGGGAAATGTGGATATATAACACTGTACGATATCCAAAATTAAGCCCAAAAGTATGCTTTTAATTTCGAAACTTTAAATTGCCTAATAAGCTTTATTATATAATTTGAAAACTCCACATATTAGCTTTTCACAAAAACTGAATGTATAACCTTAGGGTATTTATAGTTAATTGCAAAAACTAAAGATTGTAAACCATTTTCCAATGCTTAAGTAAATGTAGTTAATTTTAAGCTGATACACAAATTAAGCAGAAACCTATTTTACGCCACCGGCTATTGCCTAAGCTATGGTTTGGGAGACTAAAAGGATTTTCGAACAACCTTTTGCTGCTTGGTTTATGAAATTTTACTCTTTGGCGTATAAAGAAACCACAAAAATGTTTTTAAGTCCTTGGTTGTATGAACCAAGCCATAACTCCATATCCCTAAAAGTATGCCAGTTTATAAAGCTCAGTGAAATAGTTGAAATGTTCAACAATTTGTGTTGCCTTTATATTTTGTGTAGACAGAAAAATGGAATATTCGTATACAAATTATTCTGTATACGTGTCAGTTCATTTAGTGGGACATATATTCGTATATATGCATGTAGTTTACATACATAGCCTGTTTATCTTTGTGGCTATAAGTAGGCATTTGTGCGTTAAAACCAAGTTCCAGGAGGGCTTGAATATATAAAAGCCGGCATTATATTTGTAAATTAAATTTTACCAAACGTTTTATTTAATTTATTCCACCTTAAGAACTTTAATGAAGGCTTAATGCAACAGCTTTGTGTTTTCAAAGAAGCAAACAATATTCTGTCTATATATATATTTCTGATCTTGCCGAGATTCTCGTTAGTGACTGTTTTATATATTTAGGATTTAATACTCGAGGAGTTACAATAAAAAAACCTTTCATTTGATAACAATTCCAGAATACATGATTAGATAGCCAAAATGAGTAGATAGCCAAAGATGGAATTTGTACTCAAAATCGGAATGGAATAAGTACTAAATCAGTAATTGAAGAACCCCAAAATTTGGGCAATATTGCATAATGATAAATATGCAATGTTTTAACAAAACTAAACTCCGGTGAAATAATCCAGAAACAAAATTATATAACCTCCCAATGGAAAATAAAACTGGTTTCAATAAATAAACAATTATTTTTTCTGCGTATGAGCCTTATATTCATATAATAGAGAGTTACCTCTGGCCTAATAATGAATAAATATATATTGATGATCCAAATTGGTTTTATTATTTTCAAAATATTCTCCATGAATTTTCAAAATATTCACTCATCAAAGATTTGTTTTAATCTCGTGCAAAAATGTCTTGGTTTTGCACGAGATTGAAATAATATCCGAAACACATTTGCCACTTCTTGAGGCGTCTACAAACGTTGTCCACTCAATTTGTTTTTAGTGTTGGATGTAAGGTGGATGATCCATCAAATCAATGTTTTTTTCTTGCTTTTATACCAGCCGATGTGTGAGATCTAGCATTGCCATGATAGAGAATGAATGGTTCATTTTCGCTAGTTCAGAAAAAAACTACTGGCAAACAAATGGTTGAGTACCATTCAGAATTGACTGACCTACGATGCTCTCATGGAACTGCTGCTACATAACCAGCTATGCCAACGAAGCAGGCCACCATTGGTATTGAAGTGATTCGTGTGCGCACAACTTTTGTTGGATTTGGCTCCTCTTGGATGGCCCATACAGTCGATTGCTGTTTAGTATCAGGTTCCATGAATCGTCACCTGTCATAATCTTATAGACGTCTTGTGAAGCACCTACACTGATTTTTCAGCATTTCCTTGCGCCAATCGACACGAGACCATTTTTTCAGCGATTGACGAAATAGTCAGTATCTATTATTGTCTATCTATCTATCTATTTTTTACGGCTAAATGTTCATGGAGTATTGCATGTATGGGTGTCGAAGTAATGCCCAGGATGTCTCTATCTCACTGTAAAACACATGGCGATTTTGCAGTACTAGTTCACGTACGGCATCGATGGTTTCTGGCACAACAACCGACGACCTGCACGAAATGCGTCCTAAAGCGAACGTCGACCCCAAATTAAATTCATTGTACCAGTTTTTCACAGTATATTAAATGGTACATCAGTAACATATAAAGACTCGAATTCACGTCGAAAATTGCGAAAAATAATCGCGCGTAAATGCTCATGAATTAATTCACTTATTGATTTAGATGGGGTTTTCGAGCCACTGAAAAAAACTGAAATAATTCTCGCACATCAACACGTTCTGAACCGTTAAGCTAAAATTATAACACATTCCAATGATGTTGCCAGATTGTACCTGGCAACACTAAAAATTGCCCAGGTGAGAAGTATAAATGGCAACACTCCATCTGAAGAAACATTTATTTTCAAAAACCCCACTCTTTTTGAAAGTCGCAAAGTTTGCAATTTTAAAGATGTAATGAACCCAGGTGCAATGATGCAATCCAAATCCCAATACAAAACGGAATAATGAACAAGGTGAAGATCAGTGGGTTTATTTTCTAATAAAACAAAGCCAAATGGAGCAATAAAATAACAACAAAATAGTTTTTGTGAAAAAATATTGTTTTGCTTAAAAAATTCAAATTTGAATAAAATAAGACATGTAACATACAAATCGCTGGACGAGTTTTGGTCCTGAAAGTCAAAAACATCACAATTCACGCCGGTACGTTCCGACATAATTGAATAAAATTTGACAGCAGCAGAATGGTAATTTAGAGCCACTCTAAATTTAAACATAACCCCCCACTCTGTTGTTGAAGGTCTAGAGATATATTTTTTCTGTATTGACCTTATTTTGTGCATCTCTTACCATATCCAATGTTTTGAAGCCATCTTTACGACGTAGAATATTGACTTTCAAATGTTCTGAAATTGTAACGTCTTATAGTTGCATTACCTGACATTTAAAAATCATCGGTACTGCTATCAGTCAGTTTGGGTACATTTTTGACCATGGATGTTGTTGTGGGAAAATGGAGCAGATTTTAGTTACTATATCTTAGAAGAACATTTTAGAGCTGTTTTGAGAAAAAATATCTATTAACTCAGTAGATAATTTGGGTTATTTGTGGTATTGGGTGGGACTTGTAGTCGGATTCGGAGTTCAGAATATTAACTTGCGAGTTGGAGTATTTACAGTTTAGAAAAACTCCACACACCTGATGCAAAATTTGGTAATTTTAATTCGTGTGTGTTGGTGTTTTGTCAACTTACTCAAGTAAAATCAAAAATTGTTCTAACTGATTCCCAAATTATAGGGTCGTCACAATATTTTTGAACTCATTGGCAGAATGAACTAATAAAATTATAGGCACCTCACCAGTCCAGTACTTACCCTTCGTAGTTGCCAATCTCTGTGACCCAAAAAGTACAAATTAACGGAACTAGTAACAAGAAAGTCTGAGATGCGCTGTGCACAAATTGTACTTTCCACAAAAGAAGGCATACCTTTAGGCTTTTCATCAGTACATTACTCACCATTTGGCTGTTGTCTACCTTCCTGTACAAATCAGAACGTTGTTGGAGAAGTATTTTCCAATTTCGTTTTATTTCTTTTTTTTTTTATTAATTTCATAATAATATTCACATATTTTCTTAAATTTTTCTCGGTTTTTCTTTTGGTTAAAAATTCGTGTAATTTTTTGTTCTCTGCTTTCTCATATATTCTTTTGTGGCATAATTATTTACAACTTGTAATAAAATTTCTTGTTTCTAAATAGGAAAATAAATTGTAAAACCCAAAAGCGTTTAAAAACAATATAACTATGAAAACAACTGTTAATTTTTGTTTTTAGTTATTATTTTTTATAGATAATATCTTGTTAATAATAATAATAATTATAATTTAAATGCATCAGTTCTGTTTTCTTTTTTATGTATAGTTTTTTAATGAATTTATATAATTCTTTAAATTTCGATCTCAAATTGGACTTTTTGCTTTAGTAAATACTATTTACAGAGAGTCTAGAAACTATTTTGCTTAATATCGGTTTCTACATTTCATGGTGTATTCGAGTGTTTTCTTGCTCTTGTATGTGTTTTATTTATTTATCTTTATAATAATCTTAGTGGTTTAGTATTTTATTAAAATTATTTAACTATTAGTTAGTAGGTTTTTTCTTGTTCTTGTTCTACAATTAGTATCACGATTGTCTTTTTTAAAGAATATGTATACAAATTAGAAAATCATTAAGAAGCGAAAAAATATTTAAATTAATGTAAAATTTTGGAACGAGATTTTGTAGCTAAACTGTAATGATTCAAAAATAACAAATGTCGTCTGCTTAAACCCAAGGTTTAAGTGCATAATCTACTCTAATATGCGCTGGAATACGCCAAATTTATCTGAAATTGATATTTAAAAATATTGTAGCTTTTAGAATTTTTTCGAGTAGCGCAATTCTGTAACATTTTATACTGTTGTACTGACGTCGTGAAATAAGGTACAAAATTTTCCTAACAATTGTGGTATACTCCACTTTTCGAATTTTATACATCGTCGCATTTTATATCGCAACAACGAATGTCGATAAAAATGTTAAAAAAAATGTTGTTGGTTCATCGATACTTGAAAAATCGATATGAATTATCATCGCCTATTGCTTAGCACAGACTTGACATTCCTGAGCATGAATATCAGCTATTGTTGATGTTGTTTGTCGGGATTCTTCCCTTCTTGATAGCAAACAAAGATGTAATCGATGTCATATTGACAAAACTTTTGGTACAATTTTGTCAAATTCATTAGCCAGATAAAAAATTATCGACCATTCTCATTCTCATGAATGACAAGTCTGTGGTTCGCTTTAGACCTCGGCTTATCGATACTTCTGGCCGAACAACGAGAATATAAAGCAGAAAAGATCAGTAAATGTTGTTAACTAAATCATTACTAACCAACGAATTTTGCCTACATCATCGAATTTTACCATTTCAAGTTACAGAACTACAATACGGGTCTGTTGTTAAGGAACGACAGAAGATCGTTAATAACTTAAATATTACGCAAAGAAACCTCTCGAAAAATAAAAGAAAAATAATCCAATAAAAACAAAAATCAACTTATATCTATACGGTTTCCTAAACTAAACCTAATTATGTATATGCTGCTTTAATTTTTTGCAATTTCGAATATATTCGATATTTACAAGATTTCTTTCTTCTGTACTTCCGCTTCCGGCGAACGATTTAACTTTAGCCGAGCAGTTCGGCTATGTTGTGATTTTTTTATAGTTTATTAGTTACTTATGCTTTGCCAAAGTTATAACTATTAATATTTGTTAATAATGCTAGTATTATGTTAATTTATTTTATATGTCTTTAGTATATATATTATATTCTGCACTTAATCATATTGTTTTACAATACATAATTTACTTCTTCTTTTAGGAATCAATGGCCGTTACAAGTGTATGCCGCTCTCTGTGTGTGTATATGTGTATGAGTGGGTAAGTTTAGCTAATATATCCTTTAACTTAACTGTTAAATTCCTTAAGTGGCGATAACATACGATATCCTTTATGAGTTATCAGTGTGTGACTAGATTAGTTTGACATTGGTTGGTTGGGGGTATAAAACTTTAACAACTGTGTTATTTTTTCCTTATTGTGTATCCTTTCTACATAGTCCTTTCTAATTATATGCATTTACACTAGAGTCGCATTTACAAAAGTTATAATTTACATCATTTAACTGTACATACATCAAACACTGCGACCTCAATTGACGGCAGTGCTCTCGGAGTTCATTAGTGGGAATTGTGAAAAGTGCGATTTAAACGCTCCTTTCATGGTAAATGAGAGAAAAACCGTCGACTTAATACGATATAATAAAGCATTTTGGTACAATTATTCCTTTAGGATGAGCATTTGAAATGTTTACGATTATCAAAGTGTCATACCGAACAGAGGTAACATGATGACAACGAAGGAGATGAGAAATAATTTCTCACTGGAACTACTTAGGGCTGAGGCTTGACACAGCAGGTCTTCGGGGAAGATTTCCAAAATGGGCATTTGTTTGCCAGAGGTGGGATCGTGGCAGGTGTTCGCTCGTGCTCGCTGCAACATAGAGAGAAAGCACAACGACCAAATATTAGAAAACATTGAGTTTCACTGTGGAGTAGTAAAGACAAATTAAAGAGAAACACAAAAACGCTTACGCGTAAATCACGAGAACTTAAAGGAAGCTTTAATTACAACGAAATGAGAAAACATAAATATTTGCTTTAGGAAACTTATAGAAGACATTTATGTGTATTGCAATAATAAAATTATGAAGTTTTCCATGGCCAACTTACCTGTACCATCTTTTTCATATCATCCTTTTGTATGACCTTTATCTGAGCTGATTCCCTCAGCCATCTCCTAAGCCAGTGCCCAAACCATACTAGACCGCACTCGCACTCCAGGGGATTGTGTGAGGTGTCCAGACCACCCATTATACTGCGCGTACCCACAGTGTCCCAATAGGTTTTGTTCGGATAAAAGCTATCGGCCGCCAGTGCATTGATTTTATTGTTGGAAATATCAATCGACAGATGAGGCACCGCTCTCAGCGTGTAGAAGATGCCAGGTGGCAAGTCAGAGATTTTCGTGTGGGATATTTTAACCTGCAGCTTTTGGTTGCGAGCCAAGCCCTCGAATGCATCGGGGGATATTGTTTGCACATTAGCGCCATAAATCTCCACCAGATGAAGTTTTGTGTTATTCGTCAGTTTTGAGAGTAGCTGTGACCCCACATTGCTGTCTACACATTGGATCTTCAGTTCTTGCAATCCTGGTATTCGGGAAACTACTTCCCCTAGGTTACTGTGGGCTGTAAGGTGTAGTTTTCTCAACGACTTTAGTTTGGCAAATGCCAGAGGATTTAAGATCTTCACATCCAGCAGATTCAATTCGGACAAGTGTCGCAGGAACACCATGTCATGCACGGTTATTCTCCTCAAGGGGTTATGGGCCAAATCCAAAACCCTGACTGATGTCGGCAGATGTTCGACGACACATGAAGCATTCACAAATTTGTTATGGGACGCATTTACAAACCTGAGCTGACGCATTTCATGTAACGAGGGAAACTCCTGCAAAAAGTTGCCACTGACATCCAAGTAGGATAGCTGGGGTAGATTCAACTGAGGGAGCACATAGAGACCCATATTGTAGATCCTTAGTCTCCGTAGACGAGGTGTGTGTAAGAATATCTCCTTGAGATTCGTGGTGACTAAGGGATTGGCGGATAAATCGAGGTGTGTCAAATTGTTCAGAAAGCTAAAGGTGTTATCGGGCAATACTGTAATTTTGTTCTCAGCCAAGTTAATGTCGTACAAGAACTGCGAGTTAATGAACATGCTGGAGTCCAAATACTCCAGGAGATTGGCAGACATTTGTATATTTCGCAGTGTGAATCCCACGTCGGAGAAGGCTGGTACTGGCCACACTGTCAGCTGGTTGTCGGAAATATCCAAATACTCTAGTCTAGTATTCATGAAAACCTCTCGTGGCAAGGCTTTTAATTTATTAGATCTAATTTTCAATATTCGAAGTTTGCGCAAATTCGAGAATTGCTCCACCTGCAGTTGATCCAGACGATTGCAGCTTAAGTCCAATTCTTGCAGTGAATTAAGGCCCTGGAAGCTTCGACGCCTTAGAGTGGTGATATTATTATGTGACAAGTTCAGAATTTCCAAGAACTCCAGGTCACCAAAAGCATGATTCGACAGACTCTGAACACTGTTGTGGGCTAAATTTAAAAATCTCAATGTATTAACCATGTTGGCGAAGCTGTCGGTCTTAGTTATAAAGTTGTGGCTGATGTCCAGATGATAGATATACATGTACGATGACAATTGGTCCTCGAAATGGGATATACGGTTGTAGGTTAAATTCAATTTCAACGGAGTGGTGGTATTGGACACGTAATGAAATGACTTCAAGGAAAACGAACACAAGCTGTTAAACATTAAGTCCAAGGCAGCCAGATTGGGCAGGGTGGAAAATGCTTGATGACTTATGTTTGTGATTTTGTTGAAGGACAAATCGATGTATCGCAGAAATTCCAAGTTCATAAAGGCATGTTTTTCGATCGCCTTTATCTTGTTCGATTGGAGATTGAGGGTTTGTAGGTCACCCAAGTTTTGGAAGGTCTTGGTTGTCACCTTCTCTAGCGAATTGTAGCCGAAATCGATTTCCACCAAACGGGAGTGGACTTCCGGTATAAATAAACCTTTCGGCAGTGTTTTCAGCTGATTGAAACCCAAATTGATGTAGGACAATTCACGCATGTTGGAGAGGGATTCGTTATTCAGGTGCTTGAGATTATTATTGTCTAGACCCAACCACATGAGTTGGGAAAGGGGATACAAAGCATCCAAGGGATCAATGGACTCCATGCTCCTTGCAGGGAATACAGCGAATGATAGTTCTAAGATCTTCAGAGTTTTGGACACATTTTCGAATACCATGGGATGATGAATGTTGATGTCATTGAAACTCAGCGAGATCTCTTGAATCTGATCCAATCCCGCAAAAGAGTTCAAGTGCAAATGGTTGATCTTGTTATTTCTCAGCAAAATCGTTTGAAGGTTAGCACCCCATGACTCTACGGTGAAAATGCTTTCTGGAATATCACCTATGGAATTGTAGCCCATATTCAGATACGATAAATTGGTGTAATTCTTTAATCCTAAAAGGGGTATCATAGTAAAATTGTTCCCACTTAATGAAAGAACTCGCAAATTTTCGGTCGACTCAGGTAGATGGGACAATTGATTGATATTATTTGATGTGAGGTACAAATATTTCAAGCGATTTAGCCGGCTTATAGCACCGGGCACGGTATTCAAGTTATTCCTTTCCAAATCCAAATATTCCAGGGAGTTCTCAATGCCCTCGAAGGCATTCACATGGATCCGCTCGATCATATTGAAGGCCAACACCAAATGCACTGTTCCAATATCCTTGAACGCGGCTGCTGGCAGTTCTCTGATGTAATTTTTTTCTAAATTTAACGCCCTGATATGGACGTCCGAGTAGTTTGTTTGAAAACAGTCTGTTTCCAATATGTCGATAAGATTCTTGCCTAGATCAAGTTTCTCCAAATGAATTCTTACTTGTCTGACATCTTTGGTCTGGACACTCCTCACCAAATTATCCCTTAGCGAGATGATTCTCAACTCGTATAAATGCTCAAAGAGATGATGAGGAAACGTCGAGAGGAGATTGCTCGAGAGATCAATGGTAATGAGACTTCGTGGTAAAAAGTTGGGCGATATATGATAAATGCGATTATTCGACAAGTCGAGCCACAACAATTTTTGTAAGCGATTAAATGGTTTTCCAGAGGGATGAATATTTGATACATGTGTTAGACCCGGTATGGAGTTGGAGGATAGATGAGATCCCTTAAGGTGCTCATCGCGAGATATTGTTTGTATCGCTGCAGAAGAAGGATGACTAATACCTTCGTGTAGGACAGTGGGTGATACTTCGGTAATGTCATTGCCAGCCAAATGCAAGGACCTCAAAGTGTCATGTTGTGCCTCCCAATTGACATCCAAAGAAGATATATGGTTTCTAAGAGACAAATCGAAGAAAATGAGAAGAAATATATGTTGGATTTAAGCAGATAGAGGGAATCATTTTTCAGGAGCATTGATTTTGTATATTTGGCGTTTATCTTACCTTTGGACCACTAGTCGTGTGAGGGAATGCAGTTTTTGTAAAGCCTCATATGGTATGTGTTGCATTTTATTCCCTGATATATCCAGCGTCATCAAACTGTGGGTCATTGTACTGAAAGTTGAGAGAGAAAAGAATAAAGTATGAGAGGAAAGAAATGTGTACAATTCTGATTCTGATTCAAAATCAATTTATTCCTAAACAAAATATATTGAAAGCAAATGAGATAAATGTCGGGTTTCGAACTGAAGAAATTTATGCCCACCACATGATTGACTTTAATTTGATGTTTATTTTTTTTTATTTGCGTCAATTAGAAGATACGAATATTGTGTTGTAAAAACAATTTAAATAAATTTTTTATTTGTTTTTAATTTAGTCAAAAGTTAAGAAATTTTAATTTAAATATTTAATTGATGCAAATAAAAAATGGTTTAATATGTTTCCTATGAAATTTTTTAATGGGCTCAACACTTTTTTGTGCATTAATCTAAACAATTTTATGATGTATTCAAAATCGTTATATGATATGAATGTATTAAAAATCGTTATATGAAATTCCTTTTAAATAACTCTGGCTGAGTGGGAATTTTATTCTCTTAAAACCCAGGAATGAGTTTGGGAAGATTCCAACAGATTAACCCAAATATATGAACTTAATTACTAATAATAAAGTAAAACAGTAAATTTACTGCGATCAAAGTATATGTCCTCTCACACACACTCAGGCATACAATTGTACAAATAAAAAGGAAATACAAATATGTAATTACTTGAGACACACAAACTTATGTAAAAGTACTAATTCATATTCATATTCGTCTATATATCTGATAACAATTCACACTCACATACGGAATTGTTTCAGCTGTAGTTGTAGCTGTAGTCTCTATTAAATAATATCCTTTGTATGATTGTGGGTGGGAGAAACTGTCTATGTGAATATGAATGTATGTGGGTGTGTGTGCACACAAGTGTGAATGTATTATGGTGGGTGCCTGAGTGGGTGTGTTTGTATGGAGCAAACATGGCAATTATGAAAACCGCGACATTTAACGAGTAAACACCCATAAAACTATGGATATAATCAAACACAAAACTAATATTTGTGGGTTTACTTTAAAAACGTTCAATGTAGCCGGAGAAGGTGAACGAACAAGATCTTTTAGTTTTGTTGGAATAGCAGTAATACCCGGCATTAACAGGGTTTGAATGGATGTTTAGTTAAGGGCAGAATAAGGTTAATAATAGTGTATAGGAATACAATAGCATTTATATCATACAGAAGACCCACACACATACAGAATAAGTTGCACAATGAAAGCCTTTTTGTGTGAAAACTCAGATATGAGTTTGCATTGCAAATGTGTCTGCCACACACACATTAACACATATCTACTATATATACATGTATCGTATAACCATAGCCATGCATGAATATTTAACCATTCAGCAGACTTTTAAGGTTTTTAACAACATAATGTTTGTATGGAAATTGTTTGAATGTATTTGTGTACGATGTAGATGTTATTTGTATACATTGTACGTTAGAATGTAACTGTGTGTATATTTTTGTGTAAACTCACACAGAGATTCCTATCTATTGACATTATAATTGTAAAATATTGTAATATGAAATTCATTTTAATTTTACATTATTATTTACATGATGTGTAGGTAAGCGTTTGTTTGTATGTGTGTGCGGATATTTGAAAATATACTCATTCAGAATATCCATTCATTACTCATATTAAGAAGAGCAATGCGGATGTTTTAAACAAACTTATATGGGCATAAATCAATATTTTTGTTTAAAGTATGTGAAACATATTTGAGATGAAAATATCTTTGGTAGTTTGAAGGTTTTGAAAAAAAGCGATAACCGAGTCAAAGTGAATGACTGAATGTCAGAATTTTTAATAGAAATATCCATTTGAATCCTGACACTTGTTAGCTTTTAACTATGAACAATTTTCTTATTGTTTGCATAATAATAGACTACGGTTTCCGAATGCTGGATTACAATAGGAGTGAGATAAGGCTCACTAAGTGTGGCTCACTATAATCTTATAATTTTGTGTCCCATTTTATAATTGTTGGTTTTGAATATTTTTGACCTTTGCAACCTGTCAGATATTACCTATATCCAGGTACATAGGATACAGGTTTGTAAATTTTCCGTTCCGCTATAGTGTTCCGGTTACATTTCCCTTTAGCCTCAAATTGCATTATCAATAGGCCGGATGATTCTTTTGAAAAGTTATTGTCAAGGACATTATTTCTGATCCTTTAGTTATTGATTTTGCTGAATTCTTTGTCACTTATGGCTAGTACAAGGTCTATTACCTTTTTAGCCGAATTTATAAAAACTCATTTCGGGTGTTTTGAGTGGAAGTTGATAATCCTTCCCAAAGCTCTAGGTTTATGATACCAAACAATTGCTAAATTTTTCTGTCTCCTTATTACCACTGTATCCAAATATGGAAGTTTTGAATTTGACTCCTTTTCAATGGTAAGTTGAATAACCGTCAGTGCTGCAATAGCTAGTGTGTACGGCTCTTGTGGATGAGAACGTGTGTTCGATCCCTGCATTGACCACCTTAAATTTTCTTGGACGACGGCCAACTCGCTTAGTGATGGCGACACTATGGAGTATTTAGCCATGAATCAGCTTCACGAAATACTTTTTGGAACCGGTGTAAAACTGTAGGCCTCAATCAGTGAGCCAAAAACTAGAAAGCGCACAGCCCACTGGTTGTGAGAAGCTCTCCTCAATCCCTCGAAGGGATGTAATGGTAATCGGTTTTTTAATTATACTACTTGTGTGGAAGTTGTTAAATATATCCAGAATGTTATCTATTTCATATTCTGAAATGATGCAAAATAAGTCATCAACATATTTTGTTAACATTTTTGGTTTTTAGATACACGAGTCCAAAAGAGTTTCCTTAACAATATCAACCAAAATTGGTCTTAACGGAAAATCTTCTCTGTGTATTTCAAGAATTCCATATAATGTCGGAATTGTGGTCACGGCTCTCCTCAATATGTTGATGGTTGAGAAAAGTTGACAAAATTTGCTTTCATTTTCCCAGGAAATTTCCAATGATAATCATAATAAGGTACTTTCTATTCTGACGGTTTTGTAGGGCTGTACATTTTTAAATTGGAAAAATGTTATGTATTGTTTGAAAAATTGCAAAATTTTCTATATTTTGTTTTTGTTAGCAATTTTTAATAGAAAATCCAGGATGTGCTGCTGCGACGTTCATACACATTCTCATGGAAAATTGTCTTAGAAGTCATTGGGACAACGAGGCACTCACATTTAGCCAGACGTTACGCGGGAGACTGCATATAAAAGGGCATTTTATGTTTCAAACAGTGCCTGATCTAGAGTCTGTCGCGCCCCTGAGGTAATTATAATTTTCCTATTCCAATGCAAATTTACACAAAAAAGAAATTAAATTTCTAGCGAAATAAACCTCTAAAAGCATCGGCAGACATTATCAAGGGCCAGCTTTGAAACAGTTAAAATAGGTATCAATCAGTAGAGTTTTATTGCTTAGTCCAGAACGTTCAATGAGCTTATAGTTTCCCCAACTCACATATTAATGCAGTTATATGGCCGCACCAAGTCCATTTTTGTATAAGCAATTCAACAGGTATTTTACTTGTGCCCTGCCAGAAGTCTTCATTACTATTTTTATTATTCCTGTATATATGGAATATTCGCCTCAGAAACCAACTGATAGACATATGGACCTTCTTCTTTGATATATTCATTGAGCTCCAAATTATGCAGTCTTGTAACAGCTTAGACTTCTCAATATAGTTGAATATACACAGTCTAGTCTTCTTTGAAATGTTCCTATTACGACACCTGGCATATTTATCCGATCATTGATATCCAGAACCACTATTCCTATCCAAGTGGTTGTTTGAATGTACGTATTCAATGAACAAGCAACCAAAAATTTGGTTCGTAATCATATACTTATATATCGCACACTATCAGTTAAAGGGGCCCAACTCAAAATTTGAAAAATTTCAGTAGAGGCAAAAAATTGGTTTCGTTAGGATAGAAAATATATGAAAATTCTAAATAAAGGACATGTTGCTGCGGGATTTTTTTATGAAAGGAAAGAATAAATGATGACAAATTTTTACAGTGGATAGATACGTGTCTTGGTTATTATTTGGAATCATAAAACTAAATTAAGAAAGTTTTGAGTTGTGCCCCTATAATGATAGTATGCGATATATTAATTAAATTCGTTTTAATCTTCTGGCAATTGGTGTTAAGAAATACCAAAATTATATCCACAACAAATATTTATCGTAACGTATCTCAATAAATATTATAGAAGTAACAAATATTTTGGCATATGATGACAGACCTATTATGAAAATTCTGGGAGCACATGTAGGTTTGTGTAAAATCCAACAAATTCTCTAGTTTTTTAAAGTTTAAATGGCCTAAATTTACAGTACATTGAGAAGAGCGAATTCACAAGCCCATGCCTCTCGTTATGACGGTGAAAAATAATTTTTTTTTCCAATATAAAAAAAATTCAAAAGTAAAGAATTCTTGACTTTTGTTGACATGTAGTTTTTTAGAAAAGCACATGTAGATATGGAAACATGTGTATATGCAAATTCACTATAAACAAATATGGAGAAATTTTAATTATATCTATCCGTGTATATATGTTATCTCTTTCATACAAGCAAAAAATTATTGATTATATTTCTTATAAAGTTTTTGTGCCAAACTATAGGCATATAGGATTAATGAGCTTTAAACACAAGATCCTTAATTCAATTTAAAAGGATATTTGACCTTTGTACATAAACATTCTTTGAAACGTTTACTCTTTTAAGGTGTAGGTTTATATACTGCCATAGACCTTTATAATATTGGTGTGGAATATAAATACGCTTAAATAGTTTTCTGCATCCTGTCAGATCTAGGTTCCCTAAGATTGTATATTTATTGTAGCAAATGTAACACTACCTTGAGTCAATGATGGTTTTCTTCAACTATTTTTTTTTGTTTTTTTTTTCAATATAAACATTTCAATAATCTAGCAATGCTATTATAATGACACTGTTTAAGAAAGGCAATTCCTGCAGTTTTGGTTATTATCCCAGAAAATTTAATATCTGAGACCGAGTATAGTGGCAATTCAAAGGTGTTCCGAATCTGACTCTCTTCGAGTAATTCAAAGCTAATGGTTTAATCCGGAGTCGTACTCAAACAAAATTATCTGCCTGCGGTTAAATGTTTTGAAATTTGTTTTTCTCATATCAATGAATACCCCACCATAATCTTTAGCGCTATACACTTTGACTTCCGAGAAGTTTCTTCAACTGCAAACTTTGACGCCATAACCTTGCCTAGAAACACTGTATATCTGAAGAAAGTCGGAAAGCCAAAGAAGTAGAGAACTGAAACTGATAGAATTACTCACTTGAGAGATTTTTTGTCTATTCTTTTTACTTGATTGTAACTGGTATTTTTAAATTTAAATTTTTCTATTTCTATTTTTATTTATTTTTATTTTTATTTTTATTTTTATTTTTTTTTATTGGAACGAAGTTCCTTACCACAAGTTGCGGGACGGGGGCTAAATGAAAAAAAAACTATATATCTTTTTTTTCTAACACTATTATGCTATAACCCAGTATTATCAACTATATTGGGTCCTTTTGCTTTAATTTGTGTCAAGACTAACATATGTTGACAAATTTCGTGTTTAATTGGAAGTTTTCTAGATTGAGTCGGTAACCAATATTTAGCATATATTGTAGTTTTGAACCCAATAAAAAGTAAATTTAGAAAAGCCAAAGTGAAAGAAATTAAAAAATAACATTTTCTGAAATAAGTGCATATTCTTAAAAATATAAAATTTTCTCAAAAAAAGTACCTATTCATATTTTTAAGCAAAGTACCTTTTCTTAAAAATTATCTAATCTTTAAGAAGTACCTTGCTTAAAAAAAAATCAGTGAGTGTTCGAACTCACGGATGATGTGTTAACACCTTTTTGCTACACGGTACCTGTTCGATTTCTATGAACACATTAGTAAATGTTACATTGGAAAATAAAAAATAATAGTTTACTTCGGCCCGGCCGAACTTAACACCGTTTCTACTTGTTTTTGTATACACCGGGCAATGCTGAACATCAAATGACACGCTTTGTTTGTTCATAGCAACAACAACGGAACAACCAAACTCACAACTTCACACATACTTTTTCCGAAGTAGCTGACGTATACGTGTGTCACATATCCACATGTTTGCCATATCAACAGCAACGAAACAGCCAAACACACAACATCACACATACTTTGTACGAAGTAGCTGACGTATTAGTGTGTCACCATAACGTCGACTGCGCAAGCCCATGGGCTTGCAAATGAAATTTTGCGTGGCTATGCTTTATATCTCCGTTCAACAACAGCAACAGACACATGTACATACATACATTATTATGTTAATACATACGCTATAGACACAATTTCGTTTGCCTCACCCCTGCCACACCACTCTTTCATTGCTCTCTTGCTCGCTCATTTTTGTTTAACACGTCATTATTCTCTTTCGTAGTCGCAGATAATCTGGTTTTAGCAGCAGCATAAAATCTGGTTTTAGCAGCAGCATAAAATCTTGACTTTTATAGATTTAGTCCCTACAGGCCGCTATAGATGTTAACACATCAAAAAGTACATTTTCTTAAAAAATTATTTTTTTTAAATATATGCCCTTTCTTAAAATAATAAATTTTCTAACAAATTGTCATTCCTTAAATAACTATCTTTTCCTTAAAAGAGTGCATTTTCTTGTGAAGAAAAATAACTTTTCTTCAGATAAGTACCTACTCCTAAAAATGTACCTATTCTTGAAAAAAGCACCAATTCTAAACAAAATTCCCATTTCATAAAAAAAACCTTTTCGTCAAAAAATACCTTCTCTTAAAAAAAAACTTTTCTTACAAAAATTCCATTTCTTAAAAATAAATAAATATGTTTTCTTTTCTTGAGATAAGTAGCCTTTCTGAAAAAAGTACATTTTCTTAAAAAAAAATAACCTTATCCAAAAAAGAGTACCAGTTCTTTAAAAGGTACCTGTTCTTAAAAAAGTACTTCTTTGTAAAAAAAGTTCATCCTCTTATGCCTTTTCCTTACAGAAAGTATTCCTTCTTAAAATAGTATATTTTCTTAAAAAAAAATTAGCTTTTAATAAAATACGGACCTTTTCGGAAAAATATAATACATATTCTTATAACAAGGATCTAAGAATATACCTAAAAAAATACATTCTATAAAAAAAATTTCTGAAAAAAGTTTATTATTTTACAAAAAGTATCTTTTCTTAAATATCCACTTAAATTATCGTATTTTTCAACGGGCGCCTTAGGCATGTTGGAACTAGTACATAATATAGTTATATAGCGAAAGTAACTTTGTTCCAACCAGGTGTCCCTTGACACCTCATGTATTTTTTTTTATATTTTCAAAAAATAAATTTTTCAAAGTGCATCTTTATGTCTTCTGGCAAAGCACTTTGCTAGTTCAGATCTAGCCACATATTTTCAACAGCGGTTGTTCGTAACGTTGCGATTGCAAAATAAATTAGCTAAATTCAAACAGTGATAATTTTTAGTATTCAAATGCTTGAAAAATATAGCAAATACCCAAAGACCAGCAACATGTTTGAATTTGGGGGAAAATATGATTTTGCACATCTTTAAGACAAAATCTACATGGTTATAGTTTTCATTAAACAATTTTGTGTAGAACCATTTAATTATTATCATTTAAATTTTGGAATCATATACTTTAGTTATCAGCACATCGATGGAGGCTTTTGTCCAAATATTTCATTACAATAATATTTGTATTCATGTCATTACAAAGGACCCCCAAAACACCCCAACCCCCTATATAATTATCTTATTCACAAAACTGAACGGTTTTATAATGTCAGTACTACAACTACCAAAGCAGAATAGCCAAAAACGCAATAAACCCCTTTATTTTCAATGTATGTGTGCATACATTGCCGTGTCCGTGACTGAGTTGAGAGTGGCAGTGACAGGCTTTATAACAAATGTGTCAGAATTATTGAAAAACAAATTTCCACTTCAATAAATTTCAAATTCACATTCAACCGGATAGACCGGTCAGGATAACAGTCTCGTTCATGCATCAGGAATCAGGCAACAACAGCAATAATCATAACAATAACAATCAATGTAATTTTCAACAATGGGATTGTGTGAGTGTGTGTGGGATTGCGTGTGTGGGTACATCATTAGTAATAATGTAGTGTTTAACGCTAAACAACGGTCAAGTATGTAAAATTAAAGACAATAAATGGGCAAATTACAGTTTTGGCAGCATTATATTTAGGCCGACACATCATATTCATTCTCTGGCATTGCGGTAGAAGTTCACAGAGCGGTCTTTTATATGAATGCAGTTGTTTCCTTAATACACTTGTTTCCCTCAGATTGAGCTCATTTTATGTATAATAACCTTCAATAAAGCAATGTCTTGAGTTTTTCAGAGGTGGCCAGAATAATGAAGGTTTTATTTTATTCCATTCAATATGTTCATGTTCTTTGAATTATTTTTTTAGTAACAGCATGTATGGGGCAAATTGACTATAGTTTGCAAATTAAAATCCAATGCAAATTAAAAAATCCCAACACTGATCAAGAGTAACAGTTTCTAGAGTATGTATATTTCTCACTGCTTTGCTGCCCACTGTACTTTGCTTGACTTAAGTCATTTTTGTTTGATTTATATCAAGTGTTCCAGCCTTGTTCTTGTAAATATTTCTGTGCACGAGTTTTGACCATTTTGTTAAACGGTTTCCGTAAACTTCATAGAGACTATTTTATGCAATACAACGAAACAGAAAACGATAAAATCTCATTTACATGAATATGAGAATACAAAGCGACGGATGGAGGAAAGACTGAAGAACTCATGGCATTCATTGCAATCCATCCATCTCAGCGAGTGCTCGTCCAAATACACAAATCAAAAGTTAACGAACAATAACAATTGAGCCACTTGTGTACTTCGATTTAACGGAAACGGAAACGCATGATGTTGAAGAGTTATTTTTGTGCTTTGCGAATGTTTGAGTATCACTCGAACATTCCCAGCGAACAAAATGTCCAGACTTTGTCTAATGCCAATCTAATTCTAAATATAATCTTTGGGGGGCCAAGCAAACTGACAGAATTCAGTTTAAAAAATTAAGTATTAAAAAAAAAACTGTGCGAAATGATTCATATAGAGGTGTCGAAGAGAAAGGATTTATTGAGGAAAAATCCCGATGTTTATCCAACTCGACTTGGCTCGCTGGGTATTCATGAACGTCTACAGGCTGTGCAGTAATTAGCTTTAAAACTGCGTATCTGAACTGATTACGTTTTATGAACAATTCAATGGTTTTGACTCCAGATTTACATCTTCCACTTTGAGAAGGCTGGAGAAGTTTTTAATGAATGTTGTGATCTGTTCATTTTGCCAGTGCTCTTGTACGTCTGTACTTGCTACATTTATTGCCATGAATTTACAGAAGGCAATTTACTTTGAAATCAAACCGTATGTGCAACCAGTCATATCTGGGAATCTTTGCCAGTGAAGTGCTTGTAGTTGCTCTGCTCATGAGTTTTCATAAATTGGAACTCGCCTGAGAATTTAGTAGTATGTGTGTCGGCCTGTGCAAGTGTTTATTATACACTGAATGTGAGTCAAAACATTCATTCTGCATTTGAAAATATCTGATACGGCAACAATTCAATAAACGAATTGTTTGTTTTCCACTTGACTACGTTAAATGTTGAGCTCCAATACTGAACACTCTTCGTCAGAGCCAACATAGGCATAATTCTAGTAAAATGCAATTATGTGTCTGTGCTTGTGCTAGTGCTTGTGCAAGGCAGCAACTGCATCGTCATCAGACTCAATACTCATTTTGTGGCAGGGTATACTTAAAAGTTATATTGTCTTTATGGGCCAACTCATGTGGCATAGAGAAATAGAATTATGTAATAGTGTGCGTACATATGTGTGCACCCATATACACGCCCATGCATGTCCTTTGGCTCCCATTGTTGTAAAAGATACCGATACTGTGTCTGGCTGCGTGCTCATTGAGCCATACTTACGAATATAGAGCATTGGCAATTGAACAATTGTTGCTAAAGAGCATTGGAGCAACAACTTCTTCTGTTTAACTAAACCAGAAAAATATAGCAGAGCATCAACAACAGCAACAGCTACAAATAATGCAATAAATGCAACATATGGCGGTTTTGTGGTTACATCTGCAAATTGGAGCGATTCCATCCACCGCCCACCAATGAAATGTTTTATTAGATCCATTCAGACATTACAATCCTCGTTAGGAGAGCATCGTGGGAGCAGCACGTTAATACAACTTGAAATGTAAATGCCGCTTGTTGAGTAAGTTAAGTCATGACGAGATAATTTCTGACTTTTGAACTGCGTTGTATGTGTGTGTGGCAATAGACTTAGGGTTGATAACTTGGTTGGAGGAACAAGTTATTTTTGTCTGGGGGATTTACTATTTTACGCATTGTGCAATTAAATTAAAAAAAAAATAAATGGTTTCCCATTACATCCCATGAAGGGACTGGGGAGAACTTCTCACAATCACTGAGCTGTGCGCTTTCTAGTTTTCACTCACCGATTGGGACCTACAGTTTTACACCGATTCCGAACGGTAATTTGAGAAGCTTTTTCATGGCTAGATACTCGATAGTGTCGCCGTCACTATGCGAGGTGACCGTCGTCGAAAGAAAATTTTTAGGTGGTCAGAGCCGGGTTCGAACCCAGGATCTCATGTACAAGAGCCGCGCACACTAACCATTGCACCACCGACGGCACCACCGACGGCCACAATTAAATTCATTCAGTGTAATTTTTACGATGAAGTAATCTATTTTGACCACACGCTGAAAAAACGGCCCCATTATGCAGAATCCATCTTTATTAGACCGCGTCACGAAAAACAAATCCCAAAGTCTAGGGCAAATATTACCTCGACAATTATGAAACAATAAAGAGACAATTAAAAAAAAGGGAAAAAATTCTTTCCGATACCGTGAAAAACAGCCAAAATCTTTTTGGAACGAAGTTCCTTATCGCACGGTGCGGGTTGGGGGTAAATGAAAAAAAAATAAACAACTTATTTTAACAAATTTATTACAACCCAGTATTATCACCTAAAGGGTCCGCCATCTAACGTTTTTTTTCAACTAGTGCTTATTTCGTGAATGGTAACACTTAGCTCATGTCTGATTTGACAGATAATTAATTGTATCCTTCCGCTGAACGAATATGATTGTGTATACGCTTGAGCAACGCTGGGAAATAATACGTTTTCGCTTCGCTAAGTGGGCCTGCGATCGACATACAGAAGATGCCGATTTTGCTTAAAAAATCATCTTTTCAGATGAAGCTCATTTTGATCTTGGCGGGTATGTAAACAAGCAAAATTGTCGCATTTGGGGCACAGAAAACCCGCACGCATACATTGAAAAGCCGATGCACCCAAAACTAGTCACTGTTTGGTGCGGATTTTGGTCCAGAGGCATAATTGGGCCATTTTTCTTCGAAAATGAGCAAGGAGTGGCCGTTACATAGTGACGGCGACACTATCGAGTATATAGCCATGAAAAAGCTTCTCAAAATACCGTTCGAAATCGGTGTAAAACTGTAGGTCCCAATCAGTGAGTGAAAATTGGAAAGCGCACAGCTCAGTGATTGTGAGAAGTTCTCCCCGGTCCCTTCATGGGATGTAATGGGAAACCATTTATTTTTATTTATAGTGGCCGTTACAGTCAATGGTGATCGTTATCGGGCTATGTTGAACGAATTTTTGTTCACAAAAATTGAAGAGGAGGATATTAGCAACATTTGGTTTCAACTGGACGGCGCTACCTGCCACACAGCAGAAGCTACACTCGCTGTTTTTCGCCCTGTTTTGAAGATCGCATTATGAGCCGTAGAGCTGATGTCGTTTGGCCACCTCGTAGCTGCGATTTGACACCGTTGGACTATTATTTGTGGTGTGCCCTCAAAAATAAGTGTTACGCCGACAAGCCAGAGACAATTGACGCTTTAAAGGACAATATTCGTGAAGCCATTGGTGAAATACAGCTCCACACAATCGGTAATGTGCTTAAAAACTGGACCGATCGTGTAGGCTACTGCATGGCCAGCCGAGGCAGCGATTGGAATGAAATTATTTTCCATTATTAACCGGAAGGATTGTACTTTCAAATAAAAAAAGAAATTTGAGAAAATATTCAGTAGTTTTTGTCATAGCATTTTCAAAAAATTTGCTTTGGTTTGTGTCTAGACTAACATATATTGGACAATTTCTTGTTTAATGGGAAGGTTTCAAGGTAGAGCCTGTAATCAATATTTAGTATATGTGAGTGATTGTTATAGGAAAAAAACGATCTTTCAAATGCCGCAAACGGTCTCTTGTTTTTTACAAATCACCTGTAAAGATGAACATAATTAATGAAATATATGAAAAATGAACGAAGCGAAAAAATAACTCCTTTTCCTGGAGCAAGTCACATTGTAGTTTAGAACCCAATAAAAAGTAAATTTTGAAAAGCCAAAGTGAAAGAAGTTTAAAAATAGCATTTTCTTAAATAAGTGAATTTTCTTAAAAGAAGTAAGTTTCAAAAAAAAAGTACAAAGTACGTTTTCTTAAAAAAATACCTTAAAAAACTACCGTTGCTTAGAAAAAGTAAATTTTTTTACAAAATGTACCTTTTCTTAAAAAACATAAATACCTTTTCTTAAAAAAGTAAATTTTCTTACAACAAATTGCCTTTTCTTAAAAACTTTCTTTAAAGAGTACCGTTTTTGTGAAACAAATAACTTCTCTTGAGATAAGTACCTACTATTAAAAATGTACGTATTCTTGAAAAATGGACGAATTCAAAAAAAAAATCCCAAAAAAATTCCTCCTCTTAAATAAATAAATTTTCTTACAAAAATTCTTTTTCTTAAAAGTAACATTTCTTAAAAATAAAATAATACATTTTCTTTTCTTTTCCTGACAGAAATAGCATTTCTGAAAATAAGTACATTTTTTTAAAAAAATTAGGTTTTCCTAAAAAGAGTACCACTTCTTCTTTGTAAAAAAATCATACTCTTAGGCTTTTTCTTACAAAAGTACTTCTTCTTAAAAATAGTACATTTTCTTAAAAAACATTAGCTTTTAATAAAAAAATATCTCTCTTTAAAAGAGGACCTTTTTGGGAAAATATAATACACATTCTTACAGAGAGGACCTAAAAATATACTTCTTAAAAAAAGTTTATCATTTAACAAAAAGCATCTTTTTTTAAAGATCCATTTAAATTATCGTATTTTTCAATGGGCGCCTTAGACGTGTTGGAACTAAGTAGTACATAATATAATTATATAGCGAAAGGAACTTTTTTCCAGCCGGGTGTTCAATGAGACCTCATGTAATATTTTTTCATTTTTTTTTGTGTTTCTGGCTCGATCGTAACATGCAAGACACTGTTGTATAGGTCTCGATGAGAAATACTTTTGTTCTATAGATGTCGCTGACGTATGACATCGGTTTTTAATGAATTTCCCCATTTACTTTAACCCATAAACCCCTAAAATTTAAAATTATACAGTTTTATTCAAAAATAAAAAAAAATAATATAAAAGTTACGTATAACAAGATGTATTTACTGCATTAATACAAATATTTTTAATTTTTTTTGCATTATTGCGGCAAATTATTGCATACTTTTAAGCGAAATCGAACATTTCTTAAAATAAAAATTATTGCATGATTTTAGCGCAAATTAGTGAATGCTTTTTAGCGCTATCGAAGATTTTTCTAAATATTTGCCTGGGATCACTCAATTTTAATTTAGTAACCATTGTAGGAGATGCCTCTCGGATGAGATCACCATATAAAATTATGTAATAACAATTATATTGAAGTATCATATATTTATTGTAACACTAAAATCGAGGGTCACCCTAACATTTAATATTATATTATGACATTTTGTTCTATTAAACAGACTGTTTTTGTCGATTTGATTTAGTCAGCCTGAGTATGGTTGTTGCTATTTGTTTATGCAGTCGACAGAAGTTAAAAGTAACAATAACAAAAGCGTAGTTGAAGTTATTTACATACATCAATTATTTCGCCAAGTCGCTGTGTTGTAATTGTAACTGTTATGTTTTTCTATTTTTGTTGGTCCATTGACAATGTAATTTGTGAGAAATAAGATGAGATCAATACCTGTAACATGTAGTAGTGTTCAATAATAAAGACATCAAAGCGACAAATAAATAATTGGAAGTATAAAGTGCAAAAGTGTAATCTTCTATAAAAAAGCGTTCCGCGCCATGTGAATTTACTAAAACAAAGTTACCGACAAAACGCGAAGTGGTAGAACATTTGTTGTTATTAAAGATCCAGATCAGCCCAAGAATAGCAAGCTGGCTACTTATTTATCGGCCGTGACTAATGATCTGGTATCGTGCCAACATTCCAATTATTGTAAAATTGTCAGTAACGAGGTTCTTAGTACACTACGTTAAAAAGTATTACGACCTGTCGCACTTGTCCTTCAAATAATCAAATTCCATTTCATGCCTAAAAGATTTTATTGACTAGCGTGAACCAAGGCTGCTATCACTGGATCAGGAATTAATTGGAACAATCGAAACAGAAAGTTCCGCTGCAGAAAATGCAGAAAATGCAGGAAATTATGCCTACTATTTAGTGAAGTAGTAGGATAATCTTAGAGCGCACAACAGGTCGAACTTAGCGGCTTAAGTGTATGTCTTTACTGACATGGGAAGGTTTAGAGTGCTCCTTCTGAACACTCAACACCACGCCCCTCTTTTCGAACTAACTAACTAACTAACTAACTATGCCTACTATTTCCACCCTGAAAACATACTATTGGCAATGATAACGGACCCGGAACAAACAGTACAAGGTGAAGGATAGGTTGAAATACGAGCAGCGAGGGATTATCCTCCACCTGGACTTTGTGAATTTCATGTACCTAGACATGGAATTTATATGCTCGACTGGGACAATATCACAGTAACACAATTCCATACGGAGGAAAATATTCAACGTTACCAATATTTAAACAAAGAATTTATAAAGCTACAAGTAATAATATTCAAAAAATATATACATAATTTTGCACGTGTTGTAGATTTTATATGCCATTCACTGATAAAAAGCGTCTGAGCCATATTTTTGCAAAACTAGAAAGTCGTGAACGGTACACCCAACTTGCGCAAAGATTTGCTAAAAATATCTCTACTCTTTTGTGTATTTTATTTGTAATAAAACCAAAAAAATTAATTATCCCAGGAAAATATATATTCGATAGCGCGTAAAAGTATGCAATATTTTGCGGTAATAATGAAAATAACTTGGAAAAATATTTGTATTAATGCTGTAAATTCATTTTGTCATACGTAACTTTTTTGTTTTTGAATAAAACTGTATTCATCCAAACAAAAAGTCATTAGTTTTAATCTTAGAAAAAAATATTTTTAAATTATGGGGGTAGAAGCTGCACTAAATGAGAACTTCATTAGAAAGTGATATCGTATGTGGGCCGTGTGGTCATCGGTGGTGAAATGGGTAGTGTGCCCGACTCTTGTACATTAGGTCCAGGATTCGATTCCTGCTCTGGACACCTTAAATTTCTTTTAACGGCGATCTCCTCGCATAATGACTGCGTATTTAGCCATGAAAAAGCGTCTGAAAATACCGTTCGCAACCGGCGTAAAACTGTAGGTCCCAATCAGTGAGTATAACTCCATAATCCCTTCATGGGATGTAATGGGAAACCATTTATTTATTTATTTAAAATGCAGTGTTCTCTGTTGACGCACAAACGTATGTGACGGTGTCGCCAATTTCTATGCATAGTGAAGATATAGTAGTATCAGATGCTCTTGATATTCCGGACATGCAATTACTAGGGTACGTTCGGTGACTAACCAGCACTTTCCAGTGCTTGGGGGTTTCAAAGGGTTACAAGAAATACATCACTTCGTCAAATGCTGTAATATTTATGGGCAGGAGATGTCAGATTTTCTCTACAACTATTTCACGGAATCAGAAGAGAGCGGGGTGCTGGGTGGTGACTACACGCTGCCTGACTAAATTGATTTCCTTGAACATGGGCGGAATTTGTGGTTTGTATTACTATTCCACAGATATTTTCACATTCATTGTTCTGCGGAGAAAATCGTATGTGCTCTAATCGATCGGCCTAGAATTTTGGGTCAAAAGACTCGATTGTCCGGAAGTGCTTATACGTTTTTTATAGAATTGTCGACAGTTCGAACAATACACTATAGAGTAATCACATTCATTTGTAGAACCACTCGTATATGGAATTCACTCCCCAGTGAGGTCTTAAATTTTTGAAATTTAAACAAATTTAAGTCTAATGTGGCTGTCGGTGATGCAATGGGTAGTGTGCGCGCCTCGTGTACTTGAGATCCTGGGTTCGAGCCCTGCTCTGACCACCCTAAAATTTCTTTTGACGGCGGTCACGTCGCATAGTAACGGCGACACTATCGAGTATTTAGCCATGAAAATGCTTCTAAAGAATACCGTTCGGAACCGGTGTAAAACTGTAGGTCCCAATCAGTGAGTATAAAACTAGAAATCGCACAGCTCACTGGTTGTGAGAAGTTCTCCCCGGTCCCTTCATGGGATGTAATGGGAAACCTTTTTTTTTTAAGTCTAATGCAAACAAACCCAAACTCCCCTTTCCTTATTCATGCAACCTAACTTCTTGTCCGTACAATGTATCGCATTTATAGAGTCATCTCTAGGGTTTTGGTGAGAACTAAAAAACCACAACAGAAATTTCAGTCGGGTGAAATGACTTAAAACTACATTCACCCTAAGTCATACATTGCGTTTCAGTCTCATTAAAACATGTATATGTATGTAATTCGGATCTGTTGTGCTTTTGGAGATTTGTTATGACTACCAGCCAATTGTTCGCTCAACATTTGTATGGGAGGTACCAAAATGGGTGGTACCAAAAGGGGGGGGGGGGGTGAATTGTCCATTTGCAATTGCACAGATGGCATTGATAAAATATTGTCCTGCCCCAAATTTCATTAGGATCGTTTGAGGTTTCGGGTGAAATCTAGACGATCCACCGGAAAGCTCCACAACTTTTGTATCAGAGGTACAAAAATAGTCATAGATAAGTTGTCGATTTGTAATTACATGGTCCGTTTTAACGAAATATTGCCCAGTATCCCACTGCTTTAAGTTCGGGTGAGGATTCCGGGAGGTAACCTGTCGGCCAATCGGAAATCCGTCCAACTTTTGTATGGGAGGTACAAAACTGGGGGTGGCGCAGTATCCCCTTTTAAACTGCAAAGTAGCGGATTGACAATATATTGCCCAGTACTAAATTTAAGTATGATCAGTCGTGATTTCCTCTTTTGGGTGGTGGTAGAATGGGAGTGGTGCCAGAATGGGAGTGGCAGATCTGCATATTCTCCATAGAATAGTTGGAGAGTTGAATAAATATTGTTTAATATCCAATTTCATAAAAATTGGCTCAGTTTTATGGGAGTTATATTGTTGAACAACCAGCCGACCATGCACCTTTTGTCTAGGAGGTACAAAAGTGGGTGTGGCAAAACCACCCTTGATTTAATGGGTGACTGGCGTTTGACGAAATGAAGTCTAATACTTCGTTAATATCGGATTATGCGGTTTATCGTAGCCTTTTGTACGATATACCAGAGGGGCGTAGCCATAATGCATATTTTTATTCCTAAACTATGTTTGGACAAATTATAGTCACCGAAGGCTTTTCATTGCGACGGTAAACGTTTACAGTCAATATAGTGTTGACCAGCCAGGCAACGAGTTTGGTTCAAAGATACCTAAGGTATGATATGACTCTGCACCACTCGCTGTTAGTGAAAATCTCTCCCTTGTCCCTTAATGGGTTGTTATGGCAAAATATTTGGTTATTTAGTTAGATCTTGAACTTGCACACTACTTATTGATTACTGTGGGGGGGTTTTAGGCATAAACTGTGACAGCGACGTCGCACCCTAAAGTAGCACTATCTACTGTGATAGACATGCTGGTATAAAACCTGCTCAATGATTTATTGTCACAATCATTAACCTATTTCCAATTGTGGTTTCTTCTTATTTAAATCGAACATTATGCTGGTTGGTTTCATCTAGAATGCTAATTTTTAAATTCTAAATAGCTGTAATCCTCCATACTTTTTCCATCAGCTCTGGTGGGTTGTCCTGTTGGTATTTTCTATAAATTATAAATTTATGATACTCATATCATATTCTTCCACAACTAAACACTCTATATTAATATTAGTTTCGTTGCCAATTCCATTTGCTGCTTCTACTTTTCGTCTTAGTTTATTTTTTCCGTTTTTTTTTTGTTTTGCTTTACTTCCGTCTGAGTGTGTCTTCTCTCATTGGTCTTGGTTTAGTTCCACAGCAGTAAAACTTTAACAAATCCCTTATAATAAATCATATTACAAAACCGGAGAAAAGCACATTCGCCTGTTACATTCATCCATTTATTCATGAATGTGTGCATACATGTGTGTGTGGGAATTCGTATGCATTATGTGTGAGGTTGTGATGTGGGTTTATTTCCGTTCTCCTTGTGGTTCGTTTGTGTGTTTGCCTTAGTGAATAAGTTTCGCTGTATTTTTGCGGGCGAGAAAATGCAGGGTTATTTCGTTTCGTTTAGTATTTTATGGCATAAATGCAACAACATTTCCAAAAAAATAACATAACATCGATATTTTCCGCAACTCCTGTAAACACATACAAATGGTTGCAGGTCCTGAGATCGGTTAGCTGAATGAGTATGTGTATGAGGTTGTGATGTATGTTGGCGTGTGTATGTGTATGCGACTGTATATTTTGTGTTGGTTTTTATTGATTTCCTTAGCAGATAAATGAGTTGGTATCTTTTTTTGTCAGAGGGTATTACGGCACCATTGCTTGGGAGTTTAGAGTTAATAGAAAATTGTTGAGTCTTATCCTATCGGCTTAAATACAATGACCAACTTGTACCCAATGTATCTGGCTGAATGTGTGTGTGTGTATGTGAAGTTAGTTGTAAGTCAGTCCCGTTATTCAGTTAGCAAGAAGCAAGGAAATGTAGCTTCGTTAAAATCCCATTAATATTTATAAGCTGCTTTATGGCTTTAACGTTCCTTTTTCCCCGTTTTCCAAACTCTTCGTTTTTTCGTTGTCTACCTTTTTTTTGGGTCATAACATGCAGTTCCCCTTTTGTCCTTGTCATTCTGTTTCAGTTTCTTGTGGGTTTTGTAAACATATTTTTGCTTGTGATATATCTGTTTTTGCTTCCCTGTTTTGGGTTCACATAAGATTATTATCTTTAATTGTGTTGAAGATACACGAAAAAGAGATTTCCTTTTGAAATGACATTTTAACTCACCTGAAACTTCGCTCGGATATATCTTGTAATTCGTTGTCAATGAGCTTCAGTGTTTTCAGCCTCAATCCCTGGAAGGTTTCATCATCGACACTCTGTAAATGGGTGTTGGACATTTCAATATATCGCACCGAACTGTGAATAAATTCTGTAATATAAAGAAAAAGAAAACACAGATGAAAGCAAAAAATAATCTGAAACGTTATTAATTTTTTTATGGCCGTCAGGAATGCACAGTGTTTCGAAGATACTGTTTTTGATAACAGAAAAATATAGACGGTCAAGGTCCTTTGTTATTTATTGAAAATACCTGTTTTTAAAGACATTGTCATTCATAATTCTCTTTAATAAATTGACACTCACTCTGATCTACACATTTATTTTTACATTATGAAAACATTAAATAAATATTGTAACCATCGTGATGGAAATAATGCCGTACACGCTGGAAAATTTGTCTTGTTTTGTTGTTTGGAGGCAAATATAACAAATATATCGTCGGAAATACGGGATACTTGTGTCCAAGCACATTGTGGTTGCTATTCAATATAACATATTTGGGCCGTAATGATTAACACGTTATAATATATATAATTGTGACCCAAATGTGACTCTGTGTCGAAAACTGCTGAAATCACTGCTCTCTGTCAGCAGATCTTCAATTTACGAAAACAATTATTTCAAACATGTACATGGTTCCTGCAATATGTTGCTGGGGCCGCTATTTTTTAACGTGTAGTAGTAGCTCGCACTATTCACACACTTAGGCAATACGTAGAGTTGTGATGCCAGTCACGTTCTTATACATCCACACCGTTGAACCCCTATACTTTAAAGAGGGATCCAGGCAAACGATACCCCATCCCAGGGCCCTAGGATGTAGCAGAAAAGGACAAGTAAAATTTTCCCTAGCGGTCCAATTTGAACTCCGGGAAAAGTCATAAGGGCATTCAACTCTTTGCATGCCTGTAAGTTCCTAAATGTTCTCTCCTATTCACACAAAAGCCCGTGGTGATGCCTCACCTTTTACCTTAGGAGATAGTCGACGCTCTCTTTCTGATCTTCGTTGTCAGAGCTCCTAGGATAATTATAGGATGATATTCAAATATATTCTGTATAGTAGTGTGTATCAAGTTTTGTGAACAATTCAAGTCATAACTTCGCCATATCTGCCTGGTGATATGGTATTTTCACTTGTCCTATAATATGGTGGTCGTCAATTGTGCAATGGTTAGGGTGCGTGGCTGTTGTGCGATGGAAGTGGGTTCGTCCCTGCTCTGCCCTCGCTTAGTGACGGCGACACTATCGAGTAATAAGTCATGAAATAGCTACTCAAAAAACCCTCTGGAACCGTTGTAAAACTGTAGGTCCCAAGCACTGAGTGAAAACTGGAAAGCGTACATCTCATTGATGGTGAGAATCTCTCCCCTATCCCTTCATGGGATGTAATCGGAAAATATTTTATATGATTCATTTATTTTTCGTTTGTGACTTCTGACTAAAATGTGATCATTTCCACGCTTTCAGAACGTATACTACCTTGGATTGTCTGTACCTAAGGGGAAAATAGGATACATTGATTCTGTTAGTATGTATAAGGGTTCAGGAGCCAGGAAGCAAAAATGAATTATTCACTTTGAAACTCTACGGCTGTTATGTCATCAGGGTCAAGTACTCGGACTTTTCTGGTCATAAAAACACTTGGGCTTCTCAAATCGGTGTTGTTCGAATATGGCAGAAGCTCGGGTTTTTGGAATTGTAAATAATGCCAGTTGTCTTTTAGTTCATGGTGTTAAATTTTTTTGCGACTACTTCAGTATTGCGACTGTACTAATTGTTTATCACTTTTGTTAATCTCGTAATAACTGGAGTCCAGTCACAACTAAGAAATGGTTGGGACGGTAACAAAAAATTGCTAGATTCTCTCAGATATTCCAGAGAGATGTAAGTCGTATTTGCCATATTTCTTCTATTATTTGTTTAACTGAAAGGTGGCCCATGATGCCCAATACCTTTAGTAACGAGTGTGGGCTCAAAAAAAGAAAATAAATAAAAAAATTGTTTCGTATTACATCCGTTAAGGTATTTTGGAGAACTTCTCACACTCACACCACTGAGCTATGCGCGTGCTAGTTTTACACACACTGATTGGGACCTACAGTTTAAGTCCGGTTCCGAACGGCATTTTTGAGAAGTGTTTTTGCGACTATATAATAAATAGTGTCGCCGTTACTAAGCAAGCTTACCGCCAGACAGACAAAATTTAGGCTCACTACCCATATTTGAAACATATAGGTTAGTGAACAAATAGATCTTTAATAGTAATCCCTCTATCTTTATATTGATATCGCCCCGTAAAAAAAACGTGAAAAACTGAAATGACTGAAAAAAAATTATAAATTAAAGGTGTCAGGATAGAATCCGCTTTAACTGGTATTAAAACCTGTTATGTTTCAGAGTCAATGATGACAATTATATAGAATTTTCCTGTTAAACTTATAAGACCTACTTTACCTGATTTAAACATTGCAGCAGCGATATATTAGAAAGGTCAGAGCCTAGAAAACACTTTACCAAAATCTCTGTTCCAAAGTACTGTACGATTTGATTCCAGTTCTTTTCTCCTCCTAGATTTATTTAAATATTGTGTCAGTTTTTATTTGACATATAAAATCTCCCAATTTGTCGTTCGTCAAGTAGACCGCCTGGGCCCACCTCACGACGTCGAAATTGAATGCGGAATATGATACAACAGAACCCTCCCCATATTTCTTTTTCTCCAAATTTAATTTAACAGAAAAATATGCAAATATTTACTTTACAATCACCAAACATTTCGACATCATTCAACATGCACACACACACACTTACACTCCCATGCTCCATATCTCCTTCTGTCTTTATGAGTTGTCAGTGTGTTTGTGTGCCGTTTTAACTTTACATCAACACAAAAAAAGGGTAAAAGGAATCAACAAAAAAAAAACTGTGGTTGTATTTTTATGTTTGCCTATGAAAACAACTGCGAAAAGACGCGTTTCTCGTAACGAAATGTTGCAACATGTGAACATCATTCAAATTTCATATGAAATGTAAATTTGTTTAATGTGTGGGAGATGCGGGCGATGCTCTCCAATTCTAGTTAAGGATTCTCCAAATGAATTTTGTGCTTAAGCCAAGAAATCACTCATACGCACCATATGTGTTTCTTCCACCAAAACTTTCTAAAAACTAACTAACATTATTGTAGTGGCTGTTGTTCATTTTGTGGTTACAGTAGCAAATACAGTATAGGGATGGGAAATTGTGAATTTTAATTGAGGAACGGAAAGTATTATTGTTCAAACAATAAAGGTGAATCACACGCTTAGAAGGTGAATCACATGTTTAGACGGTACAAGTTAAAATTGAAAAAATGCCGACCAAATAAAATAGCGGTTTGCTTTCATAAACCGACTCCGTCAAATCTAAACCCTAAATAAGCATAACTTCATGGAATTATTTGAGGAGTCGCAGAACAAAACGTGCCTTTTTGATTATTTAAAAATGTTGGGAAATCCAAGATTATTTTTTTCATCCGATTATACGATAAAATTACGACATTTTCCCATCTCTAGTTATAATCTGTAGTCCTTGAGAAGAGAAGAAAAATTATCCAAATAAGATTATTTTCAATAGAACTTAACAAGATTCATGCAAAGACATCGAAAATCATTTTGTAAAAAAATACAAAAAATCCCTTTTTGTTCTGCGACTCCTCAAATAGATAACGAATAATGAAGATTCTAATTAAATAACCATTTTGACTTACGTTATTTGTACAATTTATATTTGAATTTTACCGAATTCATTTTATGAAAGCGGGCGGTACATCTTCAATTATACTGTACATCATTAGAAAGGCTTTTGTGAAGGACATTTACCAAGCCAAAAGCCTCGGTATTGCCTTGATCATCACAATTTTTTCTTTGGGGTAAATATGAAAATTAAAACTTATGAAGATCAGGGGCAAAACTGAGTGGCACTTTGTGATACCACATCCATATATTTTCGAAAATTGTTGGGTGCCCTTAATCCGATGTCGATGAAAATATGTTCTCGAATTTATACAATAAATTATTTTCCAATAAAATTTTGATTGCAGAACTTAGAATGACATCTACCACAAATAAAGTGGCGCTGATTGCACCAATGTACCTAAGATTGCATTGGTATTGGGTATGACTTATTCACATGTAGGGTAGGGGTCAGTGCTCGGAGGGGGTTATGACTATCGGGAAAAGTAATATCGATCAAAAACAAGTTATACGCGTCCCGGGGATTCTCTGGGTCACGTCTAGGAATCGAGACATATCCATTTAAAGTTAGAAAGTATCATATATGGGAATTTGTCGCGTTTAGGGGCTCTTTTGTTCGTCACAACTCGAGAGCGACTACTCCGATTTTGCTGCAAAAAACTTAGAAAAATTAAAAATTATAATTCCTTTATAAGCACATGTTCCTCTGCATAATACCAGTTTTGCAGTTATAACTAAATTTATGAAGAAAAAAATAATTTGTTGCCTTAGAAATTAAAATTTTTTATTTTTAAAAATCATGAAAAATCCAAAACCATTCTGTGTCTCTACATAAACGCCGGGACATGTACAACTTTTTTTTTTGACCGATACAACTTTTCCCAGTAGTCAGAACACCCGCCGATTTTGGGAGTCGCACAGAGTTATCGATAGCGGATTTATCTGCCCAGGTATTCTATCAAATAACAAGCAAATGAAATCAAAATTTTCCGATGCGATTTATCCGGCAGAAATTAAAAAATAATTACAAAATCGTATAACATGAAAAACAAAAATGGCAAGATGCCAAACAATTTAGGGTTTAGTTCAGTCAATATCACATAACGAATCTAACCAAATGAACATTCTACAAACAAATTTTTTGTTTCAATAAATTTCAGCTACTTCTGTTTAAATTTCCATCACTTTAATAAACTTGAAAGAGCTCAGAAAAGCGGAATAAAATTGTAATCGATTACTATTTTTACAATAAAAGTGTGATACATTGTTTTCCTTAACCAGCATTTAGTTCAAGGTAACATTAGAATATCAACAATAAGTTTGTGGTGTATATTAAGGCTTGAATTGCTTAATAATATCTAAGCCTATAAGTAGGCCGTTGCTGCAATTTGAAAAGATACCACAAACCGACTCACCACAAATGTTGGATGATATCGAGAACAGATGGTATCTTACCACTAATGGTTACGCCGATGCAGAATTTTCAAGAACAGTCGATAGCACCCAGCGTTAATGGAAACGGCTGTGGAGAGTTAGACTGATGTATGTAACCGATTGAAATGAATTTTAACTCAGTCTCATGTACAAATGGGTAAAGGTAGATGTCGACGAGCAATAGTCAGTCTCATGTTCAAATGGGTAAAGCTATACTTCGACGGATAATAGTGTCATTGGGTAATAGAAAGAGAACCATTGTACTGATCCCACTTTAAAAATTACTTTGGAAGACAAAAATAGTCGTAAGCGAAACCACTGACGAACTAGCCAGGAGAGGTTCAAGTGGAAATCCGGACGGTCGACATATTAGTGAAAGCCCTTTAAAAGTGTCGAGTAATGCGATTGGTCGCCACTTCCACCATGAGGCAGACAGTAACTGGAGAGAACTCGCAACCTGTCGCTTATCACGGGCTTTATGACGGTAGTTGAATCCAGTTCCTTATGATTCTAATCAGGAACAGTATAGGCAGAATGCCAGCTGTCATAACCAGTGTTGCTAACATTGGAATATAACACAGTCGTTACTTTCATAGTTTTGATGACGAGCTTATGCGAAAACACCTGAACACTATCTCCTACGGTGTCCAGTTTTGTCAAACATAAGAAGACAACTTTGGGAAAGCTCTTTTTTTTGACGGTATACAGGAACTGGAGATTATTCAACTGAGACTACTTCTTAAATACATTAAGAGTACTACTTAGTTATAATTGGGTAACCCCAATTTATTACTTCTACGTTCTTTTTTTTATTTATTTTCCTTTCGGGGTAACATGGCTATTCAAAACGGCACCACTGCTACTTCTGTGAGCTTCCTTTGGAGGAACACAGAGTTACTCTAATCTAACTTCATCTAGGCTGTAACGAATATTGCAATAGAAGGAAATAGTTGAAGGCTTTGCTAAATTCGGAACACGATGGCAAATACTAGGGTCAGAAATTTATTACAGATTATTATTAGTGCGTCAATAAAATTTGGAACCTTGGACACTTCCTACACTTTGTCGTAGTATTATTTTAAACCGACTTCAATTGTCATATACACACTTTTAAAGAAACCCCTCGTATTGTTGGCATTTAGTACTCGTAAGTCAACTTTTTAAAGCTATTCAAAAGCTGATTAGTATCATTATTTGGTATTTATGGAAAATTTACGTTGACTAGTAACATGTTTAGCAACTATTTGGTTGCTACTTTGTTACAGTTCAGTGGATCTAAGGAATTTGAAAATATAAGAAATATGCACAGAACATTAATGCGAATGATAGACGGTGTGGAGGCGCAAGTTAGAGGATCGCTAGACAGGTATGCCCAAGTTATGAACGGAATAATTCGAAAGTCTTGATATGCAGTCCTATACATTATAGGCCTTATTCATTGGATTGGATATTTACCATACAAAAATCGTCTCTCAAACCTCTCATAACTTTTTATGAATAATGGCGTATATCTCTACTCGAGTAGCGTATCCCTGGCAGCTTTTTGATAGGAAGACACGCGAGTAGAATTTAAGTCTCAGCTCATGCTTACTGCAGAAGCTTCGGGGATGAAGAGCAGACTGAGAGCGTTACACAGTGCTATGCTCCTTACGATGTCCGTGTGAGGAGGAGACAATATTAGGGCCCTTAGTTCTTTTTGGATATAACGACCATTCAGAAACCTAAGATGATTAAGCTTTGACTATTTTTGCGAATCAAAAACTGGTTCCTTATGGTACGCTCGTTTTTGGCGACATATCGGAACAACGGGATGAGGTATCATATGGCTTGAACGGCACTTAACCACATTGAAATTCTTAAGGTTTAGGGATGCAGATGGGACAAAAAGTTCCGTGAAATCACAATGATGACAGCCACTTCTACCTAAGATAACCATTCTTGCACGTAGTGGAAATTTTGCAGGCGAATGCCACAGAAAAGCACTGGTCATTATACCTTGGCAGGGTACTGTGTTTTATGCAAGACTCGAATGAATCTTAGTTATTGTTTAAAAGTGGGTGCTGTCTAAGTGTGTGCGTATGTACAAAATTTTATGCATGTATGTGTTTTCGCGATTATATGGGTGTGTGATTGCACATGTGTTTGTTTGTATGAATCGTATGAATAACATAGTTGAGTTAGAGTTGAGAGTAAAAGAAAATGTTTTCTAAACAAACCATAAATGCCACATTTTTGAGGTATTTACTACGTTTCCTTCCTTTCTCTACAGTTTTTTCCACTATAAGATTTTGTTGCATACTATTAGGGAGCACATAACGTTTTGTTGCTGTTTTGGGTAGTATTCCATTTCATCATCTGTCTTTCTTTGTGGCTCGACAGAGAAACGATGAAACTTGTTGAGAAATGTTCCATTTACATTTTATGTAGATTCTTGTTGTCGGAGCTTCCCCTCAATACACAGTGGTGTAGCAGGTTGTATGCATGCATATTAGTTGTATTCATGAAGGCTATATTTCGTTTGAAATTACATTTATCAAATTGTGAAGGACTAGTATTTCACACAGCCAAAGATCCATGTAAGGGTGTGTGCATATGTTTATGTAGTTATTTTAAAAAACTACTTTTTAAGCTTCCGACAAAGGGGTGGAGGAAATATATTTAGCAATTTTGTTTCATTTAATCTTAAATTTACTACGAAAGTGGAATAGTTTTAAAAGAAGTGGTAGCCAAAGAGTTATTTTCTTGTTAATCTGTTCGAGCAAAATGTAATCAGAGCTGATTGTAAAATATATTGTAAATAATAATCAACTTCTAAATAGTGTGATGGTACGATTTAGATAACGATCTGTTTTTTAAGGGCGCAACAATATTTACAAAAATAAAGAAATTTCGAATTTAGATTTTATAGTCGATTTGTGGTAATATATGAGGACTTCATTCTATGTGATTACAAGGCAGAAACATTTTGCTAAGTAAAAAATGTTTGGTTGTTAAGGAAAGCACTCGCACTGGCATTACTAACTTCGAACTCCATGACAAGCTCATCATCATGTTCCTAACTACTGTGCTTCTTTGTAGCTTTGGTTTCTGTTAAACATATGGGTAACTTTATGAATTCAAACAGATATTGCTCTGTCTATTAAAACATTGCATGTATAGTTCCAGGAAAATACCATGAATATTCCGAACTAAGTAGCTAAGTGGTTACGAAACACCAACCAAATTATTTTGTTTTTGATTGATGAGTACATCAACTGATTTGCCTAAAAAAGTTGTTTACTTTTATTGTATAATACTTTTATTAACATTGTGACCATAGAGTAATGACGTATAGAGCTGCCATTGTTCTCATCTGACATATCCTTTCACACAATTCGTGGTGCGGTCGGTGCGATAGAGAGTTATTTGATGTAAACTGACTTAAACCAGGTGGAATTACAAAAGTTGTTGCTCAAATGTTTCATATAGTTTCGGTGAAAAACTGTTAGATTTAAACGAATTTTAGATCTTTTTTGATATATTTTATTATTAGTATATATTTGTGGTGTATTTAGTCAAAAAGTTAAACGCACAAATCGAAATGCCGTTGCTGATTTATTGGTGAATGGTTTGAGTTATTGCCTCTATCTGGTATTATTAAAGCAATACTTTCCAACATCCAAACGACCATCTGCAACACACCAAATGTCATCAATTACTGAGAGAGTTGGTATCTCTATACGTTCATTACTCTATGATTGTGACCTTCGACAATGAAATGGCTATACAAGCCCGACACTTGGCCCTAAAAGTCCCACTTTAATTTCGACCCAGTCTTGTGTTAGCCACAGAAATGGTACTCGAGAGTACAAACCATTTGTAATTTCTGTAATAGTCTAAATCCTGATCTGTGAGGCTTACAAACTGTAAAGCTCTAAGCTCACTGCTCGTTTAAAGTTCCCCACAGCCGTTGCATGGGATAGAATTCAAGAATAAGTGTTCCTGGTGGTATTTAATTCGCCGTCACCTTCTCCTCTCTAACTTTATCTTTAAGTGTTGGAAGAAAGTTTATGCACCGACTCCAAAAAAAAACAACTCAACCAATTTAAACAGTTACTAAACGTTGCTTCAATTTCTATCATTTATACTAGAGTATAAAGTTTGCCACCCATCCACCTTCAGTTCGCCATTCGCAGACACAGAGGCAAAGTGGAAAGTTTATAATTGCAAACAATTGCACTAACAAAGGATAATCTCTAATCAAACTTTTTCATTAAAACGGACTTAGCAACAACTTTCAACTCGATTGCTTGCGACGGCAGCAACAGTAGCAGAGTCACTACCACAAAAGCGTCACTCAGACGCATTTTTGCCAGAAAAAGCTTAAAAAAATATTGATTGCATTAAGCGTTTCATGCTTTGCGGAAAACTAAATCCTCTATTGCAATATAATACCGCTTTCAGTTTGAAATTTAAAGTTTAAGTTTAAACAGTATAATCTGCCAAGGATATTCGCATTCAGCACAAAAATACATTTTCATAAGAATACTTATATGTATGGTTATAAACATTTGTATGAAATTCATTTATTTCCAATCGAAATCCGTCCAAAATTCCGACGAACTGATAGTAATGTTTCATATGGCTCTGTGGCACTCATTGCCTCTTAAGGACTGGAAGGAAATCATATAGAAACTCATCCAATATCAATGAAATGCATTCGCGTACTTCATTGTAATGCAGCAGTAACAAGTTTTTCATTACCATACGAACGGATGAACCAGTACTTAATTATTATTTGAATTTTGTTTGGTTTACATACCACTACTGATGCGAATTGGTGGTTTATTTTATAGGTAGAAATATAATTATGATATTCATCGTTACAAATCGATTTGAAAGTGAATACATTTCCAAGTACATACCAATTTTGTAATAGCCTTCTATGGGTTTGGGCATTTTCTCTGATATTCACAATTCGTGGAATGAATGTGCGGCTTGTTTTGAACAACACTATGCAACAGGATATGCGTAAACAAATTCGTATGATTGAGGCCACATTGAGTTCTAAATTGATGTCAACGTATTTTATGCCTGTGTCTTTGATGTTCTAGATTACGTCAACATAGAAAACTGTAAAATAATTGTTTACGAAAATTATATAACATACATTTAGTGCCTCTTACGGCGTATAAGTACCAATAAATGACGACATTACTCATACGGCATAAAAATCATAAACTGCACTTTATTTGATTTTTATAAATTTTACTGTTTTGCCTTTTTGAAACGCAGGAAACAGGAATCATTTGCAGAATCAGTTGAATTTTCCCGTCTGGTTAAAAAAGTGCAGTTTGTTCGATAGTGTAGCACTTCGATATGATGAAACATGATTTCATTCGAAGGTGTGTTGGAAAAAATACTGGGTTTGCTTAGTATGTCTAAATCGCCAACAGAAACACACGACTAAAGTGTATTGAATACAACGATTGGATTGTTTTTTTTTTTGTAGTTTACATAGAGGTATGGGAGGCAGAACTTGAGTGTGTGCTATTGGACACCATTGCACATCAATTTAATTTCAACTGAAGGACGTATGACAATTGAGGTAAAACTGAACACAGTATTGTAGAGCAATTCGATTTTCGTATAAACATAGTAATATATTTTCACTGCAGTATAGGGGTTCTACAGTAACTCAAGCGACAGCAAACTATTAGCTGGTACTCAAACTATGTTCAAGCTTTCTAGTAGATTTTTATAACCAAACTTAAAATACCAACTTCGTTATATATGGAGTTTTAGCTGAATGCATAGATATTCGAAACGGAAACGATTTCGCGCTAAAATAGGAAAATTGATTGAAATTTGCACTTGAATAAATTATGAAATAAAAACGTGCTGTCGATATGAATATCTATGTATTGATCAATGTCATGCATACATGCAATTGTGGCGTGTGTGTTCAAAGTGTGCACATATATGTATACTCTCATGCCCATGTATTCAATCACATACATACGTAAGTTCATATATGCATTTGTGGTGAAATATAGTTTAAGTGGTGGCCTATGCAATGTATGTCAAGGTGTGTATGCTTTTTTCTCAATGAAACTCAATCTGAAACAACAATTTTCAAAAAAAAAAAATTAAACTGATAAAACATTTCAAATTTATTAAAGTTTATTGGGGGATATTATGGGGTTATAAACTCATTCATTAGCACAACTTGGAGAACGATAGGTTTTACAATGACTACCAGAAACCATACGTAGACTTAAATTACAACATTCATATTAAAATTCATAAAATAATTCGATTACTAAACTGACAACATGAAAGAGATAAACAGAGAAAGGCAACATTAATGTGGGGATATAAATGCTACACATGTGGGAATTAAATATTAACATCTTAATTCGTTGCATTCATCAATGTCGCCACGACTTAATGGAAATGCTCGTAAATATCGTAAACTATAGAATAAAAGTCGTATGACAATAATTAAAGAAACTCAATATCGCTTGAACGTAGAAACATTTTCTGATTTATATATAAACAGACGTGCAGAGACACACATGCAGGCGACGAATTGTCGTGTAAGCCCTTCATTAAAATGTCTTTTGTTTGTGCCACATGTCGTATGATTAATATTTAATTAAGCAATTTCAGTCAGATGACATATTGACTGATTCCTTTTACGTATTATTGAGAGACTGCATTGCGCAGATTGTATTACGAAATTGGGGCAATTCTGTCATTCAAGCATTAAAGTGTAGAATAAAGAATCGAGAGGAAGTAGGTATTGAAATAGTATTATAACTGATGTTAGGACTGCAGGCAGTCATCTTCCCAAACTTTATAGATAAACCTCTACTTTTAAGTTATGGTCGCTCCTGGTAACACAAGGTTCAGGTGTCAACATAAATTTGGTATCAATTTTGGGTAATAACTTGCCCTATTAAAAAAATTCTTTGGTTCACTAGGAGACGACAACTTCAGTAAAGTTATATTGAATGTGTTTGGTTGGACTTAAAATTAGAAAAACTCCAATAGCCAATGCAGCTTTTTTGTTGGTCAGAAAGACAATATCGTGTAGAAACATAAACACGAGTACAAGAGACCGACGCAATGATATGACAATATTGATATTTTGCGTTCTAATTTTCATTAACAATGCATTTGGTTCTACTTGTACGAGTAATAGACAAATCTGTTTAATTTTTTCTGTTTTCAATTTCTGCCACAAAAATATTGAAATATTTTTGGAATTCCTATTGTACCACATAAAGTCACTTAATGTTTGGGAAAAAATTTGTCTGGAAAACACGAAAAACCACTTTAGTCCACAAGACTATGCGGCAAACTGCAACAATGAAAATTTCAGTGCAAATGCTTGTCAGATTCAATTACGAAAAAGCGTGTAAAAGGAAAAGAGGAAGAGCGTGCGAGCTGGAGAAGCAAAAATTCTGAAATGTTTATTTAAATAATTAATATTAAAAATGTTCATCCTTCACTTACCAGAATCGGGATGACAGTTATATATCTCCACACATAAATAAATTAAACTGAAAGAGCTTATGTGAATGTAAGAAAACATAAAAATTGGACGGATATCTCAATGAATGCAAATGCATACACAGACACTGAGGTACTCGAACTCAATGTTCAACTTTATTTAACCAACTCCAGCTCAGACTTCGAATGCGGCATATAAAAACTGTAAATGCAGGCTCTGGAGCCGACTTAAACAGTTGAAAAGAAATAATGTGATTTTTATTAAAGGTCCTGGAATATTCTTGGAAGTCATGTGTAACTATCAATTTTGCTTCCTCTTCCACCGAATTCAGGTGAATTCTACAAACTTCGACTCACAAATTCGGTCTTCTGTTTAGTGAAAATGCTCTCTTTCGAGATTTGTATGCTCTCATACAGGGTGTCCCAATAAGAGTGCACGATTTAATTTAAAATTCAGGCCCCTATCGATTTGTAACGATGAATATATTATTTTATTACACTGAAAAGCTGACATATTCCGATTAAGTATAGCAAAAAATATTTATTGGGACACACTTTGAAAACAGTTAGGCCATCAATCGTCATCCACTTTTAATGGCGACACTCTTTGTTTGTGGATAAAATGGTGCCGTGAATGTCCATTGGCATCCCAACGGGCATAACCCCCAAATGTATTTTTTCCATGATGCGTAGCGGACAGAACGCCCAGTTCAGCATCGTCGATAGAATGGAAAATTTCCAATGAAATTTGGGGATTGTGTACGCAGTGATGGGCGGACATAACCCCGAAAACCGATTTGGGGATTATGTCACCGGATAAAATATTTAATCTTAAGTAGAATCCCATCTAAATGCCATAATGACTTATTGATACAAGCAATGAACGTCGACGATATTGAACACTGCATAAATTCGTAGATTTTAAATGGAGTCGTAGTTGCTCATGACTCGTTGACTGGCTCTTATTGAAAATCAAAATTGAATTGGTTCAATTTGTAATGTTTGTATTGTGACAGTGATGAGTGGATTCCGTTTCTTATACAAAAAAAATCATAAATCATCTTGCTTCATATTTGTAGTTACGGTTTAACGTTAATATATATTTTCATTTTCTTAGCATTGGGATCAAAAATTCCCCTTCACCTTCTCCTAATATCAACAAATCAGCCAAACCAAACTCCCCGGAGGAGCCATATTTTCGCTACTTTCAACAGAGATCTTTCCAAAACTCTTAGAAGCATGGAAGTGAAGAACAATAGCATAACAAACATTTGCAGAATGTGTATTTTTATGGCGGAAAGGGAATAAAACAAACACTAAAAGCAGTAGAACAATATCACAACCGAAGATGTTTTTTGTAATACAGCTGCCAAAAAGTTTATTGAAAATTACTATTAAAACTGCCACAACTTCCGTAGATGACCAAAGCGAGAATTGTTATATCCTTCATCCTATGCCCACAATACTAAATGAAAGAAGAAAAAAAAAACAGTAATAGCAGCATCGAAAATGACAACAATATTGTTTAAAAACACACATACAATCACACTCGTACATAATGAAAGGCAAAAGGGAAGTGTGTGTGTGTGTGAGAGAGGGAGAAAAGTTAACCACGAAACATAAGAAAATCAGAAAATATCTACAAAGCAAAACAAATGTTGGTATATAATCCTTCAAAAAGGATCTGAAATGGAAACGTGGTAAAATGAAGCTTTACATTTGCCAAACAAAGAAGGAATAACCATATATTAAGAGGCCTTTTGAGGATTCGGGTTTCGCCAGAAGCCTATAAACATTGGAAGTGGGTGCAGACTTCCTTTGGTACACATCCTACATATTATTCGAATTTTATTAATTTAACGTGTTTGTTTTTCCGTCATGTAATGAGGTATTTTCTATATAATTTTGTACAATATAACGAGACTGGAAAATATATTTGAGAGAAACGTTAGAAATTCCTTAGAAGACTTCAAGATCTGTGAAAAGAAACAAAAATCTCAGAAAATAATTTCATAAACGATTATTTATGACTTCGCTGTACGACAGCGTATTTAGGGTCTTAACCAAATCAACAATTTATTAAAGTACATGGTACAAGTATCACAAAACTCCGCTCGCTATTGCCCTTGATCGTCAATATTTATTTTACTTGCCAAAGAAGGTTTTTGCTGAGGATCAGGGATCTACTGCCTTTGTTATTTGAGTAATTCATAGGCAGATCTAAATTTTTGGGTCATCTGTAATACAAATTTTCAGCATTTTTCAACAAACAAAGCCACATTTGTATCACCAAAAAATATATTTTAACTTGCTAATCATTGTGTCTCCAACATGTAATATTGAAAGGCAAACACAATGTGTTTGGACACAAGTATACTATATTTGCGACAAGCTACAATTACGTAATATTTGCATCTAAACCACAACAAAAAAAATCAGATTTTTCATCATGTATAACTTGAAGTTGATAATATATATCGGTTTTAAATTTTAAACGAAACACCTGATTTTTAAATCAGTCTTAGATGTATCAAATGTCCATGACCTTAATTCCCATCGTCCAATACCGAACTAATTGTATGCAAATAAAGTGGATGTGGTCTATACATAACAATGGGCCTAATTTGGACCTCTTTTTAAGTTAAGATTTTGTTCATATCACCCGGTTGTATGAGGAGAAACACCGAGCTACTCTTAGATTTATATTTCAAACATCGATCTTTTTACGTGCAGATAATTATCTTCGAAGTAACATTATTTTACATACACGCTGAAAACGTTATCTTTTTTTATTGTTTGACTGATAATGTAACGTGTTTTTAGCTTATCGCAAATATAGCAAACTTGTGTCCAAACATATTGTGTTTGCTATTCAATATAACATGTATGGGACACAATAATTAATAACACTGTTGTTTGTCACCATAAAGAAACAGAAAACAGTAGATCTTCAATTCACGAAATCAATGCTTGCAAACATGTACATGGTTCCTGCAATATGTTGCTGGGGCCGATACTTTTCAGCGTGTAGAACTCAATTCATATTGTGGATGTACAGAACATCAATTGGAAATATTAGAGGATTTTTTGAACGTAGAATGCAATTGTTGATACAGCCACATCTCTTCAATCTTAACTGCGCTCATATCTCTATAACAAAGGAGAGGTTCGGTGAAGGCTGTGTTTGTAGTAACATTAGGTCACATATACGCAGTCTTACACACAAACGAATGCCCTTACAAATACATACGCACATCACACAAAATAAAACACATGTTGAATTGTTTATCGCTAAATTTATACAATTTGAAATGCTGCAAAAACGGGCGAAAATTCCACTTATTGGCAGGAACTTAATATGCGGTCTTATCCTTCGTTGTTAAATGTTTTATATGTCTCCACTTCCTTCTGTGTAGTCGTAACTTTGCTTCTTTCGGTATTTGTGGTTTATTAAATTCCAAAGGATCTTCGAGTATGTGTGTAAATGTGTTGTATATAACTTTTATTATGGCCGGTTGTAACAAAAAAATTAGTCGCTGGAGTACAAGGAGGCAATGGTGATGGTCTGTGTAACTAAGCGTAAATTTATAGTGTTATTATGTGGCCATCTTTGGTTTGGGTTTTGGCACATTTAGCAATTTAATGGCTTTAAGCGCGGGAAAGGACTGGAAGAGCAATGCCACTATCTGGAGCAGGAGTAACCGTAACAACAATTACCAATTTTATTTAATAACTAAGGTGTTTATGGGATATTTTGCAAGTTGTTTTTGCTGTGTCTATATAAACAGGAATACAGGTTTATAAAATCAGCAACGAGAATGAGAGCAATGCAATTGGGTGGAACAAAACTTCAAAGTTAAATTTACTGGAATCTGTAGAGATAAATTCTGCCACTTTACACAAGAACGGACAAGTAGTTAAGCAAATAAAGTGCCACATTAACTGGGATCGACTTTTGCGTAATAGTAAAGGACGAACGTAGTACGTGATAAGTGGCTTTTGTTGAAGTGAAATCGTTACGATATTTTAATAACTTTTTGTTATACTTATGTTTGCTGGATATTGGTTAACACGTAGTTGATATATCTATTAACTTTTGAAAAATGAGGAGGGTAGTAATGTTTATAAAAAAAAATTATACATCATATTGTTTTTAGGTGTGGGTGAATATTGTTAGTGGAAGTTCATTCTGAACCACAGGAATTTAGGGAATTGAATACTCAAGTGTTTGAAATTTGAGGTATTTTAAATCCATATTTTTTTGCCGTTAACATTGATAGACTTAATAAACCATGAAATTTGTCTTTTTATTATATAATTTTTTAAATTGCTATTCCAGCTCAAGAAAATCTATATATCTATAAATACAGATATAGTTTTTTAAAAAAGAAGATATTTTGTAAATGCATCCTCATGATTCCTGGAAAACCGTATTTTCAGATCTAGCCACAGATTTTCATCAGCGGAATGCTGCTTTTGAAAAATTCATCAAACTAAATGCAAACGAAAACTCATCTGAATTGAGAATTTTCCACTAGGCAATTGTTCGAAAAACACACAATATATCATTTGCAAATAACTTTTATCCATCTCCAGAGAACCGTCGCTCCCCATTAGAAATGACTTTTGATAATTTTTTTTATATATTATTTTATTTGAAATTATTTCTGAAGAAAATATTAATAGAACTAGGAATATTAATATAATGCAAATTGAACTAGGATTTGAACTTATGTTTGTGAACGATCGTTTCGAAGTCTTTGACTCTTCTCGTCAGCGACTTAGCGACCTTTGTGACCAATTGCAGTTTTTCTTTAGGCTTGCTCTCGTCGAATAATCATCGAAACGATCGTTCGCCTGCTTGAGTTCAAATACTAGTTCCTACTGTTAAATACAGAAAATCCCGGAGCTGTTGGCTCAAAGGAAATTAGAGAAACATTTAACTTCAAAAGTAAATAAAAAAAGAATACAGTTCTGCAAGACAGGCGAATGAATCTCTCCCCGTGTATCCCTTTTGAGGCAAAAATTAATCCCTGATAATTTTTTTCACATATGCTTGATTTAATTAACTTTATTGATATTTCTTAAAGTAATAATCTCCGAAACTGTTGTACAATATCAACTTGTAGGACAACTTAAATATTCTTGTTAGGGTTATTTTTATTAAATAACCTTTTGATCATCATCAGCTCCGTTCATCAACTAATGGCTTTCTCTTTAATCAGTTCTATTGAAATTTCTCAATGCGTATTAATGTTACGCTTCGAAGTTATTATAATGAAATCTCTCACAGCGTATGAGTGATTTATTCTATTGAAATATCTCTGTGCGTATGAGCAATGTTGTTTGAATTTATTATATATGTATAACCCATATGTCAAAGAATATTGATTTTCCTGCAAATAATTATTTATGTGTGGGAAACTATTTACATTAATTTATCTTTCTGTAACACCTATTTGTTTGTTCATCAAGGTTTTGTTTACGCAAGCTTATTTGGGTTGGTTCTTTGTTATTTCTCCAATATTTATTTTGGGTCTTTTAATCAAGTATTTATTTAGCATGTGTTCCTTCAATTCCTGACTGAGTTTTGCCCCTCTTGCCGAAATATGCGATATGTGTTAAGGTCAAATCATCTTTGTGGGGTGGTGGGGACCAAAATTCATATATCACCAACTATTTATGTAAAGGCGGCAAGTGTGGTTCTTGTTATTTGTCCAATGGGCTCATAAACTAAAGACATGAGCAAAATAGATATATACAAGTATGTGTAAGTGTGCACAGTCCGAATATTTGTTGTTATTTCGCTTTTCTCATGTATTTTGTCTCAGTTTTATCGAGAACTAAATAAATAATAAATATTTTTTGGACGAGTAAATAAACACAGAGCAGTGGGATTGGAATGTGACTTTGTGGTTGATTTTATTGTAGGGAATATAGTTTTCTTGTTGGTTCACTATAGACTGAAACTATTTAGGGACAGATTCTTTCCATTGTTTATGAAGTATTATCATTGCTTATGGTGCTTCGGGCTATGTAATAAGGACACATTAATAAAACGCAAGTGCTGTTTATTTTTGGTACTAAAGCTCCTAATATATGTGCATCTGTCGATAAACTTTATGTGCCACATAACAATTTCATATTACGAGACTGCAAGGCTCTGATTCAAAATCAAAATGACTACAATTGATAATCAAAATTATATATCGGGACTAGGGATTACCTTCATTAATATTTCGTATACGTCGTGGTATACATGGCTTTAACATTTAATACAAACATTGGAATTTCATCAAGTCTCACAATTGTTGTAAAACCCCGTTCAAATTACTATCGAAATCCTTCAAACCAGACAAAGTTATCATCTTTGATGTTGGATGTTGTGTCTTTGATGAACTGAATCAATGACACATTATAATTTACATAATTTGTGACTAGGTTGTTCTTATGTCCAACCACAAGAGAATTCATAATACCCGGTTTTCGATTTTGTAAATTGTTAAGGAGCCGAATTTCGCTGAAACCTGCGTGATAAATCCGGAAAAAGCTGCAATAAACCTATAATGCTGGATTCTAAAATAATGAGTCAAAATTATGAGAATAATTTTTTTTGGATAAATTTGTGCCTCTGATTTAAAAAAAATGCTTTGGAAGTCTTTACGAACAATCGTTTACCTTCCATGCGAGAAAATATATATAAGTAACCTAGGCAATCTTGGGGCTTTAGTGCCAACAAATACAGTACATTTTTAATGAATACTGTATGTTGGGTTCCGTTGAAAACATTTGATATTAATAACAAGATCATATGAGAAGTGAGAAACAAATTATTTATTTTCGGTTATGATAATCAAACTAACAATTTTTTATGATTCGAACAGCATAAATGAATTTTATCGTAAATCCACGTGCCTAGCACAAAGCGGGAAAAAACTGATAAAAGGGAGAGTTTGAGAGCTTGAAAAGCTTTTACAAATATATTGCTTCATCTGTTAGCAAGTGTCAAAAAAGCTTCATCACCAAAAAAGTCCTTCCATTCGCCATCAGTATGTCTTTTGTGAAGAATACCTTAAGGCACTCTTAGGCACAAGAGGGTTTAGTTCTTGTACGACTATAATATATTTTGGGAGTAGCAACTTTGGGGCGATCTTTGCTTTAAATATTTTGATTTTGGTCGTACTGAAACTACAAAATTCCAGAAATATAGACAGCCGACAATAAATTTGCAAATATAATTAAATTTGTGAAAAAATTTAATTCCAAATGTAGGGAAATATATCCGGTTAACCGAGGCCTGAAACTGGCGAAAGTCTGTTAATAAAACTAGAAAATTACTGGACGGTTTTGCCATAAACCCGTGTAGTTTATTTTGGTTTTGAATTCCCTACCAAGAACGAACGAAGTTATTCTTGTAAATTCAAATCATTGATTTTTGTCTAATAAGACATATCTGTCATTTATTGTAAATAATACAAGTAGTATGCTCATATATGTATATACAGATATGAACCGGATTTCATTACAACAGATATGCTTCATTTAGCTGGAAGTGATTTTGTACTCCAGTCATTTTTTCCATCCATTGAATTTGTTTTATTATTCAAAAAAGAAAACACACCCAAATGGAAAGGACCCTAGCCCAAGTCCAATAAAGGACCCAATCGTCATTCAATTATAAGGTTACGATTTACATGATGATTTAAAATTTATTTTGTTGTCAACAAATGTTTTATGAGGGTAACGTGATACGTGATTAGAATATTTTAAAAAACTTTTACTAATTATGTTTATTTAGGACTAGTTCAGTTAAATCCTAAACAGGGTAGGTTTAGTGCGTAATCATATTGTTAGCAATTCGTTGAAAGAGGAAAGAAATTGAATTAGCAGGAGAGGAAGAAAGTTACCGGTATTTCGTCAAATTGCCAAATCCTAGGCTCCAATAGAGATTAAAGCGAATACAAGTAAAACAGCATTGATTTGATGCCCATATTTAAGATGAGATTGTGATAAAATTGTGTGCGATTGTGGCTAAGACTGTTTATGTCTTTAATGTACTTATACATTTAGTTCAATCGGAGTTCAGCTCAACAATAATGATGTAGTTCATTCGTTTAGTTAACTAGTATCATTTAAGCTTAAATGTTCTTATGAAAATATTCAGTTAAAGAGCTCATTTCAGTTCAACTTTTAGTTTTAGTTCAATTGGATCGAATAATGGCGAAAATTGTCTGAGTTTGCAGATTTGTAAAATATTTTGGATACGGAGATATTTGTGTATGTTAAATGGCCCTATTGAATGAATATCGACTTAACGATTGGGATATTCGGTTTCTGAAAGATTGGTGTTTCCGTAATCTTTTTATATTTTGGAACAAAGGTGGTTATTAGCGGTGTAGTTATTGTGTAGAAGGCCGTCTGTGGTGCAATGGTTAATGTGCGCGGCTCTTGTTCATTAGATCCTAGATTCGAACCCTGCTCTGACCACCTTAAAATTTCTTTCGGCGGCGGTCACCTCGCATAGTGACAGCGACACTATCGAGTATATAGCCATGAAAAAGCTTCTCAAAATGCCGTTCGGAATTGGTTTAAAACTGTAGGTCCAAATCAGTGAATGAAAACTGGAAAGCGCACAGCTCAGTGATTGTGAGAAGTTCTCCCCTGTCATGGGATGTAATGGGGAAACCATTTATTGATGTGTAAACATCTATACGCTGGGGGTAAAAATCTTTTTCACAATACAATCACAAATTTAGAGTAAGATGTGCGATGTAATCGTTAACCAATCGTAAAGCGTTATCAAATCGGTGTGAGCTATGAGTGTATTAGTGTAATCATACGCTGCATACAATATACTCAGCACCATCTAGTGTGCAATAGTAGCGACTAGAGGCTAGCGCGAGATGAATTGATTGAGTTGTGATTTGTGTGACACTAATGCATTGTCATGTCATGCATGTTGTTATTACTTGGTATACATAGGACTTCGACGGCAATGTTATGTTCGACTCAAGTAAATCAATCCAACGTGTTCGAACATGAATCGTTTTACTTGAGTGTTGCATGATACATGCAACGTTTGATTTGTGTGCCCGCGATTGTAATTAAAAAAAGGGAAAATGGAGAATATTGATGTTTAAATTATCGAAATTAATTATTTTTCACTTGTTTTCTTAAAATATGTACATTTTCTTTAAAAAAATATTTTTACTTAACAAAAGTACTTTTTCCTAAAAATTATCTTGTCTTAAAAAACATTCTAAATAATCAGCTTTTTATAAAAAAAAGTAAATTTTCTTAAAAAATTATCTTTTCCTTACTTAATTGTTTCTCTTTTTATTTTTGAAATGAATTCCTTTTTTATGTTGCTAAAGTAAATCAACATACATAGATTGCTGGTAGTACAACACGTATCACAACACAGTTCAACCCAATCATTGGGTAGTAATAGCATCGTATGACTCGACGGTTGCGTCGCAATGACTACTATGAGTGGGTTTACGTGTAGACATGGCATGGCTCGAACCGCTGCTGGCGTCGGCCTTACACACACAGCATAACATTTTGCACGATGAATTAAATAAACCGAAACATGCACTTGTGCTAGCCCTTAGTAGGGACTAATTTTCACTAATTGTCGTACATTATGTTATCGTAGGCAAATGAAAACAAATAAATAAAATGAATACAAAAACATTTAATTTTAATAACTTTTAAAAAGATTTTCTGACCTTTTCATAAAAAATGTACTAAAACAAAGCAAAATAAGGAAAACTAAAAACTAAACTTGTCAAACATAAGTAAAACTAAGAACTAAAAGTTTTCTTCACCTTTGAAATTTTCATTCATACTTAACAGCTGCATATAAGCAGCATCTAGTGTGCAATATTAGCTACTAATTTTCGAAAACCATTGCTGTAAAATACATTACAGCTGATTAATAACTTGTCAACCACAACAAATACAAAATAATAAAATATTTTACAAAACATCAAAAAAATTATAACTCAGAACATAAAACAACACAAAGTGTATCAAAGCTGAATGAAGGTAATGTTAATTCTAATAAAAAATTTATTAGATTCCAATATAAATTAAGATTATAACATATCTTCATTACGTACTGTTGCCTTACACTGAAACTGGTGCACGACAATTGGGTAACAATCTCCATCTCATGCCAATTATTATGGGTGGAGATTTTAATACAAATTGTGCAAACCCACAGTCGCAAGCTTTATCAAAATTTTTATTTCACGTTTTCCACTAGCATATGAGCAATTCTATAGATGCAGTTTTCCATAGATTTTTAAATACAATCGAGTCAAAAATTTATATATCTTATTTTAGTTACCATAAGCCAATATTAACTATTTGTACTTAAGGGATTTACCATAGATGGGCACTTTGCAGTACTGCTATCATTTCAGTAAAAATAATTCTTTAACTAGTAAATTTTTACTGATTACTAAAATTTTTTTCACCAATTTTTATAAAGTGCCACATGATTATAATGAGGTGCATTGAATTTTCAGTAATTAGTACTGCCCGATTACTGATTATTATGAATAAGGCCCTATGATTTGACTGGTAATGCAAATTAAATTTCATTATCAGTAAAAATTTACTGAATTTTTTCAGTAATCAGTAAATTTACTGCTTACTGTCATTTTTAATGCAGTACATATATACTGCAGTGTGCCCATTTACTAACCAAATAAGTTAAATAAAACAAACGAAAACCAGCAAATTCCTATGTATTTACAATATTGAAAGTTTTGATACTTTTAATTGATTAATTAAAAAAATATACTAAAAGCATAAGTACTTCCAACTTCATTACTAGATGTTTACACATCTCCCCTGTGATCGGACTCACATTAATTTTTTTTTATAGTTATTATGTAGAAGCAGGTTCCATATCCATTCCACAAAGATTGCAACATTAGGCACCTTCGTGCAAATTGAGTGAGACAAATAGACCATGCACCAGAAAATGGCGGAGAGACCTTCACAACTGAAATATAAAAAACTGCCGAAACAAGGAACCGGTGTAAAACTGTAGGTCCCAATCAGTGAGCAAAAAGCGCTCAGCTCACTGGTTGCGAGAAGGTCTCCCCGATTCCTTCATGGGATGTAATGAGAAACCATTTATTTTAACTAAAATCAAATGAAATCGGGCATAAAATTCAAATCCAAAAACGTAACTGACACTAGCTCGGTTTGTCACAGAAAAATTCAACTCTGTTACATGGAAAACATTCACCTACAATAACTGCAACAATTTGAGTATGCAAGAGAAAAAGGAGAATATAGTGGAAAAAAGGCGTCTGCTCTTGTGTTGGAATTATGGTCTTTTCAGTGTGTGTTGATGCTTAGGGATCGATACTAATTACGATAAGTAAATTGCATAATTGAGTGTTTAATTCAGTAGTTAGGCATCTGATACTGTACTTATCACGAAGTTCGCAACTAGAATCGCCAGTGAGTGTGCTTAATTTTTCAACTAGAACAATTTTGCTGACCTTGTAGACTTGTAGTATGAATTTCTCATACATTAACTAAAATATTAAATTAGTTTTAAAAGTATTGGTTCTTTTAATAATGTCTTAACATCAACTGATGTCTGAATTTTTTTTAAATATAATTCTAATAGTTTGGCAATCCATTATTTATTAGAACTTTCCATTTTTAACTCTAATATTGTAAATAAAAATATCAGTAAGTAAACAATATAAATGTGTCTGTAAACAAGTTACATTCCATGAAAATAAATAGACTATTATACTTTTGGAGAAAATAATTTTTTTTTTAAAACCCGTAGTTGCCTCTTTCTAGATGTCTCTAAATGGATCCATTATTTGAAGCACGTGTGCCTCATACTTCCGTTCGAAAAAACAGGAAATATTTTATACCGTACTTGTATTTTTCTCTAATTCCATTTTGTGTTTTTTTCCAAGTTTTGAGCCTCTCCAGATTTCCGACAATTCATGCAAGATTTGTGCCCATGTCTTTATTAACAAGTCAAATTGCTGTGCTGTTTTTCCTTTTATTACTAAATAAATACTAATTTGGGCATAAATACACTTGGGCAGGGTGAGCTCATAAAAGTAAATCAAATGGGGGCCGCTGAGGGTTTTTAGGTTACAAAGGTTCCTGCGCTGCCGGCATTTGGCGTGGCTTAGGGCACAGGCTTCGCGGCTTCGGCAGTTTTTTCATGTTTCAACGCTTTCTACGTAGCTGGCCATTTTTTCCTCGGAGAAGTTTTTAGCACTGGCTTTGCGGCTCCTGCAGTTTTTATATTAACCAGCTTTCTGCGTGGCCGGTCTTATGCTGCCTACACACTGCATCCGGGTTCTCTGATTTGGATATTTAAAGTAAATTAGGGTTTTGAAAAACATATGTTTGGTTAAACGAAATCTCCAAACACGAGGTTCCGACTATATTGTGTTCAGTACTGTGGCGAAATAAATTTTTTTTTTGATTTTTATGGTTGCTCAAGGTTAATTGAAATTTTCTAGAAGAGATTTAGAGGTCTCGCACGTCGAGTTTCAACCAAAAATTTGACTTTTGAATTTGTGCAATATCCACAATTTCTTAGATTCTAAGTCAACATTTTTAAAGAAAACAGTCAGAAATTTACTTGTATATGCATAAGCCACAAGTCTTGGCACTGAGTTTGCTCAATAAGGTACCATGAATCAAATTTGTTCGTAACTTATTTCTTTAATAGGCGATTTTTGAATTTAGTGCTATTTTTCAACCTAAATATCAAGGGAACTAAATATGAGTGGGAACTGTTTCTAAATTAGAAAATTAACATCAGACATTTTTAATTATGGCTCTTTTGCAGTTCAGTTGTCATATATCTTGTGTGGCTACACTTTACTTTAAATCTACAGAACAACAGTCTTTGTCAAATATTCTATAGACTTCAAACTATGTCCTCATAATTTGCTACTTACTACGTGTATCCTGGTACATTACATATTCTCTTTACCATTTTGCATTTAAATGCCAGCTTTTGTCTTCTTTAATTGATGCAAATCTGACAACCATCATTTGGTGTTCCCACCGAAGGAGAATTAAGCAGATATGTACCATAATATTGCCACCACTTCTTCGCTGATAGGGGTAGATAAATGAACGAATGTGTGGAAGCTTGTAGTGCGAGCTTGTTGATGTAGGCCACATGTACTCACTAGAAAATAAGTTTCAGGGCCACTTTTACCACGTAACCCAGTTTTCGTTTTACTACTATTTGTTGTTGTTTTTCGTTTGTTTTTAGTATCTTCCTGCACTCCCAAACCCCTTCGTACCACCACAAAAAAAAAAAAAAAACACAGCCGCATAAAACATTAACTGACACATGTTTTACTAATACACCTACATACACTAGAGCATAAATGTACCTTGAATTGCAAGAAGGCTTATTTGTTTTTGTATGCGATGGTACTCATACTTCCATGTATGTGACTGTGTGCAGAATTACAATACACCTGCATGCATGTGTTATTGTGCATTGTTATGGCGGATATTTTGGTTGAACAGAAAAAAAAGAAGAAGAAATCAACAACTACAGTCAGAATAACATCGTATTCCCCCAAAAGTAGTCAAAAAATACAATACCGTTTTTATGAACAGAACATACGAAATGAGGAAGGTGGATGTAGCGGCGACCAGAGACGCATCGATAAGCCACACAGCGCTGGAATGCAGAATTTCTTGTAACAAAACTAAGCGAACATGCTGTTGCAAATATTGCAACAAAACAATGCGAAACCGAAAAGTTTTATAGGAGAGGGGCAATTCAGAGCGCAAGAGATATCACATAATTTTGTACCAACACTTTTCTCAAGGCTAATAAAATACCAGCATTTGGGACAAATCACAGAAACACGTCAAACCCCAGAAAGACGCGTCCCCAAAAGATTGCAGTTTCATTTATAATCACGCTAGTGAAACAACACAAAGACAGAGCAGTTACTTCTTAACTCTCGTGTGAAAGAAAGAATGCCTGTAGTTTAGAACTGCATTTACTTGAATGACAAATAAGCAAAGATATGAATGTTCTCCATTAGAATATTGTTGCTATTGTTTAAACAGATACCCACCCCTGGCAACAGATGCATTGTTAGGCGGAGGTTGTAACAGATTTACATATTTTTATCATGTTTTTCCTCCTTCTCCGTTGCAATATTTTTTTTTAGTTGTTGTGGTCTGGAACATGATTTACTTTTCTGCGGTTTCAGTGGATGAAACATTGCAAATGTACTGCATATTTTGCATGGATTACATGGGATTTGGATGATTTTGAAACAGAGTGCCATTCCAGTACTAGGTCAGTTCAATGGGGCAAGGCCAAAAGTTGAATGTATTCCATAATAGACTTAAGAGACTTAACACATAGATCTGTGTGTGAGAGGTATGACAAAGTACGTAGTGGAGATTTAGAAATAACGTATATTTTGGTTTGAAACGGAGAGAAATATTTCGAATTAATAACTTCCAAAATTAACAAATTTAGGCGGGAAACTGGGATCAGTTGAAGAAAGTTTGCAGCTGAGACCGGAAGTTTACATTTCGTTACTTCACAAGTAATTATACACACAGGGAGAACTTTAGTTGGAAATCAATTCAGGTATTAGGAATTCCATGATAAAGTCTATATTTTGATTAGAAATCATAATTATTGTAAGTATATCAGAATTATTTGCCAACGATATTGATGAATTTAAAATAGGTCTTACTAAATAGAAGTTGTTACTACAGAAGTTGTGGTAACCAATTTGAATATTTCTAAAACCTCATTCATCCGAAATGGAACTTAAAAACAGTACAGTAATAGAATTCTTCTTCAAATATTAGTCACTGTAATCATAATTTAGTTTCTGTTTCAAAAACCAGTTCGGCAACCAGTTCGATCTTTTACTTGTCTCTCCAGGTGGAAATATCAAGTGTACGCAGGAATTCGTCAACCTGATCCCTCCAGTTTCGTCTTCCTTCCTATTTTTCGTCTTCCTTCGAGTTCGGTGTCGAAAACAATTCTTGCTGTTTCGTCTTCATCCAATCTACTGAAATGGCCTAGCCAGCGCAATCGTGTTATTTTGATCCGCTTAACTATGTCAATGTCGGGATATAGCTCATACAGCTCATGGTTCATGCGTCGCCGATAATCGCCGTTGTGCACTATAGGGCCATTAATTTTTCTGAGTATTTTACTCTCGAAGACTCCTACAGATGATTGGTCTGCTTGCGATAAGATCCAGGATTCTGCGTCATAGAGCAATAGATACAGGTTGTATGAAAGTCTGGTATAGTTGGACTTTTGTTACTCGAGAGAGGGTTTTATCTCTAAAGTGCTTGCTTATACCAAAATAAGATCTATTCGCATGCACAATTCTCCGCTTGATCTCAAGACTTGAGATCAACTTCAACATACATGTGATATTTTGAAGCTATAACTGTTTGTATGTGGTAACAGGGTGCGTATTTACTTCCCATGAGTAACCCATACACATCAGCGTGGGAATGGGTAATGAACATTTACTCAGTACGCACAGGTTATGGGGAATATAGTTGGCAGCTGCATGGGGAATGGGTAAGCAGCCTGTTCCCATTACCCACGGCGATGGTCCGTATCCAGATCTTGCGATTTGATAACATTGGACTTCTTTCTCCAGTCCTATGTGCAAAGTATGGCTTATGCCAATAATCCCGATACGAATTCAGAGCTGAAGAGCGAAAATCATATGCGTTATAAATAACATACATCCCATCCCGAAAGATCTTAAAAAGTCATGGAACATTTTGATATGCGAATCCTGTGTAGCCAGAGTATTCGTAGTGGGCATTTAACGGATATTGTGTTTCATACATACCTATATATCCAATAGAAATATCCCATATCCCAACAAAAAAATTAATTCGACAAATTTTGGTTTGTTTTATTTATTTTATATATATAATAGTGAAATTCAAAAATTATGAAGATTTTGTAACCATGAAGCCAGTTTAACCCATTTTTCTAAAATCTGCAAAATGTCAGATAGCGCTAAACTAAAACCCTATCATAACAAAGTTACCCAATTCACAATTTTGTTGATTTAGAAATTGAGAACATCACCCGTCACACCAGCATAAGTCAGTTTACTCATTACCTACCACAAAAGTTCATCACCGTCAGCAGTTTGTATATAATTTAAGGTCCTTGTCTATCTGGTTCATTTGTGTTTACTAACGCTCTTGTTTCTTGTGCGCTGATAATCTACGAATTATGCGGATAATGCACCCAAATTGTTGTGAGAGTTGAATGACAATGGTGATTTAATATTCCTCCTATCCATAATGGTCTGTAATAAGGGCATGTTTAGTAAAGGTCAAAGGGCAAAAATTCAAAATTCAAATGTACACATAACATTTAAAATTAATTTCACAAAAGTCAATGACCTGATTCATTATTTGGGGTCTTTAAAATATTGTAAATTGAGTTGTGTTATTTTGAAAACAAAATATGATTCTATTTTTCGAACGACTAGAGGCGTTTAGGACAGGATGTTTAAGTGAATGAAAAAATAAGGGTTTATTATTACGGACAAATCCGAGATGAAATGGGGGTATGGGGAAACTTGTTCTGAAATATTTAACAATATATAAATGTCATCTAACATTGTGAAGGGTTTACAAAAATCTACTAATAGACGTTTTTAAATTCTGGAGCACATACATAACTGCAAAAATTGGTGCGGAATGATTCCGTGCACATCGAATAATAACATGAGCTACTTCTTGATTTTCTGTTTCCCATCAACATTTGAGGTCCGTGGAAATTGTTTGTTCCTTGACCCTTATCAAGTTGTTTCTATAGATTTGTATCTGTGGGTCTTAAATACAGTTGTAGTTAACCTACACTTTTGTAGTGATCTGTATAGCAAATAAGTGTACCCCACTTTTATAATGAACTGTTAATCCACTATAATTTATTAAACAAATCAATTTATAAACATTTGTTAAAAATCCAAAACAGTAATTCAATTGACACAATGACACTAAGTACACTCGAGTACTCCGATTGCTCGAAATACGTGAACCTTTTGTTCAGTTTGGTGGATGCACACTTTGCAACCACATAAGTATGCATGTACACCTATCTACGTATGAATGTGCATTCATATGAGCATGCATAAACCCATTGACTGGCTGTCGTTTCTCTCTGTATTCACATTTGTTCTAGGTTGCAGCCAACAAAAGAGACGAATAGAATAAACGATTCTATAGAGTAAAGCGAAGGGTCAAGTTTGTGATTAATACTGACCAATGAGAATTTGCCATTTGAATTCTGTCATGGTTAATTTACACATAGTACGAAGATATTTTAGAACTAAAGTTCTTCTTCAGAATAAACTTCATTTTGAATCAAATTCACTAAAAGGATCCTCAGCGTTTTAGTCTGTTGCCTCATGTTCTTGTCTTCTTCTCTATTTCAGCAAAATAAAATATTCATGACTCTTCTTTATCAGCGGATAAATTTCGTGGGACTTATCTAGATATTTTCATTCACATGTAACCTGTAAGAATACGTGTGTCAAGTGTTTATATGTGACAATTATAATTTACAGTTTAACAAAAAATTAAATGCCACCATTGTACTTATTTTCAAAATATTTCCTTCATATCTGGCAGTTTTGTTTTTCACATATTTTACAGGTTTATGAATGCCAAAGTACTACAAGGCAATACCCATCGAAGCCACAAACTTCTATCTGTAAAATACTTGAATACAGAATTGCCAGCAGGGAAATAAATTCAATTTACTTAAAGCGATCATATATTTCCTACAATTAGCATCCGTATTTGCATTGCCTGAGCAAACGAGAATTCAAATTTGTTTAATTATCATTGCGTACAGTGGTAAATCTTCCAAATTTCCATTAGATAAATTAATGCAAATTAAAATCCAATGCAAAGTAAAAGATCCGAATACTGCCTGTGGCTCATCCGGCAGCTTTATCCTCACTGAATGTTCTGCAATATCTCACACAAAATGACTTAAATATCGTTTTGTCGGGCCATCTTCGAAGAAGGAGTTATTGTCACACCATATATGACCACTTTAACATTTGTGTTAACATACAAGTTTTAGATAACCGATTTTCATATTTGGATTCTTCTTTGTAGCGCCTAAACTTACATTTTATTAAATGCCACAAATTTTATTTCAAACTTAAGAAAACTTTCTTTCCCAATATATCCCATTAAGGGAAGGAGGCGGGCGGGCTTCCAACTATCAGTTAGCTATTCTTGTTCTGAAATTTTCCTCTAATCGTAGCCACCACAAAAATGTGTTTTTGCGATCTCGTTTAAAAAAGACAGTGTGGCATTTATTCTTTTTCTAAGTTTCCGACAATTATCCGATTGCAATTAAGCGTTGTTGTTTCTGGTTTTGTTGTAAATCACTGCATTTGCCACTTTTTGTTCCTGTAATTGCTTTTAATAGCCTTTTATTGTTTTGTCATCAAAGCGGCGCACTATCGAGCCCATCAACATCGCCAGCACAATCATTTCCATCACCAGCATCTTCATTGTTTTCTTCATTCCTGCGCAATACCATTTGAAATGTAGTAACTACGTATGTTTGAGTTTGTGTGAGTGTATGCATGACAAGGATATAATGCAATGTCGCTTAAAATGGATGATGTCTGAACATTTATGCAGTTTAGCCGATGCATCTACAGAGTCATCAACCAGCATGGACCACCAGCAACGATAGCATTTGAAACCACTAAAACATTTTTGCCTTTTAACTTTCACTCACTCAGAAACACACACACACACACACACATATATATATATATATATATATATGTATATATTGATGCTGATCCACTACCACCATAGTGTACAAGGATAAAATCACTTATATTACTCGTATGGACACATTTAAGTGTCGCATTTAGCGTAATGGAGTTGTCAAGGTTCTAAACGACTCTCTGCTGTGTCAAAAAGTATTTCAATTCATAACCCCTCCCACGAATCGGCACTACGTATATATTCATATAATATATATTATATGTATGTATCATCATCATTCTGTTGCAGTTTTGGCACAGATACAAAAAAAAAAGATTACAGAGTGAAGTCTGAGCGGACCCGTTTAAATAAATGGTTCCCCAGCACATCCCATGAAGGAATCGGGGAGAGCTTCTTACAACCAGTGAGCTGTGCGCTTTCTTTAAACTCACTGATTGGAACCTACAGCTTTATACCGGTTCCGAACGGTATGTTGATAAGCTTTTTTTTATGGCTTAATACTCGATAGTGTCGCCGCCTCGCGAGGCGACCGTCGTCGAAAAAAATTGTAGGTGGTCAGAGCAGAGTTCGAACCATAGTACGGAAAATATGGATTCGCGAGAGGTATTTCCAATTTTATCTCTCGTTTTCTTACTCACACTAAGAGACAAAAAAAAAATAATTCTCGTGAAAGTTATTTTTATTCACGAAAGTTATCTTTTTCATCTTTAATGAGTGATCACTACATGCTTTAAAAGTATTGCTTTCTCCCACAAAAGAAAAGAAAAGATAACAATCGCTCATAAAAATAACTTTTGCGAGAGTTTTGTTTTGCATTCTGAGTGCGAATGTTAAAAAGAAAGATAAAAATGAGAGGGAGCGCGAGGGAGACAAAAAAGATAAAAATACTTGTCTTTGGTAATTCACACAGGTCAGTTTCTTTTCATGTTTTGTTTGAAACAGTTAATAATAAAAAATGGGTCGTCAGAAATGTTTTGAATATGACAAATATGTTGTTATTGTTCTTTTTAATTTCTATTGGCGCAATGAAAATCATCGTTTTCTATATCATTACCATCCAGCTTTCCCTACTGTATTTATTGCCTATTTATTACTTCTATAATTTCCCAAATGATCTTATTGTACTTTGTTTGGTCTTCTTCAGGTAACCCTTTCTATTTCCATACAAGCTATTGTTGTTTTTCGTTTGAGTTGGAGGAAGGAAACAAATTGTTCTCTTCATATTTAAAATTACTTTCACGAGAAAAAAATAATTATCTTGAGAAAAAATAATATTTATCTTTCAAGAGAACAATTTTTTCTCATTAGGTATTTTTCTCTCTTCAAGAGAATAACAAACGAGTACTCTCCATACTATGATTTCTTTCACGAGATAAAAATAATTATCTTGAGAAACAATAATATTTATCTTTCAAGAGAACAATTTTTCTCTCATTAGGTATTATTATCTCTTCAAGAGAATAAAAAACGAGTACTCTCCGTACTATGGTTCGAACCCAGGATCGCATGTACAAGAGGCCCACATACTAACCATTTCACCACCGACGGCTACAGCCGACACGTTTGTTAGAGCAAATAGTTTGATTTCTTTCTAATGTACTCCGTATTGTTTATACGAGTTAAAGAATTTAATAAAAACTACAACTACTTTCCGAATAATGTGGTCGGGGTCATTATGGAAACTTCTGCGAATGTATCCAATACGAGGAATTCGATATAAAATAATTTGAATACTTCAACATTATGTAAAAAGGGTTAATTCAAGGATTAATTAACTGATGAGACGCTGCTGAAGATGATGCTTCAAATACGTCAAATCGATCAATTGCCCTGTGAATGTGAGTTCGAATTCCACCGAGATTTACATTTTTTCACTAACCGCAGAAATCGTGATCTGATCTGAAAAGGAATTACAACTTTCCAAAAATAATTTGTATCAAAAACAACATAATATTAATATTATATTTATTTATTATTTTTATTTATTATGTTTATTATATTATTACATTTATTGTGTGAGATGACAGTAAGGGGAGTTCTATGTTTTTCCTTATGTACATTTTATGCCGTTAGCAAGCACTTTGTAATATTTTTTATTTTCCCTGTGTATTATTTGGGCATTTAAATAGAAAGACTATTAAAGAAATATATGTTTTGAATAAAAGGATAAAGTGGTCGTATAATTAGAAGTTCCAGTACTCCGTGATTGTGAGAAGCTCTCCTTTATCCTATTATGGGGTGTATTGAGCAACTTTAGTTTCTAAGACAGTGTATACCATTTGATTTAGTAGACACAACTTTTTATGTATAGGATAAAATTTAGCAGCATATAAGCCGGTAAATTTGCAATAAGGCAGTTATTCCATATTATGTATTCTAATCCCATGCGTTTAGAAGTAGCTTAGGTATGAAGGTGTATGAAGCTACCACCAACAGCATAGTTGATTGGTTTACGTGGCATACTATCGCAGGGGGGCTCAAGTAGATTAATAAAATACTTCATTTTGCAAAACCACACCCATTGTAACATAAGACGTTTATAATACGTGTCGTCGTGTCGTAGCGTACTGCTACTTGAAACATTCATGCACCTTCATTCATTCCTAGACCTACAAAAATACTGACACAATACCTGGGAACATTGCTGGTACATTCCTTTGGTGATAACAATATAATCCGATTGCTTGACTCACGTTAAAGAAACCCTGTTATGAATGAAGTAATGATTGAATCATTCCTCTAGATTAAGCTTTAGACATTAAGAACTTGTAAACATTAGTATATATGGAATACCGTATCGTGGGAATAAAACAACCCGCTTACACTAGCGATTTATCGCTTATCAACATCGAGTTAAAAGAATAAAGAAAACCAAAACAAACGTTTGTTTACATGATCCACAAAACCTAAGTTCGTACATCTTTCTTTGTAAATTGTCCGAAATTCAGAAAAGAACCGATATACGGACTTATCCTTATCGGATTCCCATCAAAATCCGCAGTATTCATTGTGAGGAAATTGGAGTCTACCTCCATTGTAATCGATTATCCAATGACCTTTTAATACTTCTTCCTGTTATGAATATATTTTGGGTACTCACAATGAAGTCAGGTCACGTTTGTCCGGCGAACATAAAGTAAAATTTTGTCATTTATTGTACTGGCTTTTGGGAAACAGTGTTCAAATAAACATATGGGAAATATTTCATACGAAACAAACCTGCTCTTTTCAATTTACCTTTCATTACTTGGGAAATACCCATGGCCGACGACCAGCAATAAACTTAAAGTTGAAATGCAATCGAATTTGTACATCTCTTTCTTGTATTAACCAGCTGGAATCGAACATACGTTGTATGAATTCAGTAGACCCTGCAGATCTACAAAGTTAACGCCCTTCCGGAACTAAATCGTATGGCTCTCTATATGCCAAAACCTGGATTAACTGACGATAATATTATCCGGCAGGTGACAAGACAACTGAGTTCACCATTCCCACCAGGACGGCGAGATGGCTCGAAATAACATTTCGGTGTCACTCTGGACTAACAAGTTATTTGGCTGATATTTCGGCAGTCTGGCCTAGCATACGTTTTTGGATCTCCAACATTTTACGCCTACTAACATAACCAGGTTGCTAAAAGTCAAAAATATGGCTAAGGACTGTGTCTATTTTACGCTACAGAGTGAGTGAAACATACTCACCCGTTATCTGTGAACTAAAGTTTTATAATCTCATTACTTCTTTTTATTTGGTCCACATTTTTTTCCACTACTGTTTAAAGATGACATCGGTCAACTGGGTCATTCCTGATGACCTTTTGAGTTACTTTTACCCCATTTTCAATAGTTCTGTCAAGAACATAAGGCGGTTAGACTTCGCACTCTTGTCGGTTATTCTCTTTGAGAGCTCGCAGAGTCTGTGGCTTGTTTAAATAGACAAGAGAATTCAAAATCACAATGACAGAAGTCTGCAGCATTCAAATCTGTCGCTCTTGCTGGCAACTGCATTCCCCTAAACGAGATACTAGGCGGTCCGGAAATGCTTTTATCAAAAAGTCAAACGTCGGGAGAGCGGTGTGTGCCGTTTTGCAATCTGGTTAGAACCAGATGTTCGGAAGTCCAAATTCATCAATTTCTAGCAACAAAAAGTCGTTAATCATGGTTCTGTATTGTCCACCAGTATCAGTAACCATATTATCAGCTGCGTCCTCGTAAATTTTGTGAATGATACGTAAACTCCTGTAAGGTGAGCGGCTACACGTCATGGTGTTCTACCAGTTGGCGTAGAATGACCGGGGAATCTGCGGCGAAATTGATGTGGCAGCAAAATTACTGACTATTTACAACGAGAAACATAGTCATGAGTATTTCGCGTTCTTGAGGCATTTATAATACTTAAACAAAATAAACAGTTTCCGCCATTTGGAAAAAGTTCCAGCATTTTCCAATTAGGTCACCCTTTATAAGGTTGGTCGAAGATGCTTTTCCAGCCCTAGTATCCGAACTTTAAAAACAAGCAACCTAAATAGTTTCTGGGTTCAAATTCAAATGAACAAATGACCCTGACGATTATATATATTTTAGCTGTACGTAAATATCATATCGATGATATACTGAACGTATGAGTATTCGGAATTGTAATACAATCTATGGCTTATACGGATTGTGTTTGCACAGAAATTTATGCCGTATTTTATATTTATTGATTTGTGTTTCCTTGAGTGTCAATAACAAAGTTTACTTTGAAATTGAAACAGGAATGGAGACTCAGTACGTATGAGCAATATTATTATAGTTTACATTTAATTGCTACTAGTGTATTCAAAACCTAAACCGGTTAGCTGAAATCCGGCCATTTAACAGTACATCGTATTGTTAAAAATTGCTATTTTCAGAGGGCGTCGATTAACCGAGTTTGCGGGTTTTAATCGATTTTTACACAACGGAATTACAAATCTAACGACTTTTAAATTTTTCTTTACTTTTTTTTAATTTTTCTTCTTCACACAAAAGACTGCAAACGAATAATCTTGCCGTCTTTTTCCGGAAATAAGTTGTCCAATGGAAATTGGAGACATCTCTGCCAACTCCGATTTAGATGTTAAGTCCTGAACTGATGACAACACAGGTAGTTCACAGAAATCGTTCTGCTTGCGATTTACACTATCAGTTTCAGAGAATGCAAAAACATCTGTCTGTAAAGTGACAAACCAACTACAACAGTTATAAAATAAAAATAGGATACAGAAAACAGCCAATTGTTAATAAAGAATAAGCATTTGTAAGAAGGGATGAAATAACAGCTTTTATTGCCGATTTCTTTGTTTTAGTTCGTCTCGTTCAAAATGAAACCCTGATTGTATCAGTTTTTGAGCAAAATCAAATAATGAAAGAAATCGGACAGATCTGTCAAAATTTTCTTTGTATATCATTCTCCTCAAGTTTACTCTCTTCCATCCGCTTCAATTAAATGGAAGTTTTGACACATCCGACGATTTCTCTAACAATCTAATATGGTCTTAAACTAAAAACTGTAACACTATCCAATGCTGCTGGTATATTGAACCTGGAAATAGCAAAAATTGCCAAGGGCAGAAATGTAATGGCCTTGTAGTAATTGGTATCATTTGTATTTATTTATTTTGTGCATAAATGTCGTCATGGATATAATAAAATAAAATAAATGGTTTCCCATTACATCCCATGAAGGGACCGGGGAGAACTTCTCACAATCACTGAGCTGTGCGCTTTCAAGTTTTCACTCACTGATTGGGACCTACAGTTTTCCACCGAATCCGAACGGTATTTTGAGAAGCTTTTTTATGGCTATATACTCGATAGTGTCGCCGTCACTATGCGAGGTGACCGCCGCCGAAAGAAATTTTAGGTGGTCAGAGCAGGGTTCGAACCCAGGATCTCATGTACAAGAGCCGGGCACACTAACCATTGCACCACCGACGGCCACCGTCTTGGGTATACTTGAGTATTTTATTCAATTAGAAAGTAAGTGTATCGTATTTTTGTGTTCCTACAAAGTCTCAATTGATATTTTTTTATCAATAATTTTTGCTTGTATATGTTGTCAGAAATCCGTATAATAATAATCGTAGTCACAGTCCAATAAGAAGAGCATTGCGTTGAATGATGATTTGGCATATTTGGATAGGTTGAATAAACTCTATTACAATTAGAACTAAATCTACTTCCTTTAGCGAAATTGTATTTTAATTTCAAATTTCGATAGAAATGGGCAATTAAATCGTTTGAAAGCAAAACATCTAAGTAGTATTTTATGTCTTTAAAAAAGAATTACTTCATTATACACTTTAACATGGAAATAATATTTTTTTTAGGTTTTTATTATAACATCGATCTCAAAATTCAAAAAGACTGAACTTAAAATACAACATTTTTATAAATCGCTTAAAAACCGATACCAGTTATTAACTGTGTTCTCGAAAACCGGTTACACCAAACTTGGAATATTCTTGCTTGGAATAAATTGCTACGTATAATTGATATTGTTATTGTTTACATTGAATTATTACGTATGAGTGATATTATTCCCATTACCAAAACAACACAATTTAAATAAATATTGTATTACCTCTTATGCCAAATTTGAATGTTTCTTTTTATTTAAGATGAAAACTGTAATTATTTTCAAGTATTTTATTTAATTAATTTCCACGTTTATGCTTATTAAATTAATAGCCCTTTTGTTTCAAACTTTCTATTCGCCTGTTTTACTTTTATGTGTTGTTTGTTATGGAAAGAAATATTTTTTCTCCGTTTTCTGTAATTTCCTTGTTGCATTTCCTCTGTATTTTTCCGGTTGTTTTAACAATATCACAACGTAATAACAGCAACAAAAAATATGCTTCTTTTCTATATATAAATATGACGATGTTTTTTTTTTCGTTCCGTCCTCTCATTCTCGTATTCTTTCGTTTTGTAGCAGAGCAAACAAAAACAACAAATAAAAGTATTTAGTCGGTGGGGTTTATATGTTTTTTTTTTGTGAGTCTCAGTACTTGAATTGCGATGCTTGTGGAAAGAACAAGTTATTTTCAAGGTTATTTTAACGTTGCTCACAAAACTGCTCAGCATTCGGACTTGGCTGAAATGCATTTACAAATGTAACGAAACACATTTAAAGCTGCAATGGAATATTATTTTTTCTTTCTCAGAAGCGTCAATGGGATCTGGTTTTTCATTCATTGTTTACTTTGGATGTTGTTTGCATGTTGGATGTTTAATGGTAATGATATTTTGTGAAATGTAGACGGGCATTTTTTTGTGATTCTATTTATATTTCGCTTTAGTTTTGAGCTCTCTATGGCTTAAGTGGCAGCTTTAATTTTCACGCTCTACTTAGGCTTGTTTGTTGCAATTGCTGTTGTTGTTGTTGTTATCGTTTCGTGTTTTGTTTTGCTTCCCTTCGCCATTACTAGCGCTGTTTGTACACTTCCGTTTGTATTGCACTCGAACATGAGCAGTTTAGTTGTTGTTGTTGTTGTTATATTTGATATGCTTTTAACTATTTTCTATTAAATGATGTAAAATAGTTGCTATGGTTGACTGTTGTTGCCCCTGTTGTTGGTGTTGTTTCTATGTCGAATTGAAACGGTTTAATTATTTCCACATTTTTTTCTGTTAACTTTTAAATAGTTCTCTACTCATTTTAAAACATTTACGTGAGTCTGAAAAACTAATTAAAATAACAACTAAAAACAATAAGGATAGTGTAATATTTATATATACATATGTATATATATACATTCGTGTTGAGTCCAGAGACCGAATAGCACATTAAAATAATTGAAACTGTTGTGAAAACTGAAATGTTATCTACACAGCTATAAATTGCTTTTAATTTAGATTCTAGGCATCAATGGGAATTAAATAAATGTGGTAGATAATAATAAAAAAGGTGGTTGGTTAACGTTAAACAAATTTATTGCGATAAAGTTTAGCGCTTCTGTGTCATTGGTGTCCGCGTCTTTATCTGATGGTGTTTAATTCACATTAACTGGTCAATATAATCGCATTGAATATCACATTGTTTTCACGACAAATGTGTAATGTTCTATTGGACAAACCGGCCAGAATATTCGTGTCATATTTAAATTAATCGCATTATTTAGGATAGACACCATGCGGATATATGGACTCATACAGCTTAATTGAGGGTGTAGCTTAATTCAGGCAACTTTTCATGCAAAATTATTATAAAAATTATTCAAAAGTGTTTGCAATGGATTGAAGCATTTCACACGAGAGATTGAAAAAGGAGAAAAACGCCGACGACGACAACTGCTATTAGTGACAATGTGAACAAGACGGCTACTGTCCTAGAACTTAAAAGAGATTATGAGAAGGGTCACAAACTTCGAAGCGATCGTCCGCTAACGTGAGTTTAAATCCAGGTTCCGACTGTTTTAATTTTTTCTTGTTTTTTTCCAGAAAAACCGCCTGACTCCTCAAAAAAAAACGAAAAATATTCTTCTAAGAAATAATTTCAGGTCGAATAATATATACTCCGGCATGTTATGAAAATCGATAAAGTCAAAATCGAATACGATTTGACTATTCGATGAATTTTGTTGACATAGTTCCTCATATTTGGGAAATATAAATATAAATAAATATATTCTTTATTTAATGGCATAAAAAGAGGAATAACTTAATTGAAATTCGTATTTGAAAAAATAAATATTATTAATATGTCACATAGTATTCAATTTAAATCCACCGATTTCCATCACATACCGGATAATTAAATGTATGCACGTGTATCGAAACTTAGTCATATCCTTATTTCGGTTTTTATAGAGGGTGGCTTGTTAAGCGTTTGGTTTTGAATTGTGGTTAAAAAGCTCAGAAGAGGTATAAATTTACTAAGACTTTTAGTTGCGTCGATAAATCACTGCTTGCCTTTTAATTCTAAAGATAGTTTCAAGCAAATGTTGACCATGACTACGCTGTTAGTTTTCTCCGAGAATTTCACTCTTTTCAGGTGTAGCTCTTGGTATCCCGCACATACTATATTGATATCCAAGATTGCAACTGACGTTATTTCTTCGGTAAAGGCGAGTAACTTCATGTAATTTTCGAACATTTCATCGATAAAAATCGATAGTTAAATTGAAAAAATTCAGAAATTTTGTTATGAAATATTATGAATTTTGGCAATTTAACTACCGATTTTTTGGTTATTATGTTAGACAATACCCTTGATAGTCTGCAAGTTTCGTTCACGCTTATGAATTTACGACGCACAGTAGAATGGATTTGGATTGTTCAAAATTCAATATCTTTTCACCTAGTAAACATTTGTAAGCTCTGTATAATGCGACTGTAGACATGGACTCAAGGACTATTGCGATATATAAACATTAGAAATCACACAGTGGGGTATATTTCAGAAAAATCCCCAAATTTGGCTACTTTTAGTTTTTTACGACTTCCAACTTTTTACGACCTTTTCTTTTTATGTTTTTTTTTTTAATATTTTGACATCTGAAGTCGCCTCGCGTATAACATTGTCACCGACAAAATGTAAATTGTTCACCCCAGACAAAAAACCATTTAGGCTACTTGGTACTTAGTTTTTGTTTGCCGCATTAAATTTTGGATTAATTTCCACTTTAATTTACATTAAACCGAAAAATGTGTTAAAAATAATATACATACAATTGACAAATTTAGGCCGAAATATCATATTAGTTGACAAAATTTGCAGCAAAGACTAGTCGTATACACAAATTCATTGCAGCCATGAAATGTATTCATTGCACGAACGATACCTACTCATTACAGCAATGATACAAATTCATTGCAGAAACGAAACAAGTTCGTTGCGATAATGCATGGTAGTGGGAATGAAACATACTAATTATTATTACTTATTATTAAGTTGAACTAGTTAGAATGGTTAGCTCACTTTCGATTACAAAAGTTGTTTGGGTGATGAAGATTTTTATTCCTGTGATGATATGATACTTTTCCGTTCAGTGTCGACATGTTGTGAATATTGATGTTTTCGGTCAAGTAGTGTTTGGATAGTTTCCCACTAGCAGGTATTGTTGCAATAATTCTCGTTAATTTGAGAGTTGTGTATCCCTGTAATGTGTGATGTCATAACTAGATACTTGTGAAAAAGGGAGTGAGCTAATGAAATGCTTTGGTGGTTATCGAAATGGCTATATTCCAAGTATCCACCGAAATATTATATTTATATTATTACTACTGCACCTAAATAAAAAAATGCCTAAATATAATTGAGTCTGTTATTATTAAATTTAACAAATAATCTATGTATGTTTAAACAGAAATATTATTTTGTTAACTGTATATGCAGGAAGTCTACTTCCTCCTTCTCCTACAATTCTTCCATATGTATAAAGGTTTCTTGCAGATGGAATGTTTGGAAAAATTTTATAAAATATTAGTAGAAGCGAGCGTCATTAGAACCCTTCCAAAAATACAGTTTAACAAAGTACTAATAAAATCGAAACTAAATGAACTTAACTTTTCGGAAACATCCGGACCTCACTCGGAAACAGTATGCACGTACACTCTTTCACACACAATAACTCACACGTAATCACTCACGCACACTGATTCACGCACACCCACTTACACAGAATCACTACCGCAATGATTGGACTCACACCCGAAGATTTTTTCGATACGTACATTCACGCATGCTCTAATGGGCAAATTTTGACCCCCCACAACCACGTGTGAATCACGCGTAATTCGCGGGTCTCCCGATTCTCTTTAATACAGGAAAGTCAAATCATATGATCTAGATGGCAACCTCACTGGTCCTAAAATAGACTCCGGTTCACTTATTTAAAGGCACTAAAAATTCCATATTCAGCAGCCTGTATCTTTTGTTATTTGTTACCGATTCAAGAATTTTAAAATGGAAATGTTAGCTGGACATCTTGAGATATGAGAAAAAAATCATGACAATAGTGGTTTCCTAACTAAAGAATTTTTTTTAAGCAATTTATAAAAAGAAGTCAAAAAATGTACTATTTTTTTTAATTTTTTTTCTTAAAATTCTGCAATCAGTTACAAATTGCAAAGATACAGGCTGCTGAATATGGAATTTTTAGTACCTTTAAATAAGTGAACCGGAGCGTACTTGAGATCATCTCTCAATAGATCCATTGTTTCACCGTTTGTTGGAAACCACATGTCGACAAAATTCAGGTTTTAGCTCGTGAATTGTAGGTGAAAAAATATCGAAATCTTCGGACACCATTGATGGTATCATTGTGACCATCTTCATTTTTAAAGAAATACGGATCAATGTTTTTGCCGGCCTATAAACCGTATCAAACAGCGCATTTTGCTGGATGCAGTCGCAGCCCTTGTATAGACTTTGGGGTCTCATTAGACCAGATGTGATAGTTCTTCTTAGTAACATACCCATTCTACCAGAGGTGAACTTGGTCGATGAGCACAACTTTTTGGTATGAAATACGGATCTTCCTCAAGCTTCCTGAGGTTCACTTACATATAATTCGACGCTGTGGTAGGTCGTCCGGCTTCAGTTGTTGAACATGCGGTATTTTGTACTCTTAGACCAATATCCTCATCTAAAATATCCACCAAGATACATCACGGTACTCGTCAACACTGGTGGCAACGGCAGTGATATTTTTCTCTGTACGCACTCTACGTATTAGTGATGCAGAGCATCGAGGAACCGTTTTCAAACGAACCGAAAGATGTGTCCAAATAAACCTAAATTACTCTTAAAGAACCGAAAACGGTTCTTAAATGACCGAAAAAGACAGAAACCCTACTTTAAAAGCAATGAAAAACGGGTTGAAAAGAATCGTAAAACGGTTCCAGAATAACAGGTCTCGGTTTCAAAGGCACCAAAAGTGTTAAACTTTGGCTGGGGTATGAAAATGTGTATTTTTTTTATCAAGTTTTATATTCTTATAATAACTTAAGCACTTAAGCTTCTTTACGACAGTAATTTTCTGAGAAGCGGAACCGGTCCAAATACCCGGTTCTCTCGGAACCAGACTCGAAGGAACCGGTTCTTCATATACGCGGAACTTCACATCACTACTATGTATACGATTAGGTGCAATAGCTTTCAACAACGTACAATTGGTGGGATGGTTTGTTTGGATAGATTAGGCGTTGGTGGCATTCAGTGAATCACTCATTTATACTTATTTGTGCATAACGACATTTAGTTGTCTGCCAGAATCTTAAGATCTTGCCTATACCTACCTGCGATAATTGTCCCAGGTCCTTAAATAGGTCGGATCCCATAGTAGACATCCTCCTACCGGCTAGTGTTTGACATGTGCAAGGACGATATTGAGTAGATTTATCCTCTTCCTCATCGTCATAACTTCTACAGAAGTCATTAGCCTTGACCTTTAGTCAAGCCGCATGTCTACCAATCAGACAGTGATCCGCTAAAACTGATACCAGCATTGATAGCTTGGGCCTGACCAATGAAAAAAGGTTCATAGATTACCTGCTATCCACTATAGGCCGTTTTGTCTTGAGAGACAATTTCTGTGTCCCTCGTCCATCTATCTGTGTCCCTCGTCCATCTATCTTGCATTTCCAGCACTCTGGCAGGATATGCTTAAAAATCGCTAAGGGTATGCCAACACGCTGCAATGCCTGTGGAACCTGTAAGGTTGTCGCTAGTCTGACCAGCTCATTGCGGTACGAAATATTGTGGTACCGTATGGTATCATGTTGCTGAGTAAATTTCCCTAGCTGATGATTGTGTACCTCGCTAGTATTTAAGTTTGTTCATGTTATTATACTTAGCGTTTTTTTGTATGTAAATTTGTTGTAGAATATCGTATGGCCAATGTTTTGTTTATTATTGTGTTTGTAGTTATTGTTTTTGTATTATATGTTAAGCGGTCATTTCCGCCTTGGTTCATCGAACTTAGCTAACGAACAGAATTTGGGCTTAAATTCCCGAGGTAGTCTGAAATCTGTCTCGTTTGCATTTAGAATAGGCGCCCACCCTCTTCCGTTCTTTACCTCCGTTACTGCAGTCCCCAAATACACACCGGGCGATATTTCCTCCTTGTCTATCATCACCGTTGAATGTTTGGTAGTCAGATTCATCGGTACGATAGTCACCGACCTGGCAGGTGCCACTGTAACTTTGCCCATGGTGTTCACTGTATACGAACCATCGAGCTCCTGTATATGAATCAGTGGGAGACTCCATTCCCCACGTCTATGCAATGCATATTAAATGTCAAATCCGTGTATTCCTTATGCCCCAATTCTACACATCCAGTAGTTTTGGAGAATCCCCCAAACGCCCCACGAAGGGTCTTCACCACCATTTTGTCGATCTCAACTCCGTCTGCCAGGCTACCATACTTCAATAGACTCGTGTCAGCCCCCGAATCTACCAGAAGAAAAACACATCTATTTTTCGCCTTTGAACATGGTATCCTGACGAAAACGGAGTCGGTGGAGTTCGGTTTGGTATAGATACCCCCAATATTCAAACTTCCCCTGACCGAATTCCCTTCACCATCGACAATATCGGGCTTACCTAATTTCGCTTCTGGTCGCGCCAGGGGTGCTGCCCGTTTCCCGACATGCTTAGTTCCTGAGGGTAATTTACTTTACGGTGTCCCGGATCACAGCAATTGTAGCACCTGAAAACCCTGTATCCCCGGCTAGCGTTCCCCGTTGGTGATCTGCCCGTGCTGGGTGTACATCCCTGGCCGTGCTCGTGGCCATACTGTCGGTATTCTGTACAATAAGGTGTATTCTTTCTTGTCCAGCACACATCCCTTGTGTGGCCTCCCTTTCCGCAGAATGAGCAGGGCGGTCGGTTGAATGCACGTTCCCCCTGCGGATCTCGTGTTACGACAGGGTGGGCAGAAGGCATCGGTGTGGACTGTTACTCGTCCGACTTTCTCAATAACTGCTGTACCGCGGTTACAAGACCTGCCATTTGGTTATTTCCTGCCTGATCCGCACCCCATTCCGTATATGGCCCCCCGCTCGTCTCATGGAAACTAATTCTCCCCACTAGAGGTTCTTCTATCCTCCACAATGTGGTTTGTGCCACACGCGCATCTTCGAGAAGTCCGTCTAAGCTCGAGGCCGTGCTTGCCAACATTCTACAACATTCTACCACTGGCTGCCCCATTACACTGGCTGCCCCTCCTTCATATGATTCCTTAAGAATCGCCTCTACTGATGACGCCATCGTCTGCAGGCGCCGGGCAAATTGTCGGACATCTTCCTCACTACGTTGACAGGCTTCGTAAAGCTCTCGCATTACGGAATCTAATCACCTTGTTCTAAGGTATGTTGATTTTATCAGACCGAGGAATTCCTCCACCGACGAAAACGAACGAAGCCTGACTAACTGGTAGGCTTCGCCGTATAATCTCTGTTTCAATTCTGTTCCAATCTTCTTGATACACTAACAGGTCCTTTTTCAGTGATTATTTGCCGAAGTGCCTCGTTCTCCTTGTCAAGGTCTTCCGCTTCCTTTAGATTTTCTTGAATCTCCTCTTATAACTTCGTGTTCTGTACTTTCAACGCCCTTAATTCTGAAGTGAGCTCCCTTATCTTCTCTTCGCTACACTCCTCCAGCAGATGCCTCCTCCAACTTAGTCAACCCCTAGGATCCCTCAACTTTAGATTTTATAAGGTTGAATGACTCTTGCCCGACACACCTGTATCGGATCTCGGCCCGAAGTTTTTCAACAAAAATTTCCACTATTGAGCTAAACTGGGCTATCACTTGCTGAGCCTTATCTTATTCAGCAATTTTCGCGTTCATTCACAGAAAAGAAGGGTCTAAATAAATACTTCAGAAAGGGAGAAATAAATTGCTGCTCTGAAAACCAAGGACGTAGAATAAGTGGAAACTGAGGTAGCCGCTAAATTCACCACAGTGAATATATCAGGGAATTTGAAAAAAACCCGGTTTCTCATCCATCTACAAAACTCATTTTAAAATTGAATTTACCGGTACTTAAGAAAATTAAAATATGTTCATATGTAATTAATCAATTTTACCTGAACAAACACAACAATATTCATTCTTTTTCATCTGACTTGCGTCCAAATACAGCAAAATAAACTGGCATAAAAACCGTATGAGAAATTTGTGGAATTCAAACACTCATGACCACTTTTTATATTCCTACTCTATGGAATATATTGTCATAAATATGAAATGCCCTAATTCCATATAACCTTTTTCCAAATGATAAAGCAGGTATGTCCTGGCACCGAAATGAGGTGAATATTTAACGGATATTTAACGGATCTAGTTAAGAGATGTACCGCAGACCTGGGCGAATGCTGAGTTCTGGTATGCTGATTTCAGAGACTTGGTGACCACCTGACAGCCCGAGAAGACACTGATCCCTCAGCCACTTCGTTACTTCTCTAATTGCTAAAATACCCACCTGATACCCGCGTGTACGATAAAAGGACACCAAAAATGTAAATAATAAAAGTGGACATTATGACACCACGTAGGTACATTTGTGAATCAGATATATCAAAAGATACTCACAATTGTATTTAATTCCTACATAAAACGTAGCTCCCAACTTGGGAAACACTCTCGTATTGGAATTATATCCAAAGTGGACGGAACCCAAACATCGACTACTTTGAACCCAAACATCGACTATGTACTAGACTGTGTTGAAATATAGCACATGGGCCAACGGATATATGGAAAGATAGATGGACGGATAAAAGAACGTACTGACAGATGGACATGGCTATTTCCTGATGTTGGGTTGTTGTTTGTATGAGCTACTAAGATTTCAATTGATCTAACTCCACAACTTACAATGCTAATGTAGTGAGAAGAAAAATTACTTAATCTTGTCTTCTTTAAAACCCCCTCATTTATTATCATCACAATGGGGTTAAAATCATGAATAATTTATATTGGATTTGTATGAGAATTCGCAGAAGTCACAAACTTCTTGTCCACATTCTGTTTTGTGGACTTAGATTATTTGGAGTCGTATATTAAGGTTTCTAATATGACATGTCTGTATATTACTAACATCCACAGGGTGTACCGCATACAAATTAGAAGAGTTTTCGAGGAAACCAAATTTAAATTATTTTCAACGGCCGAAGAGAAACATATATTCCACTTCCGAAGAAGGTGTCTGAGACCACTTTAAAAATTGCAAGCAAATCTGTAGTTCCAATCTCTGCTTTTGCTTGTGGCTATCACAAAGTTGTTCTTAAGCGACTGAAGCATAACGTCGGTATTATTCAAGTATTGGCTATGCGAGAAAGAGATACAATAGGTCGCTGTATTTGTGGCACTGACACGCAATTAAGATTCTTTATAAAAATGATCAGTTATAAAGAAAAGTGAAAAATACCCTCGTTAATTTTGTCTAATCCGGTTTGGTTTTTTTTCAATCTTTCGCTCAACTGAAAATGATGCCATCTTCATTTGATTTAATTGTATATCATTCGTGGCATATTCAGTGTTGATTTTTAATGAGATTTATGGTAATTCTTTTCACCTTTTTACTTGTACGGACCTTAGTTGTCTTGCTTTAACGCTCCCTCTAGTGTCTTTTCTCTTGCTCCCATAGTACGCATAGTATTCATGAAATTAAGAATATTCCTTCGGTGATTTTTTATTTTACTTATGTTTGATGTTATAGAGATAAGTAAAACAAGAAGAAATTAATTAAATTCATTTGCAAATTAAAAATTCATTTAATTTTCCAGAATCCAAATACAACGCACAGAGAAGAAACAGAACAAGAAAGAGGAAACGAACTGAGAAAAAGTTTTTCTTAAAGAAATTAAAATGCTCTGAAATATACACAACAATATCCTGGTGCTGCTTTTAAATTCTATAATGATTTCTTCATTAGCCTTCAGCCGTAGTTGCTTGTTTAAATAAGGGTCAGAGTAGGAGTAAGGAATTTCGTCGCTTAAATGACAGACGTAAAAACGTCTTATTGCGTTTATTACTTGTTCTTTATTTGCTTAATGTCCACACACATACATACACATAATTCGTAGGTGCCTTATGCAACCTCCTACTTCACGCCAAACTAATTTGCCTTATTTTTATTCCGGGTTTTCCCCCAAAGTTTTTTTTTAATTTTAACTTCCATCGTAGGCTGTGTAATTTCTAATAAATTCTTACATACAAAATTGTCCTTTTTTGTTCAAAAAAAGTTTTCTTGCTTCGGAAGGACCTCCAGAGAGTAGAGTAAGAGTAAGAGAAACAATCAGAGAAAGATAGAGTGAGATTCTGATTGAGTTATTTGAAAAGTGCAATAACTTAGACAGCAAATGGTAAGATAAAATTTTGGGCTTCCTTACCCAGCTTTTTGCTTTCGTTTTAGCCAGTTTTAATATAAAACGTTGGCCAATTAGTTAAGTAAGAATAAGGAACCTGGTAGGGAATTGTCTCTCGTTCTTTCTGGTCATGTCGCCTTTTCCAGCAAATGTATTTAAACAAATGGCATAGCCTTAGAGAATTATGTGAAGATAAGGAAGGAAGAAGGAAGATCAAAAGGAAAGGGAAATTAAGGTTTGCTCGCTATTATTAAGTATGTGTGTGTGTACGGATGTGTGCGGAAAAACTTTGCTCTATGCAATCTAAAAACTTCCTCCTGTTTGCCTGTGTTCATGAACGTATGTCGTTCTTCGTAGTGTTCACTTCCGTTTTCCGTTGTCATGCCGCTACTCATTTAGTTCCTCAAGTTGTACTTAGTAAACTAAAGTAATGAATGTATAGTTAAAAATGATGATTTCTCATTGTTTGCAGCACGTTGCCTTGTGTGCACGCTCGACAATTGTATGGAAGCTGATGCGCCAATGAGTGTGTCTATGTGCGGGTTACATTTTGAATAATGTCCCAGTATTTAGTTGAATCTGGAAGTTTTTCATCTTGACTTTAAGTGCCGCATTTAATAACACGCGCACATTCATATGTTTAGTTTAAATCAAATACACTTCTGATGCTTAATATAAGGATTTAATTCTAAGTTAGTATTGCTTAAATCTAGCCCATCATGTGTTGACTATTGGCTCATCTTTTAATCTAGTTTAAATCCAATATTCTTCAGATTTCCCCAGGGTCCAAACGCTGTGTCCAACAGTGAATTAACTGATTTGAGAACCTCCTTAAAGGATGGCTATAATCTCCAACAACTTCTACAGATTTCTCCAGGTTCCAAGCGCTGTTTTCGACAGAGAATTAACTGATTTTAGAACCTACTTAAGAGCTGGCTATAATCTGCAACCTTAACCCATTTTGAGTCACTGTTCGAGTTTTCGAACATCAATTTTTACTATCTACAACCCAATTGTTTACTTTGACAATGTATTCGAGATACAAACCGCACTGATGGAGTGCAATATGAAATTTTAGTGGCTGTTAAAAAATAATTACACTGCTCACGTCCCCACGCCATTATGGGCTCTGAAGGAGGTGTTAAAAAAATGGACATATGAAGAAATTTTCTCAAAAATATATTATTTTTGAAGAAAAGCTACAAATATGTTTTCGTCGAAGTACCAGATACCTCCGGTAGGACAAATTTGGGGCCTTTCAAATGGTCATTGTTCGACTCCTCCAACAGTCGATATCGGTGAAATTATATAAGATATTGAAATTCTGATGACGCATTTGGTTCAGCGGACGCCAATATCCATAGAAAAGTATTTTTGAATGAAAAATTCCAAGCGGGTTAAGAATTGTTTTATAATCTTAAGGTATTGCAGGAATGAAGTTACAACTACGGCGGGGCAGCCTTGCGTTCCGTTACAACAGATTCGTTTTTGTCAATCCCGTATCCGTCAGAGACAGCACATAAGATATTAATAACCTAAAAGTCCTGGCACCTTGTAGATTGTAATTATATTTTACATTTGAATTGTTCGTCCGCCACTCAGTCTTAAATATATTTCAGCTACTAATATTAACGCTCATTTTAAAATTGTTTCATTCAAGTTTTTGGAATGAAGTCCATCATCCCACGTTGAAGGATGGGGTCTACATGAAAAAATATTAAACAACTTTTTTTAACACTACTATGCTACAACCCAGTATTATAAACTATATTGGGTACTTTTGCTTTGGTTTGTGCCTAGACTAACATATGATGGGAAAATTCTTGTTTAATGGGAAGTTTTCTAGGTGGAGCCTATAACCAATATGTAGTATATATTGTAGTTTTCAACCCATTAAGAGGTAAATTTAGTAAATCCAAAGTGAAAGAAGTTTAAAAAAAGGAAATTTTCTTAAATAAGTGCCTTTTCTAAAAAAAAAATACCTATTCATATTTTTAAAAAAAGTACCCTTTCTTAAAAAAATACCTCATCCTAAAGAAGTACCTTTGCTTGAAAAATGTAAATTTTCTTATAAAAAGATTTTTTCTAAATAAGTATCTTTACTTCAACAAGAATCTCTTTTTTACAACAAAATACCTTTTCTTAAAAAACTAACTTTTCTTTATAAAGTACTTTTTTTGTGAAATAATAATTTCTTAAGATAAGTAAATACTCTCAAAAATGTACCTAATCTTGAAAAAAGGACCAACTCTAAAAAAAATTCCTTTCCTAAAAATCCATTTTCTTCAAAAAAATACCTTCTCTTAAAAAAATACTTTTCTTACAAAAATTCCATTGCTTAAAAGTATCATTTCTTAAAAGTACCGTTTCTTAAAAATAAAATAATACCTTTTCTTTTCTTGAGATAAATAAGTAAATTTTCGTAAATAAATAACCTTTTTTTAAAACGACTACCACTTCTTTAAAAAGTACCTGTTCTAAAAAAAACTAATTTTTTTTGTAAAAAAAAAATCATACTCTTATGGCTTTTTCTTCCAGGAAGTACTTCGTCTTACAAATAGTACTCTTTCTTAGAAAAGACATTACTTTTTAACAAAAGAAGTAACTCTCTTTAAAAACTGCCTTTTCGGGAAGTTATAATACATATTCTTACAAAAAAAAATGTTCTTGAGAAAAATTTATCATTTTACAAAAAGTCTCTTTTCTTAAAGATGCATTTAAATGATATTATTTTTCAACCGGTGCCTTTGGCGTGTTGGAACTAACTAGTACAGAATATATAGCGAAAGGAACTTTCGATTCAACGGGATGTCCCCTGACATGTTTATTATTGTTTTCTTTTGAAAAAAAAATATAATCATATTCAATAACACAACAGGTAGCAACAGATTTTTGTATGCATTATTAAATCTTTTAAGTTTTTAACCATAATGAATAAAACGGTCAAAACTAGTACAACTTAAAAATTCACTGATCATTTCAGGTAAAACTCTTTAGGCATTATTGTCTATCGATAGTCTTCCTTCAATTTGCGCCTGTCATATTCAGGATACAAATCCTTGTTGCACTGTGTTATGGCTAACACAATAGCAAAATCACGGAAGCCTTAATTTAGGCATTCAAAAAAAAAAACAAATGATTGCGTTTTACCCGAATTACAAGGTTAACAATCAGGTATCAGCAGAAAACAAAAGCAAGTAACAACAGAAATCAAAAGCATACCTTTTGGGATTGGCTGGTTTAAATAAATTACAGGATTTTTGGGACGAACTTGTGTTAGAATATTTCTATGCAACGTTAAATGATTTAAAACATTTATGTTAATTTTACGGTTAATTATCATAATGACCCTTACACATTTTCCGTTGTAAATCTTTTAATCGCCTCAAATGCTGCTACTTAACAAAATCATTACATTGTTGTGTCGCAATTTAGCCTCTTCGTCAGACATACACACACACACAAACACGCGCGCGCTGGCATTAATCGTCATCCGCCTAAATGGCAGCATACATATGTAAACTGACAAAACGCTAACAACTGACACACACACACTTACTCCATTCATAGTCTTCTGTAAAAGCGTAGGGATATTTTCAAGTATCCTATTTGAACTTCACGAACGTAATGACACATCAATATGTTTACACAAAAATGAACCGAAAAAGCAAAAACGGCGCATTTATAGACATTTCACCTCTAGAACTCGTCGATACAATTACACACCCATTCACAACGCCACGGCGTGTATGCATGAACGAGTGTATGTGTGCGTGTGTGTGGGTTTGTCTGTTACCTAGAGACCAAAAAGCAAATTGCGTTGCCACCGCAATCAGCGCAATCAACCATAAAAACCACTTTGCAGCATCTCTATCCTTTGGTGCTGCTATGCTACGCTGCTCGTGTTTCTACTGTTGGCCGTTGTTGTTCTCCTTCTGTTTGATGTTTTGTTGTTGTTCATTGAATACGGTTTGATGACCATACGTACCCAGCAGCAACAACAACAGCGATTGTTGCTACCTTGACTCCTTTCCCACTTATGCCCACACACACACACACCCAAATGGACAATCGCGCCTTCCTCTTTCCTGCATACACTTAGAAACAACCAATCGAACGAACAACGACGCAACCATTGAGCCGTAAACTTTTAGTAAAAACCTTTAACATCCAAATGCCATTATCTGGTCCTTTTGCACACATCTACACATGTTTGTCTCCTCAGCATCGGTTGGCAACCTGCGTTGACACCCCGCCCCGTTCTCTCAAGCCGTGACCGCAAAAAATCAAAAGCCTTTAAAACAGTTAACAATCACACACATGCATAAACAGCCTTTCACGTGTGTATTTTCATAAGGGACTGTGCACAATCTCTTGTAGTATTTGTACAGCACTACTGCGTCTGTGTTGGGCTGTACCGAAGAGGCGAACAGCGTTGGACGGGGAAGTGGAAGTGAAACTGGGTATTGGCGCTAAGGACACTTGTTCATATCGTATGCGTGCTCGCGCATACGGCTATTAATAATTTCCACATAGCCGCGTTTTAATGTCATGTTTGTTCTTTAATTAAGCATGACAAAGAACGCTGTTTCGTCATTCCGGCGCGTAAGATATTGTTTTATGTGCTTCACCTCGTATTGTCTTTTATATCTCTACTTGTTTTGCCAAAGGTTTCACTTACCTGGAAACTTGTATAAATCTACTTCATTGCAATTAATCTCGATCAGTGTCGATGTTTCATTTGGTAATCCAGCACATTGACACATACTGTTTAGAGGGCAGGAATAGAGCATATCTTGGGGTTGTGCATTAAAGAGGGCGGCAAACCCACCGCCGCCACTGCCGCCACCACCGCTGGGTATTACCGGTGGTGGCCCTCGTGCCGCCAACAGAGAGGTGGTACTGCGTGGCACACGTGTAATGGCCGCAAATGGTCCAGGACCCAGTGCTCCGGGACCACCGCCATCAAATTTCCAACAATCGGCCGTGTTGCGAAACCAATAGAGCAGAGAAATGGAGATGATTAACAGTTGGGGACGTTGATAGTCCATTCTGTAAAGAGAAACATATAAGACAAGTTAAAATGGAACATAATACAATAAAATACATCGTATGAATAGGATAGTAAATACATTGTAGGCCTCAGATATGTTCTGATATAAGGGATAATTGGTTCTTAGTTTTGCTTATTGCATGTTCACATGGCTGTCCCTGAAAACAAGCATCTTATGATACTAATGAAGTGCTTTCCAAAATTTTAGCATCGCCAGTAGTGTATGGGCACTTTAAAACGATGCCAACTCCTGATGGAATGAAATAGTTGACATAGATTCAATTGAGTCATGAAAACGGCTCATGCCCGATTTTTCCCACATTTTTAACGGGAAAAGAGAGACGCGTCTATGATGAACGACAGAGGCTCATCTCTAGATTCCTTCAGTTTGAAAAGGAAGGCATCGTTCAATAACGTCTTTCGAAAGGGGCCCATATTTGCAGCACGAGCCTATTTCAAACAGAATAGAACTTAGGGATTCTATGGTACTTATGGGAAATGTCATAAAATCAAAAAGTAATGCCCTTATTATGGATTGACAACTAGACCGATACTAGTTGTAATTTGAAGACAAGTTGTAATTTCGGTATAGTGATTTATAACCAGTAACACAACTCGGTAGTTTTCAGTTGCGTTGTCAGTTTGAAGCTATTATGAATCACAACGGTTGTCATTCGCAGTTGTTAGATATTATATTAACTAACGAATTGTGTTACTGGTTGTAAATCATAATACCGAAATTACAAAAAGTCTAGTTCGATCAAGTTGTTTGACGTGTCAATCCATAATAAGGGCATTAATGAACGAAAGGTGTAGCGAATATATATTTTTGACGTTTGCTGACGTTGTCGTTTAGTAAATACAAGTATATCAAAGACGTTTTTGTGGCCACCAGTGGTACAACGGTTAGTGTGCGCGGCTGCTGTTGAGAGAGGGATCTTGGGTTCGATCCCTGCTCTTACCACCTTACACTTCTTTCGAGTGTGGCCACCTCGCTTAACGACAGCGCGAATATGGAGTAATAAGCCATGAAATTGCTTCGCAAAAAACTAAGAAACTGTACGTCCCAACCAGTGAGTGAAAACTGGAAAACGCACAGCTCAGTGATTGTGAGAAGCTCTCCCCTATCCCTTCATGGAATGTAATGGGAAAATATTAATTTATTTATGTCAATGACGTTTGTGTCTTTTATTCAGTTCGTGTTGGAAACCACTTCAGTTTCACATTGGCCTTATTTCTCAAGGTGGTGCGAAATTAAGTCATATGGCTTTATTGCCTATGGCCTTATAATACTGCACCATTAGATTTAGAGCTGGCACATCTATAACCTTACGGCCATAATTATCCCAAGTTTTTATACAGAATATGAATACATGTACAATCAAAGTAAAAGGCACATATTATTAATGAAAACTTACATCTTCGTAGTGAAGTTTTTCCTGAAAATCAATCAAAGAAAAAATTCATTAGCATTATGAATTATGCTTCATAAAAATCTCTTTTATGGAAACTATTCATTAGGCAACAAAAAAATTCTATGGAACTCTCATAAATTTTAATGGAAACATTCATATATTTAATGAAACTGTTCCTCGGTTGCATTTTCATGAAATCGTACATAAATGGTAACAAAACTCTTCATAACTTGAATGAAATTTTTGTTTGCTTTTCTTTTTGTGAAAATGTGAAGTGTTAACTAAAAGAGTTACCCATTTCCTGACAAAGTTCCTCAAATTTAATGAATTACCGTATTTAGGATGTAGTTGCAAACCCTCATCAGCGGTTGTTCAAAATGTTGCCATTAACACAATTATTAGGCTATATGTAAGGAATACTCTAAATGCGATGAGAATTCTTTAGTACGCTAATTATCACTCTAATTTAAAAATCCATAAAAAAATCTGAAAGAATTTTGTGTTTGTGTAAACAAATTTATGAAAAAATTAACTGATTTATGATCTGTTCCAATGATCTGTTTCAATTGTTTTGAACATATTCTTTAAATTTACACAACTACTTGGAAGCTTATGCAATTTGTTCGCAAAATGAATGAGAAAAGGTTTATGAACAGACAGTATGAATTTTTATGAATTTTAGGTTTTGAGAGATTTTGAGATTTTGTATACGATATAAGTATTTTTGCTTCGTTTTTATATATAAATTAACTAGCTGACCCGGCAGATTTCAACTTTCCGACAAAAGATTTCAATGATGTCATGGCCACTAATGAATTCACAAATTTTAAATGCCGATTATATTAAGCCCACCAGTGAAATGAGTCCTTTGTAAATCGGTTAAGTGGTTCTCGAATTATAAAATGACGAACATAGGAGAAATAATTTTTATTTTTTCTCCCTTCTGTGTTGTGGTCGTCCTTAAATTTGTTGTGTCATCGTGGAGATGTTGTAATGTGTCTATATCTTAAAATTTGCGACCTAGCAGTGCATTGTCTGTGGATCGGTTTTCGGAGCGAATCTCTTTGTTTCTTTCCCATTATTTTTCATAATTTGTGTTCCCATATTTGCCACGTTCACACCGAAATTCTCGAATATCCTCTGTCATCCATTCATTTCCTTTCTGCGAATGTTTTAGATTCCCTATGGCATTTTTTGCAGTGTCGTTCATGATTCCCTGTACGTTGGCCTACATTTTCTCGACATCTTCACTTGCAAACTCCATTACTCTCGCATTAGTTTGATCTCTAAACTCTCTGTTTATTATTGGATCCTTAAATTTTTCAATATCTATCTTCTGTTCTCGTGTTCCCTTCCTCTTAGTGGCAATTTTCATTCGAATTTTCGCCAGTAGTATATTATGATCAGAAGGAACATCGGCTCATTTTGCCACAGGACTATGACATCTCCCACTTATTAACACATAATCAATTTGGTCTCCGATGATATTTTCCGCATTATCTCTCGGTGATTTCCAGGTATAGTCTTGTATGGTGTAGGCTAAAAAGTGTGTTTTTATTCTCATCTTATCTTGCTGGCATTCCGTTCTCCGAGACCCTTTCTTCCGGTGACATTTGGTACTTCTATTGGACCTACTTTAGCGCTGAAATCTCCTTATATTATTATCAATTGGTGAGATTTCGCCATTTTGATTAAATCGTTTAGTTCGTCATAGAATTCGCCGTAGAATATCTCACTGTTGCCACTCGTGGGAGCGTATGCTTGCACTGTGTTTACATTCACCGGTTTCGCCAAGACTTTTATCACAAGTGAAGTCCCCGCTGTCTGTCCACCATGTTTCGTTGATTCCTAGTATATCCATGAATCGAACCTGGGACCCATATTATCTACCGCTTTGTAGTCGGTAATGCTACTATCATACCAACTGATACATGGTCTAGTTTTGGGTAAAAGAACCGGATGGGTTTGAGACGAACTCAAAAAAACTTGGTGGCATGGTAGTAACTAGAGTAGAACAGGGTGTTTTACGGTATAATATGTTTCACAACTGATTCTTTGCAATCGAATATTTTGCTGGTATGATAATGCGTTCGTTCATACACGGCTTCCGATTATATCCTATGAGAGCTTTCCACGAGCAGTGACCTTTGGGCTTTCAAGTTATTATTAATTAATTCAATCATCTACAGAATTTCATTCGTACAGATTATAGCTACATAATGACTTAATAGTATTTGTACAGTAATTGTCATTATAGAGTCGCCCTCACTATGAGAGATTACTGTCGCCGAAAGAAATGTAAGGTGGTCAAGGCAAGAATAGAACCCACGTTCACACCTACAACAGCCGATTGCATCACCGATATCATATTTTAATATATTCTTTTGGATATGATTTTTTTTGGATTTTTTTGACGTCTGGCAATTCTTTTTATAATGTCTGTTACAAGTCATCTTTAGATTTCTGGCAAACCCCGCGCATATTCCTTTGTAATTAGGTTTTTATCTAACCAAGAGAAAAATTTATGCAAATCTGACAACTACAAGCTTTGCCTTTTTGAGTTCAAACTTAATGCGTTTTGAAATATAAGGCATACACAAAGACACCCAATAAAATCGTGAGTTATCGTTCGATTTCCAAGCAATTTTAGAAATGGGGTTAATGTGAGAAAAATCCAACAGCTCAAGGAGTTTTCAAACTAAATTAAAGAAAGTTGTCATGTTCTAGTAAATGTAAAATATTAGGGGTTTGGGTTCTTTCTAACGAATTCATGTAAATGAAAAAATACTTTTAGTCAATTTAGATTCAAGCGTATTGTAGCTGAAGTCTATAGACTTCCAATATGGCATAACACGCTGTACTCTCTTAACGGCGGGTCAAGTTAGGATATCTAGACGAAAAATCTCCCAGATGGCATAATATGGATGACAAACCATGTAAAATGCAGAAGATGAGATAAAAGCGTGAGGTGTGTTCTCAAACAGGTGCCATAACATCGGATTTGGCAATTGGTTACAATAACTTGTTTCAAAACTCGCAATTCATAAACAGTTCTAGAAACAAGTCTGGCAGCTTGATCTGCGGAAAACAAGGGCTCTACTCGTATATAAAATTAGATGATTTACTTTCCCACTACATCCCATTAAGGGAAAGGAGAGAGATTCGCCACTTTTGACATCAATTCCAAACGGGTTTTAAAAAACTTTCCTTGGGTCTCTTCGTCACTAGACTAGTTGACTGTCGCTAAATTAATAAATGGTGGTCAGAGCGGGAATTGAGTCACGTTTTTCTATACAAGAAAAGCTACGCTACCGACAGTCACACTTAAAATCAAAAATTTTTTTGTATCTGTCTCTCCTATTTTAATATCAACTTTTGCATGAATTCTCTTCATTGTGGTTTTCATGGCTTAAATTTCACTTTTATGTATGATCATTAAATAGGTTTGCCGTTTTTATACATGTCATCTGTTAAATAAGAAGAGAAACGGAAACAGTTAATACTTTTATGACCGCATTTACAAAACCAACATTAGAGGCTTTGAAACCCTTAAAAAGTCCCTGCAAAAAAATCAAATTTATGTAAATTTGCAAACATTATGATGTTGTCGTTGCCGTTGTTGTTGTGGTAGGCATTGACATTTCGCGTGTGATTTTTTTGCAACAGCAAAAGCAACAACAGCAACGTTAGCAAGTGTAAAGACAAGTATCCTTTGAGGTCTCTTAAAATATTTATAAATATGAAAACGTAATGCATACTTTTAGGCATTCAAGCCATTTATACATCCATACATACATGTAAGTGTGTGTGTGTGTGTGTGTGTGTGAATATGTCGTTTCACAAAAACCTAAATTCGTGTTGTACTCATTACGCTTATTTGACACGCTAAAAGTCTAAAACAAATGGCTGAATGGCACAAGGATGACTTACACTACCTAAGTTGTGTTTAAATATGCACATTCAAATGTGTCTATGTGAGTAACTTTAACGCCGGTGTCATTAACACGGTTAATATTATGGCAACAAGGAGCCAAGATGAGGAGGGAGGGAAATATTCAGTTGTGGACAAACTCATACAACTCGAGTTGGAGATCATAAAAACATTGCTTTTGTGTTTATTTTTATTATGCCGCCTAAGGCACTAAGCCATTTTTTAATATACACCTGGCTGAGCTGAGTGAGTTAGAGGACTAGTGTACAGTAAACGGCGATAAATTGATGAAAAAGACGGTATAATCAAGAAATAAAATTATGCCGCAGTGTTAAGTAGTCGGCGAAGATATGCAATTCGACGCTAGGTATGCAGAATGCGTAATTTTTTTATATTTGGTTTATTGTACCGTAGTGAAGTCATTTAAGGCGTGCATTTACCCAGCTAGCCGTTTTTCGACATCCTCATTGGTTTAGATGTTAGCCGAACCAGCAACGTCTACCCTGTCGATCAAATTCTCCACCAACAATTTCGTTTTTTGCCTTTATTAAAAGTTGATAAAAAACACACGGACCCAATGGAAGAACTTGGTGCACGTATTTCTCCAAACTTATTGTAACTAACTCCAAAGAATACGCCAAGAATCGATTCGGTTGGAAACATGTTTAAATGTTTTCTGTGTTACGAATTGGCTCTTACCAAAAGTGGGCGAAGTCACGCCTATTCTGATCGACAGAGTTTGATCGAAATGTTGACATTTTGGGTCATAGCAATCATTATCCGATATAAAATTTGCGTTGTGCCTCTCGATAGCTCTGCTCTTGTTGAGAAGCCAGTTGAACAAATGCATAGACGAAGTGTAAATTGGTTATTTGTTGTTAATGAAACAACATTCGAGATTTAATGAATTTTTGTAGGTTTACAGCCTGTTTTCTTTTCTCGAACGAAAAGCTAAGCGAACAAATATCAGTCACTTCCATTCGACTCAAATTTGGTTTCTCCAATTCAAAATTTTCTTTCGCCTGACTTCATGATTGTTCTTAGGTGACAGTATATTCGAAATAGAGAAACCAAAATTTGTACTGAAAAATTTTATGTTTTCAACGACAATATTGTGAAACCCAAATCAACGTTCTCTCGTCTAGAACACGAACGAAAGCTTTTGTTCGAGATAGAGAAACAGGCTGTTAGTGTTCACCAGCAAGACTCTACATGCGAAAATAAACTCGTGTCAATTTCTACCAACGACACAGGCAATGAATGATTTAAACTAGGAAAATAATTCCGACATCAACAGAGGAATTATATGTTAAACACCTTCTCTGATACCAATAACAGCCCACTAAATTCAACTCTCTTCAAATGTGTGATAAATGTCTAATTAAGTACTAAACTTGGATCAAGGGTACTAAACTTGGATCCAAACAAGTCGATTGTACGAAATTAGACTCGGCACGATTGTGTACTCGAACACGATTGCCGTGATTAGCCTCCTGATTGTAAATAGCTTGAGTCTGAACTTTGATGGACTCATTCGATCTTGTTCTACTCTGCTGTTGGGCATCCATCTTTGTGTTTTTTAATATTCCCAATATTGTCACACTGTGCTTTTGACTCGGCACGATACTGTATGCGACTAAACGGATTCACATACGTGCAAACATCAGTCTATCTGTGTTTTCTGAGTGCTGATGTATGAAATATAACGTACGTTGTATAAACGTATAAATATATATGGCCCCCATTTTATTACTCTCCTTATAATGTTTATTTATGCAATGCGGGTGAATGTTTTTTGTTTGCTTTTATTTACGTTGACTTTGAATATTTTTGTAACTTTTTAACCGGTTTACGGCAACTGATGTTGGCGACGCTTGCGTGCTGCTCCTTTTCTCCCTCTCCCCCTGAAATGCTTACTAAGCGTTTTTGTTTTTTGGCAGTGTTAAATATGCAAATACACACATGGACTGGGCTGGGGTGTGAACATTTTCTATTCTGTTGGGGAACAGAGGTCTGGTGATTAATTTTAGGCAGTTTTGTTCGTGCTCTTGGATGTGCTAACATTTCGCACGCAAAGTGAATGCGATTATAACACGCGTTAATGAACTCATACTTGAACGCGACTCCTGTTCACTCAGTCACCCACACACATATATGAGTCTTGGCTGTGTTTGACGCTGATTTGCACATTTTGACACGTCAATGTTTAAGAAAAACACAATGAAACCATCTAAGTTCAGAACAGAGAAGTGTTACTGTTGGCCCCAATAAACGCTATTATCATAATGTTAAGGTCATAGCATGAGCACACAGAAAACCATGACAATTTCATTTAAATAATAACAACATATTGGGTTTCCATCAAACGGTTTTATGTTGCAGGCGATAGACAGTGAGTGTTCCGGGTATCACATGCATAATAATTCAAATGAATCCACATTAAAACGGAAACAAAATTTTATTCAATTTTGTTCACATATTTCCATATAATATTCGCCAATTAATGTGTTATTTTTATACTTGCAATGCATCATCTCATAGATAAAGGGGAACACGTCTAGATATATTTCTATACATAAGGGTGTCCCACAATTTGTCGATTTGAAAGCTACAAATGCTATATATTTCAACACGTTACGTTCACATCAATCACTGTTTAAGTATGGAGTTCACATTTAAATATATACATATATTTAAAATATATATATATATACAGTTAACGTTGCTATGCACTCAAGATTAATTCTAACGTGTATATTTTGGCAAAAATTTCTAAAATCTCTCACAACTTTTTATGAATGAAGCGCTTAATGCTCAACTTTAAATTCGAATGGTATAACGATTAGAAAGTGGCACCATAACAGTTTTATTCAATATTTGGCACATCCATAGAAATTGATGCAAATGTAATCCGGTGAATTTGATAGCAACAAATACCGCAATATTTTTCTTTATCTGAAATGGTACCAAAGATCCACTTCACGACATATTTAGTGTAGAAAAAATTCGAATATAATAAATTTAAATATGCATTTATAAATAAATTTCAATTCTTAGATTAGTGTATAAACCTAAATATGACCCACGAGCATACGTTTATACTATAGTGACAATCCCATTTTTCGAAATCCGATCTTCATAACAAACGAACTCATAGAGTAATGTCATATCGAGCTGCCATTGTACTAATCTGACATTTCCTTTAATCGTGGTGCAGTCAGTGCGATAGAGAGTTATTTGACGAATTACAAAAATTGTTGACGTAAATTTTTCATGTCGTTTTGATGAAAAATAGTGAAATTTAAACGAATATGGGACTTTTTGCTATATTTTATTGTTAGTATATATTTGTGGTGTATTGACACAACAATTTTAACGCACAAAACGAAATGCCGTTGCTGATTGATTGTTGGGTGGTTTGAGCCATTGCCTCTATCTAGTATTATTAAAGCAATAATATCCAACATCAAACCGACCATCTGCAACACACCAAATGCCATCAATTTACTGAGAGAGTCGGCTACTCCATATCGTACGTCATTACTCTAGGAACCAACTGTTGCCTAATACATGTTGCTCCAAAATTTGAAATATTGAGTGAAGAGCGTTGCAATTGAATACACCAAATTCCACCTGTCAAACTGTATCGCCAACTTGCCTCTCCAGGGCACATCTATCAAGAACCACATTTACAAAATTATAAGGTAACTACCCTTTTGAACTCACCGAAACAGCAGCTACCGACTGTCTGTCTGCCTGCCCCTGAACTTTTATAATAGTTTAACTAGTGAAAGAGAGTATGAATCGAAATACACAAAGAAACCCACTGAGAAACCAATATCCAAAACAGTACGGGCACTACAATGTAATATAACTCGCAAAGCTATTAAACTTCACAAATTAGACGTTTGACTTTTGTAAAATTAAATTCAATTTGATTGAAAAATTTTTGAAAGAAAAAATTAAATTTTAAACCAACTGGAACTAACTAAAACATTAACTAAAAGTGTTATGTTTTGATAATTTTTTAGTTTTAAAAAAATAACTAAAAGGTCATTCAGTTCACAGATAAAAGATTCCGGACTTTAACAACCCGAAACAGAGTCTCCTTCGGAATATATTAGATGAACACTTTGATCAGATAGCCTGACAATGTTTCATAAAGCGACTAAAACAACAGATACATATTCAAAATAGAGGATCTTTGACGACCCCTCTTTGGTAGGGACTACACCCGATTCGGTATATTTGTTTAACAATAAATCATTCTAAGTGATCGATGGAGATTTAGAATTTTCTTTCGTGGTACCCGACACCGACTTTGGCATAGCTTCTTTGATTGTATAAGTAATTTCTGTGTAAAAAGTGCAGGGAATCAAGCGGTTTTTTCGAGAATAATATTGTTTTGGTGTTTCGTCACCAGACTAAGGAAAGAGCAAAATTTAAAAAAAAAATCTGATATACGCAGGACACTAATTCAATCAATCAAAAGTAATAAAAGTAAAAATTTCCAGTAAAATGTTAAAAGGGAATCAAGCCGGACTCATAAGCAACTTGGTAAAAAAAGTAAATATATTTTAAACTAAAAAATAGTCAAAAATATCCAGCTAAAAGATTTGTAGTTTTATATGTAGTCAACGAACCATTGTTAGCTAATGGACATACTAGTTTGGCAATATATGCGGTCGCCCTATTGTCGCCCTACAACGGAATACCATGTATTCGGGCAACAATATAACATATTCTAGGCAATGTTCCCCTTACTCTCGAAAATCACAATTCAGGACGCGGAAACCAAAACGGCAACCGAAAAAAAAACTTATACAAAATAGTCCTTTTATGTATTATGTATTCTGCAAATGGCTCTACGAGCGGTCGTTGTCCTTCCTAATAGGATAGTGTCATTCCAATTCTGTTTTCATTTCGTTTTTTATAAAGAAGTGGTACGCAGTACTGATTCGCAATTTGCTACTTTCAATTGGTAGACTTGTTCGAGTAAAACTTCTTAAATGTTCTTACTACTTTCACTATGTTTAGAGGTACGGGAACAATTTTTGGAGTAGAAGTGGTAAAAGTGATAAAACTAGTAAGTTATAGTAAGAACATAAGGGAACAGAGCTCTTATATATATATATATATATGTATATACTATTCACACATTATTTTTACACACTTGTATTTTTCATTTTTTGAACGAAGCTCCTTATCGTACGTTGCGGTATGGGGTCTAAATGAAAAACAATTAAAGAACTTTTTTAACATTAATATGCTACAACCCAATTTGTGTCTAGACTAACTAGATGTCTCACATATGTTGGGAAATTTCTTGTTTATTGGCAAGTTTTCTAGGTGGAGCCGGTAACCAATATTTAGTATGTATTGTAGTTTTGAACCCAATAAAAACAAATTTAGAAAAGCCAAAACGAAAGAAGTTTAAAAATAGATAATTATCCTAAATAAGTGCCTTTTCTAAAAAAAAAATTTATTTTTATCAAAAAAAAAATACATTTTCATATTCCTAAACAAAGTACCTTTCCTCAAAAAAATTCTTATCTTAAAGAAGTACCTTTGCCTTAAAAACCTAATTTTTTTGCAAAAAGTACTTTTTCTAAAAAAAAGTAGTTGTTTTTAAATAAGTATCTTTTTTTAAAAAAAGGAAATTTTCTTACAACAAATTGCCTTTTCTGAAAAATTACTATTTCCTAGGACATTTTTGTGCAATAAAATAATTTAAGGACCAAATCTAAAAATAACCCCATTTCTTAAAAAAAACATTTTCTTCACAAAAATACCTTCTCTTAACAAATATAAATTTTCGTACAAAAATTCGTTACCACTTCTTTAAAAAGTACCTGTTCTTAAAAAAGTAGATCTCTGTAAACAAAAATTCATACTCCCATGGTTTTTTCTTACAAAAAGCACCTTTTCGGACTTTAATTAAATTAAAACTGGCCTTTTCGGCAAACTATACCACATTTTCTTACAAAAAGGACCTAAAAATATACTTTAAAAAATTATTAAAAATAAGGGGTTTTTGAATAAGAGCGCTACAAAAGTTTTTTTTTAAATAAATCAAAACCGGTTTTAGATACCAACGAAATTCTTTATTCCTGTGAAAGTACGTTCGATGCCATTATGTATGGAACTCGACTTCTTTTGCATGGCCACCACGGGCACGCTTGCAGAAGTCCAGACGCTGAACCCAATTTCCGACGGTTTTCAAGCATAAATCAGCCGATAATGCTGCAGTTTCACGTTCGATATGTACGACTTGTCATCAATCGTCGCTGACTTGTTGGCATAGACCATAGACTTGACGTAGTCCCACAGGAAATAATCTAACGGCGTCAAATCGCAGGATCGAGGCGGCCAATCGACTAGGTCATTTCGTGGGATAGCACGTTCACCAAATTTCGTTTCCAATAAATTGATTGTGGCATTCGCTGTGTGGCTTGTGGCGCCGTCCTGTTGGAACCACATGTCCTCCAAGTCCATATTATCCAATTGGGGCCAAAAACATTCGGTTATCATTGAACGGTAGCGATTCGCATTCACAGTAATGTGCCGGTCTTGATCATCATGGAAGAAGTACGGCCCAATGACGCCGCCGGCCGATAAACCGCACCAAACCGTAATTTTTTCGGGATGCAAGGATGACTCATGGATTACGTGTGGATTGCTGTCTGACCAATAACGCATATTTTGCTTATTGACGAAGCCATTCAGCCAGAAATGAGCCTCATCGCTGAAGATGATTTTCCAATGAAAATCCGAATCAAAGTTGAGGCCACTGACTCCAAATTTCGGTAGTTACTTTTAATAATTTCGACTCGTTGTTGGGTCGTATATCTTTCCATGATGAAATGGCGAACTGAAGCGAAATGTCAAAAGGGCGGGAAAAAATATGGCGTCGTTTGCTGTCCCTATTGATTTACTTTTGTAGCGTCTCTGTTGAAAAAACCTTTATTAAAAAAAATATATAGTTTTTTTAAGTTTATTATTTTAAAAAGTATATTTTCTTAAAGATCCATTTAAATTATCGTATTTTGCAACGGGCGCCTTAGGCGTCTTGGAACTAACTATTACATAATACTTTATATAGCGAAAGGAACTTCTTTCCAAACGGGTGTCCCCTGACACCTGATGCATTTTATTTTGTTGTGCCTCGCGTTCCGATTTCAGCAGATTTCAACAAACAAAGCCATTAAAACATACTACTCGTACAACCTATTAATCGTTGTGTCTCCAAAATGTAATATGGAATGGCAAACACAATATGTTTGGATACGTTATACACATTATATTTGCATCGAAATAACATCAATGGACAGATCTTTCAGCGAATACCGATTGTACTTCCCATTAAAAGGAACCCGTAGGATTAACCCCTTATATGCTGTGTTGTGAAAATCAAAAAATTCCTTGTTTACTACAATCGGTTTTGCTTGTAAATTACTACCTCAGTTGGAAATCTCCAAACGATATCATCAGTGACTAAGGGGTGACATGTCAGAGTCCCTGCTGACTTGCCTATCCACTCGCAGATCAACAACTTCATGACACCCCCTGACATTTTCATAGATTTGGTAAAGAGTCACTAGGATTCGTCCGCATTTTGACAATACTTGTGATCACTTTATGACATTTACACAAGACGTCCGTGAATCACTATTTATCAGAGGGTCAGTTGGTCAATACGTCACTAAATATGGTGCTCATCCGTAAACTTCTAAATACTAACTTTATTTTAATATGCACGCACATAGTAAGCCCTGAAATATTTTCAAATATTTTTAAAACAAATTGTAAAAACTTGTGGCATACATTCCAAAACTACAAATAAATATGTATTTTTCAGCTCGAAATTTTTTGAAAACATCAAATCCAATCGAACGGCTTGCAGTTGACATATTATGAAGACTTCCTCCACAGACATTCAGCATTAATTTTAGTAACACTCAGCTATGACATAGTGCTGACAAATCAGTAGAATTGTCTTTGTAATGTAAATTGAAAATTGTATGTAAATTACCTACTGACATTGTCCTAAGGAAATGCGACTGACAATATCTTCAAGACAAAATTTTCAACTGGGACGTTGTGAATGAAGTTTTCGTGTGAAGCGTAGCAATAATTGTAGCTCAAGTAACATTAAGCATGTACCTGCATTTGTCGCCATCTCCAAACAGCCGAATAAATAATAACAACAACACCTTCAGATAAAACATTTGAAATTCTTCTACATACTTTATTCAGTACGATTTAACAATGGGAAATGTAAAGATTATTCGCTAACATACAGAGACAATTTTAACACACTTGCGCCGTCGCCCTTTTTCTCCCAGCATAAGTTAAGGCGTAAATGTGTGTTTGAATGTATACTCGTGTGCAGTTGGTTGGTACAACAAACTTAAAGCGACTAATTGTGACATTGTTTATTAAAGTACCTACCATAATCAAATAACTTTCATTATATGAGTTCGACAATTGTTATTGACACCAAACACGAAATTTAGCAATTTCAACAGTTGCATGAGAATACGAGATTAAAAGCTGCCTTAAGGTATGCTTTTATTTTTGCAAAAACCAAAACAAGTGGTCAGGGTCATAGGTGGGCCGGTGCTAAGTTGGAAGCAACAAAAAGCATACTGAATAATACCCTACACCAACTTGTGTCTGTACAACTTATATACTAGATGCCGGTATTATTAAGTTGTGTAGGTACATTTGCAGACTCGGGAGTTGATAGTACCAGTTATGATAGGTGCAATTTGTATGGGGAATTATCCGACTTTTAAAAGCGTATGGACCAAAGTTCGTTGCACTTGGTAAATATTTGTAAGAAAAGAAAATGATTCTGAATCGATCTGATTCTGATTACCCCAATGTCTGAATGAAATATTTTATAGTCTTTATCTTTAACATAAATTTAAAATATTGTATAATATAATTTGTTTCGAATTATTTTTTCTGTTCTCTAATTTCTCGCAATTTGCACATTGTATTTAACTTAGCACTGCACATCTATTCAATTTGCCAAAGAACCTTGAATGCATACACTTTAATCTCATTCATAGAGTATGGATTAATAGAGACTTGAAGGAGCTGAGAGGCAAACCAAAGAAACCAAAATGTCATGAAAAATGAGGTATAATCGGTTTTTTGTTTCTAACTAAAATAGGAATAAAGAGTTTGTGTTTTTTTGCATGCACAGAAAACCTGGGGCCGTCGGTGGTGCAATGGCTAGTGTGCGCGGCTCTTGTACATGAGAACGTGGATTCGATTCCTGCTCAGACCACCTTACATTTCTTTCGACCACGGTCACCTCGCTTAGTGATGGCGACACTATCGAGTACTTAGCCATGAAAATGCTTCTCAAAATACCGTTCGGAACCGGTGTAAAACTGTAGGTCCCAATCAGTGAGTGTAAAACTAGAAAGCGCATTTCTCCCTGATAGTGAGAAACTCTCCCCAATACCTTCATGGGATGTTATGGGATACCATATTTTCCTTTTTTTTAGGACATAACAAAACTGATAAAGGGAATAGTGATGATTGTGAGTATTAAAATAAATCTATAATCATTGAAGGCGTTGTGCTGAGCGACATGCCGGGATTTCAAGCATTCTTTTTCTGTACAACATTGTCGCGTTAAGACGCATATACAGGTATATTGATAGTTGTAATGTCCATTACACAATCAAAAATATTTTACTGCACCACGGTAGAAATGGGGTTAGCTCTCTGTCGCACCGACCGCACCACGAATAATGTGGAGTGAAATGCCAGATTAGAAGAGTGGCAGCTCTTTATAACATTCTTCCATGCACCTGTCCATTTGAGTAGTATTGTCCGAATACATAAAATTCTTAATTGTCTCACAGAAATCATTAGTAATTTAACGCAATTAAATTGCCTGTTACAACTTGATATTTTTCCTTTAATTTAATTTAGTTTGATTATATTTTTTGAGATTTCTACCTACTACCTCTAAAACGCAGCATGGTAACCATAACATTTCCAAGTTAATGTATGTATTCATACTACAAGAATGCAATGTCACGACCATTTTTCTATTTGGAAAATGCTTGGATATTTATTGGAATAATTGATAATTCAGGAACACGCACTCACTGACAACACCAGTTTCGAACTCCATTGCAACTTCATCGTCAGATGCCTAATTATGTGCCGGAATTGTTATCACCGGAAGATCAGCAGTGGCCGTCGGTGGTGCGATGCTAGTATGCGTGGCTCCTGTACATAAGTACATGGATTCGATCCCTGGTCAGACCACCTAAGACATCTTTCGATGGCGGGCAGCTCGCTTAGTGACGGAGACAGTATCGACTATTTAGCCAGGCAAAAGTTTTTCAAGAGTACCGTTCGGAACCGGTGTGAGACTGTAGGTTCCAATCAGTCAGTGTAAAAGAATAACGCGAGCAGGTCACTGGTCTCCCCAATCCCTTCGTGGGATGAAATGGGAAACCATGTATATGTTTATATTTATGTGCTGGATCATCAATCGTATCGGATGTACCTTCGCACCAACTCATACTGAAAAGTCCATTATTCCAACATAACACAAAGTTTCATTTCTGTGGGTATAGTTGCTAGTGACGAGGCAAATGTGAGTTGCGTTTTTCAGATTGAATTTGGAATTTGAATTTGAAAAACACCCAATTACCCAACGAAAAACTTATTGCCCCCTTACCGTGTAAACTACCGGTGATTACTGTAATTCTCAACTTAACAGCCCGCTATTTACGGCATGTGTTTAAAAAATCTGGGAATTTTTATCATATACTGCACAGGCTAATGCAACATTATGTTATCACTACTACTCAATACTAGACTACTACAGTTATTCTACTACCACTAGTACACGATAAAACATTATGCAGGAACCATGTAAATGATTACAACATCCAAGCGTGCAAGCACTATTTTCATGAATTGCAGATCTGTTGCTTTCTTGTTTCGTTTTTGTCTTTTTGAACCTTTTTAGGATCACAATTTTATGTATAATAACAGATAAGTTATTGTGTCTCCAACACAATGTGTTCGGACACAAGTATACCAAAGATGCGACAAGCTACAAACACGTTATATTTGCATCCAAACAACAAAAAGGCAGATTTTTTAAATCCATTAAAATTGTACGAATCTGCTTCAAATATTTCTTATGAACAAGACCCAGGTACACAACCATTGCACCAGCGTGAGCACGAATACAACTATTTGTTTGAAACGAGTTTGTAGAACAAGAGAATTCACCTGTTGCCGTAATTGGGGTTACCACTACCGAATTCAGTCGCCGTAACTGCAATTTAGTGCACGCCGAAAACTAATGGCTCCAGCAATATATTGCAGGAACCATTTACATGTTTACAAGCACTGTTTTCGTGAATTGAAGATCAGTTGGTTTTTGTTTCTTTATTGTTGCGGACATCGGTGCATCAGCAGTTTTCAACAAACAAAACCACATTCGGGTTACAATAACAAATATTAAAAACTTTAAATCATCATGTTGCAAACATATTATATTGAATAGCAAATACAGTGTGTTTGGACACAAGTATACTATATTTGCGAGAAGCTTCAAAGACTTTATATTTGCATCCAAACAACAAAAAAATACAAATTTTTCAGCGTGTGGAAACAACATAGTTCCAGCCGAATTTCCTGTGGCAAACACCGGAGGCAGTTATTGCAACCGAGCTATAAGCAACATTCGGCTGTGATAACCGAATTTTTCGGTTCGCTTAACCCTGACCCAAATGGCGGAATTATAATATAGTGATATAATAGTAACATTGATTTTATTTTCTTATTTTCCACCAATCGCTTGGTAATTTAATAATGTTCAATTCATATTCAAGAACTACTATATTGTTTCTTAATTGAATACTTTTCGCCCTCACAGAAATGGTCACAAGAAATCCACCCTCATAATTCCTGGCAAACACAGATGGTATTTCCTTTAGTCTCAGGTCTCTTCCATCCGCTTTTGTTCGGGCTGCTGTTAAAAGAAAATTCATCAACCTGTATGCAACGAAATCACTTAATGCAATGAATGCTCCAATAATACCGCAATCACTCAATCACAATAGTTTGATTTATATGAAAGCTATTAAAGTCTTGGAGTGGTAATGGATACACAAAAACTGTAAAAGTGAAAAAATCACTGAATTTTTGTGTTGATTACATTAGCGTGTATTGGCTGTAGGCGTAGAACGTGCAAATCTAATTTTTTACGAGTTAATTTTATACCTTTTGTGTGGTTATTTGACCTTTTTAGTACATACCTTACTTTAGGGTTACTTTTAGGGGTTTGCGAACCCCTTCGATGGTAAGGTCATAAACAAAAATATGTTTAACATATTACGAGTTTGTAAAAGGATTAACCTGTAGTCGTGCACAATCAACATTTGATTGCAATTTTACCAATTGTACCAATTTGAGATTTTATGGCATTTTTTATAAACCTTTAATATGTATGTATGTATATGTGAATTTAAGACGATATCTCAGGGCTTTTCTGTTTTTTTTTTGCTTAACTCACTGACATTAGTATAAGTTACAGAAATATGTACAGAACTCCCACGATGAAAGAAAAGATGCATGAAGTAATTCATTTTAATGACAGCTGTCATAAAAATTTTCTGATTTATAAAAATGATACAAACCACAACAGAAGGAACAAAAATTTATTTAACCTAATTCAAAACAACAAAAGAGCCGAAAGAAAGCAAGAATGCCCCCAGAGAACTCATATTTAAAAGTTTATATGTATGTATGTGGTGCTGGGTTTCTCCAAGATACATGTCATACCCATACTTTGAACTAGAGCCTCCCAAATGAAATATAGACAGAACGCTTATATTAGTCCAGAGTCATAAAGAAAATAACTAAATCGCTACAAAGGAAAAGTAACTGCCATGGTTTGCTATTTGTTTATGACAATTACATTAAATACACCACACCTCAGTATTTTTTCCCCAATTTTTCAAATGTCTGCTCTTTGACGTTCGTGGTGGGTTTTGGGGTTTTAAGCGACATAAAAATGTGCTCTTATACAAAAAAGCACTGACATCATACAGGCAATACGAAGAGTACCGTGTGGCGGACCACAATAAAAATAGAGAGCACATCATTTTGTATTTCCAACGGATAGAAGTTTGAATCGTGGAAATAAGTGGAAATAATTATGAAACGGATTTGTAACGTTTTTGCTGCAATCTCCTAGAGGGGAGGTAATACTTTCTGGGAATTATCACTTTAATATTAATGAAAGCTGAAATTTCCAACCTATGTTAGGTTGACTAACATTGGAACCAACGGGAATCTGCACCATCTCAGGGTAACTTTCGAAATGTCAACAAACAGTTTGTGGTGAATATTGCAGATAATTGTCTGACAGTTTGAAACTTTATGTTAATTACTCCTAAAAATAGGCATTCGCTGTAAGTTAAAAACTGCCACATACCAACTCACCTCGAAAGTTAAATGATATCGCTAACAAGTTTTTGGAAAAAAACGAGAAAAACATGGTGCTGCAGCGAGAAGGATGAGGAAACTTTGAAATAACTTTTCGCCAAGGTTTAACTTTTCGCCAAGGTTTAACTGTCGATTGGGGGCGCATTTCGAATCAGTTTAATTTCCAACCCGTAAACGTATACACCGTCGAGTAATAATTCTTATTGTGTAAAGACTTGGATCAAGCCTATACTTTGGCATCCAACATCAAATATTTGGTCCACCCTATAGTAGGGTATCAAAGGCCGCGAAGAACTGCTTGGATGTGGTGCCTGTAAAATTAATATAAACAAACCCGACTATCACGGAATTAAAAGAGCCACGTGCCAGAGACAGAAATCGATGGGGAGAATTTGCTGAAGTCCCATGTTCTTCGTGAATTCAAAGTTTGTATCGTAATCTGGTTGAATTTTAGTTTAAACAAATAAAGATTGGCGGATTTTGAGAAAGGAATTGGGCTTGCATCCGTATAAAATTGTTATCACTCAAGACCTGAAGCCATTGGAAAACAGTAAATGTCATGAATTTGCTGATTTTGTATTGGAACAACTTCAAAACGATAAAGATTGTTTTAAGAAAATCATCTTCTCCTATGAGGCTCACTTTCATCTGAGTGGTGCGGTAAATAAACGAAATTGTCGATTCTGGTGCGAAGAAAATCCAAAAATTATTCCTGAACAACTATTACATTCACCTAAATTGATAGTTTGGTGTGGTTTTTGATCTGGTGGAATGGTGGAAATAAAGCTGGTAACACAGTTACTCTCAATGGAAATTGGAAGAAGTTGATCTTGACAACATCTGGTTCCAACAAGACGTGCAGCAACAGAATTATTGTGAGAAAAGTTTCGAGATTCGATTCGACATTGGATGTCCTCCAAGAAGTTGTGATTTGATACCATAAGACTTTTTCTTGTGGGGTTATTTGAAGTCATTGATCTCTAGCAATAAACCAGACTCACTTCTAACTTACAAGTCAATATTGAACGTGCTATTCATGACATACGCCTTGATATAGTGGAAAAAGTGCTCGAAAATTAGGTTCATCGAATTTGTTCCTGCAAAAGAAGACGTGGAGGCCATTTGAAAGTCGGTTTATTCAGTACATAATTGTATCGATTGTATTTCACACTAAATAAAAACATTTGAAATTCCTTAACAAGTAGTGTTTTTTTAAAAATCATATCACTCAAATTACATGAAGTGTTAGGGGAGAGCTGCTCACAATTAGTGAGCTGTGCGCTTTATAGTTTTACACTCACAATTTTACACCGGTTCCGAACGGTAGTTTGGGAAGCATTTTCATGTCTAAGTACTCGATACTGTTGCCGTCACTAAGCGAGGTGACTGTCGTTGAAAGAACTGTAAGGTGATCAGAGCATGTACAAAAGTTACGCACACTTACCATGGCACAACCGACATATACACACATTGTTGTTTTAACAATAAATAAAACTGCTCAAACAAGGACAATTAGGAAATTCTTGACAATATATTTCTATACTGCTGGACATAGATTTTAAATTTGTTTATCCTTACAAATCTGAGCATAGGCTAATTTAAATTAGTAATTTTCATAGCAAATTCCACTACATTCCTTGAGATGGCTTCCAATACAATTTTAAATTCCAATAATTTATGAATCATAGAGCAGTAGCATTTCGGTTATTAAGTTTTGTTTTATTTTAATAGCACTTGGGTTTCTTGGAATCAAACCACTGTGCGCTATTGGAATTTGGTGTGGTGGAAACATCTGTGTATTGTTTGAAGGGCACAGCCCAGCCGCTGTAGTTAGGGAGAGTATGACAACAACAAATTCATTATAAATGCTAAACGCTAAGCAATTATTATAAACAAAACATCAGGGTATCATAAACTAAGAAAACAACAACTTTCTGGGATCAGACAGGGATGGAGATTACGGCGAGGGCGACCACGACGACCGGCCACCAAGTCCACAAACACCAACCCGGATGATGACATTCGTGTACGCCAACAAAAAACAACAACCACAAATTATGACAAAAAGTAAACAAAACACAAGTGACACCAAACAAGTAGCGAAACAACGTAAAATCCGGGAAAAACGTCGAAAACTGTCCACCAAATAGAAGGAAAACTCGACAGCAAAAAATAAAAAACAAAAAACAATGTTAACTAACAATATTGTTATTGTTGTCATCGCTGTGGTAGTTGTTGGTGTTGCAGCTTTTGTTGTTGGTCTAAACAAGCAGCATTGTGAATTTTGACATGGATAACAAGAAATAACCACAAAATATTGCTGTTGCTGTTGTTCCTCTTACCCCCTGGTTAGAGGTTCTAGTTTTGACAGCCACCATTGGCCAAAACTCCTCCTGCTTTGTGCTGATGTCCTTTGTCAAAATATTTCTGCTTCTGCTACTGCTGTTGGTGCTGGTGATGATGATGACAATGACAGCCATAATTTTCGTTGGTTCTTTTTTCTTTCATGTTAGCTACATTTAAATTTAGCTGCTGGCTCCGTTGGTGTGGACCTTTGTAATTTTCGGTGGCATTGCTCCACGCACAGAAGAACGCAGTAACAACACCTGTTCTTAAGGGATTTTTTATTGAGATGGATTTTAATTTAAAAATGATATTAGCATTTCAAATTTCCTATTTAAATTTTCATAACATCTCCCAGGGGAAGTGTCAAACTTAAAGCAAAGAAAAAAGTGATCCAAACTGAGGTATTTAGTGGAAACTGAAAGAAAAACCAAATCACTGGAAAACAGTCTACCAACGAAAGCGTTCAATATAAATATAATACTGTTTGCCAACAGTATAGAATTACACTCAGAGGAGAGATTTGGTTAAGAAAATTGGGCATTAAAGGAATATAAATTTGAGCCGAAGCTTGTTGGTTAAATTATCTTATTGTAAGCAGAAAATTGTTCACTTAATATTGGTTGAAAGAATGAAACAAGTGACGAGGCGCTAACGTTGTCTTAAGGTCGATCGACAGGATTCTGCAGTCAGTATTCGTAAACAATCACTAGAAAATCAGCTCATAATTACCGATTTCATAATTGTATATCAAGAAGGTTTGAATGAATGATTAGTAATGAACAACTATTTAAAAATCTAATGATTTATTCATCGTCCTATATTCGAGTTTAACCTAAACATCGGACACAAAGCAGAGAAGATATAAACTCATCGGTATTGCTCTCGTTCATCATTAGTCCAATTATATATCACATCACAACAAAAGCAAAATGGAGCCGTCCAATTGGATTTATGTACCCCATTCAGTACATCCAATGAAGGACTATTCAACGATTTTCAGCATACACGAATCCACATCGGCATTGCAGATGCGACGCTCTTTGTAGGAAGAAATGTTCTCAATTTCAGTTAATTTCCATGAGATTGCTTACGCCCGGTATTGTATTGTCCAAGAAATACCTTGATCATCGTTCTCCCTGTAGGCTTTCATAGTTTCAGCAAGCCTTTTGTCTTCAGCCCATTGCTGTCTCCCCATAGGATCCTGAAAGCTCACATGTTTGCGGTCAAGGACCGTTTCCGATGATATTACCTTAATTGTCATCGGACTAGCATGAAGATATTCACGTACGGTGGTCTCGTTATGTTTTCGAGCCATTTTATTCCTTCCGCAATCGCCCGAACTTCAGCTTGAGAGTTCGTATTGTGATCAGGGAGGTAGGTTTCGGACGCGGATTTACATCTAGAAATCTTAGACCTGTTCTATTCACTTGCTTTGAGACATACGTGTAACAGAAAGTTCCATTTGTGTCAGGATCCATCCTGCCAATCGTCCCTAGATGACGCCATAATCACTCAGTTCGCCTTAATCCTTAAGACCTCCATTATTCGGTGGTATTGCGACTTCTGATGCCTGTTAGTCCATTCAGGTATCGCCTGTAAGCGTTTTGCCATAAGGGCAGCCTCGAATTTGACACTGATATCAATTGGTGGGATATATAAAACAGTTTCCATATCCCTTGTCGGGGGTGTTCTCCTTGCACCGCTAATTCCAGTGCAGAAAATATGTTGAAACTTTTGTAGTGTCTCAGTAATACATTTCCTCTCAACTGCCGTCCACCATATTTGCGTGTCTTCAATGTGGTGCTTCCAATTCAACTTGCTGCAAAAGATCACCTCTTAGTATCTAAGTATCACCTTATCGGATATTTATTGGTCTTTCCTAGGAATCATGGCTCTTCAAACTCTGAGATTTTCATTTCACTTATGAATACACATATTTACTTTTTTCCGGGTTCACATTTAATCCCCTTGGCTGTGCCCAGTCAGCCGCTATATTCAGTGCCCTCTCGGCCTCTCTGAATAATCGATTTGGATTCTTTCCCCTAAGAAGTATTACAACGTCGTCCGCATAGAAGATTTGTCTATGTTCTTCGTGGGTAACAATCCTTAGGTGAGTGGGAATTGTGACGACCCACAAGAGTGGTGATATAATTCCCACGCTCCATCCTGTCGGTTATATTTATGCAATGAGAACCGCAGTTTATCCATCTGTTCTTTAGCATATGCTCGATCCAATCTCTCAATGCCCACTTAAAACTAGTCTCAGGATTGGATGAGTGTTTCGATCTTGACACTATTGAACGTACTATCAATACTGAAAGTCTATACAATTTACTATTGAGAAATTCCCCTATGTAGTGGGTTAGCTCATGAAGTGACGTTTTCACTGATCCATCTTTGACACATGTTTCGGAACGAAGTTCCTTATCGCACGTTCCAGGATGGGGGCTAAATGAAAAAAATTTTAACAGCTTTTTTAACACTATTATGCTACAACCCAGATTTGTCAACAATATTGGATACTTTTGCTTTGGTTTGTGTCTAGACTAACATATGTTGGGAAATTTGTTGTTTAATGCGAACCTTTCTAGGTGAAGCCTGTAACCAATATTTGGTATATATTGTAGATTTAAACCCAATAAAAAGTAAATTTAGAAAACCCAAAGTGAAAAAAGTTTAAAAAAAGAAAAATTTCTTAAATAAGTGCCTTTAGTAAAATAAATTAAATTTTCTTACAACAAATTGCCTTTTCTTAAAAAAGTACATTTTCTTTAAAGAGTAAATTTTTTGTGAAACAAAATAACTTTTCTTGAAATAACTCTTAGAAATGTACTTAATCTTGAAAAAGGACCAATTCTAAAAAAATTCCCATTCCTAAAAAAACTTTTCTTCAAAAAAAACACTTTCTTTTAATAAAATATACTTTCCTAAAAATAAAATAAAACTTTTCTTTTATTTACTTGAGATAAGTAGCCTTTCTTAAAATAATTAAATTTTCTTCAAAAAATAACCTTTCCCTAAAACGAATACCACTTCTTTAAAATGTGCCTGTTCTTAGAAAAGTACTTCTTTGTAAAAACAATTCATACTCTTCCAGAAAGTATTTCTTAAAAATTTTCTTAAAAAAATACATTAGATTTTAATAGAAGGGATACCTCTCTTTAAAAAATTAAAATGTAATACATATTCTTACAAAAATTCAAAAATACATTCCATAAAAAAATGATGTTAAGAAAAGTTTATCACTTTACAAAAAGTATATTTTCTTAAAGATCTATTTAAAAAATCGCATTTTTCAACGGGCGCCTAAGGCGTGTTGAAACTACCTAGTACATAATATATACCGAAAGGAACTTCGTTCCAACCGGGTGTTCCCTGAGAAAAATATAGTAATTTAATTGTCTGTGGTTTGATGTTACATTCTACTGATTTTTAGATACATATTTTAAAAGAGCTACTGGTTTCATGGCCTACATGGATAAATACAGCCTATTGGATAAATGCTGAGTTTCAAATAAATAAAAAATGTGACCCTGCTAATGAAACCCACGTAGTGAGTTAAAACAAGTTTTTGAGTAAAACGCAATTAAGGTTATCCCTCTGTGTTCAAATTGAATAGTTTTCTGTTTTATATAATTGCATTTTTCATTGCTTTCCAATGTTTTGAGACTTGCGAGTGGTTTCATATGAAAATGTAAGGTTTTTTTACATAAAAAACCAAAAAAGTGAATTCATGAAATTTGACAAACTACTGGGGGTTTCTTAAGCAGGGCCAACCATAATAATATCGCTATTCAGACCATCGAATATGATTCAGCTAACGCATATCCTTTTTCTTTATCCCTCTCTGTAATTGGTTATCCCCTTTGTGAGCCATCTTAACCATGTGCAGTTGTCGATACTTAATTAGCTCGATAACGATTCTCATCCATGTGGTGGCGTTAAACAAAAGCCCATAGAACACACAAATTGCCATTTTTTTTTTAAAGCAAATTGTTTCCTTTTAATGATTGGAAAAGTAACAAAACTTTTCTCCCCGAATTGTACCACATCTTTAAGTTGTTCCCCATTTTCGTGCATAAATGAAAAAACTCTGATGGTGAATGTCTGGTATTTAAAGCCAAGTTAAGCTGCGCTCTTTTGCACAAACCCGAGATGGCAACAAATCCCTCAAATACGGACCCAGCGACTCCTTGCATTACACGCATTATCATTGTTCTGGGCTTGTGTGTGAGCTAAACGTTATGTGATTCCTTGATTCCTGTTGCAATGGTTGGTTGGTTAGCTGGTTTGTTAGGCGGGTGGATGGTTGGATTTTGGATTGGCACGACTGTATATTCAACCTTTGAAAAACACACCAACACATGCTTACATTATTATGATCTCATTAACGTAATCCCAATGAAATTAAATTTCCTGCAATGGCACAAAAACGGGTGTTGGAAAATTGTTGGTGGCATCGCCACTGCCACAAAATTACATGAAAAGAAGGAAACGAAAACAAGCAAGTCGAGAGCGACGAAAGAGTAGTCGAAGTCTGGAGAGCTGGGAAAAATATTAAGTTAAATGTTAACTTTATAATAACGACGGGGAAAAGCTAAGGGGCAACCACACGTGAAGCATTAAAAGATTAAACGGATTTATACACGATACAGCGAACATAGCAGGAGCAGACACACAAGCGGCAGAAAAAGAGTTGAAATAATAATCGCGAAAATATTTAAACTGTTTTCCAAGCAACGTTTAAGAGTATGGCTTAAAAATACTTCAAGTTTTAAGGGCCATAAGAACCTTTGTCGTCGTCATCCCCATCTGGCGCATCTTTATTTTAAATTAACTTAACAACCTCAAGTCGTTTTGTGCGTCTCCTCACTGATCCTGGGGTTTATGTTTCTGTTTCCGTCTGCAGTGAAGTGACAAAGGGTTTGCAAGTTACTTGGTGTTGTGTCATTGTTTAAGATTTTCCCATAGGGTATTTATATTGTGTTTTGTCGCAAAGTTTTCTACTCGTAAAAGAGCAAGAAGAGACAATTTCTGCTTAAAGGCTCTCAAGTAAATGCGCCACCCCTTTAGTTACTGACATTTGGTGTCAGTGTGTCAGTCAAGCTTTCCAAACAGTTGAGATTGCAAAGATGAACAACAGATACACATACACTCACACTTGGACAAGAACTTGCATGCAGACAGCAAGCCAACAAACCAACAAACAACTGCTCAAACAAATATCCTGCAGATTGGACGTCAACTACTTGATAATGTGTGTGTGTGAGTGTCTAAGTTTTATAAGGAACTTATGATCGCCTTTTAGGCGTTTGTCTGACCCAGACCAGCCTCAATGCACAATAGCAATTGAAAACAAAAAGGAACACAGCTCTAGCAATGGATACAGAGAAGAATAGTTTGAAAAGTTATCAACAGAAATTCAGACTCGAAGAAAAGAACACATAAGCATAAGTGGAAAAGTCAACCGAAAGGGGTAGCTCCCTTCATCTTTTTCCTCTTCTGAATCTAAATATCTCTTCATGCCATAAGTTCAACAAACTTTACACCCAATCGTGATAAATGTGAATATAAAATGTTATATTTGACTTCTTTTACCCTTTGGTATTTTTGCTTTCACAAGCGCCTCTTCCTGATGGTAAGAGGCATAAAATCATAATTCGAAATCAACATTTGCGAACGTTTTTCCTGCCGTTGCTTCACTACATTTTGTGATGTCGTTTCATTTTCTTCCTTTTTCCATTTAAGGCGGTCAATCAATTGATTTTGATGATGATTACACTGACTGACTGACAAAGAATAAGGGTATGTGAATGACGTTGAAGGGTAACCCTAACCAGAGTGCTATCATCATCAGTATTATCATCGTCATCATCATCAGTTTTGTAATCACGATGGCAGGGGTAATTTATTTAAATTTCAAATTTCCTGCTGAATAGGCATTTCGGTAGCTAATAGTTATAGAAAACCTCTGGCAAGGAGGTGATTCGGGTTTATTCCAGCATAGTGGAAGAAGAAATATAAAAGTACTAAAGATCTACTAAAAATAAATTGAAATTTGATTAAATTTTTATTGGAGATTGAATGGGATATCAGAAAAATATCGTGACGGAAGGGAATCAAAGTTGAAAGAATTGAGAATTGAACTTTGGAGAAGTTTTGTGATTTTCAATACAACTCATTGAATATTTACCGATAGTGAAAAAGGATGTTTAATAAAGTTTTGGTAAATAAGAGCAAATGTAGATAAGAAAATGGGTGCATAAAAGATGGAAACGGGAACATTGTTAATAGTTGATTTCGATGGAAAGGTATGCAGGGTATTACGGAATGGATTAGAAAAATTGGCAAATAATTTTCACATAATAATACATAAATCCTGTGGCCGTCGGTGGTGGAATGGCTAGTCTGCGCAACCCATGTGCATGAGAATGTGAATTCGACCCCTGCTCTGACCACCTTACATTTTCTTCGAGCATCCGAAGAATAAGGTAGCAAAACTGGAAGTGCTAACTACAAAAGGACTCAAAATATAAAAATTTTCAGTTGAGAGAATTGTTTCTTTTAATTGAAAATATGTGTGAGTCTGCACAATAAAAGACATATTCATACTGGTTGTTTGACGAAAAAGAAAAGATTATGACAACAAATTTTAACAGCGGATTCAAATGGTCCATGAATATTGTTGGTACGCAAAAAGCAAATTAAAATTTGTACATGTTGAATTATGACTCTTTTATATTCAAGGTTAGATATAATTTTAAAGTCAACCGAACTTTGTTTAAAAACAACTCACTAATTCCACGTGCTTCCCTAAATATTGCGATCCTTCGAAACGTGTCATATGTATGTATATGCATACCTCTGTTGTTGTCATTCTGAAAGAAATGTGGCAATATGACATTTCCGTTTTTTCCACTGTGACATCACAAAGCGTTTAGTTGTTTCTCCTACTTCTTCCTCAAGGTGCTGTGATGAGTACAATGTTGTTGTTGTTGGTTTTGTTATGTCACTTGTAACGAATGGATGGCTGGAGGGCTACAAGGTGTAGGGGTTTACTTAGGTGTGGAGGCATAAAATTGCGTAACAAGCCTAAGTGGCATTTGCATAATAAGCCATAAAATTACAAAATCTTGTACTTTATTAAAAATCAACAGTGTTTAACATACAAAGCACTGGCTCACTAACATCACCGCATTCGCACACACACACACACACACACACTCATACACACATTCTGTTGGTAACAGACAAGGGTAGATATCTCATTTGCACAACAAAAAGAAAACGGATCCCTCTTATAAGCTCTTGAGCATCACCTCCATACAGAGAAGGCGAGGTTACACATGTTAATACTTACATTTATGTGGTATATGTACTTACACATGTATGTACAGTGAAAGATTCATATCATTGTCATCATCATCAGCATCGTCATCATCCCTATTAATATAATAACAAAAAAGGTATCTCTACACACACAGCCACTCACTCATACACTTACTAATTCGCTCACATACATACATATGCATACAAGATATTGTAATAATAACACTTATCACAGTGACACATTCCCTATTCATATATTTACTTACTGACACTCACACACTGACACATGGCTAAAGACATTTTTGCTTAAAGATGTTTACATGTAAATAAAGTAAAATCTTGTTAAAAGGATTTATCATTTAGCACATGACGTGAAACAGGGGAAAATAACACCAGATCCTTCTTTAAGAAACACCCACAGCTTGCTGGCTTCGTTTTTCGTTTCTTTAGCTTTTCCACGGAAAGGAACATTTAAATCTAAATTAAGAAATTTTCTGGTTGAAAAAGAGACCCCATGCATGTGATTCACGGAGCTCAGGAGTGTATTTGTCCTTCAGTTTGGTGCGATAGGTATAAGTTACTCATTCAGTTTTATTTTGTTTCAAGAGCTGTAGCACAAATGCTTTTTTTATCTGGGGATATTGGCGACAATTTTCAATACAATAGGTGGAACATTGATGTTGTTTGTTGATGGTGTGATGGTATTACTTATTTTCCTTGTCTAATGAAATTTGACACTATGTCACATGGTGTGTTGAGTTTGTAAAGAATTCCATAACAGCGGTTGCCACTAATCCAACAGTATCCTGAAGTTAAGATAAGTATTTTGAAGTGTCAAAAGGACGAAGTGTGGAAAGTTATCCAAAACACTTGAGTAGTTCTGCAGGCTGGCATAAGTCCGACAAATATCCTAACTTTGCTCATCCGGCTATTATTCGTGAAATGGGTAGGGAGTGGTCCTACAAAACATCCCATTATTAAAATCAATGGCCAATATATTTTAAAACTAACCAAAGCATTTGGACTCTCGGCGCTAGTTGTTCACAAAGACAACTGTACCCCAGAATGTAAAGACAATCGCTAAGATTAAACTGATACTGTACATTTTTTACACTTACTCTGCTCGCAGAGATCTATATAAAATGTTTTGAATACTGGCGTGAAAGTTTTAGTCGAGTCAACAAAAATGTAACAAATCCTTATAGGCCTTAATATTCCCGTTAGAAAGACTTTCCTCGAGGAATCCCTTTTAATGCTTAAGCTTCAAGAAAATGGAATTTATATTGAATTTGTGGAAGATAGTTTGACAATTTTAAAAAATATTTAATATCAACGAAAATAAGTTCGAAAAACAACATTTATAAATATTTAAAAACTATAAGATGGAAGTCGTCAATTAAAATTTGAAAAAAATCGTAATCAAATACATTCTTTTTAGAGACGATTCTTGTAAAATTCACAATTTCATTATGTGGGATATAAAATTTAACGTGTACAAAGCTTAGACATTGTTTAAAGGTCCCCTTCAGTAGAAGATGAAGTTGGGACGAGTTTTTAAAATGAATGAATTTTAAAGATTAGGTCACAAATTACACGTTTAGAAGTTTAATCATGTTTTGAATAGAGGTGAGATTAAATTAAAAGAATGACTTAGCATAATAAAAACGTACAACAGTTTTAGAAATAGAGAATAAACACTTCTTCGCTCATGAAGAAACTCCCAATTGAGTCGGAAGCAATGAATTTAACAAAAATCGCTCACTGGGGTTTTCTTTATTAAATTTTTAGTATTGTTTTCAAGAACTTCTTTTGGATTGGTGAAACATAAGCATTCAAAACGTCACTATTTAGAAGCTGTGCAAAATGTGAGACATTCATATTGAATTCACAATTTACTTTGCAGTCTAATCACATCATTCTGTAAAATGCAAATATGATCGGTGCGTGAATCGGATGTTTAGCGCCTACTCTAACGCGATGCTGAGAAAAATAATATTTTGTAATTTCTGGGTTTGAATGGAAATTGTCGTCAAATATATATTAATTAAATAAACGGATTGTTACTGTTTTCATACGAGGATGCAGAAATTGTGTAAATAACTTATAAAAAATTTATTCAGCAATGACTTATAACACTACGAAACAATTCGTCCGTACATGGCATAGAACGGTATAGTTGATGATGATGATTATGAATATACCAGTTTATGCACAAATAGCCTATTCATGCGGCATCCGCCAATGGTACATCAACTCTACTACACTACACTCTCCATCTCTACTCAATGGCGAATGATAACGTACCGGCTTGCGACAAAATTTGAGTTCTGATGTTGACCGTTTGTTTACGTTACCTTCGCAATTCTCATTTTTGGTAGTAGTCGGCCGTCACTCCAATACGAAGTTCATTGTCAACTTGAGGAGAGCATACCCGATCCCAATAGTTCTTCTTAGAACTACACGCTGAAAATGATGTCGTTTTCGTTGTTTGAATGCATATATAACGTGTTTGTTGCTAGTTTACTTATGTCCAAAAACTTTGTGTTTGATAGTCAATATTACATATTTTTGCGACCCAAATATGGTTTTGTTTTTTGCAAATTGCTGAAAACAAAAACGTGAACGACAACCAGCCATTCATGAGGACAATGCTTACAAACATATAAAGGGACCGCCAAATAACTTTTTTTGTTTGAAAATGCTATAAAAAAAATCTACTGAATATTTTCTCAAATTTCTTTTTTTATTTGAAAGTACAATCCTTCCGGTTAATAATGGAAAATAATATCATTCAAATGGCTGCCTCGGCTGGCCATGCAGTAGCCTACACGATCGGTCCAATTTTTAAGCACATTATCGATTGTGTGCAGCTGTATCTCACAAATGGCTTCACGAATATTGTCCTTTAAAGCGTCAATTGTCTCTGGGGCTTGTCGGCGTAACACTTATCTTTGAGGGCACCCCACAAATATTAGTCCAACGGTATCAAATCGCAGCTCCGAGGTGGCCAAATGACATCAGCTCTGCGGCTGATAATGCTATCTTCAAAAACAGGGCGCAAAACATCGAGTGTAGCTCCGGCTGTGTGACACGTAGCGCCGTCCTGTTGAAACCAAATGTTGCCAATATCCTCCTCTTCAATTTTTGTGAACAAAAATTCGTTCAACATGGCCCGATAACGATCGCCATTGACTGTAACGGCCACTCCTTGCTCAATTTCGAAGAAAAAGGGCCCAATTATGCCTATGGACCAAAATCCACACCAAACAGTGACTCGTTTTGGGTGCATCGGCTTTTCAATGTATGCGTGCGGGTTTTCTGTGCCCCAAATGCGACAATTTTGCTTGTTTACATACCTGCCAAGATTTTTTCACAAGATAACGAACATACGGAGTTGACGGTGCTTCTCTTCACACATTCTGCAACATTACCATGATTTTCAAAGTAATGTCGCAATATTTCCCAGCGATTTTCAAGCGTGTACACAACCATATTCGTTCAGCGGAAGGATAAAACTAATTATCTGTTAAATCAGACATGAGCTAAGTGATACTATTCACGAAATAAGCACTAGTTAAAAAAAAACGTTAGATGGCGGACCCGTTACATGGTTCCTGTGGGTGGGGCCGTTTTCCCTGCATGTATACAAAAGGCTTTGCTTTTAGCTCTGACCCTTTGTTTTAAGACGCATTGTGAGTACTGCGCTTTGCTTTTACGAAGGCTCTACACTTCGTGGCTACTGCACCTTTTTTTATGAAGACTGTTCTCTTCGCGACCACTGCATCTTTGTGTTATGCGGCTTTACTCTACGTAGGTACTGCAGCTTGGGTGTTATGATGAATTAACCCCTCGTGAGTTCTTCACCTTTTTTGTTATTTGTTACGAAACGCATTGCCATTCTTGGCTACTACATCTATGTTTCATCTATGCTTCCTTGCCGCTACGATTATCGTCTGCTACAGCCGTTTGCCGATAACTATGCGGAAACATACAACTTTGCACATTTATTTGCAATCACCAAGCCAATATCCGCAACCGCTTCTTATCGTATTACCGAAAGCCGCTTGCTGATTCACCATCCACTACCATTCATTACCATCCATTTTCCACCGCTTATACACTATACATAAGCAAGCAAATACATGCTATTTTGGGCTCAGCAAGCAGTTTAAAAACAAAGCCCTCCCTCGATGGACAAAAGTTCCAGCTATACCTGACTCTCATTTTACCAGTACATATCGCAAGCGGATGAAAATCACCTGGGAGTATTCGAGAGAAAGGTCGATTACCGACGTCATTTGTATTCTGATGTGGACATAGCTAGGCGAATCAAATTAGGCCAACTGCGTTGGCTGGTGGATGTTATCAGAATGGATGAAGATGAGCCAGCACGAAAGGTTTTCTATAACGTACCCGATGGAAGTAGGAAAGAGGACGACCAAGACTCCGACGGAAAGACCAGGATAGAACCAATTGGAGAAATATGTTAGAATTAGGTAAATTTTTTATATTCCGTTCAATATATAATCTATATTCTCCGAGCTTGAGGTCAGATTTGCTTTTCTTGAATTTATTTTCCTCGATATTTCGCAACTCCATTATGTAGCATCATCAGGAGATATAAACAATTAATAAGAATTAAAACCAAATAACAATAATGAAAAATTAGGTCTATAAATATGTAGATAAATACAAGAAAAGCAAATCTAATATCAAGCTCGGTGAATATAGATTATTTATTTATTAGTTTAATTTGTTTACCTGTTTGTTTAATTAATATGTGCAAGACATCTGACCTCATGAGATTGTATAATAGGCAATGAAATAAGTACTTTAAGGGTTTACGATTCCTGACAATCATGTAGAAGCCACTGGTCTCTGCAACCACCTCACTCATCATCACAGCCTGGACTCCATCGTAGTCATCCAAAGTCATAAGCCATCATGTACTACCAACGCTTCGATAAGCCGAACCTGTCCAACACTACCATCTAACTCATGTTCGCACCTGGCCAACCAAATACGTACAATCTAGCAGCAAACACCGATACTGTGTATCTACCCTGTGAAGGGATCATGCATTATTTTCAGCATAAATGTAATATGTATGTGTATGAACTTCTTGAATTAAACTAAATGAATGGCTGATTTCGGAAACATCATGAGTCAACAACCTTTTTTCGAAATGTCTTATGCTGTTTTCATACTCCAAATGGTACCAAAAGGGTGCAGAAATGATAGGAGTCTGGTTTGTTAAAAATTTCAAAGTCAATTGATCAAATGTTATTCCTACCAATCATCATGATATTCCTACCCTAAATGGCAACACTGATGAATTATTTTCGCTTGTGATGTCTGCAATCAGCGGTTTAGACAAACACGAACTCACTATGGGCCTAGTCATGGAGAAATTATCTGTTTTATCTCGTATTATTTTGTGGGTTCCTACGACGAACCTAAACACGTCCGAGAATACATCAGCCGAAGATTAAAAACGTTATAGCTTTCACACAGCACTATCTAAGTTCCGTGAAATATTTTTTTTGAGTGGCAACATAAGTGACTATAAAACTATTGGTATTTTGTAAAATGCTGAAAGAAAACCCGGTAGTCACTGACAGGAGCTTTTATCTTATATAATACTAAAATCAGTGAATTGATGTGAAGTAACTACCTGCGATTTATAGGATGACATGGTAAGTTCAAGTGTCATTTTCATTGAATATTTATTGGGTGCTCTTGTGTGGTGTATTCTAGAGGAAAATACGTTTGCCATAGAGGATTTCAGGTACTGAATGTACTTCAATGTATACACTATTTTTCCTTATGCAGATTGGAAAATGTTAATTTGATTAAAATAGTTAACTCTCAACGATACGGACGACATTTGCTCGGGACTATATTCAGTCAATGCCTGCCTTCTTCCTCTTTCGACACACCTGCCACATCCTTCTCCATGGAGCAGATGTTTGCCATTTCATGGCATATTTGTTGCCACAGTTAAATGGCCGTTTATTGTACGTATCATTTCAATTCCTTTGAAAGTTACTCGATTTCAAATCAATTTTCTTTTTTTTTTTTATATACGATCTGTATAATTTTTCCGGGGGTTTTCCGTTTTGGCTTTAATAATGGCATCAACGTACATTAGATTGAGATGCTCGTATCCCCTTAAAGGCAAACAGAAAACACAATTACCCTAAGGCTCAATCTGGTGTCGATATCACGAAACATGCAAGGATACGAATAAATTTTCACACACGTATGTACGCACAGCTACATACACTTACATACATTATGTTCTAATCAGTTTAATACCACAACCATGTTATAGAGGAGTTACTTAATGCAGGCGTGTGTGTGTGTGTGTGTGTTAGCGAGAGGACGTGTTTCCTTTTAGAGATTTCTAAGCGAAACGTGCCGCTTAAGGTGGAAATATTTATACTGGTTGCTGGGCCGTGTTTCTCTTTGTGTTGCAGGATAAGCTCGTACTAGTTTTATCACTTTGCCTACATCATTACGATTACTGATGTTTTGTATTCTTTTTTGCCAAACATTTTTTTTTTCATCTACGGCATTTATTTATTGTACGACATACAAATACAGACAAAACAATAAAACCAAAATGTATTGCTTTTCTCGAATGTACCCTCACATCAAGATACGCAACACAGCGCAAAAAGAGAACCGGAAACGGAAGCCTTAGGAAAAACTGACTTCTGTTATTTAGTATGCAGGCATGTACGTGAGTGTGTGTTAGTGTCCAAAAGACAAAAATGGGAGACTGGCTGCTTGTTTGCATGTATATGAATATCCAATAAAATTAAATTTATATCTCTTAAGAAACCAAACCATATTGCCTTTATTAAATATGATTTGTAGAGAAGGAAGTCTTCTTTCAATTTCTGATACTTTGCCTATATATTTTCCACTCATTGTTGGCCTTTGTGATGATGATGATGATGATGATGACGAGGAAGCCAGCGTTCTCTATCTGATTCTGCTTCTGTAACTGTATTATGTTTGTATTCTATATTTAAATTGTATTTTTCACATAATAAAGTTTTCTTGAAAGAATGATTATAATGTTGTTTGCATTATGCTGATGATGATGGTAATCATCCGGGTGCTGGGCTAAGACAGTGGTCAATTAAACGTTATCTTGACAGTAGAAAAACCATCAAATGATTAATAAATGTAAAAATGGAACCAAATTCGATATTCGAGTGTATGGTACAAAATTGTTTGCATTATTATAAATAATTATGATTTCAAACTAATGACTATATTCACTTTTGGTTTTCATATCTTACAACCAAGGACCACTTGAAATTAGAAAAAAAGTTAATTTTAACCCATTTTGAAAGCCGTCAATAAAAATCTATTGAATTCTACATTACAATACAGATATTTTTTATATAAAACCGTCAACTTAAATTTTCCTTATAAATTGTTGAATAGCATCTTTTAGAAATCTGACAAATCAGTTAAATACCTGGAAACTTCGAATTATCCGACATTTGTAGCTCCTTCCTCGTAAATACCAAATAAAGGTATAACATTTTGATTTTGTAGTATCATTAGGTATGATCGATTTGATCAGTGATAAACATGCTTACATTCTATGATATGAAACTAATTGTCAAAAAATTATAAGGAACATGAAATAGATTTGGAAGAAGAAATGCGGACATAGTGTCAGCCAAAGACTGTCGGTAATATTATAATATTTGTTTTCTAATATATTTTGTAATCCCAAGTAATAGCCATATAAATTGTAACTATTTTTATTAATTTTCCCTACGTAGTCCCACTGTGTCCAAAGCTTTTCTCGTCCCACATTTGGGCTTATTGTCTTCCGCTTCCGTTTCCGTTTCTTTGCTTTACATTCGCATCTTTTTCTTCTCCTAAATGTATTAAGTCTTTTAACAATCATTAATCTTCCTCATATTGTCTGCATCGTTTTTTCTTTGTTTGTGTGTGAAAGTAAATATAAATGTAAGAAGGGCGGGAGGAAGGTCAAATGTTTGAGAATGTGTAATTTATCTTGTGTAAATACAAAAAGTATCAAAATACTCGTATACTTATGTATACATAAGTATGTGTGGATATCTCGTATCTCTGCATGTGTGAGGGTGTGAGTTGGCATAGAAATTCTTTACTTAAGCCACAATTATGTTTTGTGTAAACAAAATTATGTGAGGAATTGTAAATTATACGTGGTAGAACATTTGATAAATTGCCCAGGAAAATCCAAAGCCATATAGACAAAGCAAAGAAAATCACAAAAAGTGTTGATTTGAGGTTTATCTGCAACCTGATATGAAGGAGATTTATTACACTGACTACTAAATAAGAAGAATCAAAAAATGAACTCAACCTAAAGCCCATTATATACTCTATTCATTAGCAAGCCCTTGCATTCCATGACTTCGCTTCAGGCACTTCATTTAGCCATCAGTCATAAAACATTTGACACTTTAAAACGTGCTAAGCTTATTCGCTTCCCCCTCAATTGGATATCAGCACCTGCAAGGATACCGCCGCTATGCCGCTAAGCATAACCCTATTTGCTCTTTAATATTCACACAAATTAATAATTCAAAAGCAATTTGCGCATAAAGCTTTTCCAATCTAATTGAATTGTTTACAAAACTGAAATTCATTGTTTGCCGCGGCAGCAGATCCTCATGAGAGCTGGCAGAGTAAAAACCGGTAAACTCAGGGGGTGGCCTAGGGCGTGAGAATAATAACGGAAGGAAAACAATCACAGGCTGTTGAATTTATTAGTGTCTACGTGCGTGTTTGTATGAGTGCGAACGCGTTCACGTACGCCGCAGTCCGTTGCACGCGGTTAGTTTCATTCAATAGTTTATAAGATACGAGTAATTACATTTTTGGGCCGTTATCACAATATGTGATTGGAGTCTAGCCAACTGGCATGTATAAGAGTTAGTTATCTCTCACGTTAGTTATCTCACGAGTGAAGAGATAATAGGGGTTAGGGCATTTTACAGTTTAGTCAATATCTACAATATAGTTCCCTTACTAATATGAAAGTAAACAACGGAAGAAAGTAACAGCCTCCCTTCTGAAGAAAGATATACGCCACACTGCCAATATCATGTATGCAATAATGCGGTTTTTCTATTTATCATGGCGGGATATTTATATATTTCTCCTATTCAACGGTTAAACGAAAAAGTGTATGCATGCCGTAAACTTTGTATCTTTTTGTTGTTTGGTTGCAAATATACCGTGTTTGTAGCTTGTAGCAAATATAGCATACTTGTGCCCAAACACATTGTGTTTGCTATTCAATATAACCTGTTTGGGATACAATGATTAATAGCTTATAACATATGTACTTGTGACCCACATGTGACAAACAGTAAAGAAACACAAACAGCAGATATTATATTCACGTAAACAATGCTTGCAAACATGTACATGTTTCCGGCAATATGTTGCAGCGGCCGATTTGTAATGAAAATGTTATTCCTACAGAATTTCTTCACATAACTATCTGCACTTCTAAACCATTTTCCCGTTTTGCATAACCTTCAATTAGTTAGAAATTACAAGTCTTTATCGTCGCAATTGCTTGCGATATTATTCACTTATAACTGACTGTATTTAGGAATTTGAAACACTGTTGTTACTGTTGCCCTAGTACGATATTGTGTGTCATGTTTCATAAAAGTAATTTCAATTCATATTCTAACACGCAACATCCACAACAAATAGAATGCAATGTTTACTTGCGTACCTGAGCACACTTATGTGTTTGCACATCCATATACACATGCACACACACACACACACACATTCGCACACATGTTTGTATGGATCTGTATTAATACTTACTTATTCCTCACCCATATACATGCATTCTATTCTAACACTTTCACTGTGGCATTGATGGTATTCAAACGTATGTATGCGTATGTAAATGTCTTTGCAATTAAATTTGATGGCTTTATGTATGACATGACTTTGCTTTTCATTTTACTGCAAAAATATGTTGCATGTTAGGATTTTACCAATGTGATGCAGAACTTTAAAGCCGTTTTATATTAAATTAAAGACTCCCCTCATTACGCTGAGCTTGTCTTATGCATTTCTGATGAAGATAGTAGTGGTACCAGTGAACCCACAACATCGTCATGATTATAAGGAATTTTTCCAACTGCCGTCATGAAACGACATTATTTTGTGCCATAAAGTGGCTTTACAAAATATGGTCACAAAATATGGTAGGAGCGGCATAAAGTCCTATTAACTTAGCCACGAATTCTGTGTACCTTATTGTTACAGCCTGTTGCCATCGATGGAGCAATGGTTAGTATTCGCGGCTCTTGCAAATGAGAACGTGGGGTCGATCCCCGCTCAGATCACCTTACATTTCATTCGTCGACGGTCATTTGGCATAGTGATGGCAACACTATCGAGTACATAGCCATGAAAAAGCTTCTCGAACTACCGTTCGGAACTGGTGTAAAAGTGTAGTCAAAATGAGTGAGTGTAAAACTAGAAAGCGCACATTTCACTGATTGTGAGAAGCTGTCCTCAATCCCTTTATTGGATGTTCTATGACACCACTTATTGTTAAAGCCACTCATGGTCTCTATTTTACTCATTTTAGGTTAGGTTAGGTTAAGGACACGCAACTACTCATGTACTACCGATACTACACCAGCAGAAGCGCAAATTTTTTGGGCATTTATTGTTCTAGATAAGTGAAATGAAGTATTTGTAGATTTACACCCAAATCGGAGGAAAATTAGTCCTGTACCTTCTAAGGACTATAGACCATTTTGGTTAGGTTAGGTTTATGACACGTGATAATAACAGGCAGTCGATGACAGCATTATTAATCACTACACTCGGAGGTCAATGGACCCATTCCTTGAGGATCAGAAAATAACAAAGAGAGAACGGAAAGGGGGTTCAGGCCCCAGTAAAGTAGATATTAGGATAGATTTAAAAAGACGTAGCGCAAAGAAAATATATGTCCAAAAGACGAATAAGATAGCCACAGAAAAGAAATCTCAAGCATTAAAACAATTTCAATTCGCACAATAACCAGTATAATATATAAATATTAGAGGCCCCATAAATTCCAAAGGTGATTTTTTTTCGCTCTCCGCGACTTTTCTAAAACCTTGGGCTTTAAAAATAATATCTGCATCCCAATTTTTCAAATCTTTTTTAAACCGACCAGTCCCAATTGACCTAAAGGCTAAAAAGCGGCCTTAAAAACACTTTATTGCCTTTTTGGCCTTTAACTCCTAAACAAACGATTTTATGAGGTTTGTTCACATAAGTTATTTTGACCAAAATAAAAAAGCGGACATTTCTTCAATACAAGCATTAACATGTATCTAACCCTTAATGGCGTTTTCAACTATGAAAAGCAAAATTTTCCAAATTTTTGGGGCTCTTTTTTTTTTAAAATTAACATATTTCAAAAAATTTAATTTTATTATAAACACTATTTAATTTCCTATTTAGCAAGCTACATCCTATACGTTTACCGCCCTTCAACAGCAAAAGAAAAATTTATAAAGAAAAAAAGAGCCCCAAAAATTTGGAAAATTTAGCTTTTCAAAGTTGAAAACGCCATTAACGGTTAGATATATGTTAAAAGCTTGTATTGAAGAAATGTCCGCTTTTTTATTTTGGTCAAAATAACTTATGTGAACAAACCTCATAAAATCGATTGTTTAGGAGTTAAAGGCCAAAAAGGCAATAAAGTGTTTTTAAGGCCGGTTTTTAGCCTTTAGGTCAATTGGGACTGGTCGGTTTAAACAAGATTTGAAAAATTGGGATGCAGATATTTTTATTTAAGCCCAAGGTTTTAGAAAAGTCGCGGGGAGCAAAGAAATCAATATACTTTTCTTTTTCATATATTTTGTGGGGACTCTAATAAATATGTACATATAAATTATGGGAAAAAATATAAACAGACATAATACTTATAGCATGCATTCTAAGGAATAAGAGCCCACAGTGATCATACACTTCCCACCCCAGAGCAGTGGAAGAAGCACCTGCAAGCTGCCAGTAGAGCTTGTCATCCCGTGACATTCCCAATAACACAAGACCATTTCAAATCCCGTGAAAACTCTCATAAACCCACAATGTCACGTAGAGAGGCCAGACCATCTACAGAATACAGCAACGTCTTCGATGCAGGGCCGTGCATTGACAGAGAACGTTCTCAATGGACTCCACCTGCTCTTCGTCAGCGCAATCGTGATATTAGTCAATTCCATCCGTAATCCAGTTGTGAGTGAAGTCCCTAATACCACAGTAGCCCGTAATCACCCCAATGTGTAGTAGCAAATAAGCCTCATCCAATCGCAGAAGCGAGCCAGTCCCACTCGAGTTTACTGCCGGCCTCATGTAAATCGAAATCCGAGACTGCAAGAAAACTCTTCCTAAAATTTATGAATTCCTTCACCGATTTGATGAAACATTTCCCCACTTCTGTTTACATTGATTCAACGAAAATGTCTCATCAGGTTGACGTAAATTTTTCATCAATTTGATGTAAGTTTGTCATCAAGTTGAAGTAAATGTTTCACCATTTTGAAGTAAATTGTTCATCAATTTGGTTTAATGTTTTCGTCAATTAGGCGCAAGATTGTCATTCATTTGATGTAAGTCTGTCATAAATTTGATGTAAATTGGTGATCAATTTGATGTAAATTGTTTGTTAAGGAGTAGCTAAATTCTTTGGACTATTTTTCATCGTTAAACATCCACAACAACAAGGTATAAGATCACACAAAAAAAGGCTTATAGCGTGGAAAATGCTTTCTGTTCATTTCAGTATTTTCTATTATGTATTTTTTTAAATTTTCTATTACATTTTTCTTTCCCCTTTACTTTTTCAATACTTATTTATTCCAAATTACAATGATGGATACTAAAGTATCATCAAGTCAATGAACTTGAAAAAGGTGAAGAAACGCATAATCTTCGAACTGAAGAACTCAGAACAGATTTCACCAATTTTGTCATCGATTTGATGTACAGATTTTCTTTTAGTATACAATCTATTCTGGACGACCGTGCGGCGTTGACGCCATCCCTCGTCCAGCGATCAATCAAGTCATACAGGTAACAAATCGGTGGATTAACAGAGGCCAGCAAATCAGCAGAAGTACAACCCGCTTTAGCAAGGCGATCTGCTTCAACGTTCTCGGCAACAATACTAAGCCCAAGAACCCAGCTCTCAGCTTGCCGGGTACTACACTCTTCAGGATTCGCTTCCAATCCCTAAGCAATTTGGATTTACAAACATACATTTACATTTGCCTTGATCGCACTGAGGGCACTGCAAAGACGCCGCAGTTCCCACTCAACCCCGGCGATAGACTGAGTTGAAGGTCCTCACTGAATATCCCCGCTCCGTTACCAGCCTCCATTTTGGATCCATCCGTAAAGATTTGATAACCAGAGAGTAAGATATGTACCAACCACCCAATAACTACTATCTAGCATCATTATCTCCAGGCACAGTCCAAAGTCTACCATCGGCCGCATATAATCAGTCACCTGACTCAAACAATCGCCTTGGTTATTCTCGATCAAGTAATGGCGCTTCTACTAGCACACCGTCTCGCGTGAACATCAAGGGTGTGAAGATTCAGGAGCAGGCTCGTACGCACGGGTGGCCCGAGCCCTGGAAATTCGTCCCTCCAGTGGTGATTTTTGAATGAAGTGCTATTTTTCAACCTAGATTGAAAGATAAACTAAGCGCAAGTTGGGGTTCGGAGACTTAAATTTAGTATCCTTTTTTGACATGGAAAGTGTAAAGTCTGACGCTATTTGGAACTCTCTTGAGGCTAAAACGAGCACTCGCTAGCTTATTGGGTGTACGCACGGTGGGGAAGTACGTCACGCGAGGCAGACCGCAAGGAGGACTCTGCTATTTGTTTTAGCTTCGTAGTTAACTTAAGTCATTTGAACTTCAGCATCATAGAATTGCGGCCTATGCGATGATAATCTCCTTTCGGTCCTAGGATATCGCTGTCTAAAAACAGGGACTTCATGAAGGCTGTTTTGGGGAGGCTATCAACTTGGGCTAGATGGTGGTATGCGAGTAAGCCCTCGAAAAATGAGCTGATTCTATTCGAGGAGGAAGACTGAGGATTTTAGAATGACCAAAGTCAACAGTGTATTGCTATCATTATCTTCTGAGACCGGAATTTAAACTAGAAAATAAATATCGAGGTATAGATGAAGAAGGGTCGGAACGCTCTTTATGCCTGTAGAAAGTTTAGGCTCAAAAAACCGTTTACCTATAATAATCGACAATAACTTGCCCCATCACTCCCTGTGAATGCTTGGTGAGATGGAATTCTTTAGAAAGGAACAATCAATTGTAACTACTGGGTATGGTTCAAAAGACTGCGGTCATAAGCATTTGTAGTACCAGGAGGACCGTCACTAAAGCGGCTTTTATGAAACTATTGATCTTATTCCCTGGACTGATACGCTAAACGGTTCACAGCCAGAAGCTTAATTGGAAGATGAGACCTTAGCTTTGAAAAGATGCTCAACCAGGGCGTGTCTGTTTGGGCTGAATTCGTGGGCCGAGAATTTGGCTATACTATTGAAGAAGTTTACGGAGATTACAATACTGGACTGGAGCGATTGCGGAAAGTGTTTAACCTCATCACCTTAGGAAAATTGCATTATTACTAATGGCACCATATACTTGAATTTTAGGGTCCCGTACGTACGTGCATAGACAGAACTTAGCAGTCATTTCAAAACCAAAGATACTACACATTCTAATAAAGGGAACTTGAGTGCAACATCTCCAAAACTGTATGAGATGGTTGGTTGGTTGGTGCAGGTAGTTGCTAAAGCATCAATTGGTGTCTTGGGACACCGTTTTGTAAACCACATCACACCGGACAGTCTAGTCAGTGCCTATATCCAACCTGTTAATCGGAGAGACCTCATTAGATTCCCTTGATCTGTCTCGTGCATCTCAGTGAGGTTGTGTAGTAAGGGACAACATATAGTTTTTAAGCGTCTATTCATTAGAGCCGGACAACTGCAGATAAGATGTTCCACCGCCTCCTCTTCTGCGCCTTCGCATTCACGGCGAGATACTGATTAAAAAATTCGGTAAATGAAATGAAATATTTCCTACTTCAAATTTTGAAAAAAATCGAATATCTGTAAAAAAAAATAAAAGTAAAATGTGTGTACGTAATATGAACAATTATGTTAAAATATTTTGAAAAAAATATAAAAAACCGAAATTGTTGTTTTCTTTAAAATTTGAAATTTGTAATATTTCTATTATGCTTAAAATTGTGAAAATTGAGCACATTAATTTTCAGATTTTTAATCATAATATTTCTGGGTAATTCCTGGCTCCTTACCTACAATTGCAAAATCCGAAGTTTATTAGATCAAAAGATATTGAATTTTGGCAGAAATCGAGTTTGAACCATAGGCCGCATTTAGAACACCACCAAATTCTTACATATACTCGTATAGTCTAATTGGTATGTGGGCTCGAAATTCAATTCCACCTGGTTTCGAGAGCAGACTCTAATATTATTAGGCATTTAAAACCGATGCGGATATGACCCATTCGCTACTACAATTCGGGCAAGTCGAGCTTCATCTTCTCATTGGGGTTATCTCAGGTCCCTGATGTGAGAGGCCTAACAGGTAAGTGGGCAATGAGATGATTGATTTTTGTCGAATTTCGGAGAGTGCAGGGAAATTGTGACCATCAAGCACGTTTCCTGTCTATTTATAATTCTGCAATACATGAGCAGGTTGGTGCTTTGGTGTACTTGTTTTGGATGGTTTGTATTGTGTCCGTGCTGTTGATACTGGGGGTCATAGTGAGGACTAAAATGACGCGAAGACTGAGTTCTATTTCCCAGTGAACTAAAAATACAACACAAGAAAATGCTGACACGAATAGAGAGAATTGGTGGCTGAAAACCCCGGATAAACCCCAATCAGACAACCTACTTATAAATAACTACTAACTGAATAGTTAAAACATTTTGTATGTTTCTGATTCTCACGTAACACAATGGATTTTCTAAGGGTTTAAAAAAACTGTTTAGGTGAGTCGTTTGTGTTACACCAAATCAAAAAAATACATTACCCTCATGAACAACAGAGTATATCAGGTGTTCCAACAACATAAAAGGAGATATGGCATATGAAACAATCAGAAATTTTGAATTGTGTTTACGTGCCATGTTGTTACTAACATGACAATGACAGTAAAGGGCTTTAAAACAATTAATTTCGACTTTCGTGCAGAAACAAACAAAAGCCAGTAAGTCAGTCAGTCGGTCGTAACACCCAACCATCCAGCTGGCAACCACGCTGCGCTCTAGCAAATCATAACTGACTGTAATGTGTTATTAAGCGTTTTTAATTGAATTGTATTTCAGTCATAAGCTGTTCAATTGCACTGCCGATCCGTGGTACGCACATGTTGGAAAAGTACCTTTCATACGTCACCTAAAGTCTGATGGTGTTTCATGTTAACGTTGTTTCTGTCGCTGTCGCTTTTGCCATTGTGTTGTTAATCGTGTATAACATAACGCTACAATATGTACTTGTTTACATAAACACACATTCAGATGTACGTGTGTGTGTGTTTGCGAGTGTTTTGTTGCAAATGAGTAAGTTAAGTTGACCCCAATACATCTGTAATCGGGGTGTTCCACTCTTTTATGTTTCCCGATTTGTGGCAGAGCTGATATAGCGGAAGAAAAAACTGAAATAAACACAAATTGCAAGCGACCACATTTGAAACCGCCAAATCCCATTAAAATAATATAATGTTTGCCAATACTTGAGCACATGGAAAATCCACATGATAGAGAAAGTTGGACAGACTTTAAAATACCCTACACCACTATCCCTTAGGGTTCAACTACATTTTAAGCTCTGGGCAGATAATTGTTAAATAACTTGTAGCCATTAGTCAGTCTGCACAAATCTTTTCAAGTTTTCTTTTCAAATCCTGTCAATTGTTTAATAGCAATGCGACAAACACAAACAGCCAGGAAGGATGGGCAAGATCGAACAAAAATCAGAGTCCGGATTCTTCTTTCTCTCTATGGGAATTTCCGCATAGGGTTCTCGTATTTTCACTATGTTAATACATTAGTAAATTTACAAAATAACATCTAAATATGTTGTAAGATTCGATGCATATATTGACTAGAAGTTAGGCAACCCGTGGCCATCGATGGTGTAATGGTTAGTGTGCACATCTCTTGCACACGAAAACGTGGGTTCGATCCCTGCTCAGACCACCTTACATTTCTTTCGGTGATGGTCACCTCGGTTAGTGATGGCGACACTATCTAATAGTTAACCATGAAAATGCTTCTCAAAGTACCGTTCGGAACTGGTGTAAAACTGTAGGTCCCAATCAGTGAGTGAAAAATTAGAAAGCGCACAGCTCACTGGTTGTGAGAAACTCCCCTCAATCCCTTCATGGGATGTTATGGGACACCATTTTTTTTTAGTTAGGGCAACCCTGAATAGGCGATTTTTTTTAACACTTTTTTCACATTTTCTACAATTTTTATAAAATTTATATTAAATAGTTAGGTCTTGGCTTCAAGTATCATCAAATAGATGGGACTGATCTTTCTTTATAACCTTTAGTTCTACGAATGTATGAGTCAATCACTTTTTCCAATATCTTCAGTAGGAACGACGGGAGACTGATTTGACTCAAGTCATTTGGACTAGCGTATGATGCTTTTCCCTGTTTGGGAATGAATAACCAAAATGTTTAGTCTATTTTGTAGCTACACTGGTGCTATACCGTCTTTTAGTAGTCACTACATTTATACATTTCTGTCTGGGATGTGTGTGTTATACAGGAGCTGTACCGATTCAACACTAGCCTGAATTACAAGGAATGTAAGCGTAAAAAATAAACACACTTTGGTATATTGTTAAAACTTTTATGTTAGATCAAAAATTTTTTTTTATCGATGATTCAAAAAGAGAGGCATCGAGAGATGCCAAAAAAAAACACGGAAATGAAGACCTAAGTTTGTCCTTGTCGACATAAATTAAATTTAAACTATTAATAATTTAACCTGGTAATAAGAATTTGAGTACAAATTGTAACAAGTTCGGTGTATCCAATATTTAGTGCACACACCACCTTAATACAAGCCCCAATTTAAAGCATGTCAGCGGACTTCGCAGCGGCAACCGCCTCCAAAATATCAACTTCTTGAAACAATAATCCTTAGTCATGTGAACGTTTGTTTACAGCTTCAAAAATAACCATGAAATAATTCGCGCCAATTTTATTTCTATACAAATAGAATAAATAAATAGTTTCCCATTTTACCCCATGAAGTGACTGGGGAGAGCTTTTCAGCATCAGAAGGTTGTGAGATTTCTATATTTACATTCACTAATTGGGATTTATAATTTTGTGCCGATTCCGGACGGTTCTTTGGAAGCGGTTTCGTGGCTAATTATTATCAATTGTCACCGTCGCTAAACGAGGTAACAGTCGTCACAGGAAATGTTAGATAATCAGAGAAGGACTCAAAACCACGTTCAAATATACAAGAGCTGCTCACACTTACCAAAGCACCACCAAGGGTCACTTGTATACAAACTCAATTAATCTCTAGCAAACTTATATCCGTTGACTACTGGTAAAAATTGCTGGAAATGCTGTCACTTTCCTTCCGTGGAAAGTCCTAAGTAGTTTTTCTGTGGTCAGAACCGACTGCGGGTACGCTAAGTTTCATACTGGGAGCGCGCCTCGTCAATACAAACCGCAAGTTACATTAACGCTTCTACACGCTGAAAAATTACGGCCCAGCAACTATGTACTTGTTTGCAAGCATCGTCTCCATTAATAGAAGATCTGCTGCCTTTTGTTTCTTTATTGTCTGTCACGTTTTTGTTTCCAGAAGTTGTCAACAAACAAATCCACATTTCATATATTATAACCAGGGACCGTAACAAAAATGAATTTTATTTTAAAAGGCAAAAATTGTTAGTTACTTTTTGTCTTTTTTTGATTCGAGTTAAAAATAATTGTTATTTTTTGACTTTTATTTTTTCAGGCAAAAAATATTTGTTATTTTTGCCCGTTATTTTTTCGGGCAGATATATCAGGCAAATTCAATTTTCTCAAGAACTACTGCCCCTAGACGGGTAAAATGTATGACCGACCCCCATTATTTTTTCCTTCCTAACATAGCAGGCAATGAAGATTGTGCTTAGGGTGTAGCCGTCACTTTTCAAAAAATCTTTCACTTTAAATCGGATCGAAGAAAATTGCGTTTATTAACAAAAACAAATCAATTAAATTAATTTCATCTTAAAAATATGGGAACGAAACGAAATTCATATTTACGTGATTTTTTGAAGGGGATGGTGTGAATTCGAAGTGCAAAACATGTGGTAAAAAAGCCAATGCCCTTTATTCCACCAACTTAAAGAGGCATCTTTCAAAATCTCACCCGGAATTAGTGGAGCAGTATGTAAAACGACTAAAATATGACCCATCAACATCTGAAGCAGGGAAAAAAATTATAAAATTTACTGGAGAGCTGTCGCCCACAATGGTCATCGATGCTTGTGTTGGTTTTAGAACGAAAGAGTCGTTACCGTTGTCATTCTTGGACTCGAATATTGGTTTGGGCTTGAAATGCCTTGCATAACATCAAGGAATATAATGGAGCATGCAACTGAAAGTTTGAAAAACCAAAAAGTGAAAATCCGAGAAACATTAAGCAAAAAATTAGTTTCGTTAAAGTTAGACACAGCCACTCGCGGCGACCGCGGTGTTTTAGGAGTACACGTGCAACTAATTGTTGGAAATCAAATCGTAGTTTTTACGCTCGCAATGCTCGAACTTAAGCAGAGGCATACTGCAGAATATATTAAATTGGAAGTGGAAAATATATTAAAGACTTTCGTCAACATAATTTTACATTACTAACTACTGAGGAATGGGTAACAATTGAAAGTATTGTTCCAGTGCTGAGCCCACTACATACTTCAACATTAAAACTCCAAGCATGTCAGTTATGGCTGGGTGATTTTTACAAATATTGGCTAGAAATGACACTTCATATTAAAAACCAAAATCATGAGTTCAGTTCAAAGTTATTAAACTGCATTGAACTTAGGCAAACCGAGCTTGTAGATAATGAAACCATGAACGCTGCTTTATTTTTAGATCCTAGATTTCAGCGTTTGCTTTCGCGGGAAAAAATTCAGTCTGCCAAAAACCACTTGAAACATACAATTCATCGAGTTGAGAGTTTAAAAATGGTAATAATAGTTTATATCTGTTACTTATTTTATAATTCTGTATCCGAAGAAAATTTATCTATGCCAGATAACTCTTCCTCATTTTTAAGAAATTGCATAAGAGACTTGGAGGTTGACAACTCTTCATCTGATGAGGAAGACGGTCTGAACAGTGAAAATATACAAAAGCCTTTTACGAGATAAAAACATTCAAGGAAAAAAGAACAGACATAGACGCAGATTTATTGGAGTATTGGGAAGGCAAAAAATATGTACTTCCATGGCTGCGTAGACTAGCTCTAATATTTCATTCAGTCACTGCAACGCAAGTCACAGTTGAGAGAGCTTTTTCGGCGCTAAAGCTTTTATGCACGGACTTATGATATAATTTATCAGCAGAAAATCTTGAGACGTTATGCGTACTGAAAGTAAATTGTGAAAAATAAAACTAATTTTAATATGAAAATGTGTCCATAGTGTTAACCCCACATCCGGCCCTTTCCAGTTCATGCAATTAATTTCTTATTTATTCAAGCGGCAATTGTCTTTGTCTTTTTCTCTGCTTTAGTTATTATTGTTTGCTTTAATTGTTAATTTTAATTGTTTGTTTGTTTTAATTTTATTAAATTTGTTTTATAAATATTTTATTTTTTAATTTTATTAAATTTATTTTATAAAAATTTGATTTTTGTGTGGGACCCCCTTAGGGGGTGAAGATAGGGGGTAGGTATGTTTGGGAAAAATGTTAGGAAGAAGAAAATAATGGGGGTCCGTCATACATTGTACCCCCCTAGGGGCAGTAGTTCTTGAGAAAATTGAATTTGCCTGATATATCTGCCTGAAAAACTAACGGACAAAAATAACAAATATTTTTGCCTGAAAAAATAAAAGTCAAAAAATATCAATTATTTTCTACCTTTTATTTAAAAAACAGAAAAATAAAAAGCTTGGTGAATTCGGTGTCCTAACTGTATGAGGAACACAACGACACTTTGCTTTTTTTTATTCGACTACTTCATCTGCCTGCCTTTTTTATCTAAAAATCAACGTGATTTTTGTTATTTACGGTCCCTGATTATAACCTATTAATCATTGTATCCTAAATATGTTATATTGAATAGCAAACACAATGAGTTTGGACACAAGTATACTATATTTGTGTCCAAACAAGAAAAAATACAAACTTTTCAGCGTGCCTATGTGGCAAAATTTAACTGAGGATTTCCCCTCGCCAACAGATCGCTGTGGTCACAATAATATTGTTAAACCACTTGGCTGAAGTGTTATTGGATGATAATCATCAGGCGAGGAGTAGACAATTGGACTCACATATCTATGCTAAGCCTACCAAATATTTTGGTTTTGAAACCAATAATTCACCACGTATTATACTTTTAAAAGAAGGAGTGACCCCGTACTCATTTTCGGATATAAATCAGTTACTATTCTTCTATTTCTTCAAAAGGATCTTGACTCATTTACTTTTACAATTCTTAAAACAGATTCAAATTTAAAATTTCGCAAAATAAATCATAACCAAACTTGGCCGATAAAAAAATCCACTAAAAAGATTACCAAGAGAAAAAGAAATGAAATATCGATATCATATTGCGTGAAAAAGACTGCCGATCAGAAAACCCTTTGAAAATAATAAAACATTAAACTTTATGTAAGAAATATGCAAAAATTCTAGATTTCGAGCTCACCTTAAGAATAATTAACCAATAATTTGCAGACATAAGTAGAAAATTTAAAAAATTTCTTTGTAATTTTTGAACCCTTGCTAGATTTTGCTTATTTTTCACACAATGTATTTCGTGATATCAGCAAATGTTATAGTATAAATCAGATATCACGGTCAAGAATTATTGACGTGATGATACGTTTCCAAATTATATTCGGATATAATATTTATTTGCATTTCAAAAATGTACATTGGTCTAGAAAATCTGGGGGACACTTGTATTTCTCCCCTTCTAGTATCCGAATCTGAATGGGATTTCCATGAGTGCACAAAATAATTAAATATAAGACCAGTTCCAATCATCGAATCCGGATTTATTAACAGTTTTTTATAAACTGATTTTTAATTGCGAGTGTTTTTAACCAATGTAACCAATTGTCACATACGATTTTATAGAATCAGGTTGAGCATATACCTTATGTTTTTAGCTCATCTTTTCGAATTTTTATGATTTGGCATCCTTATAAGGCCGTTGAGTGACTATATCGTGTTATACCTTATTGTAAATATATAGACTTCTACTAGAAGGTATTGGTATACGAGTTGAATGTATTTTCCTTAGATACAACTTTTGGGAAAAAATCGAAAAAACCAAATTTAATTTTTTTTTTAAAAATTGACAAATTCTTCACTTTCAACTCCTAGAGTGGTTGGATTTTTGCTCAAATTTTTATTATTTTATACTTAGGCCAAACTCAATCAAATGAACTGAAAAATCAAAATTTTCTAGTCTAAAAAGTATACACCCAAAATGTCAAAACCCGAAAACTTTTCCCACAACTCACTTAATATTTACCAAAAATCAGGAGTCATTGCCACCCTAATGTACATACATGGGTCTTCGTAGCTACTACTATGGACTTCAAAAAACTAAGGTTATTGTTCAAAGTAAGGTTATTGTAGAAAAAGATTGCATCTAATTTAGGTAAACATAAAAATATATAGATATTTTTTTGCACAAGAAATTTCGCTCAAAGTTGAGTTTTTCTACTGTAGCTCAAAAAAAGGGATAGGTTTTGTGCCATCCGTAGTGCTGTTTTCTCCCCATACATTAACACAGTATAATAGTCATCGACAAACACCATAAATTTGTGTATGATAATAGAATTTATAAAATCAATATAAAGGGGAATATGGGGAAAACAAACCACAAGAATTATACACAATTATGTATATTATTTATATAAATCCACAACGAACCCAAGTCAAATTGTGCATGGACGATATACTCGTACATATGTATAACTAGAAGAACAATATAGACCTATTTCGATTCTACAATTCGAACTGTAGTCGGCAAGGGCGTGGATTTAGTATGTTTAGTATTGATTACAGTACAACAAATTTTCTTAGACAAAATAACGTTTGCCGGTGCAGCTGGTATACTGTTGTTTGAAGTGAAACAAACATCAATTTTAGCTTATATTTCACTAAATCGCAGTAGGTATACGGCGTTAATATAACCAGAAGCAACGACAATGTATTAATTTACATACGTACGTATACATATCTGCCCGTAGTCGCATATTTAATGTATTTTTGTATGAATTCGTATCTGTCTGTCTGTGAGCTCCAGTTTATGGAACGGAAATGACGTTTTGAATTTGAGGTTAAATCAATTCATTTGGTAACTTCATTATCATTGAAATTAAAACTCCACTTTTTCCAATAGAAAGCGGCCACAACCACGATTACATATCTGGGCAATGAACTTTGTTCGCCCCGTCACTTCCATAGCAATTGAAAATTTCCGATTTCAGGAAGGGGGTTTATTAGCACTTCCATTCAAATTGTTAGAATAGTACCAGCGTTTGTAGATTTTATGGAAATACTGCAGGTTACTTACCATTATTTTAATTGTAGTTCAAATGAATGTTATCTACCTCAAATATATGCTTGTATAAGGATATGTGTTATCCTACAAATCAACCAATTGATATGAGTTTCTTGACAAGTTGAAAATATTGAAAAAATAATTCAATAATTTAAATATTCAATATATAAATATGAAAGAATACAAATAGATTCAAAACTCATCTCAAATATGTCTACAATAATGTTTTTGTCTTTAAGATTAAAATTAAATATCCAGAAGGCATTTGACAAGCAGTTGAGAAAGGGTTCGCGTGCGTAACTCTTGTTCACTCAGACAACTCATTGTATGAGGTGGCTGCTGCCACCGATTTGAAGTTAATGCAACCAAACTGTGGTTATCACGACTGAATTTAGTCCCCACAATTGAAATTCGGTTGAAGCAATCACGATTCATAATTGATTCGGTTGCGGCAATTGAATGTTCAATTATGTTCGTTCTGCAGAATCAATCCTGTCGCAGTAACTGCACGCTGAAAACTTTGACCTTTTTTTGTTATTTGGATGCAAATATAACGTGTTTGTAGCTTGTCGCAAAAATAGTATACTTGTGTCCAAACACATTGTGTTTGCTCTTCAATGTAGCATGTTTGGGACACAATGATTAATAGGATATAATATATGTATTTGTGGGCTAAATGTGATTTTGTTTGTTGAAAACTGCTGAAAACACTGCTTTCTGTTACAATCACGAAACAAAAGGCAGCATATCTTCAACCCACCAAATCAGTGCTAGCAAACATGTACATGTTTCCTGCAATATGTTGCTGGGCCGTTATTTTTCAGCGTGTGAATATAGACTTAAGTCGGTTGTAATGACCGAATTTTGCAGCAACCGAATTTCTCATAAATTCTGTAGGTACAACCGAATTTATTTTCAATTCGTTTACCACAACCCAATTCTATATATTTCAAGCCTGACGTTAAACATTTTAAAAACAAATATTACATTAAAGAATTTTAAGAATATATAATTGTTGCTGTTATCAATATATCAATGATATCAAGTTTTTTTTGTGGTTATTAAGAAAGTTAAGGACAAATATTGTGTAATTATTGCTTCCGTGTTGAATTGTCTCATTCTGCAGAAAATGTCTACATTTATCAGTGCGCAGTAAGAGCAAATGCCAACAGGTCTAAAGTGTTTTAACCTCGATAATATGAGACGAGCATCCATCGTCTGTATATATAACGGCTTAGGACCTAAATCAACAGACCTAACATGTCAAAATTAGTGCGGTGACCATGATGGACGGGGCTTCAAAAATAGTTGAAAGTGACATGTAAAATAAAATTTTTACCCTAAAGGTTATCTTATATAAATTACATCCTCGATTTGTAATTATTTTAATACATTTCAATTATTAACACAGGAAAATATATCATCACTGCATTAATAGACAACAATTTCAAAATACAGTTCTCACACTATCTATCTTTGGTTATGACAACCTATAATTCGTCTGTCACAACCTCTAATTCGGCTGTCACAACCTCTAATTCGGTGGTCACAACCTCTAACTCGGTTGTGAGAACCTTTAACTCGGTGGTGGCAACCTCTAGATCGGCTGCGACAACCTCTTATTCGGCTGTGACAACCCCTCTGATGCGGTTGTGATAATCTCACATTTCGTTGTGACAACCTCTAACTTGGTTGTCAGAATCGAATGACAACACGGTTGTGACAACCTCTAAATCGGTTGCGACAACCACTGTTTCGGCTGTTACCACCCCTAATTTGTTTATGATATCTCTAATTTGTTTATGATAACCTCTAATTCGGTTGCGATAATCTCTAACTCGGTTGTGACAACCTTTAATTCGGTTCTGACAATCTCTTATTCGGCTGTGACAACCTCTAATTTAGTTGACACAACCATTGATTTGGCTGTGATGACCTCTAACTCTGTTTCGGTTGTTACAACTTCTAATTTGGTTGTGATAACCTCTAAATTCGGTTACGACTAATGCAGCTGCCGTGGCTGACTGTTGTGCAACAGTTAGTGTGCGCGACTCTTGTACATGAGAACGGGGGTTCGATCCCTGCTCTGACCACCTTACATTTCTTTCAACGACGGTCACCTCGCTTAGTGAAAGCGACACTATCGAGTACTTAGCCATGAAACTGCTTCTCAAAATACCGTTCGGAATCGGTGTAAAACTGTAGTCAGTGTAAACCCGGAAAGCGCACTGCTCGCTGTTTGTGAGAAGCACTCCCAATCCGTTCATGGAATGTAAAGGGAAACCATTTTTTTCCCAATGCGGTTGCCTCATCAGAATTTTTCTGTGAATGTACTCGTACTCGGCTCTAATCACACACTATTATTTATTGTCACTTGATCGCCCTGCTTATGGATTTTGAGAAGCTTTCCCATATGCCTTAATGGCATGTGATGGGAACCGGGTATTTTCAGGTGAACGTAGTACACCTTAATTTGAAGAACATATTTATTTGAATATCCTTAGATTTGAAATAATAATAAGGAGGGTTCAGAGAGCGGGGATTAAATACATCAAATTTAGATGTTCATGATTTCATGAATGACAAGTCGGGGGCCCGCTTAAGTGTAAAATATTAAGGGTGAGTTTCACAATCGTCATTTAAAAGCTCAATTCAAAACCTCTCAGAAAATTTTCATATTAAATGACATGAAACTGGACATTAACATAGCAAATTAAAATATGATGTAACTTATGGGGTTGATGTAGATGTTGGAAATGTTTTACCAATTTATCAATTATATCGGAATTTATTTTTCGGCACTGAGATGAGCTGCACCGGAATTCTGTTGCTTTTTAACGATACAATTCGGTAGTCGGTTAATTGTCGTTGTCTTAATAAAACGTCTTTCAAATGGCCTTTGATAAAAAAATTTAGTTATTTGTAAACTTTGTTCTTGGGTATATCTTCTCTCCATGCTGAAATTGGAAACATTAGTGAAAAAAAGACTGATCATTATATACTACAAATTGCCGAGACGGACTTAGAAATCATATGACTCAAACTGGAAAACCCTTTACCATTAAAATAAACACACTAACATCATAAGGCTATAAATGTTACTGAGAGTTACATTATGCGATAAAACAATTGCAGATTTTACTAAACTCATTTAGTTGATTTGTACTGTAAACACAATCATCTTTACGAATTTTGTGATCCCAAATTAATTTAGAATTGAATTGAAGGCAATGATTTCATCCACGATTTGTCGAGAAAGGATGATCTTCTGATCTCGTATGTCGCGATTTCGTTGCAATTTATTCAGTGTTGACATCTTATGTTTTCATAATACAGAGATGAATACGATGTGTATTACAAATTTTGATGTAACTGAGATAATAACCAATGGGTTGGCAGTTATGAAATGCTAAGGGTGCGCGACTCTTCCGCATGAGGTTACGATTCCTGGTCGGACCAGATTATATTTACCTACAAAAAAAATGTTAAAAAAATTCATCTAGCCGTTTCCTCAAATTCAATGAAATAAAGATTACAACAATAAAAACCTTACATGACTCCTCATACCGTAAGGTAAGACGTATTCTACGTCAAAAAACCTACTAATGAAACCGTTCGGAACTGGTATAAAACTGGTGGTTGCAATCAGTGATTATAAAACTAGAAGGCGCAATTCTCACTAATTGCAAATAGTTACTCCCTGTCCATTCGTATGATGTTATGGTGAAAATATAAATATCAGAGGCAATAACGTTCTTTACACAAGTTGCAGTGTTGTTTTAATGACCTATGTACGTATTTTGAAAGGTGTACTTGTAAAGGTGTACAAAGAACTTCGTTATGAACTTCATTCATTTTTTGGCGAAAATATGGCAAATAAGTACGGCAAAGAGGTGAAGAATAACACATGCATTTTCTCAATAAACTAACAAATAGAAAAATATTCTTCTAAGAAATAATTTCAGATCAACTCATAATAATAAAAATCATGTGGTAGAGCTTCAAAAGACTTTAGACTTTCAAAAAGATAAAGCCCAAGTAAGACAGAAAACCGTGTTTGTAATGGAATAAAACCGTTCATACGAGAGGTAGAAAGAACAGAGAAACCCCGACAATGACAAGTGCAACTACTTACAATGTTAACACGACGGACAGTGGCCTAGAACGCTAAGGCGCTAATGAGAAGAGTCATAATCTTCGAAACTATCGTCCGCCTACATATGTGAGTTCAAATCCTGGTGCTGACTGTTTAAATTATTCCTAATTGCAGAAATGAAGCCCACAACTGTGTAGCTCGTAGCAAATAGGAAAATATTCATGTAAGGAAAAATTTCAGATCGAATCATACTAATAAGAAACTAACATTTGAATTAGGCATTTAGGTCAGAGTCCTCGTACACCCCTCGACTCCGCCTGTGACTCCACTTCCCTGACAGTAGAGTTATAGGTGTGTGTGCTTAATCAAATATTTGCGTTACAGATTATATTTAACAAAAACAATAATAAACTTGATAACAAATATAATATTGCATATTAAACCAATTAAATTGGAACACCTTTAGGCTCTCCGCACGGTACTGCACACAATTTATGGCCTGCACGAGCGGCCGATATATTGGCCCGTAATTAAAATGACCGTAAATCACCAATATTGTGTTGCTTACTATTATTAGCCAACGCCGGAGTGCGATTTAATATTTAATACGGCATAAAGTTTTGCATGACGCGAGAGTTGTTATTATTATAAATATTGCTGTTTTGTTGTTGTTGCAAGCTGTACGACATTTAAAATGTTTAATCTCTGCAATAATAAAAATAAATATTTATTGGCAATTACGAAGAGTCGCCCTATGACGTGTCTCATTGTAGCGCATTATCTGACCCTGGCTGCGGAACTGTCCGTCCGACTGTGTTTGTGGATGTAATAAATTAATTGCCGGATATTAAGTTAAATATTGTTTCATATTAACCTCAAAACTTTTAGTCCATATCTCGCTTCGGCTGCAGTTGTTGTATTTGGCACGGTTAATGCATTTGTCGTTATCCTTGTTATTGTTGGGTTGTAATCCCTTTTCCGCTTAATTTTTATTTAATGATTTGTTAAGCGTTCGAATGCATCGCTGTATAACTCAGTAAAGAATTAAGAGTCTATGACATAATTTTAAAAATTATTAAATTTTAATTGAAACCAATTGCGTTGCTCAGCATCAATTGTATTTATTTCGATTTCTGCGCCAACCTACGTCCTTCGTCCTTTGCCGCTGCCAGTGAGAGTTATGAAATGTTTTTAAATGTCAGTGTCATCTATAAATCTTCAATACTGTTGTGTTAATAACACTGTAATTGCATATAAAAGTTATAAACGTGCGTATGTTGTGGTTAATTACGGTCTCTTTGCCGCCATATGATGACATGTGCATGTAGTATTTATGTATGTGTGTGTATACGCAAACATGCACACACATTTGCAGTGACAAATTATCAACAATTAATCATTTGTTTGCACATTACAAATCCCTGACAATTAATATTATTGTGATTGTAAACTTCAAATTACAAATTTGTTGCAAAATATTGTGACAAATCTATGGCTAATTGCTGCTCTCTATTCTCATTCGACACTAATTGATCAAATTATATAATTTAATATGTCTGCACACCGGACACAAATTGAATTTGAAGGACAATTTATAAAATTGTTTAGCAGTTGGTTTTATGAAATATTGAAAGGCAATTTAAGAGTAAACTTTTTTGCACATTTTGAGATATAAAACATTTGTATATATATATGATTGATGATATACCGATGTTATCAATTCAAGCACAGTAGTTAGGCATCTGATGATGAACTTGCCGGAGTTCGAATTGTCTATTATTTCCAACAAAAACCAACCATTTTTCAATTAGTAAAATGTTCCTGCCCTCGTAAGCTTGTAGTATGAAGTTCTCATACATTAACTAAAAATTTAACTCTTTGTTTTTTAGATTCTTAAAATTATAAAAGCGAAACAAAAAATAAACTTTTGTGTTACATATGTGACTGAGTATGAGAAAATTGTGGCCTCTGACGTACTTTTAGTCGACAATTTAGACTTTAACAAAATTCATGAGAAATTATCAAATTCCAATATACAAAAGCAAACAATTTTATATAATTTAGGAGTTTACTCACTCTATGCGTTATATGGAAATTTTATGTCAGCTTCAGTCAGACTTACCTAAAAATAAAAACAAAATAGATGACACTTTGTTAATTAAAATAAACTTTAACTATATAAACTAAATATATTTGTAGGTGATTTTGCGAAACAAAAGAAAAACCTGCGAATCAAGTGAGATTTTTTGAAAAATTAGCTATTTGTTGGAATATTTCTGTAAAATACAGCAAACTGGGGAAGCCAAAATATGCATGATAAAGATTTCAAAATGACGTCTTGAAAAAAAAATTGCTTTGTCAAAATTTTGAAAATATTTTTTTTCTATATTTTTTTGTCAAATATGTAATATAATTTTTTTTTTCGAAAATGTACTAGGAATCGAAACTTCAACGGCCGGTAGGGGACTATAAGTATCCTCGTATAAAATAAGTTTGACGTTTCCGTAATCACCTCTTCAATACGCGTCGATATACCGATAATGCTGGGTCATAGACATTTGAAGCACACGCGTTTTTAAAACGTCACTTCTGACAAAACGATAATGAATTCAAAATATGTAGATTCTTACCCCCTGAAAATCCATTATACATAAGTAGTCTGATATAATCTGAAGTCTGAAATATCCTTAAATAATCCATTTGCTTGGACTTTCTATCCCACTGCGTTGCCACGGTCTAATGAATCTAAGCTCTAGCACCGCAACTCAACGATAACGCACGAGGAAGTAACAAGTAGGAAATAAGTTTTGTGTTCTTGTGTTACAATATTGACTTTTTAGTCTGGGTTTGTACTTAGGTCTTTCAAATCGATAGTAATTCACGTATGTCAATTTGCTCATAGAAGTTGGAATAATAACAATCCAGGCAGAATAGTCTGGCATCTAATTATAAACTATCCATGGTGTTTTAATGTAGTCGTACCAACAATACCCAACCAATTTTTACATAAAAAAATATTTCTGATCCTGCAACGTTATAGTACGAAATCGCGAACTCGCACGTCTTTATCGAGAAACCAATGCATCCACAGAGAGTGGAAGTTTGGTGTGAATTTAGAGTGGTGACATCATTGGCCCATTTTCTTCAAAAATGGTGCTAGCAACTTCAAGTGCCATGATTACGCTACACATCCATGATTACAGACTTTTTATGGGCTAAATTGGAAGATATGAAAAAGATAATCTTTGGTTTCAGCAGGTTGGTGCACCATGTGACACAGCTCATGCTCACTGATTTCGGGTTTCGTGTTATCTGCCGTCTTGGCGATGTCAATTGTCCGCCTCGTAGCTGCAATTTGACCCATTTAGACTTTTTCTTGTGGGGTGCCATTAAAGATCGATGCTAAGCGAATAGTCCACATATGACCGATACCCTTAAGGCTTATATCATCTGAGCCATTCGTGACATAGAACTAGAAATTGGACTAGTTGGATGAGCTACTGCGAAGCCAGCCGCGGAAGCCGCATGAATGAAATCATGGTGCAGAAATAATGAGAATATTTGTTATTTGTAAACAAGCCATAATATACACTCACAGAAAAATTCGGTTGAGACAACCGAATTAGCCGCAACCGAACTTAGAGGTTGTCACAACCACACTAGAGATCATGAGGTTGCAACCTCATTAGAGGTTGTTATATCAGAATTACAGGTTGTCGCAACCTCATTAGAGGTTGTCACAACCGAATTAGAGGTTGTTACAACCGAATTAATGGTTGTGACAAACGAATTAGACGTTGTTACAACCGAATTAGAGGTTGTTAGAACCGGTTTTATTTATTTAGTGTCACAAATGAATTTTAATATTGTTTTTTATTATTGATTGATGATTAATTATCCTGTATTCTTACAAAAACAATTACGACGCGAGAAAATAAAGTCGCTTATATAGGGTAACCTTTGGGGTAATACATTTTTTTATAGTGTCACATTTTTTATATAGTGTCACAAATGAATTTCGACAATTTGTTTTTATTATTGATTCATAATTTTTTCCTGTATTCTTATAAAATAATTACAAAGCTAGAAAATAAAATCACGTATATATATATAGGGTAATCTTTGGGCTAATACATATTTTTACATGCCACTTCGCACCAATTTTGAAATCCAGGCCATCGTGGGTCACCGCACTAATTCTGGCACATTGTATCTGACCTAAACCGTTTCATATATGAACATACTATTGCTGCATTTCCCAAATGAGCGACCTTGAAATACTTCAAAACTGTTGATATATGCTTGGGCATTTCTGCAAAATATAACGTTTTAATACAGGTTTGAAATACCGAATTGGAAATTAATTTGGTTATACCCACTGAATTCATATGAAGCTCGGTTACACCAACCGCTTTGACGTCAAATTCGGTGGATGCAACCGACTTTAGGCCAAGTTCGGTTATTGCGTCCGAGTTGATACCCCCCCATTCGTCAGCTATATCCCAATTGGTGCCAAATTCGGTTGTTGCAACTGAATTGACGCCACATACGGTTACTACGACTGAATTTTGTACCAGTTTCGGTTGCTGTATACGTATTTATTCCTAATTCGATTGCTTCAATTGAAATTTTAGAATATTTACTTGACAGGGCGAATATAATTGATGATTCAGCTGTCACAACCGAAACAATTTTTAAAAGTGATTGTTTCAACCGAATTACAGTTTTGGGACTAAATTCAGTCGCGACAACCTCAATTTGGTTATCGCAATATCAATTCGGTGGTAACAGCCGAATTTCTGGTTGCTACAACCTCGTCTCAAACAGTTAGTTGGATTGTGCCAAAAGATTTTAAGTTTCGTTCATTTTGTTACATTTTTCAAAAGATTCTTGCGTTTGAACCACCCTATATATTAACAGTTAAACTATGAAAATCGGTCACTACAAAAATCAAATTCAAAAATATATCAATGCAGTTTTCTCCGTGAGGCCCCAGATTCTGTCACCGTCAAAAACGAGATAATTCTCCCAGGACCCTAAAAATGTTGAATTACATAGTAGAAATCTTTCGGCAGGCTAGCGCTGGAAACATGCAGATCATTTACCACGCAGAAATTTATACTAGCATTTCTATATTTGGCCTGGCTAGAGACAGATGGTTCATAGATGTCCTCCTGTCCAATTTCGACCAGACTTGCCTTGTTCATAAACAATCTGTGTCACTTGTCCATCTTTCCTTCATCATCCCAAAGGAGTGTTGTCGGGGGATAGGCTTACAGGTCGGTAGGGACATACCATTACGATCCAGTTCCTATGGATCCTGGAAAGCACTACCCAAATTATCGTTTGACTTACGCATTTTTGGTGTTCTTCAGAACAAATCTCGCATATGGCTTTCCAAGTTGTTCTTCGATCTCCAAAAGCTATGAGGTCATATACAATTGGTTGGAGTAGAAATTTAAAAATGTAGAGAAGAAATTTATTTCTCAGTACACTTTTCAATACCAGCATCATTTTCTTTGCCTTTTAACTTAAACATATCATTGTTTTATTAAAAATCAATACCGAAGTTTCAGTTTTCTGCTTACATATTTTCTATACCAATATCTTCTTCACAAAAGCAAAATTTGAACCTTGCGTTTTATCGAAATCCTGGTGGAACCGTTTTCAACACTGACCTGATGAAATAAAGCCCTTCCAACACATTACTGGATGCACGCGTCGAATTAACTCCGATTCCAGACAATACGTGCTTAATAGAAAAGCACAAATAGTGGATTTTAATTTCATGTTACTGGAAAGAGAAGTGGACATTATGTTTTTAATCACATGTCAAGAGGCGACGATGTTGCATTGTCTGGGAATACCAACATTTTCCTATTTCACAACACTAACTACTGTTTCATTCAAATGGACTAGTGCAAACACCATGGATCATTTCCAATCACAAGTGAATGTGCTTCCCACATGGGATATTTACATAAAACTTGCGTTTGAGTCTTTCGTTTGACAATTGACAGACTTGAAATTTTTTGAATACGGGCGCTACGGGTCTACGTAAAAGACCACTGTCCACGGTATTAATAGAGTTTGACCCCTTAACAGCAGACGTCTTGTCAGCACCAGTTGCTCTGAATCAACGCCTAAAAGTCAGATTGTATCCATTTCCCCACTTTTGATGCCTAAACATTTTCAGTTTCCAGTTCTATACCAACTTATTTCGCTTCTGCCTGAATAACTGGTCCAGATGTTGGAATGTTCTATTTGTTTATTTTACAAAACCAGCCCCAGTCTAACTTTTGATAGTCGAATTTAAAAAAAAGTATATTTTAATAATGGCATCAGCAGACATCCACTTGGATTGCACATTTTTTATATTCCGACTTGTGGTTTCCCTTACTGAGATGTTTGAATTTTATAATATTTTATGGGAATGTACTGTCTGCGATCGGTCAAGTGAAGGCCCATCCAAGAGGGGCTAAATTATTCCGGTCTCCGTACATTATAAATTCTTGTGGAAAAGATAATGGCCATCCATGAGGGGTCTGTCCCCAATATATAATGGTTTTAATAATTTGCAGGTTAGAAATCAGAATAAGGAAAAATAAGATTTTCTTTATAAAAGTTACATATCTTGTTACTTATTTTTGCCACAGCAAAACTGACATTGGGTTCGTCTAAAATCTGACATCCTAAAGACCTGTCAAAAAGAATTGAATTTGCAAGGCGTCCACAACAACCATTTATATTTTACCCCAACATTTCCAGTTTAGCGAAAATGACTTATGCACGATTCCTGTCAGATGGCGCATCCATGTACTAAACGTGTTAAACCTAAAACAGAAAATGCACGGTTTCAAACAATATTTGCCTGGAATACATTAGCTGTCCAAATATCTGTTGTACACAAATACCAGGTAGAGATCAAACAAAAATCAAAAAAGTCCCCAAGGACATATTCATGCATATGACAGTTAATCAAACTGATACTACTCATATACGGATAATGATTATTATCCATATTTAAAATGTTCTTAGTATCTGATGTTTCGAATCAATGACACTTATGCGTACTGATTTGTTCTACCAAAAGTAACTACTATTTAGTAGTTATGATTGTTTCCATGCGTATGAATTGTGTGTCAACACCACCACCATTACTCATACGCCCAGAACATAAGCCAGCAAGCTTAAACAAACTGTTAATACTACGGTAAATGACCTCAATTTGTTGAGCTCTGAACATTCAATAAATCAATATGCGTGTAATTGTGCAAGTGTATTAGTGGGATACTCGTGTATTTATGATGATATTTATGAATGGAAGTTTCATTTTTATTTTATTTCCACTTCGATTCGGTTGGTTGTCACATCACATCATAACCTAATATGATATGAGTCAATTGAAAAGATAACACATAAACATTTACCAATTCTGTGTTAATAATTCATTGTCCCAATGACACAATGCCACTCAATTGCGAACCAATGAAAGTGCTGTGCCATAGTCACACGCACACAGACAAATAGGGTGTTTATTTGTTTTTGTGCGCGTGTGAGTCAGAGACCAAAATTGCTCTCAGTGACGGGCATTGTAATAAACAATAAACTAACATATTGTATCGTCATTTTGTGAATGTAACTCCGCTAAAATATTTAGCAGTCCCAAGAGTTTCGTCCCAAAATGCAACGCTGCATAGTCAAAAATCAAAAAGTACGACATGGAAACATATGTCCGTATGTCTGTGCTAAAGAACAATATGCATATGTTTATATTTAATATTTTCAAATTTTTTTGTTCCCAAATTTTTATATTGATGGCAACAATATCTCCAGCCTGGCCCGCCATAAAGTATCTGTGCATAATTGATTTCCATGGCACTAATGTTTAAGCGATCGCGTATCCAACTATCGTATGATATTGTCCGTCCCTGTGGCTCTTTCTGCCTCTCCATCTCTCGCACTGGCATTTTTCTTTCTGTCCGTCATTGTGTCTGTCATAGTGGTTGTAGTATATACATTATTTACATACATGTCCTCTAAAAGTTCCACTGTAGAAAAATGTCAAGTGCCTGTCACCAGTGGTGGGGAGTGTGGCGAGTGAGTAAGTGCGGTTAATGCTTTTGTTAGCAGTGTTGGTTTTCATAAAATATGTACAACGTGATTTGGGCTCGTAAGTGCAGTTTCGCCGTCATTGTTGTAGTTGTAGTTGCAGTTGCTATTTTTATTTTTCCGCTTTCCATTTGGGTCCGTAGTAAATTATTTGTTTATTACATTAACGAGTCACGAATTGGTACGAATAATTGATTTTTTCCCAGCCATTTAAAGCGCTTTGGTTCTTGTGGAATTTTAAAGTGCATATTTGTTATGGTTTCATGGGAATGAGGAGGACGTCAAGCATCAGTGTCAGTTGGAATGGCGGGAAGCTACTAAATTAGGTAAAACAAAAAGGATAAATCTTTTACAGAAAGCACAATTCACAAAACATCTGTAATCGTTCAAGTAAACGATAATATTGAAATATGTTAGTATCATTAACCAGGCATTTGCTTTGAACTGCCTTCTCGATTTTGGAGACATTTTCAAGTCATTTTTTAAAGAAGCGTTACTTTAACTAATGATTTACATGTATGCATTCGAATTCTCCATTCCTATCATAGATGTGTCCTAGTCAGGACATAACTTGTAAATTGGGCACTAAAAGCTTCTGTAGTCTAGCATGGGAATGTATATTAAATTTGTCAAACTATGTTTAAGAAGAAAATTGAATCATTGTAAACTGAACTCCTTATAATAATTTATTAAATCAATTGTGTATTTCTAAATTTAAAATTATCAATAAATATATATAAACACATACATACATTTACATGTTTGGCTTAAATCACACTTATATCAAAATAGTAATGGATGTCGACCACAGCTTGTATTGTACATTGCAAATGAAAAAAGATTAAACAACACTTTTTTAACACTATTATGCTACAACCCAGTATTATCAACTATATTGGGCAAAAGTGCTTTGGTTTGTGTCTAGACTAGCAAATGTTGAACAATTTCTTGTTTAATGCGAAGTTTTCTAGGCGGAGCGTGTAACTAATATTTGCTATATATTGTAGTTTTAAATCCAATAAGAAGTAAATTTAGAAAACCCAAAGTGAAGGAAGTTTAAAAAAAATAAAATTTTCTTAAATACGTGCTTTAAATAGTAATTTTTGTAAGTAAGTACCGTTTCCTAAAAAAGTACATTTTCTTTGACCAAATTGCCTTTCCTTTAAAGAGTACCTATTTTGTAAAACAAAATAACTTTTCTTGAGATAAGTACCTACTCTTAAAAATTTACACATTCTTGAAAAAATAACAAATTTTAAAAAAATCCCATTTCTTAAACAAAACCGTTTTATCCAGAAAAAAATACATTCTGTTAAAAAAATACCTCTTCTTACAAAAATTCCTTTTCTTAAAAACAGTACCACTTCTTTAAAAAGTGCCTGTTCTTAAAAAAAGTACTTCTTTGTAAAATAAAATCATTCTCTTATGGGGGTTTCTTACAGAAAGTACTTCTTCTTAAAAATAGTACATTTCTTAAAAAAATCCAATGAGTTTTTGAACTCACGGGCGATGTGTTAACCCGTTTTTGTTACACGGTACCTGTTCGATTTCTATGAACAGTATTTTCTATTAGTAAATGTTACAATGGTAAATAAAAACAGCATTCAATCATATGACGACGTTACATTCAAATAATATTAATTCTTAAAATTATTTAAAGACCCCACTGCAAGCACATGTATCATTATTTTCTTGCTTAATACTTTTTGTTTTATTCCCACAAAAAACAAAGAGAATGCAAAGCAACAGACACATGCACATACATACATGCATTGTTATGATCGTACATACGCTACACAAGTACACACAATTTTCGTTGCTCTCTTGCTACATCATTTTTATATACGTATAACCACGTCATGTGTGTTTTTTTTCGCATTCTGACAATCTGTGTTTCGCAGAGGTCATAACCCTCAACGGTCGTAACGCCCAAATTTTTTTTGGGCCTTATGACCGCCTAAATCGCGCGATTTTTTTTTTCACATTCCCCTCATCACCAGTTCCATAATTTCTTCCATTTCCAAATTGCATTCCTCATTCACTTTTTAAATGTTAGTATTAAGTAGTACAACAATAAGTGAAATGATGAAAGGAATCGCAAAATGGACCGTGTGATTCTTCTTAGAATTTCACACACTTTAATGATCTGCAGTTTGCAAATAATTTATATAGATGCCTTACAATTTATATATCTGTATACAATCTTTATCTTTATTTATATATTTAGATTTCACTTTATAAAGTTGTTTGTTTTTTGGAGTATATACCAATTCACAATTTCTTCGAGCACCTCCAACAAATTGAAATTCAACATTGTCACCCATTCCTCTCACTGGTTCATAAACAACTGTATGAATGTTACACTAACATCTATCATCAAATAATTTTACTTTTCAGCCTTAAGAAACTATTGTACAGTTTCTACTCGCACAGTAACAACACTTTTTTCCAAAAACATTCAAATTTGCTCATAATTTAAGAAAAAATATCAAAAATTTTGGGCGTTATGACTGGTCGCCGTTCTATACAGGGGTGGGTCACCCTTAACATTTAGGGGTATGTAAAATAGATGTTGGCGGACTGTAAGACCTACCGGATATGCACACAAAATTTCATACAAATCGGTCCAGCCGTTTCGGAGGAGTTTAACGTCAAACAATCTGTGATCGCAGTCGGTCAAACTGTGTTTGGATGTGCACTTTGTGAGTTTAGTCTCTACCCGCGCCTATAGATGTTAACACAAATATTAGCTTATAATATAAGAAGTACCTCTTTTTAAAAAGGACCTTTTCGGTAAAATATAATACATATTCTTATAAAAAGGACCTAAAAATAAACTTAAAAAAGATACATTCTATAAAAAAAATTTATTATTTTAAAAAAGTACCTTTTCTTAAAGATCCATTTAAATTATCGCATATTTTAACGAACACCTTAGGCGTTTTGGAAGTAACTATACATAGTATATAGCGAAAGGAACTTCGTTCTAACCGGGTGTCCCCTGACACCTCATGTAATTTTATTAACGGGGAATAAATCAGCGTTAGAAAGGACAATTACGAAATTCGTAAAAATATGTAGCCCTAAAATATTTATACTCTGAAAAAAAAACGGACAAAATGTGGTCTCAATTTTCAAGTTAATTAACCTCGAACCACAATCACTTGCTTCGCTTTTAATACGAACATGTCTTAGAAATGACAGAAGCTGGAACGAAAGACAAAACTAATTATAACTTCATGTAGAAATAGTTTCTCAACACACCCCCTAACTATAAAGCACTCAAGAATTTCAGATTTTCATTTCTTTTAAACAACAATCCAGGAACATTCCTTTTCGGTGGAAAAACCTGTTGTCCTTTCGTTTTCCATTTCGGAAAAAAATCTACTATTTATTTATCTATTTATTATTGAAAATTTTGATAAATTTATTTACTTTTTATGTTTATATTTTTTTTAATTTTGCTTATACTAAAAATTTGGAAATGTTGAGTTGTGACCCTTTTATGGTAACATCAACAAATTGTCCTTATTTTGTATTGGACTTGACCATAACAACTTGTATAAACAGTTTTCCTTTACTCACATAATTTAACAGTTTAATTTAACTCGAAACTTTATTGTTGCCTTCATAACATTTTGTTCCACTACTGTGCATGACCACCACGGAAATTAATATAGAAATATATGTTTGTTGGTCACAATATGTTGAGACATACAGATTTATTGAAAAATAAATGGATTGTTATAATAGGCAACCAACAAACCAACTCTCTTTCTACCTTCCACACAACCAACGGTGCAAGTGTCCTCTGGCCACCTGGTGTTGCTGCTGGGCGAATGTCTCTGAAATACCTTGTGATATACTGGGGAATTTGTGTTCGTGCCGTGGTACTCGTAGTTATGTGAATGTGCAATTCAAAATTACTTTATACAAATTATAGTTATTATTAGATTTAATATTTTCTACTCAACTGATACAGGATGTGGACTTGTGTTTACTGATAACACAAATTATGCCAGAGTGCAATTTATACGAGCTCTAGTATTTTGCAATGACAATGAATAATCAGGGATTCAGCTTTAGCTTATACGAATGTTAAATTTTAAGACTTAAATTTATTTTATTTATGCTGAATTAATTTTAAAATTAAATTAAATTAACACTCTATCGACTTTACTGTAATTGGGAAAATTTGATTGAATTTGCTGACTGTTTTTTACAATTTCCCCACACAAACAGGTCCAATCACAAGATCAATAATTGGCACAAGTGCCATTGAGAATAGAGCGGCCAGCATGCAACACTCAGGCAAATGCGTGTTATTAATTAATTTACATTTGTTGCCAATTTTACAGTCACTTTTTCACCATTACTTTGGTTTACATCACAACGAGGGAAAGCTCGAAATGTAATATATTTTATTTTTCATTTTAATTATTTATTCAACAAAATTTCCTCGACATCATCAGCAAAAAATGGGGCCGCAAAATGCTTAAAAATCGAATCTCATTCTGCGCCTCCTTGATTTTATAAATACTTATGCCCACATATTTTTGTTTTGACAACGGCCGACAACAACGTTGAAAAGAAGAAGAACAACTCCTATACCCTGGTCAAGAGAAGTTTTTAATTTTGTCACCATGTCCATCATACCACCATTCATGTCCTGTTAAGGACGTTTGACCTTTTTCAAAGTGGGTTACCGGAGTGGCCAGAAATTATGTAGAAGATAATGGAAACCTCACACACATTTTCTTTACTGTTTTCTCTTAAATAGTGGTTGTTGTATTTTTTTTTCTTTTTTTCTTTTGTATGATTTAATGAGATGTCAATATCGTAATGAGTTCATTCATGCAATCAATAAGTCAATAGATTTCCACTGATTTTTCATCTCCGTCGGCTTCGATTTTTCATAACTTTTAATATTCTTTGCCTGTCAGCAACTACGGTTAGTCATTATCGAGTTTTTTAAATTAACACCTGCCGTTTACATTTCCACAAAAGGAGAAAACCTGATTTTGAAATGGCTTTAAAGAAGGATTCCAATAAACGCCAGCAATTTTAATGACATGATAAATTATTACTTATGCAGGGCTGACAGCGACAAAACTAGTATAATAACATTTGTATAAAATGCAAGACATAATTAATTTTTTTGTTTCCTCCTTACTTCACTTCGGCTGTATCATGGTTGTATTATCGAATTTTATCGGAAAAAAATATACTGCAAGTACTTTCAGTGGAATCACATTTCCATTACCTCCAGCGGAGCAGTATAACTATAACTTCCACTTCCAAACAAGCTGTCACAAACCATTTTGAAAACTATCAAATAAAGCTGTAATTAATAGGTCCCATTATTGTTGGGTTAGGAGTTAAAATTTAACCCCGTATTCGTCTAAAAAAAGTCATACACATATGCCAGCGTAGTCCACAGACAAGCATCTCTTTGAACCATATGTTGTTCTGACACTGACACCTTATTCCACTCAAAACCTTGACTACAAGTTAGAATTATATCTCCACGGTAGAGAATGAGTCGCTTTACGTTTAAGTTGTGCAAAAAGTTTGCTAGAAAGATTTTCTAGTGGACAACAGTTTCGGTCAACTCTTTGTGGGCCGAAAATGAAGATTTTCACTAGGACAATCTTTGGTTTTAGCAGGATAGCGCACCATGACACATTGCCTATCGAACAATCGATTTTTTGGGCACTAAGTTTTGTAATCGTGTTATCAGTTGTCAATTTTACGCCTTGGATCTGCAATCGGCTGCGATATACTTCCTTGGGGGGGTGCGTTTAGCTAAAGATCGATGTTATGAAGATAATACAAACACCATTCAGATTATTTCGACGATAAGCAATACAGCTATTCACAGGATAGAGCCAAACACCGCCAGCAAAATTTTAGAAAATTTGGTTGACAAAATGCGCTACTCCGAATTCAGCCGAGGTTGCCACATAAATAAAATCGTATTCCATAAATAATAGGAGTATTATTTCTTTTCAATGAAGCCATAATACTATACTACAAGATACTGAGCTTTTTTACTTTATTTCATTTTTAAATATACAATGCATTGGACAATTAAATTATATGACAATTATAATCTGTAGTATAATTTAAATTACCTATACAAATGCAAATTTAAAAACACTTAAATACCATACACCCAAAAAATTCCGTAGTTGATATTAAACAAAATTTCAACACCTCGTAGGTGAAGGTGAATATGAATTGGTTAATGACAACCACGTTTAGGAAAAAATAGACATGTAGTTGATTTTAATGAATATCATGCTTTCAGTAAACAATATAACCAAGTCTGTGGTACCAGATAACTTTAGCGTAGTTGATTTTAAATTAAATTCGATTGTAGATGAAATTAACTAAAATGCTTAGTTGTGAAAACTGCAACCGCCAACTAATTAATAAAACATAAAATTATATCTCTAGAAGGTTTTATTCGAATTGCTCAATTGTACATTATTATTTTACACTAATGTGTATATTTGAAAATGGACGGACGGACGAGTTTGAATGAAACTCCATGCCTTGCTTACCGTAGATAATTTATGGCTGGTAAGTAATATACACATTACCTTTCCATAGACAGGCTATATATTTCAACACATTTTCTTTAAAAACAAACAATTTATTTCACACAACAATTTAAATAATTTAAAATAGAAAAATGACTTCCTATGTCAACTAAGAGAAAAACTTGTATTCAAGCCAGTTTGATTTTGACAAATCACAAATTATTAAATTACTATTTAACTAACATATATAATTTTTACCAACTAGAACATTTGTTACAAATGATTACAATAGTTGATTTCATTCTTTTGAAAATCAACCACGTATTTGTAATGCGTCTAGGAAATTTTATCGGTGTACTTACTTTCAAATCATTTTCTTCATCTCTGACAATTTTGGTTTTCAAATATTTCATAATTACAGTAGGACGTTGTACTTTTCGATTCCTAGTACATTTTCGATAACAAAAATATTTTTTTTTGGACAATGTGGGGCACAAGCGACGTGTCATGATGAACATATATAGAAAAAAATATTTTTAAAATTTTTATAGAGCATTTCTTTTTCACGACGCTATTTTGAAATCTCTCTCATGCATAATTTGTGTTCCCAATTTTACTGTATATTACATAAATATTCCAACAACTATATAAACCAAATGTATTTGTAGGTGATTTTGCAAATCAGAAACACAAACCTGCGAATCAAATGAGATTTTTTGAAAAATTGCCTATTTGATCGAATATTTATGTAAAATACAGCAAAATCGGGACAAAATATACATGCAAATATGAAACAAAAAATGCTCTGTGAAAATTTTGAAAATTTTTTTTCTACTTTCTTTTTCGAAAATGTACTAGGAGTCGAAACTTCAACGGCCGGTAGACGACTAAAAGTACCCGCAAAAACAAGTTTTCAGTACACCCTAATGTACGGGTTTATGGATATTAAAGTAGTATCAGGTAACGCCAATCGAAGCCATGAACCCCTACATTTTGTATGTAAAAACAGAATTGGCATCAACCAAATAAATTCAACATAATTACAAAGATTCCAATATTTCATTACAATTGGCATCCAATTCCACAACCTGCATTGGCACTGTCTGAGCAAATGCAACAACATTTGGCGACTCAACATTTTTAATTGCCATAGCGAACAATGGTAATTCGTTTGCCTTTGCATTAGATATTCTTTGCACATAAAATCCAATACAAATTAAGTAATTCCCCACAACGGAAAATATACTTATACATATTTGCTCAGCTCTGTATAAACAACGTGAACTATTCTGTGAAATTGTAACTGCTTCCCTCCAAACTGAAGAACATGTTAAATTCACTGGTGCTGGTACTGTTTGTCAAAAAATGCGTACCCTGGAAAGCAATAAAAATCGCGATCAAACCCAAATTATGTGGTTCTTATGTGGTTCTAGGTATTATTCATAAGAGCATATGAATGGACTCAACTACGTCGATTAGACAAGACTACCCGTTCCCACAAATAGTTTTGTAGAAAGGGAGCTAACGTACAGATTCATCGACACGACAGTTTCGTCACTGTCTCGATTATGTATCATGGCTGCGATGAAAAATCGATACTATTGTGATGATTATATTTCATTATGGGAATGCATATGTTTCATTAATTATTTAAATTTGTTTGATTTTGATGCACTTAACGTCTCACTGATGGACATCTATTGTTTCAGTGAATTTCAGTGACAAATCAAGTTTCATTGCAGCAAAGACAAATGCGTAACCTCATCACGGTGGCAATGTAAGCACACTAACGTATATCTGGCAGCCAGGGAATACACCGACTTGTTTTTCAGTACCCACGTGTAGACACATTTTGTTAATATATTCCCTCAAGTTTCGTACACATGTGCAGTCCCCGTTTTATCATCTGAGAGATTTTGGTATTTTTAGACCTTTTGTGCGATTCCCATTAGGAGACGCATCTTTGTCTATTTAGAGCCTCTCTATAACATCAATTCACAACTCACAAAAGGGGTTTAATAAATCTTAAGAAAACGATAGCTACAATAAGATTTCCAGAGGGAAACCGACAACCTCCGTAAATAATGTATTATTCCAAACCTCACCTAAATAAAAAGGCGTCCAACCAAACCCCTTCACCCTCAATCCCCGTATCAAATTTAAAGACAAAAGATTGATGTCTATTATTTAGGAGAAGCTTCTAATTAAGCAAAGGCAAAAAACGATACAATTTGTTGCCAAGTAATTGTGATTACAACACAAAGGCAGTAAGGACGAGTAGTGCCTCTTCTTCACAGTCATCCTTGTTATTATTAATAATTAAACTCAATCATTAATAACCATAAAAATAAATGCAAAGTTTGTTTGTTTATAAATATCAAATGCCACACATTACAATTTCATAATTTTTCCTCAATGGGCGTACGATATTGTTTTCATAAAAATATGCAAATGTATTAAATTTGATAATTTATTATGAATAGTTATGAAATATTGTACACAATCCCATTATATAATTCGGTTCAAGCACTGGTATTAATGTGAAATGAGTATGCAAATGCGAATGTTTGTTGCCTACTTGTGTACCAACAATATTGTTTAAATACTTATATATTCAAAATAGTATCCTTGTATACTTTGCCATTCTCAACGAGAAGAGTATTTGCTCCTTAAACACAAATATTTAATTGCTTACACGGAAATATCTCTCTAATTTTCATAAACTCAGTTATGCAAACGGACATAAATGTCTTAGAAACTTTTAGAGTTATCCATCGTCCTTGCCTGTATCCTTGTGCTAAAAATATATATACCGACAATTGTCCGCATAATTCATTTAGATGATTATAATAATCATCTCTCTTCGTCATCAGGATGATAATTACAAGAGATGATGATTATGATCAACATGACGACAAAACGATGATGTACAACTCATCTCAAAGATAAGCAGGACACGAAAAGGGAATATATTATGATGATGAGAATGCTAATCTTGACGATGATGATGATAAAGCTGCTTAAGATGAGCAGACCCCAATGTATAAGTAGATGTAAAATGACATTTGCCATACGTCCTTCTACAATGCTGTTGAATGCTGAGTGATGCACGACATTATTTTCTGTATCCTTATTTGTTGTCCTGGCTTCTGCTCATCACTGTCTGACAGTTGTTCTGCACTGACGATGGCCAGACACAAGACGACTTAAACTCTCACATGTAGAGCGAATAGTTACAGCACTAATACGTATTAGCAGGAGTCGGACGACGATGCCTGGATACGTATTTGGATATTCCTGGCACTGAGTGTGCTTAGAAGGTCACAAAGAATATGTAGTTTAGTTCTTGTGTTTTTGTGACTTTTTTGATAAAGTTTGTTTTACATATTCAAATTGCAGTTAAATTTTGCTAAATTATTAAATGACTCCTACAGTTCCGGCAAAATCACCAATTTGCTGCAAAAATTTCTGGTTGAATTTTCGCCTGTGCTGTCGGTGTAGTATTTGTTAAAAATACTTAAGGCAACTTTATGGTCTGACTGTTGGGCTGTTGCTCTGTGGAGCCTCTAAATTTTCTGGCAAATGACCAGTTTTCAACAGACAACGAGTATCTGTTAGTTTGCCGGCTTGGCATTTAAGGCAGTTGCTGTTTATGGTATGGCAAGTGCCAGTGATATCGTTTGAAGAGAATAATTGCATCACGAGGATTTGGGCAAGAGATATCATTGCTGTAGCTGGTTGTGAACAACTTGAGTGAGATATATCTACTTTGTATTAGTTAGTTAGTTTGTTGAAATATATAGCAAAAGTTGTTATTAAGAGATGATGCTTGGTTTCAGTTTTGGTATAACTGGATGAAAGTGATGGCCTAGATTCCAGGATGTTCACAAGTGCCCATTTTAATTTTTTTGTTCAATTTTATAACTGAAATCTGGAGTAAGTTATATCCTACAAAGACTGTAAATTATTTGAATATTCATTTTAATTAGATTCAAATTGAATCGAAGCTGTCTCTTGAGATTTGGGAAGTTGAGTACATGATTTTGAATCTTTAACTTGGAGTCAAATTCAATATTAGAGGCTTTTTTTGAGCGAGTTTCAAGCAGGTGTTGTTGAGAGTAATTCGGTTGTTAAGAGTTCTGTACTTTTCCCTTAACTAGGACATTTTCAAATGGAAATCTCAGTGGCGCCAACAACATGTTATCAAAATTAACATGATAATATTTATGATCATATTAGGTATGATGAGGTGGTTGACATCATTAGCATCAATTCTTATTTGAAAAACTGGAATGCAGTCCATTAAATATTGTAATCATTATTACTATCAAAGATAATTGTTACGGGGGTCTAACGATTTATTTAAGGATCAATGACTATGATCAATTGAGTCGTCACATTTATGATATTTTAAAGGACATTTTTAATTAGTTTCGATTACAAATGTTGCTGCAATATTAACTCGTATGACGAACCTTGAGTCAACTTATATATTCGGCTTTTTTTAAGATTTTGTTTGAATTTTCACCCCACTTCCCATGACATTTGTTAATTCTATATATTTGATCTTTTTGTAAACTTGAAAATTGTTTTGCATAAAAATCCAATTAAACTTTAAGTGACACCAAAATTGCTAAACTTTTCATTTCGCTTAAACTCAACTCAAAGCAAACAATTGCAAATGTTTGCCACAGTAATAGAATTACCAGCGAACGCAGAATAGAACGACAGTGAAGGTCATAAATTTTCAACGTATAACGCTAATTATGTCTCGAAATCATGCCATAAAATGTGTTCGCAACAAATGGAATGAATGGAAAGCGATGAGAACAAAAACACAGCCACAGTTCTACGTTTATTTTTGACTATGCTTTGCTGTTCTTCTTAGCAGTGGTATAAAATATATATGTGGATGACTCCTCAAAGTAGGCACCAAAATGCGAATGATTTAGATTAAGAGGGGTCCCATTGTTCAACGAACTCACACTATTACATATGTATGTTCTTACATACAGAGAGGCACTTTGCTTTATATGAGTTCACAGCTATACAAGTTTGAGTCAGTAAATTTGTAGGGAAGTGTGTGTGTGTATGCGCGGTCTTTTGAATGCGAATGTGAAAATCACATAATGATAATAAATGTTTTATTTTTCGTGTCGGTAAAATTTGAAGCGTGAGTTGAATTTTTAATATAAAAAAAAAACGAGCATGAAAAAGTTAGAAAAAGTGTGTGTCATTTGTAAGGTTCTGCACAGGAAAAGAAATTGGAATATGAACAAATGTTACATAGACCATTAAATTATAAATTAACCTTTCTCTGTGCGTATTTGAAAAAACATGTGACTTTGGAATTGTTTGAAGTTGCAAATGTTTCAAAAGTTATTTAAAGATAACTTTACGATGTTTTTAATTTGATTGTTTTTTAAAGAAAAGTCTGAAAGTTATGCAATGGAAGGGTGTAGTTAATAGTGTAAAAATATATTACTAGCATAAATACTTTACGTGTTGGGTTTAAGGAACATTTATGTCAAGATAACATTTGAATGACAACAAACAGTTGGTAGTGTATATTGCAGGTTGACATTGATTACGCCTAAAAGTATGCTGTCTTTAGAAGTTGAAAAGCTACCGGATACCAACTCACCACGAATGATTGATGAACGGCCTGAAACAATTAAGAACAGATGACATATCTCTTACTGGCAACCAGTAAGTCAATGTCGAACAGACAGTCTCGTAATGAGATGGTTCTGGAAACGGCTCAACTGGTATAATTAACTGATTCTCATTCTCAATTCAAACTGGTAAAAGAGTATATCGTTAAGTAAAATTTTTATCAATAAAAGCATATTGTAATGTGTTGACGTCCTATGTTCTTTATGAAATTTTTACATAAACTTTGTCTTGTAATATTGTTTCATATTGTCATATTGATGTGTTAACATCTATAGCGGCGTATAGGGACTAAATCTATCAAAGTCAAGATTTTATGCTGCTGCTAAAACCAGATTTTATGCTGCTGATAAAACCAGATTTTCTGCGACTACGAAAGAGAATAATGACGTGTTAAATAAAAATGAGCGAGCAAGAGAGCAATGAAAGACTGGTGTGGCAGGGGTGAGGCAAACGAAATTGTGTCTATAGCGTATGTATTAACATAATAATGTATGTATGTACATGTGTCTGTTGCTGTTGTTGAACGGAGATATAAAGCATAGCCACGCAAAATTTCATTTGCAAGGCTTATTCCTTATTCCCGGCTTGCGCAGTCGACGTAATGGTGACACACTAATACGTCAGCTACTTCGTACAAAGTATGTGTGATGTTGTGTGTTTGGCTGTTTCGTTGCTGTTGATATGGCAAACATGTGGTTATGTGACACACGTATACGTCAGCTACTTCGGACAAAGTATGTGTGATGTTATGTGTTTGGTTGTTTCGTTGTTGTTGCTATGGCCAAACAAGCGAGTCATTTGATGTTCAGCATTGCCCGGTGTATACAAAAACAAGTAGAAACGGTGTTAAGTTCGGCCGGGCCGAAGCTTATATACCCTCGACCATGACAATTTACACTCACACTCTCCACTCTTTGTATTCCCTTAACACCCCACCCCCCACACAAACACTCCACGACACAGCAAGCACAAATAAATCACCAACGTATCAGTAGTAGTAGTAATAGTTGTTGTTGGTGTTGTTGTTTTTATTTCTATTTATAATTGTTTTCTCACATTTTTCGATCTTTGCATTCTCTTAACAGTATTTCTTTTAGGTACATCCGACCCCTCACACAAGTACTCATCGACTCCATAAGCAATGGAGTATATTTTAATATGTGTGGTTGTGATTTTTATTTAAATGTACCGTCATCATATGATTGAACGCTGTTTTTTATTTTCCAATGTAACATTTACTAATGTGTTCATAGAAATCGTACAGGTACCGTGTAACAAAAAGTTGTTAACACATCGCCAGTGAGTTCGAACACTCATTGGATTTTTTTGTTTAAATAAATAAAGGACATGTATATTATTTTGTACAGTACCAGTAAAATAAATAAATCTGCTGTATTTATCGTAATTTAAAAGTACCATTGTTTTATTAACCGAAAGAAAATAGAGCTGAACCGGACACTTGGAATATTCGTAACAATATTATAAATCTTTCTCTTTTATAAGACCACTTGTTATTTTAGGGAACATTTTGGATATCGGAATTGATATGAAATTAGTGTGGGTAGTCTTAGTGGGGGTAGGCAGTTAATTGGACCCTTGAGTAACATGAACAAAGTACTCGTAATAAAGCGTTCGTATGCGAGCGTAAGTCATATTCGTTGTTAAGCAGAGGATAACTATATTATGATCGTTATGAGGATCCTATTATGACTGACAAAATTGTTGCCTGAGAACAGCTGAAACGAATTTAAAACGTAGCAAATAATTCAAAATTTTATCTTGAAAGTAATACAAAAATGATCTCCAAGGTCTCCTACTGTCAGACTGGCGGAGAAAAGATACACGCCGGGTAGCAATACCCCAATTTTTAAGATGTAATGGGTTTCCAATAAATATTCAGACAACAACAATACCCAATTTTGGGATGTTCCATATATTTAATTAAATAAGTGTCAAGTATGTTTTCATAATGAAAGTAGACCCAAGGAACGAGGGCTTCAATTTATTTACTTCTTAATTTTCTACGTGGTCAATCATTTTTCATTAATCTCTTTTACTTCTTAATCTTTTTATGATAAAATAAAAATTAAATACAACACGTAGATAATAATATATTATTTCCAATTTGGAGAATCACTCCCTTGGGTCAAATTTCCTACTGTTAAAATTAGACAATTAGTAAAAATAAATAAAATGCAAAAGCGATCAAAATAATAAAGAGGAATAGTATAATCTTGTACTGCTTCGTCAGTATGACCCTGCTGTGCAACGTCGTTATTCAATTTCAAATTAAATTTGCTTCTTACAACTAAAAGATGCAGTTTCCATTGCAAGTTTCCATGTCTGGAACTTCTTCTTTTCAATATGCTCGCACTAATTGATTTAAAAGAGTATCTTCCTCACTTACTATCATATTTTCCAAACATGCAGTTTTATAGAAATAAAAAATAATATAAACAATTTTCTCAGCAAAAAAAAACTCCATTCATTTGTGTATTTTGTGACAACATTTTCCATATAACTTAACCTGGATTTAAAATAATAACATAATTTGTTTTGCCTACTATCAATTTTGTTGCATCTGCGCTTTTCGTATCCGTTTTCATATTCTTCGAATAGATGCAGGATAATTGATATAAATTAACTGTTGAACTAGTTATTGTCGATAAACACCAATTCATGGTAATATTGTGTCAATCTAATATGAAATTGAATGTTTCAAATAAATAGATATAATTTGGTTTAACACCTACAGCCAATTAAACATTGTCTTTGCATAAAAGGGAGAGTTTAAACAGCTTTCGTGACAAATGTATATTAGTAATTCACGAGAAATCTTTTGTATTGCAAAGGGGCGAGCTCATGCCAATTCTTTTATCGAATCTACTGGAAAATCAAACAGTTTTTTGAACGCCAAATCGATATAGTAATATTTTGTATAAAAGATGTAATAATACAATGCTGCCTATACAGCACTTTCATTTAATGGCTGTTATATTCTTTTCAAATATTGTACTTAGTAATGATTTTAATATTTTCCAATTCAAACTGTCTCATACCAAAGTAAAAGTGCCACTTTTAAATTTGGTGTAATTTCAAATATTTAAAATAGTATTACTGAATCCTTCACGCCTATCAAATAAACACCAGCAGGAACTAAATTTTTGCAGAAGTTCACAACTTTATAGCAAAAAATTATGCATGCTAAAATGCAGTAATGGAAGCAGAAATTCTTTAGAAGCACTAGCCAATGCGCTGATAGATGCGCATTATTTTCGAACAAAGTTCCCACTTAGAAGCTCTCGATGGTGCCAAATTAAAGCAACATACTCATTGCTTTCAAGAAGCTCTTCTTTGTTTGCAGAAAAAACGCTGTTTTTTCATGTGCTTATTTTACGGCTCAGTAAGCAGTTTGTTCTAATAAGCTAAATTTTTGATTTATTGCCTCTTCGTACGAAAGGAAAACACGAGAAGTTTTCGCCGCTACTTTTAAGCTTCATTGAAGCACTAAAGTTTGATTTTTTTAATGACCACAAAAAAGTATAAAAATATTTCGACCAAAACCTGTGTTAACAAAAATTAACCGAATTTTTTTGTAAACATCAATCGGCCTTATTCCCGTTGTCATTATCAGATTTTTGTCATCTTTATTACTTCGTTATCATATTAAGCGTTGCGTCTATGTCATATTTAATGTCTATGTGGTTCATATCTATTTTGTTTGAAGTGGACGAACGTTTTTCTAAGTACAGGTTTTACTTAAAACAAAACACACGTTCTTCACTACGGAGATGTTGAATACTTCAGCATTTGTGTTAGCAACACAGCTTCTTTCCAAGACATTATATACCAAAATTTAAGCTCCAAATTTTTCAGAATATATTAAGTTAAACGATAGTTAATTAGATAGAAAAGTTTGTGTGGTACTGTACTGAAATGTAGTGTGGTAATTGTAAATCATCAAACTATATATATATATATATATATATATATATATATATATACACCATATAAACTATATATATTTTATATACCTCTGTAATATTAAATGTATCCGTACTTTAAATTTCATTCACATTTTTAAATTTTAAAATGGTTTAAAGCTCAATAAAATTCCCTATTAATTTAAATAAATGTCAAGTATTCAAGATTACAACTTTATAACAATTACAAGAAGCGCTTAAAAATCAATTCGGAGAAGCACTCCAGTGTAACATTCTTATTACATCTGTACTCTACCTTACTGCACTGCATACAAGAAGCGAGTAAAGAGCTTTTAAATGCTCCAGCTGCTTATAATTTCTAACAATTTTTTGCTGGGTAAAAGCATTTCATTGTTTGGGGTGCTACGAGTATTTCCCCTACAACTTTAGTGCCGATATATTTAATGCAAAAAGGTTCTACATTTAACATCAAACCCCCTACCTATTTGGGGTTTAATTTCTTGGAACCCATCTTCCGACCGCCGATTAACTATACTCCACGAAATAAATATAGAATACAAAATGTCTATGGTATTAATTTTCTATTACACGGGTCATGGAAGAAGAGTGTACTAGTAGATTCCATAGATCATTTGCAGTTTCTCTTCTATATTGTACCGTTATCTTTTAATAATTGGATGAAGTTATAATTCAGAGCGAAGTAAGTAAAGCGTACAAATGTGTCAATTTATGTTGACAGTCGTATTTAAGATTTCGTTTGGATTGAAACTATTTTTAAAGTTGGTTAATTGTTGGTTGTTCCCAAAATAAATTTAGATTCAAGAAAAACATTTTTAATAACTTGTTTTTTTAAGGAAATGCCGCGCGGAACCAAATTATAGAGCATATAAGAATTAGTGAGATTGCAAGAAGTGTGCAAAAGAATAAAAAAATAATCTTCTATTTTATAAAAAATCCCGACAATTATGGAACTTCTAAAAGAACAGGACGCAATTTTCCTTAAATATAATAGACTATTAGCGATTAGTTATAGAGACATAAGTCTCACCGTTGAATATCAAGCTCCAATTATGTCTCCCGGTATCCACACGCAGAATTCAACAAATTAAAAAACGTTCGATTGCTGTTTGCAATGGGACGCTTTGGTATTTAGCGACGAAAAAAATTAATATAGATGGTCGTGATAGACAACAAAAACATTGGACTGAGAATCCTCATTAACGAGAATCCCGTTTCAGAAGAAATTTTCAAGGCGGTTCTCTTATGCCATGGGATCCGATATATTTCTCTAAATCATAAAATGATAGCAGAATTGAATATTGAGCTTTTAAACAGCGTTACAATGATTATTCCGAAAATTTTTATGACGATCCATGGACTTTTGTTCCCTGAAAGGATAAGGGAGAGCCACTCACAATCGGCAAGATGTGCGCTTTCTAGTTTTTACACGCACTGCCTGGGACCTACAGTTTAACACTGGTTCCGAACATAATTTCGAGAAGTTTTTTCATGTCTAAATACCCGATAGTGCCGCCATCACTAAGCTAGCTGATCGTCGTCGAAAGAATTATAAGGTGGTCTGAGCAGGGATCGAATCCACGTTCTTATGTACAAGAGACACGCACACTAATCAATGTACCACCGACGGCAACAATAGCATTAATTAACACTAGTAATATCCTCGTGTGCCGAAAAATCGTTTCAATGTTTGTGAAGCATCATTCTAAGCAGCATTCTGTTATTTGTACTACCGTTCGGCTGTTCAAACCAGCATTTAAATTTCTGACTACCAAGTAGTAAAAAATTGTCAAAGAACTACGTCTATTGCTTAATCCATAGAGTACTATGATTAACGGGTGTGCATGAGTGTTTCAATTGCACCAAATTCTCATTGAGTGTCTCCTGGTTACTTGGATTTGGAATTGATGTTAGAAATTGGACGAAATACGAATATAAATAAAATATTTTTTTTGTTTCAGCATTTCATCTTATTCTAAAAGCTGTATGTGCCAATATACTACAAATTAAATGTTATCAACTTGCCTAGTGCTCATTCTCCGTGATATTCTATTCTGTATGAGATTTCCAACTAGAGGATCGAAAAGATGTTTGAACTACAGAACCTAGAACCCATAGACTAGTGTATAAAGACAATGCGTGAGTGCTTCAATTCCACCAAGTTCAAGTGGAAAGTCAATGGTCAGTTTTGATACAGTTTGTATTTTTGCCAGAGTTTGGACGTATGAGTAATGGATATAAGTTATTTTAAAAGTAATAAGTGCCAATAAACCCCAATTTAAAATGGTCGTTATCAATTCGCCCATCGCCTGTATCAAACTTGCAACTAGGAGGTCGATCAGCACTTTCATCGGATCCCTCTGGTACATCTATAGAGAAAGATATGTAAAGGGTGTGCATGTGTGTCTCATTTGCACCAAATTGTCGTTGAAAGCCACAGGGCTAACGATAGTTTTGAAAATGATTTTTTATGCCAGTTTTTTCTGCCAGAATTTGGACATAATGCAAATAAAAATTAACAAAAATCACATGAATTGTCAGTGGACAGCCGGTTGGAAAGAAGTTACTTTCCCTATATATTATGTACAAGTTAGTTCCAAAACGGCTAAGGCGCTCGTTGCAAAATACGACTATTTATAAGGATTTTTAAGAAAATATACTTTTTGTAAAATAAAAAACTTTTTTAAGAAAAATTTTTTTCATTGAATGAACTTTTTTTTGAGAATATGTACTATATTTTCCCGAAAATATGATTTTTTTGAAGAGAAATACTAGTTTTAAGAAGAGGTACTATTTTTAAGAAGAAGTACTTCCTGTAAGAAAAAGCCATAATAGCATGAATTTTTTTACAAAGAAGTACTCTTTTTAAGAACAGGTACTTTTTAAAGAAGTGGTACTCTTTATAGGAAAAGGTTACTTTTTTAAGAAAGTGTACTTATTTTCAGAAAGACTACTTATCTCAATAAAAGAAAAGGTATTATTTTATTTTTAACAAAAGGTACTTTTAAGAAAAGGAATTCTTGTAAGGAAAGATATATTTTTAAGAGAACGTATTTTTTTTTGAAGAAATGGTTTTTTTAAGAAATGGGGATTTTCTAGAATTAGTTATTTTTTCAAGTATAGGTACATTTTTAAGAGTAAGTACATATCGCAAGAAAATGTATTTTGTCTGACGTTGTCGTAAAGCTGTCACCAATATTTTAGTATATTAAAAAAAGTGTTTATAAAAATACAATAATAAATAACGTTTACAAATTAGTGGTCAGTTTCACAGTTGGAAATTATCCATTTTAATGGCCATCAAATGGCCTATGTTGTGATTTAACTGTCAGGAATTTGTTGTCTTAAACTGTATATTTTGTCGGGAATAATTTCCCAATTCGGCTATTGTTTGCAAGAGAAACATCCGAGCAATCCCAATATAGTCTCGTAATCAAGATAACTATGTTGGAAACATGTTCCAGTCAAAGAACACAACTGTTATGTTGTAGTTGATTGTCTATGGTTATTTTTAAATTTCGATAATTTTAAGGTCATATACTTTGTAGGATTTCTCAAGTTTGTCGTGTGAATCTGAAATAGCTGCTTTGGTCTTAACAGAAATGCAACTAGTTCTAACTTATTTAACATACTTGAAAGCCACTACAATTACAATATATATTTATACCGTTACCACATTCTTGTGTAAACGCCTAATCACAACTTGACATTTACCCTTTTGACACTTTGGAGAAAATCAATGTCGTATTTGTCTTAATATCAAAAATGTTAATATTTCCTGCAACGCACTGCGTTCATTTTTAATGATTCTATCACACGAACGAATTAGAAAATTTGTCATTTTCTCTGACGTATGCGTATCACAATTTTTCCATCATTCATACTCTATATGTATGTTGTACATCGAAAACTACAATCATTATACGAAGAAGATGTATCTATACACGCATCTGTACATGGACATGTACTTAAATATCTGTGATTTCAAATTTACGATACACTAAACATTTACGAGCATACGACCATGTACATGCGGCTGGCTATACATACATATGTAAATGTGCTTACGTACATATTTGCACTCCTCCTTCTCGCTTACGCCAATTCCATTTACAGCGGCGCTTTTATCTTTCAATCATTTTCCTCTTTTCACAATCGGCTACAATAAAACTGCAATATAAGCCACAAAACATTATGGCAATTGAACAATAGCAGTCCACAAAATTTACAATCCTTTAGAGTATTCTCTTTTCTCTCTTCCAATTGAAAATCGATAATACCCACGAAATTAATGAACTGTTGTGGATTTGTATGGCAGCGTTGAAATAGAAAATACATAAATGTTCTTTGGGTCAGTAATCCTGCCCACTGTGATTTAAACCCATCAGGGTTGAGGAGTTCGGCTAAGTACCATGACTTCGAGTACAATAGATGAAATCCTGTTGAGTTGGAAAAGTAGCACTAAATCTGTTAAAACTTTAGTTTAATTTTATTTGTTAGTACAAAAACACAATCAAAATGCAATAATCAGAACAAAATTATCAACACTAATATTTGTATTAATATTAGATAAAACAGATTATCGACGCAGGGCCGTACTTCCTGGTTTGCCTCTGGTCAAGTCTTTCAAAATTTGACTCTCGCCCTCAATATTGTTAAGAGGAAAGCAAAATTCGTGGATTAATTTTTGTTTTATTCTTTCTTAAAGAGACTGAAGCTACTGAAATAGGATAAACTATATATTATTCATTTTATTGTGGGGTTTTAAGGTATTTAGACATCAGTTATATTCCAAACCATTACGAATTCATGTGGCATTCCATGTGGTTGTCTTCTTTTGAAACTTTGATATTTTGTTGATACTCTTTATGAGTCAGAATCAGTTGTTGTTTTAAATGAAAATACCGATTTTCCTCCTTACCCATTCAATTTCAATAGGTTTCAAAATGTCAAGGTTTAGAATATCCTAGTGTAGATTATTTTTGGAAATTTTTTTTGTAATAGTTTGTGTGCTGAATAATGAATCAGTGAGTTGGTTGAAAAATTAAATAGAATTTGTTTCTGTCAAAAGTACAATTATGTACAATGATTGTAAATACAACTTAAATGGCTGAGGGTGAACGAATTGACAAGTATCAATGAATACATAGCATCGTAGTATATGGGTTTCCACGTGAAAGAACAGGTAAAAAATCTGCTCACCATTCTTGTGCAATCTCTTCAATATCTTAGCATAACTCTTAAGTTTTATACACATACATATATTACATATGGCTCTTTAATTAAATCCAGGTCCCGTTCGTGACAATGACTAATAAAGATAAGGAATCAACACCTGTCTAAAATAGAAAAAAACCTCCCATCAGGTTATGTACGCTACCTCAGGTTGAGAAAGCGAAGTCGTAGCTTTGCCATTCGTCTTATAACCTACTTCGGACCATATACTACGTAAGACTGTAAACAAATCTCTTGTGAGCATTTTCAATCCCGGAAATACAAATCATTTGCCATATGACGTTAGAAATGCTTATAAATGTCCTCAGAGTTCTCGAGACTGAAGTAGTTGGTTGTTCAGCTGTCTCACGCATCGCCTTAACATAGCCTTAACCTTAACATTAGTACAACACTCTTATGTGAGAAATGCCCACATTGTTCTTAAAATGTAGGTCCTCGATTAACAGTATATTTCCTTTTCCCTTCTCCATTCTCAATCCTCGTCCATCATCTGTCCACTGACCACCTCTATGGAGTAATTATGTGGCAGACTGTCATACAATTTCTCTGAAATCATTTGTCGATAATGTGTTCCCTCCGTCAACATTATATGATGTTGCAAGGATCTATTATCCTGCAGTCGCTCCACACCATGGCAGCCTCGCTCTAAAAATGTTACTTTAGTAGGGTTCAGCAAAAGTGTTTTCTTCGTTGTCATTGTCGAAGTGGGGTTTATCGCCCGCTGAAACCTAGATATAATTACACCTTATCAGTGTGGTTTAGAGACATAGAAAATCGACGAATGACCAGATATTTATTGGTATTTTAAAATCCTGGAGAAAATCCATGAAAACCAACTCAACACGTACCCTCATTTGTAGATTATAGGGCTGCCACCGAAAGCTCGATATTGAGAAAACTGTACGACACTGTGTTGAAACTTGGTATTCCTGCTAGGCTTACACGCTTTTGCAGACTAACGCTGACAGACGTGTAGATCCCACCGAACTATTTAGTATAAAACGAGGCGTTAGTCACGGCGACACCCTATCGTGCGATCTCTTCTATATTTTACTGAAGGGTATAAGACAAAATTAAACTTTTCCACAAGCAGATCAACCACGCGAGTAAATGAAGTGGTGAGCGTTGATGACCGTTGTAAGTTCGAGGAAGTGATCGAATTCATTTATCGAATAATTTTTCGTAAACAAAAGCAATAACATCCGTCTAGACATCAAACGGAGAATTGAGCTTGCAAACGGGGATTATTTCGAGCTGAGTAAGCACTCCAGAAATCCAAATCCATCTGCCCCCCCCTATAACTTGGCACGGCGATGAAACATCACCGTGAGTTTTCAAAAGATTAATGTTCCGAAATATACATGATCCAATAATACAGAATGGCGAGTGTCGACGACGGATGAAGCACGAGCTAACACGATTACGCTGGCTAGACCATGTAAGTAGAATGGATCAAAATGAAGCAGCGTGAAGAGTACTCGACGATGTCCTTATAGGCCTGCAACAAATAGTACGACCCAGAACTTCGCTGGAAAGACCAGGTGAAGAATTCCTGTAATAGCAAACTGGAAGACTAAAGCTAAAGATCGTTCTGTTTGGAGAAATATTCTATATTCTCGTCTGTTGAACTATAACTCAAGAGCCACAATGACCCTTCTGATAAAGCGGTGTTCATGTATCATATGTTTATTGAAACTAAATCTCAAAAATTTCTGTAATCTCAAAAATTTCTGACAGAGCTTATGCTTGTTTTCAAATATTGTCGTATTGTCAATGTAACTGATGAACTGAAATTCGCAGTTGGTAAAAAATCATAGAATCCCCATGTGGTTGATTATGTTTATGTTGTTCGCCTCCCACTTTATTTATCTGTTCCCAACATATCAATGTTTATAAGCTTCAAACTGGGGGTAAGGACTGGATGGGCATCACAGCCCGCATCCAAAATGTTTATGAAAATAGCTGCGGTCTACATGTTATCCCTAACTGATGTTTCTAGATTATGTTTGACCTCGTCAGATGTAATTTTTCCTTATTTCCTTCCGACTTAGGACAATTGTTTACATTTCTGCATTTCAACATTTAATTTAGAAAGATGTTAGTCTGGCCATTCTATACCCTGCTTTGAAGATAAAGATTAACAAAGTGTATTTCATGGAGTTTCTTTGTAAGCGCTATGTAGAAATCATACCAAATAATTTCAATCAAACATTTAAAGACAGAGTTTCTCCATAGTAATTCCTTGATTTCTTCAAAAATGTTGGATAGATCAAAAAGTTATCAATTTGGACAGATGAAAATCGATTGGGGACCAGTGTGCGACGCCTCTGCTTATTGGAATCGTATATCATTTTAATATTTTTCCACAAATCAAAGAATGTTTATTTGTCAATCTCAGAACGAATTAAAACGAACGAAAGTTATATCATTTCATATTTCTGTAGTGGTATATGACCTCACTCGAATGACACTTGTCGCTATTGGTTAAAGATAGACAGACACACACACACACACATAAATGTATATACATTTTACAACCATTTGAGATGGAACTTTACAAACTTTGTCACTGGATATAAAATGTAATCTATACGTGTAAACATGGCTGTGTGTACACATTTCTAACGACCAAAAACGAGGAACAAATCTCAAGCAATTTGAAATTTTTTATTCAGGCAAACTGAGGGAAGGGGGTGCTGTTGGGTTCAGTTGCCGCAAAGCCAGTGAGAAAAGTAATAAAAAAGAAATTTTCCAAATAATATGAGTGTCATAAACATCTCAACGAGAAGACCTGATTCATTTTGCGTATATGTATGTGTGTGGGTGAGCTCCCTCCCCCAGCTTAAGTTTCCTTTGAAATAAGGAACCTTTTGTGACAATCATAGCACTCGTAATGCTCGTACAACACAATTGATAATTGCCTAACAAGCTTAGGAAGAATCTGTGCCACCAGAAGGAAGTCCTCGCAGAAGCCCCGCCCGACGTCGGCATAAACTCTAAGGCAACAAATGTTTGTCTCTTAGAGACAATTTATTTGTCCTTGTAGAAGTCGATGTCAATTGTATCCTTGGTGGCATAAACTCTGTTACCTTGTGCTGAGTTATTCTAGCGTATTTGGGTAACGAAAATATTTACGGAATGCCACCATATGTACAAATATTATGTATTGCTTTTGCTTTTTTGTGTTTGAGTTGGTATTTTATTTACCTTTTATGGCAGAAATTTACAAAACAGATAAGGAAAAACCATAAAAATGTTGTTTGTAAATATGTGGCGTATATTTTATGTTTGCCAAAGGAAAACACCAATACACAGATGCCAACATCCACACATGCGAGTACATGTGACTTGTACACACCCGGCCATATTCAGGATCTGCACCGTATCGAAGAAGTGAAAGGTAAACAGGACATCATTTGTAAAGGCAACATCATTCGCTCTCGATTTTATTGTTCTGTTGTTGAACTGGTATTGATGGTAGCAATTCTCGAGGCAATCCGAATGATTCGTCCTTCGGCCACTAGGAATCTTCGTTTTCATTAGAGCATTGAAGGTACGCCAGTGTTGGTGCTGATGTCACTGTCGCTGTTATTGTCTCGCTTTCATTTCCTATCCTGTCTGTTACACATACGAGGCTGGCAAAAGGAAAATTAAATAAAACCATATCATAACTTGTGATCTTAAATGGATGGCAAGACGAATAGTATTTATCATTCAGCAGCACTTTGTGTTGGAAATTCATAAAGCTATGTTATCGGAATTTAGTTTAAAGCAATAGCACGAATTAGAAAAATTACTTAAAAGACACAATTTGGCTGAAAACTAAATTTGGAATTTATCCTGCTTGAAGGATTTCAGGTATTTAAACAAATGTGTTGTATTGAACTAGCACACAAGATATGACCCGATGTGGGAATTTCTCCTAAAAAAAAAATTTGTGTCCCATAACATCCCATGAAGGGATTGGGGAGAGCTTCTCACAATCAGTGAGATGTGCGCTTCCAGTTTTAAACTCACTGGTTGGGACCTACAGTTTTACACCGGTACCGAACGTTATTTTGAGAAGCATTTTCATGGCTAAGTACTCGATAGTGTCGCCATCACTAAGCGAGGTGACCGTCGTTGAAAGAAATGTAAGGTGGTCTGAGCAGGGATCGAATCCACGTTCTCACGTACAAGTGCTGCGCACACTTACCATTGCACCACCGACGGCCACATGAATTTCTCATGTCTTTATTAATATCCTGTCCAATTCTCTTCAAGGATTTTGTACGATATAAATATGAAGACAGGAGTTTATAACTTTTTAATTTTCGATCGTACTAATTGAAATAGAAGAGTTGCAAACGGATTGACCAACATAGTATTCCTGGCACTTTATAGCGGCAGCTTAACAAGAAAAATTAGAGAAGCGTTTACATACTTGTTTGCTTAAGTGTGCTCTTCTTTGTGGCCCCAATTCACTTTGCTTTGCCCGTTTGGCTGGTCGGCCATAGTTCTTTTTGTACTAGTGTGCATAGATGTGAATGTGTTTGTACATGCTTAAGTTCAATGTATGTCAATGACCCTCAAGGGAAATGTGCTAATGTGTGCGTGTTAGTAATAAAATTAATGAATGTATTAAAGTTTCACAAACACATCATACCTGGCCAAATATTCGAACATCCCTCCCTACTGGTGGCCGTCAACTGTGTAAGCTTTTTTTGGGAGGAAGCTTTCTCTTCTCTCCCAGAATAACTAGAGTTGTGCTTTTCCCCAACACAAAACTCGAGTCAAGTGTTTATATGCGGGATAGAGTGAGGTTACAGACAGCTGCGGTCAAAACAATAGAAGGGCGCTGAGCAAAAAGTACAACGTTTCCTATATTTTCCTATATGAATTGTGGTTTGTGTTATTTTAAGAAATAATACAGTGAGTCCCAGTAAAAGTGCCCAATTTTATTTAAAAATAAAACGCATATTTTGTGGCCATATGGTGATATTAAAATAAAAATAAATGGTTTCCCATTACATCCCATGAAGGAATCGGGGAGAGCTTCTCACAACCAGTGAGCTGAGCGCTTTCTAGTTTTATACTCACTGATTGGGACATACAGTTTTACACCGGTTCCGAACGGTATTTTTGAGAAGCATTTTCATGGCTAAATACTCGATAGTGTCGCCGTCACTATGCGAGGTGACCGCCGTCGAAAGAAATTTTAAGGTGGTCAGACCAGGGATCGAACCCAGAATACTCGATAGTGTCGCCGTCACTATGCGAGGTGACCGCCGTCGAAAGAAATTTTAAGGTGGTCAGACCAGGGATCGAACCCAGGATCTCAAGTACAAGAGGCGCGCACACTACCCAATGCAGCACCGACGGCCGTATTGATAATATTACATAGTGAAATAGACAAGTATAGAATGCAATTTTCGGTAAACGGCACCCGCAGCTCTGATCATAGACCTTCGATTTTTGCATGCAATTTTCTGTGAAATCTTGGTAAAGATGTGGCCCTATTTTACCGATGACGAGTTGGATATTGCAATACTTTGATTGATTTGTATTAATTTATTAATCGCAACCGTTCAAGTAGTTCTCCCAAATAACTCATATATTGCATCATGTTGTTGCAAACGATTTAAAAATCGTTTGCGATAACTGCCATTAACCATTTTTCTAATGAGAGCACAGATTACGAAAAACGTAAATTTCTTTCATTCTCTCATTAAGATTCTCTCAGTCTTATCTACTCTCTTGGCATAAACACTTATTCATACACATTAAAGTGATCACAGACTCTAATGCTTCTACCTTGTCAATATATCTTGAATGGACAATTGACGCGTTCTTAGTTGATATTTGAATGCCAGGCGAGAAACACGTGTAAGTAGACAGTGAAAAAATAGACAAAAATGCCAATTTTTTTAAAACAAATTTTATGTGTAAGACCAAAATCATAAAAGTTGGAAATTTAAATAAAAAAGAGATTATGGAAGCCATAATTAAAAGATTTAATTAAAGTTCGGTTGCTGTAACCGAAAGAACAGTTGGTGGAAATTTTTTTGTTTCTCGCAAACATTTTTTCAGCTTTAATTTTTCATAACACTTTTACTGCAAAAGTTTTCAGTTCTCGCAAACGTTTTTTTTATTAGGATCAACTACAACTCGGTTGCTGTAACCGAGGGAACAGTTGGCGGAACCGTTTTTTCGTTTCTCGCAAACATTTTTTTAAGCTTATATTTTTCATAACGAAATGTCATGTATGGCTAAACAGAAGTTCGTTTCTCCCAACTACAACTACGTTTCTCCCTGCAAGAAAAAAAAGACAGATCTTCCAGCACGTAGTATCGTAAATTTCCCTCTGATAGATACGAAGCAAATCTGTTTGCTTCAACGTATTAATACTTAAATACAAATTTATATCATTCGAAACCAAGTCGATTTGATTGAATGGTAGAATTTCTTTGACTTAAAGTTTAATTTGAACACACAGTGGCAGACGATCGTGCCATTGTACCTATTCGTTTTATAGTTAGAGGTATGTTACCCATCATTGAGCACCATTCTTGACTCAAGCGGCCTTAATTTATTTTGTCAATCCTCTTTAGACTAACTTATATCTTTTACACCACCTTATTCATATTGAGTATTAGCATGACTATTCTTTTGAGCGCGACTGTAAGTATTAGTTAAGAAGTACATCTTGCCTGTTTCATGCGGAAGGTGTTGATAAAACATAAAAGTGTATTTCAGCTCGAGGCGTGTTATTATTAACACACCCGGTTCCTATGTCACGGTTGCCATAAGAAACAATAAAAGTCGCAAAATCTGAAAACTTAATTATAAGCAACATTTTTCAGAAACCGTGTGTCTATAAGTAGAAAATCGTATTCATTTCCTTGTGCCCAAATATAATAATTGTTATTATTCGGCTAAAGTATCGTGTTTCGTGGAAGGATCCCAAAAGTGTCAGTAGAAGAAGTAGTCAAAGGAAATATACAAATTCACTTTCGTTTCATTTCAACACACTTACAGTATTGATTTTGCTCGCTATACTTTAGAGAAGTCTTCAGCATTTTCCTTTCAATTTTCCTAAGTATTTTGCTTTTAGCTTTGAAGTCAGGTTGCTTATGTTGCTCTACATTAATACAAAAAATAAACACAAAAATCGAACAATTCATCATGAAAGTTGAAAGCGATTTTTGTGCTCAACTCAACTGTTTAATGTATTAAATTGATTTCCCTTTTCTACCAATGAACGCAATGACTTTAAACAATCAATAACACTAAAATCAAAATGTTTTTCGCAAAAGGATTCAACAATTGGTGTAATGGATCGTATAGAAATGAGGAATTGTATTGGATAAAGATTTCGCAAATAGACGGCTGTGTAGAATATTTAACAACTGTGTAGAATAATCTTACTTTAATGCTTTGGTAATTCAAACCCAACTAATATTCAATGACTAAACTGCTGCAGGTTATTGAAGCAGGATGTTATCGGTTAGCAGGATATTAAAACCATTTCCCTCTTTGCAAAATATTGTTTCCTCGCTCTGGTACCTGGAAGAGTTTTCGTATTTAGATTTACATATCTACAAATCATCTTCAAATCGGCTGTGGGTTTAGCTATTTCTGCTGGTGTATTCCTTTTAGTGGCATTGTTGGACGGCCTCATATTTAAACCATGCGGCATTTTTCAATTTTCTTCATTTCCTTTGTTTAGCGAATAGTAAGTAGTAGTAAATGGCAAACAGCAACTAAACAGCAATTCTTGAGAACATTGCTTGTGTTCAAATCCAAACGGAAGCGGAAATGCAACTTATGTACAAATAACTATTACAATAAAAGCAGCAAAACTCAAGAAACAGCAACAGCAACAGCAACACAACTAAAACGACGACAACAATGACAACAATAGAAAGAAACAAAAACAATAAGGCAACGTTTAAGTTTATTGAAAATTTCTCAAGTGTTGCCGGTATACTTTAACCGTTTGGTCGCATTTTCTGAACCACCACAGGAGAGAGCGAAAGCAATACAACGTGTGTCTGTGTATTGGTTAGCAAAATTGTGCCTGTGTATATGGGTTTGTTGTATGTGCTGCCAGGATTCCACAACTCATTCCCTATGCTGCTTTCAAACAGTTGTTTCCAGCAATTGCAGCAGCAACAATGTTGTCAACAATAAATATTGCAAACTATATATATGTATGTATATGCAGCGAGGCGACCAACAAAAATTCTCCATAAAAAGCGACTGAATAAATTGAGAAAAAAGCTCCCAAAAGAAAGAAGTATTGCAATAAAATGAAACAAAAACTGCAAAATAAAGAACACTAAACGGAAAACTACAACGGGAGCCACACAAGTGGATTGAAATGGAAATGAATAACAAAACTGCATATTCATGCCTCAAGCATGGACCCGTGGACGTTGGAGTTACCTGCAACAAAGTATGAGGACAACTATTTTTATGTGGCTACCAAAAGGTGTGGCTATAGCACATTCACTCGCTCACCCAGGTTGACACAGTGGAGGAAAATATGTTTTGTTTGAAATTTTTAAAAGAAGTTGTGTTGTGATGGTTTCCTTCTAAAGCTGCTTGGCAATGTTTGCGACTTTTGTGTGATAAAGTATTTTTTCACTCTAGGGTGATGATTTCAATTTGTGCTGTAATCAAATGCCTTTCAGCGGCATGGTTTTAGTGAGTTGACACATTTCTATTCAATTACTGAGTTGTTTGTCCTTATATTCCTTTCTGGACTATTGGAACTGTCTGTTCCATAAATATGTATTTCGTAAACTGCAGAAGTTTGGTCCCACGGTAAATGCATATTGGCATTTTATGTCCCAGGATAATAAACAGATTTTACCGATTTCTGTATATGCATAACATAACAATTTTGTTCAATCTTTTACACTCCATGTTGCAAAAAGCAAAACTCCGTTCCAAAATGTCTATGTAAACTGCACCAAAAATATTTCCTCTTTTACCCGAAGGTAGTTCTCCCACAGTATCCACTACTTGCCATTCAAATCTTGAACACATAGTACGTACGCTCAACTGATAATTCCGTCTGTTTATGTGGCTGTCCGTCTGATTTTTTCCTTGTTATATGGTTATATTATATGATGGTTCTCTTCCTCATAAGGGAATTGCTTGATATAAATATTGTCACATTGTTTATAGTGGCATTGCTGCCATACTATAGCGTATAAGGAAAACGTACAACATGATGCAGTACTACGACCGTACAACCATATCCTTGAATCCTTACTTGCAGTCACTCTAAGTTAAATGAATGAATGTGTCAGGGAATAAACTACCATTGCAATGCAGCATTTGGGGAATTATATTGAAGACATTTTTCAAGTGTAACTATTGGTATTTTTTTAGACTCCAAGGCAGCAGTCACAAAGGATATAGTAGGCACTGTATTTTTAAAACGTACACCTGTAATATCGCATACAAATGTTGAAAATTATATGGCTCATATGGAATTTCCATTAAATTATTAAAATCATTTCGCAGTCTATAGAAGAGTAAAACACATCATGGGTTTAAAACCCTCATCTAATGAAATTTTGTGTCATGTTCTGATGAATATCAGTTTAAAGCAAATGTCTTTATTAAGGTTTCCTATTCTTCTTTTAGCTGAATATCATAATAATGTTTTTCGAAAATCTTGTTAACATGACATTTGTTGCCACTTATGTTGTGATATGTGTTCCAGAAGATGAAAGGCATTTATACACTCACCCCCACCACACACCCCTTTTGACACACTTGATCACTTCCCGAAACACACACACAACCCCGCTCTCATGTCCTGTATGGCATCCCGGCATCATTTATTTAACCAAAAGGCGACAACAACAACAGGAACAGCAACGACACACACCATCTGTTTTTTTTTATAGATTTCCTGTGTCGTGCTTCTTCTATGTTGCCAGTCTCTACAAACGATGTAACTTTTTTCTACAGGGACGCAGCAAACAAAAATCACTGCACTCCCTCTATTCTTAGTCATTTCTATCATTATTCTTTGTGTCCTTCTGCGTGTGTGTGTTAGTGTGTAATATATATGAGCGTATAAAAATAAACTCAACAAATGAAGTGTGTTGTCATGTAAAGAAAACGTTTTAAAGAATTTTGTAGAATAAAAAAAATGAGGAAAAAGGACCATGAACAAAACGTTGGCCCAAATATCGTAGAAAAAAAGTAATGAAAACGGGCGGAAGTTAAGATGTGTCAGAGTACATTACTACCCTACCATACTCCAATAAATCCAGAATCTAGCATCCTAAATCAAATTATTGAACTCGTACCAAGGTTTCATTCATCTCAATTTGGTTTTTAGATTTTTGTACCTAAATACATTTTAAGAATTGATTGATAGATTACATCCAAGTGTTTATCAAACGCTTAAGTATTCTAAAGGACAAATAAGAGTTTTAAATAACTCGATTAAATAAAATTACAGTCCTGCGACGAACGTTAAATTATACTTTTAAAGACAACGCCGAGTTTCCGTTAATCATGACACATGTTTTCACAATATAATTAAGCAGTTGAAAGAATTATAAAAATGAATTCAATTTCCAAACTAATAACGACAGAATGTAATAGATTGAGAGTAATATTTACACCTTCATACCAAGAAAACACTAGTGGTATTCAATGACACTCGAAAGAGGCTCCAAAACTTGCACAGCAAACGTCGAAATAATGTTGTTTTTTATTCAAAATTACTTTCTATCTAGAAAATAAAGCGTAGTGAACTTTTCCATTACGGTATCAATAGATTTACAGATACGCAGCTCATCTGGACACATTTAGAACCCATCGTTGAACCTGAAAATTGTCCGAATTGTTTAAGAGGTGTTCAATCCATATGAGATCTTTTCGGGATGTTCCAGGATGTATCCGAAGAATAGACGTAAAGTGGAACCTCACAAGCAAATTATATCTCTAAATTTTCCTCCTCTTCCTCAACTATACAACGTCCTCGTCCTCTCCTCAACCCGACAGCTTTTGCAATAATCCAAGTGTAGACATTTTAAATAGTGCCCAGTAATCACAGACGTCTTGTCTAGGAATGGTTATCAAGTCTAGGAAGGGTTTAGGTCATAACTTGAACATACTTACCTATGATCCTGAAATTTGTGTAGCCAGATCAAGTATCATAAGCAAGACTGAGAGCTTTGGATTTCAGCATGAGCATGCACCTAGAAAGTGGCAGATACACAGGCTCCTTATTCAGTTAAACAAGTAAAGTATTCCCTAATCTCGTGAGTTTACCGCTCTGCTTCTGAACCACATTCAGAGATGAAATACAGGTGTTGACTGTTCTTAAAGACAAGCATACAGATTGCAGAGATTTTGTAGCAGCGTTACTGTCAGAGTTGATGTTGATACCCTCGGCGGTGATGACGTTTCGCCCCAGCCTAAGTCCAACGTCTCTTATTACCAAGACTTCTGTCTGAAAGATACCAAAATGGATTGGTAGCCTTTGGGAAAGGCCTAGATCCAGCTTTTTAGAATAGACTTCAAATTCCACTTCGCCAACTATTTTGAAGCCATCAATGTATAACCCTAAATACCTCCTAAATCCTGACATGCGTCTCTTCCAGCCTGTACTGGATATGAGTGGAGAAATTTCCCTTAAAGATAGAAGTTTCTCTTAAAGTTAGAAGTGGGTGTTATGTAAACCACTTCTGTGGTAAATTTTTGCTCATCCCTTAAAAACTTCCTATGACCATATGGGCTGTAGATCCATCGCAAGAAATGGCAAAGGTGTATTTCCGACGTTGCAGTCATTTGCCTTGCCAGCAAATCTAGTTGCAATAGATGGAGTATAACCCCAAATCCTCGGTAGGGGCTGTGCGAAAGGCACCCATGATATACATCATTGCCGTTCTATTACCTTTTGTCAATAGACTTAAGTATGTGGATTTTTCCAGTACCGGCAACAAGCAACAATGCCGTAAACCAATATCGGTCGGTAACTGTATATATCCGGTAAACTATTTCCAGGATGGGGCACATCGTCCTACGTTAATCCTTTTACACGAATATTGAGCCACTGTGACTCCACTGATCCCGGCTTGAAAATAAGTTTTCTGACGCGAATCACACCCAGTTATATTGCATTGTACTTTAGGCAAATTTCTCTACCACATAGAGAGCATGGTTGAATATTCTGAACGATATAATTCCTTGTAAAGAGATCGAACTTAATGTTCTACGAATTTACACCCAGCCTATTGTCCACCACTTAGAGTGCCCCTCTAACCACCTTACATATCTTCCGACGGCGACCACTTTGGTCAGTCCCGGCGATACTATTAGCCACGAAATAACTTCCCAAAAACCTGCTTGGAATCTATTAAAGACAGTCGGTCACAATCAGTGAGTGGTGTTCTCTGATCGTCAGATGCTCTCTTCAGTTCCCTCTATGAGATGTAATGGAAATTATTAATTTCTTTATTTATTTAAATTTGTTACGTGTTTGATCTCGTGCTTATGCTGCATTTTCTATAATGTAGTGTTCATCTGTCGCAGAATTCCTGGCACCCGTTTGAAGTCATAAAATAAACGAAATTATCTACTATTTGGGTCTTTCGCAAGAGATTGTATGTTTTCGCAACGAAAATGAAAAATGTTGCTCGTCAAGTGTTAAAGAAAAATACGATTGTTATTATTATTATTATGATTAATAAAATATAACTATAGATACGAATGTAATATGTTATTGTATGGGTGTCTGACACAAGGGAGCCAGGGAAATTCATAGATATGTTTCTATTTCAGAAATGATTAATATTCTAGAGACAACATAAAGGCATCACTCAGAGTCACAAAAGGCACACGCATACACATTAAAACTTTTATAGAATTGCTCGAAAGTGTTTTCCTCCACCGTTTCCCCGCTCCACAACTTTATCTAAAAATCTTAACTGATACATTTATAAGTATCCATTTCACCAAAACTTGTAAGGAGGGTTAACTAACTTCGTGTGGGGTTTATTGGTGAAAATTTATTGCATTTTGATGATAATAAATCGACTGACATGCCATCGCTTAGCATCAATAAATAAGGCGAAAGTGTAAATAAATGTATCGTATAATTGACTCACACACTCGCACAAGGTCTCTTGCAGCCATTCGCATTAGTGTATGCATCTGTGTGCGTCTGTTTAATATCAATCGAAATGTATCTGTAGTAGAGTAATTATATCCCCTGTGTAGTAGAAGTGTTCATGTGGTAATTTACAATTAGTTTGTTCGTACTCTCGGTAGTTAATATATCGTAGCTCCTTCAAACCCTTTTGCTACAACAAATATGAATACATCATATTCACCAGTATTGGGATTTTTTAATTTGCAATACTTTACCTACCGCAAAAAAGATTTAGTTGTTGTACAGAATCAAAATTCAAAAATGCTGTAATTCCATTTCCACAGGCAATGTAAATGCATGGCTATGGAATCGTATGACAATTATAATAAAGTAATGGGATAATTTTCATATATTATTTTGCTTTTTTTTAAATTTGTTTGATTGCTGTCATTTCTGCTTCTAAAGTATTTCGTTTATAAGCATACGTATATGTTAGTGATACTGAATGTAGCCAGCGGGAGAAACTCTGTGGCCTGCAAAAATATCTCTTCCAGAAGGCCTCCACTTTCAATTCTGAAAGATCCCGCACACTTTCCCACAGCACTTCTACAAAAAGACCTGCTACCAGAGCTACCCTTCCGCTTCAAAATGATCTTATAGATATGTAACTTCATTTCTTTCTGTAGCCCCAGTTCTACAAATCGAAGTGAAGTAGAATATGTTGATGAGCCTGAATGCGAGCAGAAAAAACTACTTTGCAAGAAGAGCGAGATGACGAGTAAAACAATTAAACCAGACCACGTGTTTAGTTGAGTCAAAGACCTTGTTGAAGATTGCTGTGTTTCGCATAAGTAATTGTAAGAATAAAATGAGCAAAATAACAATTAAAGGACAACTTCCTTGTCTTCCAGACATTGTACTATGGCTTCATTGACAGGTATGGTACAAGGTCTCCTTTTGTGTTTGTGGAACCTCCAACTAGAAGGGAGCATCGAAGGCCTTGTACGACAATGACACTCTGGGTTAGATGGAATGGAGTAGAGAATAACACTGACAGGCCTACAGACTCTAACATAAGAACTGGTAGACGACTTTCTTCCACAATACTTGCCCTTTAGTTGGCTTCAATTCCTTGCCATGTATACGCTGAAAAAACAGGGTCTATAACACTATGCTGGAGCCATGTATATGTATGGAACATCCATAGAATTACATCCATAGAATTGTTGTCTGTCACATTTTTGCTTTCAGAAACTTTCAACATACAAAACTATATTTGGGTCACAAAAACGTATATTATAACATATTAAAAATTGTGTCTCCAACATCAAAAATTGAATAGCAAATACAATGTGTTGGGACAAAAGTGTACTATATTTACGACAAGCTAATACTTGCAGCCAAACAACAACAAAAATACCGAGTTTTCAGCATGTACATATAAAGCCACAATTGTTCGATATCAAATAAATGTTCAAATGTACTGGGTATCCTAGGATTAGACCTATTTAGCAGTTACGGCAGTCAATTTGTTTTGAATTTTAGATTTTAACTGCCGACTGGCTCTAATGATAACGGCCTTAAAATAAGTGCAATTGACAAAAGTATTTAATTTTTTTGAATTTACATTTCCAGAGGCAATTCAAATTAAATTTAAAATTGTATCTGGCATATAATTAATTCATCCCATGTATGATATACATATATACACTGTCACACCTCCTTCATAACAAACCGAAGAGATGAACAGTGCAGTCGCAATTGTGTACGTGTCTCAGTGTGGTGATTGTGAATGTTGTAGTTCGTCACAAGGACACCCGGACAATGTTAATATTATCATCAACGGTTTTGAATGAAATTTGCTAGTAATATCTTTGCCAACAAAATATGACTTGTAGATTATATATAAATTAATATTGTGCTTAACACTTGTGCGTGTATTACATTTGTGCACATTAGACCGACTCACAAAGAAAATTTACCTTGGTGTATTTTATGATGATTCCCAATATATTTTATGCCTAGCATTAAGATCCCTTGAGCTGACGAATTTAAAACGATATATTTTTTTTTAGTTTTTCAGACAAATTTGAATTTTAGATAAATATATATATATAAAAGCAATCAAAGCATATCCTGACACATCGTTTTTTCAGGAATATTCTGGAAAAAACGCAATTTTTAAGTTTTTAATTCGAAGATTTTTTCATATTTAAATATCAGATTGACATATTATGATCTCTAGTCGATTTAGGTAAATACGTGTTTCAGTGTTTTTTTTTTAAATTAGCATTAGTGCGCGTTTTACCAAAAATGGAAGCCGTTGCGAACATTACGTTCTAAGCAGAGCAAAATGGGTATCAACTCAGTTTTGTATAGATATGATTTTTTTTCTAGTAATACATTCTCTGATGTGTTCTAGGCCAAATTTTGAATATTTAGAATTAGTCCAATCTGACATTTAAATCATTTCTTAAAGTGCACCGTACTATATACTTAAATACTTGAAGAATATCCCTGAAAATTATATGTGTCAGGACATGCTTTATATACCATTGGACGCGCCATAAAAACCCCTTTCATATGATACCAATAATGTAAACATTAACTTTAGCGAAAGTGCAAATTTCTTTGAAAAACTTAAAAAAAAAATTATAAATTCTCAACTCACGGGATTTTAATTCTAGACACGAAATATTGTGGGAATCATCAGAAAACAAACCAAGGTATATTTTGAGTGGATGGACAAAAAACACTTTTTTCCCCCGCCAAACAATGTGGGTCGGTCTAGTGTACAAACAGTAAGTGGGCGCGCAGGGTGAGCAATACAGTGGCGCGGCCAGATATTATGCCGCAGAACAAGGAAACATAATGCAAAACTCTCAAGATCATAAACCGCAGTGAAACGAATTTGGTTAGAAATATTAATTTTTCTGTCAACAAGTGATGATTTATCCGACCTTTCGTATTGTATTTAAAAATTAAATTGATCGAGCGTTTGGTCGTATTTTTAACTAATTTTATCCTTCGATATTTCGCTACCCTTTGGACGACGATGCGACGATGCTGTCCAAAGGGTGGCGAAATATCGAAGAATAAAATTAATTAAAAATACGACCAAACGCTCCAACAATTTAATTTTTTCTCTCAACATTAGTAAGATAAACCCAGTTATATTACGAGTACGTTTTAGAATTCCGTTTAGGTTTCTTCGGTTAGTGAACAAAATGCAAAAATAAACAAAATGCAAAAAAAATGCACCGTCGGTGGTGCAATGGTAGTGTGCGCGGCTCTTGTGCATGAGGGGCATGGGTTCGATCCCTGCTCTGACCACCTTAAATTTCTTTCGACGGCGGTCACTCCGATTAGTGACGGCGACACTATCGAGCACTTAGCGATGAAAAATTTTCTCTGAGAAGCTCTCCCTAATTCCTTCATGTGATGTAACGGGAAACCATTTATTTTTTTTTTTATATGTTGCTGATTTCCGATATTTGGTTTCCTTTATTGAATCCTTCTACACTATTTCTATATCAAGCTCAAGGCCTGGATGTTTATATCGATAATTATTATATCGATATTTTCCTCATCCTCAGGATTATAAATTTACAAATAAAACACATAAATATCAACTAGATATCGACCGTTTTCGTCCGCTTCCAACATTACATAAAGCCATTAATTCTAATTTGTATGGCCTACGCCGGTACTGGCCTACGCCACAAAACGACTTTAAACGCCAGCTCTTTTTCCGTTAGAATGCATGTGAATATTTTCAGCGCCTACATTATCACTTTGCTTGTATTTGTGCACTAAGGCACAGTAGATGTTGGTATAATTGTATGCAACAGTAAAAGGTATTTTGAATCTGTTTCGTATTTCTCTACTATTAAACTTAATACATGTTTCTATCTACAATAAGAGCAAACAAAAAAGTACAAAAAACAAAATACATCTGAATTTGATTTAAGAGAAACACAGAAGCAAAATAAAGATTCAAATATGCTGGTCTAACGAAATGACCTTACTTATTCTACCGGGTCTTAAAACCGATTCCTCAATCCGGTTATTATATCTACCCATCAAAGATAATTTTTTTTGAAATGGGTGAAGTACACGAGTTTTGTCTCCCAGTCATATTTTGACCTATTAATGATCTAGGACCTATATTACGCCATCTGGAAGATTTTCTCCTCGAAGTACCCTAATTTGGCCCACCATCCCATCATGAATTCTTTGAGAAAGTCTTCTCGGAAGCCCCATACTGCGGCTAAAATACCGTTATAATTATAATGGTTTTGTAAAAACAAATCAATGAGTGTTCGACCTCACGGACAATGTGTTAACACATTTTCGCTACATGGTATCCGTTCGATTTCTATGAACACATTAGTAAATATTACATTGGAAAATAAAAAACAGAATAGTCTTTGTGCTGAAGGGTCTTTTGCTATTTGCACTTTCCTTTTTTACATCTGCTTTAACATTAGATATAATATTGTTAAAATAAATAAAGCAATATTTAGCTCACTGAAATAATTGTTTTTGTTTTGTCATAAACAGAGAGACGACAGAAAGTATTGAATAGTATAGATAACTTATTGCGCACTTTTTCCGCTCTTATGAAGAGAGTCTGAGTAAAGGAGCATAAACGAGTCTTATTCACTTTATAGGATATTTCAATATAAATGTACCATTTCGACAATGATATTACATAACACAATACAAAAAGCATAAATGTTGCAAAAGGCATATATGAATCACATCAAAATTATGAATGGACCAAGTTATGACAAAAAAAGAGTAATACATTTTGAATGATTTGCCAATGATTTTGAGTCATTCAATTCGTTCCATGAGTTCTCTATACTATTCAAACTCTTTGGCGACGACGACCTGCTTGTTGGTTCGCTGCCGCTACATTAATACCATCTCAATTATTTTCAGGCAGAGACCATTGTTGTACAACAACCACGTATGTTATGCTATCGCTGTGTGCTTGCATGTGTTCACATTGATAGATTGCCCTACCCGTGCCTATAGATGTTAACACATCAAAAATTAAGAACATGAAATGTCACTTTTTCGAAAAAACTGACATTTTCCACACACGAATTTGAAGTTCTCACACCTAGCGGAATTTTTTAAAACTTTAACTATTTAATAATATGGTTGAGCTCAATCAGTGCTTAGAAAAATATCGGAATTTAATTAGTATTAACAAGTGTTATAATTCCAAAAACCGAAAACATTGGCCGATTCTAAAGGCAAGGTTTTTGCCACCAAATTAATCAAGGATTCAGTTATATTTAGTTTTGTAGCATTTCTCATAACGTACGGCCGTTAAATCCCTAGTGTACAGTTTACACTTTACAATTCCATGGCCTTCTACTGTATCGAGATGGTATCTATGTTATAAACTAGTTTAGATAATTACTCGTTAACTAATTAAACTGGAATGATGTACTAAAGTCACAAATCATAGAACACTCGATACCACTACATGAATTATGAAACAAAACTCAATGCCAAATGTCATCTTATGTGTAATGTTGAATGTTGTGTTGGTAATTTTACATTTTTGTTGTAACAAAACTTGATAAATATGTGATAGAAGTTTTAATTAATGATATGGCTTTTATATATATATTTTGAAAATCAAAACTATATTAAATCTTTGTTTTCAACGAATGTAGCATTTGAGCTTTAAATTAACTCTATAAAACTTTCTCTAACATATAAACGATTGAACATGACAAGAGGGAGAACAGAACGCTAGAAAATAAATCCAACTTAGCCATCCACCTGGAATTGGAATAAGTACATGCCGATACGAAATAGTATTTTCCATTTAAATCTATTAATTTGGTTTGCTCTACTTGGTAAATAGTTCACTATATTTGGGTTGTATTACATAATATCTGCCATCTGGATGGCTATTGTTCATATGCGTCTTAGTATCTGCATAAGCTGGCTTTATATTGTGTCCTATATAACTCTATGTTTCCTTTTTTATCCAACCAAATTGACAATACAGCAGGAAGCTTTAGCTCATGTTAGGGTACCTGATAACTTTGGTTTCATCTAGGTATATGTACCGATAAAGTAGTTTTCGTAGATTTTCATATTTGAATATCCTTAGTTTGGTCTTACAATGGCTTTTGTTGTTGCAAGTGATACTAATATTAGTTATGTGTATCGCAAACTGTGTTCTATATAGATATATTACAATGTAAGTAAAAGTATGCACATAAGTATTTCTGTCACCAATCCTAGGTATTTTGTATTTTCCCACTGTCTCTGTCATTTTCCTTCCGTCTTTGGTTGGTTCTTAGAATTTCCCTCAACTGTAGTTGTCACATGCAGTATAAATTATGCTGAAAATGTTTTACATAAAATCAATAAATGTGAGAAGAGGAAACCGCTTTAAGCCTAAAGGTATGTGTGTAACAAAGTGTAGTATATTTTAAGGAGGAGAATTTGTCGAGAGTACCCGTAGCGAAAAGGCGTCCATATTTTGAGGGTGGTATAAATAATCTCCATATGATTCCACAGGAATTTCAATGCTGAGGTTAGAGAATTTAAAAAAGGGGAAGACAGGTGAGCATGGTGTATGGAAAAAGTAAAGACTTGTACATGCATCTAAGCTAATTTATACAATTTAACAGGTTTTTTTTTTTTTTTTTTTTTTTTTTTTTAAGACCAGCACTCAGGGGATGCCCCCTATAAATGCAATGCATTGTGCTGGCGACGGAAATTTAGGTAGAGGAGGGTGGAAAGAGGGAGTAGTGCTCATTTACATTTGCCTTGAATCGCTGTATGTCACAATTGGCGGGAAATACACTTGCGGGAAGTTTATTCCACATACGGACCGTACGACTGAAGAACGAATTTTCTCTGTAGTCTGTTGTTGATCAAATTCCCATACGGTTTCGAAAGTTGAGAAAAATTGATGGCTCTACGAAATAACCCCCGAGTGAAATAACCCCCAAACGAGGAATGAAATAACCCCTAAATATTTTCATACATTTTTGGGTATTACTTCATATGAAATAACTACCAAATATTTTGGGGTATATTTCTTTTTTTTCGGGCTTATTTCATTTTCCATTTGGGGTTTCCAAATGAAGATATAAACCCCAATGAAATATCACCCAACAATATTTAAAGTTCGGGGATTATTTCATTTCGTTTGTAATTTGGTTATTGTTTCATTTCCCTTCTTCATTGGTGGGTATTTCATTATTTTGTTAGGGGTTATTTCAGATGGCATAACTCCCAAATGATGGGGGGTTATTTCGTTTTTGATTTGGAGTTTATTTCATTTTTATGTGGTTGTTATTTCTTTGGGAGTTATGTCATTTTCTTGGGGGCTTATTTCATTGGGGACTATTTAGTTTCTCTATTTCGTAAAGCCAAATTGATCAGACATACCTGATGGAGATACTTTTGTCGCTTAAGTCATGCCTGTCTTTCTCAAGATTAGCCGCAACGCCTACCGGGGCACCATTTTATTTGGCTCCAAAAGCTCAAGATGCTGTCTATGCCTATCTGAGATATTTCTTCCAGGTGCCTGTATAGGAGGTGTTCGGTTGGTTCTTCACCTTCGTCATCATTATAGTTTCTACATAATCTATGTAAAGTAAAAAAGCGGTAACTTCTTGGGCCTCGCTAGATAAGAAGATTCGTGTATCTTGCTATGCATTATCGACCAGATTTGTGTTTCGTGTACATAATATGTGCCTCAGCGTCTTCGTATACGAGTGTTCTTGCAGTATACATATATTTACAAGTTTCTGCGGGCAAACGATAACATCCAATTTATGTGGAATCTATATTCCATGTTTGACCTGCTGCAGTTTTCTGGCATGTTAGTTGGCGCTGACGCCCATATGATCTGAATAACGTAATCCTGGGTCACCTCGTTAAGAGATCTCCAGTAGTCATGGGCAGATGCTTTGTTCAGGGATTCTGTTTCCAGCGAACTAAATATCGTCAAACTGTCAGAGAAGACATTGACCCCGAAGTCTGGTGGACTATTATTCCTCAGCCAGCTGACGGAAGTCAAATTTGAAATTATCTCAAAATTTAATAGAAAACTTGAATCTGGTTGGGACTTCCCCCATATAAAATTAAAACTCTCACATTTAGTTGGTTATTTTTTGAGAAAAATTTGAATAGGATTTTTTTCTCCAAATGCTCTAATTTGGACCTAGTTAGGGTTCGCGTATTATGCCAAATATTCCATACTCATTTTCCGATCCTTTGAGTAGCTTCTTAAATTAAATAAATAAATTAAATTTTTTTTAAAAACCTTTTAACTCCTTTTTTATGTAAATCGCGCGATTTTATTCTAAATATTTTTTCCTGCGACGCTTAATACATAACAACAAAATTAAAAATCTTTGCTGCAGAGCTGAAGTTCATGACTCTTTACAGTTTTTTACTTAAATGCATTTATGTGTATACAAATTAAATTACTAAATATAAAATTATTGCATAATTAACATTTTGCCTTCTTTGGATTTCTGAAAGCAATATTCTTGTTATTTTCAAAAAGAGAAATCGATTTTTTGTGGCTACAGAAATGTGCGATTTTTCATATGTAAACTTTCTCTGCTTTTTGGGCGATTTTTCATATTTTTAGGCTATTTTTTGCCTATTTAACGTGGGTCATTTTTCATTAAATTTTGGGTTATATTTCCTTTTTTTTTATTTTTGAGCTACTTTTCATAAATTTTGGGCGATTCTTATTTTGAGCCATTTTTCCAATTTTTTTTAGGTCATTTCGTTTTGGCCGATTTTTCATGCCGCCGACTTTTGTCCTTGAGAAAGTGGGTTCAATTCCTGGTCTACCGTCTTAGAATTATTTTGAATTGCGCTCACCTTGCTTAGTGATGGCGACTTCGAAATCCTTTGCAACCCGCCATTAATTAAACTTGAAAATCCGTTGCAAACAGTCATTCGGAACCGATGTAATACCGTAGGTCTTAAACACGGTGCATACCGTCCTGGCATGTAATGGGAAAATATTTACTTTTTTAATCAATGAAAATTTACTAATCTTAAGCTTCATATATTCGTAACGGAAATTTCATGTTATCTGTAAATTATTCGCATTTAAAATCGTGAAAAGTTGAAAGCCAGCTCTTAGCTTTTGGCTCCTTCCTTGTACCATGAACGCGCTACATTTTTGAATCAACTGCACCACAGCCCATACACTACATCCTTGGGGGCGTTTTTTTGCCACCCAATGATTTTTAAATACGTTCAATGCTATTCTCTCTTCGTTTTCGAATTGAACTGTTTTTTTCTCAGTGTGATTTTTTTAACATTTATTGCTTATTTCGCTTGAAACCAATATGTGTCACATGCAAATTTTAATATTACGACAACAACGAAAAAATACTCAAATCGAAAAGGAAGAGCACAAAAAAGCACGGTGAAGTACATTTTATTGACAAAAAAACTTAGTAAAATACGGAGCAAGAATGAGAACAGATAATGTGACAATAGCAATACTGAAAATATCCGCAGTCTATAAAAAGGATACCGAGTTTATTGTTTGCCGGGGACGACATGAAAACGATTTTATTGCAGCCAGCGTGTCTGGGGGGATCACCAGCACACACTCGAATGCTGTATGTTTGTAGGTGAAAACAGGCTGCACCTTTTGTTACATAGGGATTGGCGGTAGATCGGATGGGGCATACAATTGCAGTTTTTAAATGAAATTGATTTCCAAAATGATTAACATATAAAAAAATTAAATTTGATCACAAAATGAATGATAACAAATGACTGAAAAGTATAACGTGGATTTGCTGCGGACCCAAGGGAAGTAGGGAAAAATACTGAGGAGATCCTTTTTAAATAAAAATCTATTAATTCAGTCAATTGTGTTCTTTAAATATATTTTTATTTAAATGCATATCCCTTTCATTCGGTGGTGCAATGGTTAGTGTGCGCAGCTCTTGTACATGAGATCCTGGATTCGAACCCTGCTCTGACCACCTTACAATTTCTTTCTGCGGCGGTCACCTCGCATAGTGACGGCGACACTATCGAGTATACAGCCATGAAAAAGCTTCTCAAAATACCGTTCGGAATCGGAGTAAAACTGTAGCTCCCAATCAGTGAGTGAAAACTGGACAGCGCACAGCTCAGTGATTGTGAGAAGTTCTCCCCAGTCCCTTCATGGGATGTATGGGAAACCATTTATTCATCCCTTTCATTCAACGGTGTGGAGATGCATTCTTAGGGTCTATAATTACAATAAGTGTTTCCAGTTTTAATTCCGAAACTGCTGCTTCCATATCCATAATATTCATTTTAATTACACAAACAAAATACCGACACCTAAAGCTGTCATGGCTAATGCCTTTAAGACGTTTTTAAATACACGTGTATGTATGTACATTTCAGTTCATCCCTCTCTTCTTTTGCTCATTAAATCTCCATTTATTTCGTTCATCATTACTCGTTCTCTATATAGCACTTAATGTTAAACACCCCTTGTAATAAAAATATAACCACGAAAACTATATGCCTGTTTCATATAAATAAAACACACATCGTACCTTTTTTCACACGAGTTTTCGTATTCGTACACAAACATGATAATATTAAAGATAAACTTTGTACTTAAACAAGTTGATCTCCATGTACAAATATAGTTCGTACAAGTAACTTTTTTAAGTAAAAAAACATTACATACTCATGGAAATATGCGAATGCTCCACCATCACCACGAGGTATCCTGCATTTGCAGGATATTACATATCACACACACACACACACGTGCACGCACAAATACATCCGTATATACTTAAAATTATTATTATAATCACAACAGCAAAAAAACAAGCGTGTGCGTCGCGTATTACATGTATCATCTTCACATACAATAACAACAGCACACAGGCAAACTAACTTACCCACTAGTACTACCACATCCTCGACCTCTCACATCACAGGCAACACAGCCACATGCATGTGTAGTCGTACACACTTACGCATACATATCCTCATGCAAAGCAGGATGCCTAAGGGCATTGTAAAGCTTGCGCTCATTTTTTTTTCATTTCCTCTTCTCAAGCACAGTGATGCCTCATAAGCAAACGGATAAATGTGCATGTTTATTAGGCTGGTCCACGAATTATCGTCCTCAACTGGGTAGACGGAATATTTACAAAAGCACCTGATATACACCTATTTTTCTTTCAATAGCGAATGGTCGACTACAGTGCCAAGCCATTGCGTCATTCACTAGTTAGTGGTATATGAATAAATATAAAATCTAGGATATGAGTTTATGTTTTGTAGTTGCTAGCGCCGTTTAAAACCCTGGTAAAATAAGTAGTCTTCATTCCAACCAACACGACATCAGAAATAAAATTACATGTTGCAGAGATGAAAAGGTTTCAATCAGATAAATCTAGATGGAAACGAATAGTGATGCTTCTTTAGATCCCGTAAAAATGCTTGAATCCCTGATTGTTTGTAACACCTGCTTAATGACTTTAAAACTGGCTTCAATCAGATTTCATCCTTTTAAGCGTAGTTGTATATTAAGCATTCACGACTTTGGTATTGAACCAACAGGCACCAAATATGCTGAAAGAAGTTATTATGCCTTTATCGATTTTAACATGATAGGGACCCAAAAATACCATGACCAACATTTGACAAAATATCGTGTGAATCTAGATGGAAACGAATAGTGATGCTTCTTTAGATCCCGTAAAAATGCTTGAATCCCTGATTGTTTGTAACACCTGCTTAATGACTTTAAAACTGGCTTCAATCAGATTTCATCCTTTTAAGCGTAGTTGTATATTAAGCATTCACGACTTTGGTATTGAACCAACAGGCACCAAATATGCTGAAAGAAGTTATAATGCCTTTATCGATTTTAACATGATAGGGACCCAAAAATACCATGACCAACATTTGACAAAATATTCAGTTCACTTTAGTGCAGTTCAGTTCACTTTAGTGCAGTTCATTTTTGTTTAGTTCAGCTCAGTTCAGATCAGTTCAGTTCTGTTCAGCTCAGTGCAGTTTAGTTCACTTCAGTTCAATTCAGTTCAGTTCATGTCTTTTCATGTCATGTCATTTCATTTCTATCACTTTCATTTTATTTGATTCCATTTCATTTCATTTTACTTCATTTCATTATATTTTAGATCATTTCATTTCACTTAGGTTTATTTATTCATTTTCAATTCATTTTATTTTAAATTCAATTAAATATATTCCAATTCATTTAATTATTTTTCATTCATTTCAATTCAACTATTGTCAATTCATTCCAATTTTTTAAATTCATTTCAGTTCATTTTATTTCAGTTCTATAGATTTCAATTCATTTCAATTTAATTCGACTCCTTTCAGTTCATTTCATTTCGTTTTATTTCATTTTATTTCATTTCAATTCATTTCAATTCATATCAATTCATTTCAATTCATTGCAATTCAGTTCAATTCACTTTAATTCATTTCAATTCATTTCGATTCACTTCAATTATTTGACTCCATTTCAATTCAATCCAATTCATTTCAATTCAGTTCAATAGGTTTCAATTCATTTCAGTTTAATTCGGAACACTTCAATTCATTTCAGTTCATTTCAATTAATTTCATTTCCTTTAATTTCATTTCAGCTCATTTTAATTAATTTCGATTCATTTCAATTAATTTAAATTCTTTTCAATTTATTTCAGTTTATTTCAATTCATTTCAATGCATTTCAATTAATTTCAATACATTTCAATTCAATTCAATAGGTTTCACTTCAAATTTAATTCATTTCATTTCAGTCCAATTCATTTCAATCCATTTCAATAGATTTCAATTCATTTCAATTTAATTCGAATCATTTCAATTCATTTCAATTAATTTTAATTCATTGCGTTTCAATTCACTTCAATTCATTTCAATTCACTTCAAATCATTTCAATTGATTTCAATTGATTCCAATTCATTTCAATTCGTTTCAATTCATTTTAATGTTTTTTTCAATTCAGTTCAATTCAGCTCATTCATTTCAAATCATTTCAACTCATTTCAATTAATCTCAATTCATTTCAAATCATATCATTGCATTTCAATTCAATTCATTTCGATTCATTTCAATTAATTTTAAATCATTTCAATTCAGTTCAACTGGATTCAATTCAGTTCAACTGGGTTGAATTCATTTCAATTTAATTCGAATCATTTCAATTCATTTCAGTTCATTTCAGTTCACTTCAATTCATTTCCGCTGATTTCAGTTCATTTCAATTCATTTCAATTATTTTCAATTCATTTCAATTCATTTCAGTTCATTTTAGTTAACTTCAATTCATTTCCGTTGATTTAAGTTCATTTCAATTGATTTCAATGTTTTTTTTTTTTTAATTCAGTTCAATTCGATTCATTTCAAATCATTTCAGCTCATTTCAATTCATTTCAATTAATTTCAATTAATTTCAATTCATATCAATTCATATCAATTCATTTCAACTCAATTCAATTCGATTCATTTAATTTCAATTCATTTCATTTCATATCAATTCAATTCACTTCACTTCAGTTAAGTTCAGTTCAGTTCAGTTCCGTTCAGTTCAGTTCAGTTCAGTTCAGTTCAGTTCAGTTCAATTCAATTCAATTCAATTCGATTCAATTCAATTCAATTCGATTCAATTCAATTCAATTCAATTCATTTCAATTCATTTCAATGTTATTCCATCAATTTCATTTAATTTCGTTTCATTTAATTTATGACATGTACACCTTCCCCTTTTCTAATAGTGAATAATTTCGCACCAAATGGACTTATATTCGAGACGATAGCTCAATGAAAGGCCGTACAAAATTTTTTACTTATCTTATATTCACACTAATCATTCTTTTAGTAATTGATCGAATACTGCCATTTGTCAGAGCGAGAGTTATTTAATACCGTTGAATATATGCAGAATTTCATACGAAAAATCAGAAATGATAAAAATTTCAGAGGTACATACATCATCGAGCACTTCAGATGCTACATCAATATTCTGCCATAACTGGGGACTAATTTGAAGTATCGAAAAACCAGATTACAGTGTGGGATACATTACATAAGACATCGGACTCTTACAACGTCGACCAAATAGTATTTGGCTATACCTGCAAACACAATACGTACCAGCTTCAATTTCGGCATCAAGGTTGCCAAAGAATGAAGGAACATATTTAGTTTATCCCCAAGAAATTGATCGTAAATTATTCCACATACATCTGAAATGCCCCCAATCCATCTGTGTTCAGCACGGAAATTATGAAAATATCGTGACGTAAAACACCTGTGGCCTATAGATGGTTACCTATGACCTAGCAGGTTCATAGAGAAATATGAAAACCTTATACACATTAGATTCATTGCCACCGAAACCCCGTGGAAAGCCATTGGAAAAGTTGGAATTTTGATACAGTTTGAGCCGATGTTAAAGTGGGTATAATACGAATAGATATATAAGAGACTGTGTATTTTCGTTGGATGCAGAGTTGGAAATCCTTACACTGAATAACATCGACTGATGATTTTTTTCAATCAAATTTAATTAATCTAACTTTGTTCTTTGTTCTTTTGTACTTTGGTCATTGACCTTTGTTCATTCGTTAATTTTTTCATACACTTTATCCTGATTGAGATTCTAACTAAATGTGTCAATGAATACCCCTGAGTATGAATATCCCATGCATATCCCATGGTTTTCAAATGCTTTCTTACAATTTTTCAATATTTTACGATATATTTACAACTATGAGGTCTACATTGGTTCTGCTTTTAACATCAATTAAAATTAAGTGTCACCCTAACAATCATGAATTCGTTTATGTTTGCGTAAGAAAATACAGTCAGACTATACGTCTTGGTCTGCGATTATGTGTGGCTGCGGGTGTGATATGATTTTTCATTCTCCACACCATCAACGCCTCCAAATGTAACTCTAACTTCCCCTTTAGCTGGCTCTCTGATCTTTTGTTGCTCTGCTGACTTACAATATAATGTTAGTTTATGATATGTTCATATTTTTATTATATGCTAAATATGATGCGTTATTACAACACAAAATGTTGTTGATACCATCATGTTAAGTGTTGAATGTATAATGTCTCTCTCTCTCTTTCTTGTCCTTTCGCCTTAAGCGATATGTGCCTGGATTTGCGCCAATGTATGTGTGCAAGATTTAATGCAATAGCGTCATAAAAAAAATCATACATATATTTTAATGTTCTGATTGTAAAATTTGTGCCTCACCACCAAAAACACAGAAGTCATTAAAAGAAAATTAAAAAATAATGATGCATATGATTGATATACTTATTTCGTATGCACTTCCATCATAATCAGACGAGAGCGAGGGAGATATTTTTGGGAATAAATGTTTAATTTAATTGCAGAAATGTTTGATTTAAAAAAAAAGTGAAATGTTTCCATATTGACGGCAGTTTGTTTAACTAAAACGAGGATAAACTAATAATTTAAAAAGAAAATACCAACCTAAGAGGATATAAATAGTTGACCATAAATTAGCCACCACTGTATTTCATTAAGATCGGGTGTTTTCTACGCGTGCTATCACGTCGATAGACCACTTTCATATAGACAGCTTTGACTTTGATAGACATCTTTTGTGTGGGATTAACAGTATGCGAGGTACCAGTATGTTAAAGTCGCCTATATTAACAACAGAGCGGAGTTTAAATAATCTTGCTTAGTACTTTCTTTCAACCAGTTGGCCCGCTGCCCAATTATGTAGTGAGGCACCAAAATGGGCTTGGCAAAAATAATCTGTTTCACCATTTGACTAATTTTTGAATTAATATCAGATTTCTCTTATATTTGTAGTGTTTAACGGAAGTTATTATGCCAACCATTTACCTGGACTCGCAAATTGTATATGGGACGTATTAGAAAAGGCGTGGCAAATTTGTGAAATTTCTGTATAAATAAATAAATAAATGGTTTCCCATTAGATCCCATGAAGGAATTGGGGAGAGATTCTCACAAGCAGTGAGCTGTGCGCTTTCTAGTTTTATACTCACTTATTGGGACCTACAGTTTTACACCGGTTTCGAACGGTATTTTGAAATGCTTTTTCATGGTTAAATAAAATGTCGCCGTCACTATGCGAGGTGGCCCCACCGAATGAAATTTTAAGGTGGTCAGAGGAGGGATCGAACCGAGAATCGCATGTACAAGAAGAGCGTATACTAGCCATTGCACAAACCGACGGCCACAATTTCTTGTAAACCTTTGCGTAATATTAAGAAACACTTAAGTTGAGTTTAACCGCGTACATTGAAACAAGTTTTTGAGGAAAAAATATTATGTACTAAATCTTTAGATTTGTAGGGGAGGTCCAAGAAGAAGTGTAGTAATTACTCCCATTTATTGTTGTTCCAATGAACATGTTCATACCGCTAATGAATATGTTTCATTGCTGAAATGCATATTTTTTGTTGCAGAAATAAATGCAGAATCGTCGTAAGAATTTGCTTCGCTGTGCATTTTTCAATGTTAAAACCTTCGTCAGAATGGAAATTCATTAAATTTATTCCGGCTGAGGAATACGTCCATCAATGTCGCTCGATACGCAAGAACTGATCATTGGAAGTGACCGTGCTCTCATGCTAATCGCTCCCTCTTTTTGATCACTTTTTCCTGCATTTGCTCAAGTTGTCGACTCTCATTCTCTCGACATATATGTAGAGCCGTAAAATTTGCCATTTTGAAAACTGGGTTTGTAGCAATAACAACTAATTCGTTGAAACAACACATTGTTTCGTAAACTTAACAGGCTTGATTACCCCTCTTAGGAAACAAATAAACTATTGAAAATTATGAGATTATAAATTAACACTAGTTTAATCTCAAACTCAAATTTCTTTTTGTAATTTACTCAATATAATTTTATAACTTCTGTAATCTTCACAATTAATATAAATTTGTTATTGTATTAGGCAAAAGTGAATTGTTGCAGCAACAAAACGACAACATACTACAAACTTGTGGTATGAACTTATAATACATTAACTAACAAAACTAAATAATATATTAAACTAACAAAATAATACATTATACTAACAAAAATCTGTCATAAAATTCAAATTGAAAAAGTGAAGAATTGTCAAATGAAAATCATGGATGAAATTTCATCAACAACCAACTCCTCAGATGCACCAAGCTTTTCACCGATGCAACGTAAAGACATTTACGATAATATCTCATTCGCCCGATAAAGCTGATTTCCCTTAGTGTATCCGGAGTATAATACGTCTTATCCTGTTTCACTCTATAAAGGGTGTCTCAGTAAGATTGCATTTTTTAACTTTAGTGTAATTTTTTTTGTTCAAGTGTAAACTCTTAAATTTGGCAGCTGTCACATATGTTTATTCCTATTATTAAAAATGGAGCGCCTTACAAACCAACAACCCGTTATTATTGTGAAAACTTATTACAAATATTCGATAAGTTATGCTAAGACCGCTCGCAAAGTTCGAAGAATTTTCAGTCGAGAATGTGCACCTAATGTGTCAACCATTCCAAGAGTGGTCAACAAATTTCAAAAAAACTGGGTGAGTTATGAACAGAAATACTCCTATGCTCCAAGGCACCTGTCGGTCTCTTGAAAACATTGCTGCTGTCAACGAGAATGTCGCCGGAAACCCATAACATCAATTCGGCATCGTTCTCAACAACTTTAAATTTCACGAAGCAGTACGCAGCGAATTTTGACAACAGACCTCAACCTTCATGCGAACAAAATTCAGCTTACACAGAAGCTCAAACTAGCAGACCACGGAAGGTGCCAACAATTGGTTCAATGGGTAATGGAGCAAAGTGAAGTCAATTCCAGTTTTTCAAAAAAAAGTAATCTTCTCCGATGAAGCGCTTCTTGGCCTTGTGAATACACAAATTTGTTGAATTTGGTGCTCAGAAAAACAAATGCACTCATAACGAGCAACTGCCCGCTGCGGATTTTGGTCAGACGGCGTGATAGGGCCTTACACTTTTGAAGATGAGGCCGAAATTGCAGTGACTGTGAACGGAATTCGTTACAGTAGCATGATAACGGAGTTCTTATAGTCGGTATGGTTCTGGACGCCATGTGGCTTCAGCAAGACGGCGCCACCTGCCACACCGCACGTGATACAATCCATTTATTGCACCAACGTTTTCCGGAACAAATTATCTCAAGAAATTCAGATATCAACTGGCTACAGAATCATGCGATTTAACGCCGTGGAGGTTTGTGGAATCTCGGGTTTATGCGAATAAACCACAAACAATTCCTGAGCTCGAATCCGAGATCCAACGCATCATCGGTGAGATACAGCCACAACTCTGTGAAAACGTCATGGCAAATTTCATAAAAAGAGTCTGTCATCAGTGCCGTGGGGGCCATTGACGTCTAGTTAATTCCATACTTAATCAGAACATGTTATCTTTACAATCAACTAAAAAAATCACAACTACCTCAAAAAATACGTGTTTTTATTTTAAAATAAAAAAGTTAATTCTTACTAAATTACCCTTTACTTTGAATTAAAACCTTTAACACCTTGAATTGACAACAGTTTTGTTTTATTGGGTTTTATAATTTTGCGGAAATTAGTAAAAATTTCCCATACGAAATCAAAAGTTTAAATTGGCTAATTTTACCGCATTTGTCATTGAAAAGAGCATGAAATATAAATTACTGGACACCCTGTGTCTCAGTTCCTCTGTTAATTTTCCTCAAAGGAAATGTATGTAAAATTAAGCAGGCTGTTATTTTGCTTAGAATTTATATGGAAACCTGAAATTCAGTTTCAGCTGAGGTGGACGGGTTGAAAATTGAGTAATCGGTAGAGACTCGGCTCTAAGCGGGTTACATTTTCATGTCTCATAAATATTGATACAACCACGTTATGCATTGTCTGTTTGTAAGACGCATCATAAGAAGAAACTAATGATCACATTTTAAATATCGCTTCTAAACAAACTAAAGTACCTTAACTCTGAATGTTTGATATAAAGAAACGAACTCCAGTGTACTTTCAAGAGGCAACATTCGAGTTTTTAAAAATTTGGTAACAAAACAGTTTAAATGACAATGCAATTCAAATTTAAAAATTTGTGAATTTATGTACCGTTAAAATTATAAATAACCGTTTTTGAAACAACTAAACAATACAATGAAAATATTTAAATTCAATATACAACCTAATACACAGCAGTCCTTTTGATACAAGTGAGGGGAATTTAAATTCATCTAACATTTTTATAAGCGCTCCAACGTAACTCCTTTTTCTTTGGCAACCCTAAACCGTAACTAAGCTACCTAGCATCCTTTTCCAAGTATTTTCACATCAGCACGTATGCCTTCTTGGAAAATTGCCCCAATTACGGCTGCATATTAACCCTAAATTCCCCAGATTTACATTTCATATAACGATTTTGAAAATGTCTCACGAACGGTATTATTGGTTACCCCAGCCCAAAAATATTTGGGAAACGATTTACTCGTCATTGAAATGAACTATAAAACGTATTTAGCAGCGAGTGTGTGCACTTCTGAGGGCAGAGAGTAAAAGACAAAGGAAATAAAAATCAATAGAAATTCCAAAATCTTTACATTCATTCTAGTTGTATTGTAAATTGTTCTTAGTGGGTATGTACTTATTGGATGGAGGTGGTGCGGGTTGGCGAAGAAACCTTGAACTCACAAATGCCAAATGACATGCCAACCTTAAAACAAGACTTTAATCTCTTTCTGTTACAGTTAAGGTATGTATTAAGTGAATATGTATATATGTACACAAGTGTGAGGGTGTGTGTGTGTCGAGAGTTCTGTTTTTAAAGGATGAATATGCGTCAGTTACATGCGGCTGGCTGGATCAACATTAAAGATCCATAACTTGAAGCATATTTTTAGGCTGATTTGTTCTTTGATAAAACTTACAGCGGGATTAGTGTTCACTGCAAATACACAGTCATACATATGTATTTACGTTCGAGCACAAGTACTTTCATTCATTCATACCTATTCGAGCTGACAACAACAGCAGCAACGACTTAACTGAAGTGAACTTTACTTCAAGAGCAACTAATCGCTTTAATTTCCTTGTGAACTATGACAACGATAAAGAAGGGAAGTCAAAAGGGACGTGCTAGTAAAGTACGGCAGTCAAGGAAGCAAAAAAAGTGAACGAATTAAACTGGAAACAAAGGAAACACTGAACATAAGTTGTGTTTTTCCTCTGCTTCGTTTATATTTAGCAGTAGCAGTGTTTATTGTTATTGTCTTGAAGTTTTTTCCTCTTAAGTTCTCTATAGTTTTCTTTGCCGTTTTTTTTTCGGGGGCGTTTAAATTTCTGCACTTTCCCTGGTTTAAAGTTCTTGCTGGTTGTGTTTTCTGTCGATTGTTGCTGTCTTTTATGTTGTTGTACTTGTTCGTTTTTGCTTTGGAATGCATTTAAACCTTAACACATAAACAATACCCATAATGAGCTGGGTTTTTGTTCTGGTTTCCTTTTCTACGTTACGTATTCTTTCTTCCTCTAAGCCATGGGAAAATGTGAATATGGCATATTGCACAGATGGTTGGCTTTTGTCTGTAGTCAGGTACAGTGGCTCGAACAAGTTTTGATTTGCCTGTAGAACTACTGAAATATTATTATTAAATCATCTAAATAACAGCAAGTAAAAATTAAAGATGCTATTCATTTGTCTTAACTAGGGATCCAACTGATTTAACTTTGAAGTCACATTGAACAAAATATTTCGCTTTAAATATTAACGACCTTATTAATAAAAAGTTATGAGTGGTTTGAGAGACGATTATCCAAACAAAAAGTCTCTCTCAAATCTCTCACAACGGTTTATGAATAAGACGCTAAGTCTTTAGCATTTAAGCACTGAATCAAATCTCTTTTTAAAACTGACTTATCGTCAAAAAAAATTGCGAGACAGATTGGCTCTCTTCGCACGTGGAGAACTGTTGTATATATGGGAAGGATTCTGCACTAACTATTTTTCAACGAAACGTCGTTTCTGTTATACAGATTTAAGAAGCTTTAATGGGTTTACTACACGAGTGTTAGTGCGCAGCTCCTGGACGTGAGAACGTGGGTTCGATCCCTCCCCTGACCACCTTACATTACTTTCGACGTCAGTCACCCCTTTTAGTGACGGGAACATTATCGAGAACTTAGCCATGCAATTGGTTCTCAATATGCCGTTCAGAACTGGTGTAAAATTGTAGGTCCCAATCTGTGAGTGAAAAACTAGAAAGTGTGCAAATCACTGATTGTGAGAGGCTCTCCCCAGTCCCCTCATGAGTTGTTATTAAATTATTACCTGCTTAAATGTGCAGCAAATTATCCTTCTGTTGTCTTGGTTGGCAACTATTTTACGCCCACTGTGCCCGTTAAACGATGTGGGTGCATGTGGCACATTGACCAGTAATTCTACAGTCTGTTGTTTTTGTGCGGGCACTTTTAGCCACAATGAAAGTACAATATTTTTTTCTTGGCTTCATTATGAAATCAGTGATTGAAACATTTTCAAGTGGTCACTAGCAAAGTAGAAAAAAAGAACACTACAAAGAAGGCAGATTTCCAGCAATTACTTTTTAACTGATTGCAACCACACAAGTGTACATTGTACATTAAAACGACTCTACACTTTTAAAGTAATTTAAATACAATACAATCATTAATGACTCGCCCGGTTTCATTTACTGTTACCCCACAACTTGGTTGTGGTAGTTTTTGAAGGTTGGGGTTTTTAAAAAATGTATTTTGAATTATACAATACGATATACAATTCCAACCCAAAAATGTTGACAGTTTTGTTAAGCCATAAATAACAATGATTTGATTTTTACCATAATATTAATAAATAACATTTCGCAACTGCCTTTAACACAACGCAAATATGTATATTTCTATATTTCGTTTTAGGTGTTTGTGTGAAAGGACCTTCGTAACGTAAAGAGACAAGAGGATATTTGTTATTCTTTGTATTCGAGTAACGCTTCTTTGGAAATATTTGTTGGGGGCCTAACCAGAGAACGTGTCGAAGACATAGCATAGAGTGGGAGCTTGTGGCTTGAATATTTGGTTTAGTTTGGCTGGGTTTGGTTTCGGTTTTGTTTCGTTTGTCTGCCATCAATTTGGTTGCCATAAATTATAGCCAATATTTTCGTACAGCCCCGAAATGTAGTTTATATTTGTTGGCCTCTTTGCATATTCTAGCATGAAGGGAGAATATTTGATTTTTGCTTTCTAAGCGCGCTAAAGTCAAATAATTTCCGGCTTTTAGTTTGTGTTAAGAAATTTGCTGTTCTGTTTGCCTTTACCCCGAAAGCGTAAGGACATTTTGTTATGCGCCTCAGTTTGTGGGTTGGCACATTGAATGTTTGTCCCCAAGCACAAATCGATACAGCGTTTATGTCTTGAAAGGCGGACGACAAAAGAGATTTTTAATACAATAATGGTAGATTTGTTTAACATTATGGTTGAATAGGCGTGAAATTTGTATTAAATTTTAACGGACCATAAATGAATTACAGTCACCATAGTAGGTACAGCACAATCAGGGCTAAGTGAAAAATGGTCATTTAAATTGGAATGTCATTACAGTAGCGAATTAAAAGCGAGGCTAAAACTGAAATGTTGTGACTGCTCACAGATTAATTTACATTTAGCGTGTAAAGGAGATTTGTTAAAGATTTCAAAAATCTGTTACTAATTGACGGGCGAAATACATTCATGTCTGACCCTAGATGTGTCGAAGACTTTAATTGACAGACAAATAAAGACAACCGCGTTATGCACAATCAGAAGGTTAATAGTCGAAATATTTATAATTCATCAACCAATGGTTCCCGGATGCAAAATCTAAATCTCCAATTTTGGATAACCCCTAAAAGTTAGGATTATATTCCCGTATTTGTTCACATTAACATAGCAATTCTAAAAACAGTTTCTATATCTGCTACTGGGCACCTAACCGGTGGTGAAAATGGGAACGACCTTTAGGTATGCCTTACTCTCTTAGAAATATCTTAACACCGGAAAATCTGACGTCACGTCAAGTGACAACCATCACTGAAGATCATCGAACAACAACGGCATGTTTTGCCTTAGAAGGCGAATAAATCACCATCACTGATGAATGACAGATCAAAAAAGAAGACTAGCCAAATCTATATTCTCCAGGCATACTTAGGGATGTAACTTGGTCAGCATCTGGTCCATAATTATCAGCTGTAATATAAATACTGGCAGTACGTAAAATGAAAAATCCCACGCGGTTACTATTCAAAACTGTGACCCTTCACAGTGACAATAATAACACAAATCGATAGGAAACCATAAAACCGCTCTGTTCGTCGAACCGCTATACAGCTCCGCTGCCAGTATCTAACTGCCCGTATCCAACTGCCAGTAGCCAACTGGAAGCTGGATGTTACAGACGGAAAAATGTAGCCCAAAAATTCTACCAGAAAGTGAACCCGAACAAAAGGTCATGGCTTAGAGACCCTCTACTGTCATAATATTTTATGCTGAGTAATCTGGTGATATGACCATTACTTTCTCTACATTTCTTGTCCATAGAAAATGGAATTCCGATGAGGCTGTCGAACAAACATAATGTCACAATCTATACTACTCAGTCGTCTACTCATCACGACGAGGTCAGATCACCAACTTTCCCGCTGAAACAGACATCAAACTCCAAGAATAGGCTAGGTGTAGCTCATGTGAATAATTTGGATAGATAAATACATGCCTGTCGATTGGACCTTTATCATATTATGGCCTGCATTTAAAATTAGTGACACGATTCCAGGCGATATCTGAGACAGGTCGAGCGATCTCTTCAACATCATACTGGAGACCATTACAAGAAAAGCTGCAGATAATGCGAATAAAACCATTCGCAGCAAAAGCCGCATGCTCTTTGTGATGTATAAATTATTCGACGGAATGTGTGAGAAGTTACTGTAGTATTTTTGAGAATTGAGTTAAAATCGAGAAACAGGGTTTGGCATTAAATGGGGGCATTAAAATGATGTATCCATTGGGGGATTCAATGGGGGGAAAATTAATGGGTTCACCGAACAAAGACTGCATTCACTTGAAGCGGGCCGAGAACGTTGATAACCATTACAACTTCGAGATACCCTGGATCTGTCGTATACAAAAACAGTAATACAATCCGAGACTTGTGCTTGCTAATACGTGTTAGTTCTGGCTATCAAAGCATTTCAGATACAAAGCCCATTGTCAAGAAACAAAGTTCAATCTATATGAAACTCTGATACAATTCAATCTGGCTTTGCAGCGCAGAATCTAGGATCATATCGCAAGCAGCCGAAACAGCACTAAAAAAATTCTTAGAGAAAAAAAATGGTCCGGGGGAAAAATATGGAACTATAACAGGCAATGGTGAGTATCGACAGACATATAAACTGTATCCCGATATCGAGGTACCTAAGTGAATTAAAATAACGCGACTACGCTGGATAGATTATATCAGTAGGATAGTTTAGGATGAACTACCCGAAACGATGTGGAAGACATATTACAAGGAAGCCGCAATATAGAGCGATCAAGACTGCTGTGGAAGGATCAAGTGATCTAATTGCAATCCAAGAAAAACTATCACTCTAGCCCCAAGTCACGAACGAAAAACGCACCACTCTGTTCTATCGGAAACACTTCATTCCGGGTATTTCTCCATAAAATGACTATGAATTTTTAAACTTAATACCCAATTTTAATTTTAAAATGTTTTTGGTTTATAATAAACTGCAGCAAATGCAATCCATTGGACGCGTAGTTAGATATATATTATTCCTCGGCTTGAACAAACATGATTTTTACAGATTGTATAAACTCGATTATGCTCTTCCATACAGATAGCCTAAGCGGTTCTATATGTGTTAATTTTGGTGACGAATTTTTCCGAGTATTGCGACATATGCTAGTATGATTAATATTAATATCATTAAAAGAGTCTGGGACATATATTTTTCACAATTTTATATTTGCAGCTCCTCCACGTATGATTGATATTAACTTTATTGCTGAAAATGCATTTGCCCAGGGTAACGTATGAGTATTATATTTTATTACTTATTTTCATTCGACTTTATTTTTAACAGAAAAAACCCCATTCATAGTCACTTGCAGTCAGATTGTTCTGTAATTTTATTTCCCCTTTGTGCAAATTTTATTGCAATATGATTTTCCAAATCATGTGATTTCATTCATGCAAGCCGAAGAATTGCAGACGATACAAAGGTTTGGCGAGTAGCATGGGTAGGTGGAAACGCACGAAATCTCAGTAATATTGAAATTCATTCGTTTTCTTTTTTGTTAGCTATTTTCCATTCCCTTTGCTTCCATTTATTTATTCGGTCCGCTGTTTCGTTCGTTTGCTGATTTTAAATAACAATTCGCTTTATTTTTATTTTTTATCGAAAGTGTCATACACAATTGAAAGCGTTACGAGACGAGGAACACATGGGAAATACAAAACGAGCACGAGTGTATCGAGTACAGGGGTGGCAGCTACCAGCAACAACAGCAGGGCGAGAGCCTGGAACATGAGCTGATATGGAAATGGCAACAAATAAAACGCACTAAAGCATCACGAAACATATCCTCTTGAGAAGATTTCGAAATCAATCGCTGGAAAATGCTTCTACACGTATGAACCAGTGAAGTGAGTAAGTGAGAGATAGAGAGAGTGACTAGGTTTGTGCGACAAATGTTCCTTTTCAACTCGGTCGCTTCACTTGCCAGCAATTTTTGTGATCCAAATTGCTGGGAGTATAAATATTGAAATGCACTGGCATATGGGTATAGATGCGTTTAAACGAAAGCGTTCAAATCTCTCGTATTATTGTATATTCTCACTGTTTTGTTTCTTTATTCCTTATATTGTAACTTGTAATTCTATTACATTTGAGCAGTTCTTTCTTTCATTCTTTTTACTATATTTTTCTTTGTTTCATTTTCTCCAGGGGAGAGAAAAATGTGTACGCTTACGAGCGTTCATACGTATCCACGGGAGTGTAATAGTGTTTGATTTTATTCAGTTTTTCGGTATGCGTGATGTCGAGTTAAGCATATGAACTAGGGTGGCTGTGTTTTTTAAAATTTTCTATGAGTAGGATGATTATATAGTGTTTAGTTTTCAATTTAAAAATTTAACTGTGGGAGTAACACCATTGATCATTTCTGTTCACCTCATCACCATTCAAATATAGCAACATTTAGGTCTTTGAAGAGGCAGTGCTTCATTTTTCTTATTCATCAAATAATATAATACTCTTTGTGTTCTTCAGGGCTTTAGGAGAATGTCTAAAGCGAACCATTCTAAATTTTTTGAAAACATACATACTAGTGTTTTCAAAACCGAAACCGGTTAACCGAATTCCTTCCGGTTAACCGGACGTTGGTTTTTAAAAAGTGCTATGTTTGAAGAACCGGTATCTCAATTAAATTTACCGGGTTTTTCGGTTTTTACACAACTGCTATAACAATGCAGATTTGCTAATCTAAATCCTTTTTCATAGCTCACTATGGTTACTAACCCCATCAGACAGACACACAATACTTTGCCAACGAATTATTTCGCCGATAGTTTTCTGAAATAAGTTGTCCAAGGCAATGTAAGTCATATCTACCAACTCCGATTTAGATGGAAATTCCGGAGCGAATGACAGCAATGGTTGTGTGTCAGTAGAAATTCATAAAACAATAAACAGTATTCACTGTCCAGAAAGAAGTACAACACGTCCAAAGGAATATTTACTCAACGATGACTTTGCCTAACTGGGGAAGTCCAATATTAGAACATATAGGTTGTATAAAATACTTAAATAAAGGGTGGGCCATGTAAAATTTGGAATTAAACCCCCACGTATATCGAACCAGATGACCAGTTTGATATTTATGAAGTGGTAGATTATTAGAAAAAGGTTTGAAGAAAATTTTTAAATATTAAAAACTTTTTTAAAAATTTCTGAGTCTTCAGCTCAAACTGTAAGAAATCCTCGAAACAAGTTCGATAGAAATATAGTTCTATCAATCCGGGTCCTTATTGAATAAAAGAACTCGTCTACGTACTCGTCCAGTGGAAAATATTGCCACTGTAGCTGAAAGTGCTGGAACAACCATCAACATCAACTCGCCACCGTTCGCAGCAATTGATCATTTACACACTTCTTTGCGCAGAATTTTGAATATAGACCTTGGTACGAAGACTTAAGTTCAACTAGTCCAAAAGATGAGTTTTCACTTTTTTTTTACCGAAAAATAATCCTTTCCGATGAAGCTCATTTTTACCACGGGACTACGTTAACAAACAAAATTTTCGCATTTGGGACTCGGAAAATCCACACGTCGTCGAGGAGAAGAGTTTTTGGCATGGCTGCATCATAGATCCATTTTTATTCGAAAATGTGCAAGTTCCAAAGCGTTGAAGATAATAAAATGGGCGGAGTGTGGTTTCAACAGAATGGCGCTACTTGTCACATAGCTAATATTACAATCGATCTTTTGCGCACTGTGTTCGAAAACAGCATAATCAGTCGAAACTCAGAAGCCCATTGGCCGCCTCGCAGCTGCGTTTTGAACCCGTTAGACTATTATCTCTGCAGCACCGTGGAAGATAAGTGTTACGCAAACAATCACGAGTTCACTGAACCTTTAAAACACGAAATAGAGGCCCAAACAATGGACATTGTACTGAAAAATTGTGTTGGTCGAATGAGGTACTGTATCTATTTTAGTAATTTGTTTAAGGGAAATAAATTCCAAATTATATATGGCCCAAACTATAGTATTCCATCACATACCATGAATACATAGGCTTAGACACTCTGATTGGGACCGCCTGCAGTTTTACGCCGGTTCTGAGCGCTATTTGGACAAGCTATTTTATGGCTATCTGCTCGGTATTCGATTCCCCAAATCCAAAAACTGAATTAAAAATAAACGACACTTACAAAAGGCATCGTTTACCATTTTGTCATAAAAACCGAAACCATTTATAAAAATCGGAATATTCGAAGAAACCAAAAACCGACATTTGTGGAAACCAGGTATTTTGAATACACTAATGCATACTCATTTGTACTATACATTGACTTGCATCCATTTTTGTTTGGAGTTTGATTTACAATGAAATCAATATATTAAAGGTTCAAGATAAATGCTAACAAATTAAACTGAAATCCAAAGCGATTTGTTGGGTTTAAATATTTTTTGATCTGCTGCATAATTGCAGCTAGTGATGCACAGGACCGAAGGCCCGGATCCGCATACCCGGATCTTTACAAGAACCGACCGGACCGGTGCTTGAAAGAACCGAAAAACGGGCCCAAAGAACCGAAAACGGGTCCAAATACCCGAAAACGGATCCAAATACCCGAAAACAAAGACCGAGAGAACCGAAATCTGGTCCAAAGAACCGAAAACGGGTCCAAAGAAGTGTGAGTGTGAGAGTTTGAATGTGCGTATTTTCATTTGTTGATGTCAGGGGCTTGGTAAAGCGGACAAAGAGGAAAAACATTCGTTTTTTCATTTTTGCTGCTGCTGTTGTTGTGACATCAAATTCTGTCGTGTGAATGTGTTTAAGTTTTATGAATGAGCCACTAATCGAATCAAAACGCATTTTTGTGTTCTTATCCATACGTCTTTGGTATTAGTCATTGTTTACTTGGGAGCGTACGTTAAAATACCGTTAGTTCGCAGTTTGCAGAACGCAGCTAGTTCTTTGGCTCAGTACGTGTTTTGTTTTGAATGTAAACAACGTGGATATTTTTCAGTGGAGAATACGAGTGAAAGTAAACAATAACTCAACATTCAGTAATAATATTATTTTAGTGTTTTACTGAGAAACTAATTTCTAAAATATTTGAAGAATAAGTGAATGTATTAAGGGTTATTTAAAAATATGTAGGTATACATTAAACTTTGTTATAGTTTAAGGCAATTAGTTTTATGTTCAGCATTAGATCATCAAAATGTCTCATAGCAGTGGTGTTTGGCAGTATTTTACAAAATTAAATGGCGAAGATAAAGCTGAATGTGCTGTATGCAAAAAGACTATTGGATATAAAGGTGGTTCCACATCAAGTATGAACAAACACCTTAAAAATGCTCATCCGACTTTAGAATACTCATCTGCAAAAATCGACGATGTTGAAAATTCCAACAGCGTCAGTTCCGTTGTTCTTCCACCGCCAAAAAAGCGGCAGTGCAACATTTCGTCATTCGTCATTCGACCGTTAGATGCAATGAAAAAAAAAAACATTGATGAAAAGGTATTGGAAATGATCATTAACGATTTACAACCTATCTCAATAGTTGAAGATAAAGGTAATACAAAATAAAATGTATACCAAATAAGATTAAACTTTTTATAACGATTATTTTACAGGATTTATAGCATTGTGTAATGAACTTAATCAAATATATGTGCTGCCTTCGAGAACTACTATAACTCGCACATTACTACCAACCAAGTATGATGAGGTGGTATCTAAATTAAATGTGGTTTTGTCAGAAGTAGATTCTTTAACACTCACTTCTGATATGTGGACATCGGTGTGCAAAACTGAATCGTACATAGCGCTTACAGCTCACTTTGTGTCCAAAGAGTGGAAATTAGAGACTAACTTGCTTGGTTGCTGTCGTTTTACTGGTCCGCACAGAGCAAAAGAAATTGCTGATGGAATTTTGAACATTTGCACAAAATGGAATATCGAACACAAAATTCACGCAATTGTAACAGACAATGCTGCTAATATGAGAGCTGCAGTACATTTTCTCCGATGGCACCATTTGCCTTGTTTAGCCCATACCTTGAATTTGGCAGTACGTGATGCGATCAATGTGATTGATTCCGTGCGATTAAAAGTAAAAACTATAGTCAAATATTTTCATAAAAGTATTTCCGCTGCAGACCAGTTCGAAGAAATGCAAAAGACAGTTCAATCATCCTCGTCATCTAACGCCGTATATAAACTCATTAATGACGTTGAAACCAGATGGAATTCGACGTATTTAATGTTCGAAAGGGTTTGCAAAGTGCAAGATGCTCTCGTAGCAACACTTGCAGTTTTAAGACAAAAAAATAGAGACCTACCAGACCTGAATATAAACGATTTTAAAATATTAGCTGAATTGTGTAGTATATTAAAACCATTTTATTTAATAACCACAGAATTGTCTGCAGAACAAAATGTATCGTGTTCAAAAGTAATAATTATTATACGTGAACTTGCAAGAACCTTGAGTTTACATTCGAGAAATAATGACTTGAAGCCCGACAGTATAAAAATGGCAATACGTTTACTAGAAGGTATTCAAAAACGATTTCCGAATATTGAAGAAAATATTCATTTGTCATTGGCGGCAATTTTAGATCCTCGCTTTTCACGATATGGAGTTCAAGACGAACAACAAATTTCTAAATGCAAAAAGTATATAGATGATGAAATATCAGAAATTATGGAATTTGTAAATGAAGATATACCACAGGAAGACGTAAATATCATCGAATTTGATGGTTCAATTTGGAACCCAGTTGACGCCAAATATGCTAATCACATAGCAAGTCTCAAAGAAGGAGCCACTTCAAGCAACGAAATTCGTCAGTACTTCGATGAAGACCCTATAAATAGGCATTCCGACCCTTTGGTTTGGTGGGGCAAGAGAGAAGTATTATATCCTCGCCTAGCGAAGCTAGCAAAAAAATACTTAGCCATGCGTGCTACTTCTGTTCCCAGCGAAAGAGTGTTTTCAACAGCTGGTGAACTCGTTTCAAAGAAACGAAATCGTCTAAGTAGCGATAACATTGAAAAAATTTTGTTTCTTAATGGAAACATGAAGTTGTTTTAAAATAACACACAAAACAAAATAAATATCAAAAGATTTATTTTACTTTTATTTTATATTTTAGCTTTATGAGTAACGGATCTCTTATTTTATTTGTACTATACATATTTCATAAGCACCGAATTACATTTTTGGTTATTTATTTTCTTTATTTTATAATAATAAAAAAGTTTAAAAAAAAATATATGTTAAAGCTGGGTTATCACTTTATTGAGAACCGGTCCAAATACCCGGGTCTTGTCGGAACCGGACCCGAAAGACCCGGATCTTAAAATAAGAGGAACCGCACATCACTAATTGCAGCCAGCATTTTGTTTCACTTGCATTCCTCCATGACGTATGATTAACACGGATTTGATATTGAATGAATTAAATATTCTGGCATTTCTATGTTGGCATTCATCTCATATTTATTTATTGCGATTTACAATCATTTCTCTAAATGTAATGAAATTAATTAAAAATAGTGCCTGCCGCGTATTTGTACAAATTTGTTTTTTTTATTACATTTATGCATTTGCCTTCATAAGGATTTACTGTAGCACATTTGTTAATCTGGCAAATAAATGGTTTACATCAAGCTAATTTTAACACGTTTATAATTTTACCATCACGCTAATTGCAGCGCAGAAGAAAAAACTAGTTTATTTACAAACAGAAAAGTCCAACTAACTGTGAGTGAATTAAACAAATTATAGGATAATTAACAAATTAACGTGTTAATCGAAGCATTATAGTATATGAGAAGTTTGTTAAATCATTAAAACATGAGTATTTGTTCAGAGATTTATACGTTAACTAAAGCCGTCAAAAGGATACTAGAAAACGTGCACAATATCCTCGATTATAAAAATAAAAAAAATGGTTTTAATAAATAAGTCTAAAATGGTTATGGTTTTATGTTAAATAAAAAATTATTCTAAGAACAAAAAACGATATAAAAGGGCGTTTTCACATTAACCGATAACGACACCGACACGACCCCAGAACGGCACCGACAACGGCACGATTTTGGTAAAGTACTTGCACATTACACGACACGACAAGATGCCGACATGCAGTTGTTGTTTGTCGATCGAAAAAACCCAAATACAGGGTTTTGACTCAACTAATTCAATCAATGTAACAATATCATATTTGGTCACTTTTTATTAAATTTCACTTAAAAAATTTCTCACAATAGCAAAACACTCTGCACTGTTCATAAAAATATAAAAATCTCGCCGACAACATGAGTGGAGCGTTTGCTTCTCGCAAACATGTCATTGCCGGCAACCACTGATGTCGTTGTCGGTGTCGTGTCGGCTAGTGTGAAAACGCCCAATAAAATTCAAATAATGAAATAGTTTAGAAATGCTCAACCGTTTTACATTTTAACATTTGATTTCATATTCAAGTCATTGGTTTACACTGTAAGTAATATTAATAATATAAACTACTGATATGTACTTTCCCTACGTATGATTAATATTTATTACACCGCCTGGTTGACGTATGATTGATTTTATTTTTAAATTTTGTTCTTTAATAATTTCAACATAATTTCAGTTTAAAATTTTTCGCCAGTTCTCTACTTAATTGTGCTATGAAGGTAATAGTATTGACCTTGACATGTAAATATAATTTTAATTAAAATAAAAATTATTCAGTTTTTATAGCATTCAGTTTCCTTTATTTCAACAAGGTGAAGCTAAAATCCTTTTATTTTGCTTAATTTTGGTCATAAGTACCCAACTAGTGGCAAGAAACCTGAAAATTCAAATTCTTATGCCGTCCGTTCCCTTTCATATAATCTCACTTCTATTCGAATATTCTCATCATAGCTCTCACTCAGAGGCATACTAGCCTTTTTCTCGGCGTCCAACAATTCCTCCTACCCCTCCCCCATCCCATAACAAACGCCAGCCTATTTTCTGTAAAATCAATAAGACTTTAATACAATTTTCTTTAACATAATCGAATTTTCTCCAACGTCTCAGTCAAAAGAAGAACATGTACATTATTTCGTATAATGGAAGGCCGTACAAAGGCAAAACCTAAACGAAACTAATTTGCTTAAATATGTTACACAAAACAGATTTTGTTCCCTTTTTCCCCTTACTGGTTTTTCATCTTTTAACAAACAAAATAATAAAAATACTATTTGCATAATACGGGCAAACGAAAGGACTCCTTTCTCCCTTTGTACTTATAACAACACAGTGTTTTGTAAATTTATACAGAAATCCTTTTCCCTAAACTCATTCAAAAATATCTCAAGGCTTTTGTTTGGCATAGAGAGAGGATAGAGGTAAACATTTGGAAACTGAAACTAAAACATATTTAAATAAATATTGATTGGAACAAATTGACCAATTCCTCTTTTCTAAAGGATATTTGTGTTTATTGGCTATGTTATTATCAAGTTCTACGTTACATCAGTAATGGCGAACCTTTACAGGAAGTTAATGAACTTTCATTTGTTTTGGCCACGATTGCTTTGTGGCATTAGACTTGTCAAGAGTGTGAGTGTTTGCTGGGCATAACCTATAATGTTTTGTGTCAAAACTGTAAAACGATAAAGTACAAGCGAAAACAACAACAAACCCCTGGACTAATTAAAGGTAATAATTCTTAAAATTATGGCCCATCATTATCATTTGGGGCCATTAAAGTTTAGTACATATTTGAGGTCAATTTGTTGGTCGTTTGTTTGGTTGCTGGCTCAGTTCTGTAATGTTGGGTTTGGTTTTAATTTTCCTATCAAAGTCATTGTGTATTTAATTACACTAGGTATTTTCTTGGCGAACGAAAAAGAAGATGAAGGTAGAGATGGAGCAGCACTTGCCGTTTAACCCACCACAATTTAACACAGTTCCTTAAGTTGCCTTAAATGTAGTCAACTCAATAACAGCGTGGGCCAACTGTAGATATTTTCAGATATCAGCCCGAGACCGAGCCTACAGCCCATCGCCGTGTCCTATTTCCATGAAAAGCTTGGCGAGTGCGGGCCATACAAAAACAATAAAAGCTTTTATACATAAACTCACCTAAAATATAGCAAATAGTTTCACCTAAAAACCATTATAAATAGTAAAGGCTGCACAGCACAAAAAGAAAACAATATCGAGAAATACAACCACAAAACACACACAAAATAGAGACCTACAAAAACCCCTTAAAATCGTTAAACAATAAACACTGGTAGAATGCTAATAGGGAATGTGATACGAACAGTGCGCCTAAGCTGTCCACCTGTCCAAAGCTGTCCCTGCTGACCCTCCTTAAATGGATAGTAGTGAAACCGTAGAATCGAACACCAAAAAAGAGGTTGTGAGAATACATGGTACGGTTGCGAAAATACACAGGACACAGGATTATTGCTCGTTGTCCATGGAAATCCGCACAAATATGCAATTTTCAAATACGTGAAACGAAACGAAAATACAAACAAATGATATTCGTAAATTTTCCGGGTAAAAACAACATCAACATCAGGCGATACGATAAAAGCAGGACCGGTAGCAATGAACAGTTTTTTCATATGCATAAATCCCACCGACCTCAACAGGTTAAACAAATTTACATGTACAGCAAAGGATTTCGCAAACATTTTGGCCACAATTTAAACTTGCAAAATGAAAAATACCAGCGTAGTAATTACACATATGGAAAACTGGGGTAGAGTAATCAATTTTTTGTTCAATTTTAATTTCCCTTCAAAAGTTCATGTAGATTGGGGTACGAAAAATAAAAAGTTGTTTGTACGAAAGTAAGATAGGAATAATAGGAATCTATTAGGGAACAAATAGACGCACACAAAATTTCGTCCAAAACAAACAACGCTGTTTAGCTGCCTCAAGTAGTTTGGAAAAAATTGATTTTACGTTCTTTTTTTAGAAAAAAAAAAACATATTTTTTCAATACATCCCGTGAAGGGATTGGGGTGAGGTTCTCACAACCAGTGAGCTGTGCGCTTTCTAGTTTTTATACGCACTGATTGGGACCTACAGTTTTACTCGATGGTGTCAACAAAACAAAGTGAGGGGACCATCGTCGAGGGTAAATGTAAGGTGGCCAGAGCAAGAATCGAACCGATGATATCGTGCACAACCGATTAAATTTTGAAAAGAGACGATAATAGCAACATCCGACATGCAACATCGCTCGGACAACATGAAGTAGATTGTGGATATAGTCTCCTACTCACACAAAAGGAAAGGCAGTAGCATAGGAATTGTTCGAAGCCCTCATGCCCCTCTTCGGTACAACAACTTCTACAGTAATCACGAGCTGAGATTCCAAGTCTAGAAAATTGTGCCTAGTGAACACAGCTACCAGCATAGAGATATCTTATCTAGGAATTTTGCATACGATTTAGGTTATAACTTGGCCATACTTTCCTATTGATCCGGCAATTTGTGCCAGAGACCATCTATAGGGTATTCCAATTTGAGTGATATGATTTCTAAATGACGTTTCGGCCACATATAGTATGTCACGATCTGTAACTTATTTTTATTGTATTCAGTAATGTTTACAATTTCATCATTGAGAGATATACGCAAGGACAACGTTTACAAATTTTACAATTTTACAATTTTTACAACAATAATCGTTGTCCAATTTGTGCACATCTTTGAGTGCAGTTTTATGGACGTAGCAATCGTCGGTCTGTGCTCGCTATTCGTCGAATTGTTTCAACATAATTTTCAAGTGCCAATAAGACATATAACCGCTCGAAGTAATGAAAATATTGCTGCCGTTCAACCAAGAGTTGCTAAAGACCGCAATTCCAATCCGTTGTCATCAATTGGGACTGTCACAAACCACATCGTGGCGGATTTTAGAAAGGACTTGAGCTTGCATCCGTATAAAATTATTATCACTCAAGAACTGAAGCCATTGGACTACAGTAAATGTCATGAATTTGCCGATTTTGTTTTGTAAATCATTTTGTAAAATCATCTTCTCTGATGAGGCTCTCTTTCATCTGAATGGTGAGGTAAATAAACAAAACTGACGATTCTGGTGGAAAGAAAATCCAAGAATTTTTCATGAACAACCACTACATTCACCTAAATTGACATTTGGTGTGGTTTGGGACTGTTCTTGGAGGTGGAAAGTTTCTGATAGCCATTCACTTGGGACTGGCCAGAAATGATTCCTTCATTGGACAGTCCAAGCAGGTCACTACTTCCAGTATGTCTTGGGCAATAGCTTATCGGAAACCTCCGTTAGGTAGCTAAAGTGAGAAGGCGAATCGAATGAGCAACCTTAGTGGTAAAGCGATCACTGATACGTCTCAGGATTATTAGGCGACCCTGTCACTGAAGCTCTCCCAAGTAGTGGACATATTCTTCTGTCCTTTGAAGGCGGATGAGCCAACACCCCTGGCCAACGGCGGATCAAAATTGAAGAAACCAAAATCCAGTTTCGACACACTGCATTCTTAGTCAGTGTCTGATCCATAATGGGTGGCTGAAACATAATCATCCTGGCAGTAGGTGAAATGCAAACCACGGTGGGCTGGGTTTGCCTCCCGCCACCGTTATATTGGCAATGAAAATACACTATAACATAAAATAAATAGATAAATTAATAAATAGAAGCAACCTTTTATGGTCGAAATTGGTAGAAGTTGATCTTGACAATACCTGGTTCCAATAAGACGGGGCTACGTGCCACACAGCACGTGCAAAAACCGAATTATTGCAAGAAAAGTTTGGACATTCGATTATTTCAAGACGTTGTGACATTGAATGGCCTCCAAGAAGTTGTGATTTAACACCATTAGACTATTTTTTGTGGAGTTATTTGAAGTCATTGGTCTTTAGCAATAAACCAGACTCTTTTCAATCTTTACAATTCAATATTGAACGTGCTATTCACGACATACGACTTGATTTAGTGGAAAAAGTGCTCGAAAATTGGGTCAATCGAATGCGTTCCTGCAAAAGAAGTCGTGGAGAGACGTTTTATTTAAGAACTTAATTGCATCGATTGTACTTCACATTAAATAGAGAACATTTGAATTTTCTTAACAATTAGTGTGATTTTTTTTTTAACAAACCATATCACTCAAATCGGAAACCCCTTTATTTACCTTGATAACTTGAAAATTGTATAAACAATTTTTCATGTTTATCACAAGATAAACCCAATATTTAAAATGTAAACATCGTGTATGTCTGGTATGTGGCCGTCGGTGGTACAATAGTAGAGTGCGTGGCTCCTGCACATGAGTACGTGGTACTATCCCTACTCGGAGCAGCTTACATTTCTTTCGACGGCGGTCGCTCCTCACCTAGTAACACTGTCGAGTATTTATCCATGAAAATACTGTTCAAAAATACTGTTCGGAACCGGTGTTAAATGGTAGGTTCCAACCAGTGAGTGTAAAATTTGAACGTGCATAGCTTTCTGCTTCTGCGTAGCTCTACCCAATCCCTTCATGAAATGTAATGGGAAAGCATTTTGTTTCCGTATATCTAGTATTTCCAGAAACCCACAGAATAAATTAGTATGTAACAGTAAAAGCTTAAAAAATTACAACTTTGACAGGGATCAAAATCTTACCTAAACACAGCCAATATTTTTTTAATCTCTGTTGACTGATTCAAAATACTGCCAACCTTCACATGAAAACAATCAATGATTGTATTTAGCTTTTTGGTCAGAAACCAGGGGTTTATACTCCATAGTGCCTCGTCTATAGATTAAAAAAGTTTCCACTACCTTAACAATAGTTGTCATTAGATATCAAATTTTGGCAATAAAATCAAAGTTAACAACAGAGGTTGATGATGACCGATTCGTATTTGTTGATAATTCTTCGTCTTTTTTGTCCTTTTCTTAATCACTTAAGTTTTGTGTGTTTGATGTCACAGTTCAATAGCAAAACTTTGCTTAGAACAGGCAGGTACCTTAATCATGTTTGCCTAATATCAAGGATTTCAATATAATTTTCGCAGTAAATGCCCACATTTTTCCCCCAGATTTGCATGAGCTGCAGAAATCCAGACTCAACTGCTCTGCTCTGGTTGTTTGTTTAGGCACTTATGTGGGTTCGCTGTGTATGCCAATGTCCCATAAATTTTGGCCAAACATAGGGTACAATACAAACTTACATACACACTTTATCATTCCTGCCTTAAGGCCATTGCGTATTTGTATAGGAAATTTATATCCAACTCCAAGTGAATAGAAATCGACTTAATCCCCTTCTGAGGAATATATAAGAAAAATTTTGGTTACTGCAAACGAAATAGTACTCGTGTGTGTATAATTTTAAATTATTAATTTCAGGTGCTTTATATAAAAAGTTAATTATCATTAAACCGGAAATCAAAAATACATCCGTTGCTACACAACTATAAACTTTTTTTGTGGGAAAAGTCCTTACAAATATTTGCCTATAATGTCACGTAACTCGCATAAAATACCTTGTAATTAGATATCCGGTGAAAAACTTTGCCAACAAAAGGTTTAGTTTTACAAATCTTACATAAATTCTAGGCAAAGGGTTTACAAAACTTTCCACAAAGCTTGAAACAAATCCGCAAAATACACGGATTTTCTAAGCTAAAAACTGACATAAAGATACAAAAATGCTATATTTTTCTAAAAATATTGTATTTTTCATACCAAGTTAAAATGTCTAATTAAATGTGTTATATACAAAGTAGATTAATGTACATTAATGTATTTAAGTCATAAAAATATATATTTATATTTTCGCCACGGAAAAGATTTCATTTAAATTTAGATTTAAAATTTAGATGTATGTCGGTCGCATTATCACAAGCGCCATAAGAAGGCTGTTCCTCCATGCGTATGATGAATGAGCAATTAAAAAATAATCATCATACGTCCTAGATACGAGCATAGACATTGTGAGAACCCGAGACACGCAGAACATTATTTGTGTGAACAGTATCATGTCAAACAATTGTTACGGCAATAAAGTGGTTGTAATTTATATTTCGGAAACGTTTGTAAATATTGTGCATGCCCATCTAAATTGTTAGCAAGATATAAGATGACGTGAAATGTAAAAACACAAACCTTCCTTGCTCCCGAATATATATTAAATGAAATACAAATAATGAAAATCCAATTAAATAAAATAAAGTCGACAAAATTAGGCAATAGTTGGAATAATTGAACTTTTCATGGGGAATTCGTATATGTACATTTTCTCATGCGAGTTTGTATATGAAGAATGCGATTGATTATCTAAAACATGGTTTCCCAAAACATCCCATGAAGGGAATGGGGAGAGCTTCTCACAACCGGTGACGTGTGTGCTTTTTAACTGTGTACTCACTCGTTGGAATCCACAGATTTACACCGGCTTTATCATGGCTAATTACACAATACTGCCGCCGTCACTAAGCGAAGTAACCGCCATCGAATGAAATTTAAGGTGGTCATACCAGGAATGCATCCCACGACAGGCACGGTTGATGATCTAACTGTGGTATCAATTCAGGCGCAGTAGCCAGGCATCTGATGATGAACTTGTCACGTAGTTCGAAAATAGTCATACTGAATTTTCTATTACTTCATTTTTCACCTAACAAATGATTCGGACCTTGTGAGCTTGTAGTATAAACTTCTCATACATTAACTCGAAAACTCACAAAATCGGTCATAAAGAAATGCAAGAGCAAAATTGTTTCGTCATAGATCAGCTAATAAACACGTTATAACTGAAATAGAACAAGTCCATAAACGCGTAAACCTATTAGAATTGTATTGTCAGGTATTTTTGGAAGATTTTTGCCATCGGTTCATAATTATGTCGACGAATATAAATTAATTTCTTTTTATATTTTTATACTACGTAAGAGAATTCGGTAACAAATCTTTGCCCAGCATTTACCACTATTGTAACGTGCTACTGTCTCACAACTGAGTCCTCAATGCCACTCTACTGTCCCGGAGACTGCTCAAGAAAATTGCTTGCGATATTATTTGTACACTACTGAAGAAACCACAAAAGTTTGCGGTACCGCACAAGAGATTACGCAAAACACAGAGAAACCCACAAAATTGAGCTCGTTATTTTAGCACTTGAAACTTGCAAAAGGCACAAATATAATTATTACACACCTTCTCCTTCTTGCCAGCAGCCGCAGACGTAGCTGGCAACAATGACAACTGCGTAAATTAGAGCAGAAATTATTTCAAGGCCTCTTTTAAAAACTCCCTTCAATCCCAATAATGTATAAGTAAAAAGAAAATTGTCAACGCAAATAAAAAATTCCCTTAAGATTTAGTGTTAAATAATATAAAAAAGTTTAAATTTTTTTCACTTCTTTTAATGTCGCAATTGCCAGAGTGAAACTCCGTCACCCCGGAGCGCAAACTTTTTTCATCATTTTATGCAGCATTTTGTTGCAAAGCCCATCTGTTTAATTTGACTTAATTTTTTACTAATCTCATTGTTGTCATAACAAATGGCAGTGGCAGCAGGAGTAGCAGCAGAAAGCAGCAGCAGCAACAACAACGGAAACAGCAGCAACCACATACACACTCACTGCAATGTTGGCGTTGTAAGACTCTGGGAGAAATTTAATTCAATTTTATGTCAGTAGAATGAAAAGAAACTTTAAAGTTCGCTTCTTTTCGACTTTTCCCTGGCGCTTCTTGAATAAATGACACAAATATTAAAAAAAAGGTCCAACTAAACAAACGTTACCAACATTTGCTCACCGATTTAGAGCAAGGAGCAGGCGGTAGTAACGACTGGCTGCCAGTATGTTTGGTGTAATGCATATAACGGAGTACTGCCCACTAAACTGGAACTAGAAGTGACTGTGAAAACAACAACAACAACGAACCAAACTTTACAACTTTACGCATAATGTTAAAAAGTTCTGCTTCTGTTCTGTCTTCAACAAAGACCAGTATCAGCATTGGCCAAGAAGAATCAACTTTCAAAGCAGTAATGGGAAATGGTCAGCCAGGGTGGAACTTAAACTGTTAAACAACCATTACCATTTAAAGTGGACTCGCTCGGAAAAAAAAACCAAGAGCACGGAAATCAGCCACCAGCAGCCCAAGAAATTTATTGGAAAAATTAAATATGTTCTGTGGAAATAATTAAATGTCAGTTTACAGTTATATTGCTTGGAAAAGTCGCACAAGTACTGAAAACAAGTGTTGAGATTATGGCTTAAAAATGTTTTAGAGAACCGCTTAGATACTAATAACTTCGTTTAGGTAGGGCATAGCAACAATTAATAAGTATTTTGCAAATTTCTTTTAAGATTTATATCTCTACTAGCAAATGCCACTTCGTGAGCGGTTAAACAGAAAAGTGTCTGGTCAGAATGTTACCTTCCTATTAAAAAAGTTTAAAAACCCATTTTCTGTTCATTTCTTCTTCCCAGATGATTCTAAGATCGCGCTTCCGATCGTAATGCTAACTGCTTTGAGTTACTGCGGTGCGTAAAACTACCGCTCCTCATCGAGTTTCACAAATTCCTTCTTAGCTAATATCTCTGAAGTTAAATTGAAATTTCAGAAAAAATTGGCATCAGAAACAACTGTTAGACAGGAAAAAATTATTAACTCAAGGCTCTCTTATTAACTCTCTTATTATTATTAACTCTCCTTTCCCAAACCTATTTCTCTGCAACATGTGAATACAAATGCGGGATGGATGACGAATCATACTTAGCCATAGCAGGGAATGAATGGCAGGAGTACTATTTCGAAACTTCCGAACGTAAAACACCCGAAAACTCAATGTACATTCTAAAAACCAAGTTTCCTATGTTATCGTGGTGAATGACGAATGGTGTTTCCTATGGTGAATGTTATCCTGACATGGTAACAAACTTTAAACTTCGGTTTTATTTGCGAACGAAGTTTCCAAGACGCATTATCTCACGAACCAACGAGGTCAAATGGACACCAATATATTGTGATTTGACATCATTCGACTTCTTTCTTTGGGACTACATCAATAATATGGTCTATGCCAACAAGTCCGAGATGATTCCAGAGCTAAAGAATGAAATCATTCACGATACTGAAGTCATGAAACATTTTCATAAGTGAATTCTGTGTTGCTAGACGAGTTGTGGTGGGCATTTCTCGGGTACTGCCTTCGTACAAAAATGCTTCGACTAATGTTGGTGTGTTTTATTTCTTAAGGACAATCTGTGATCACCCTATACTAAACTTGCTAAAAATTTATTAACAAGTGGTTCGATTCTTTCTAGATTTTGTTCCGGAGATCGAATGGGTTATATTTTTCTAGAATTTGTCAACATAAGCACCACATGACTCATTGAAGGTACAACAAATTGTTTGAACTTCTGAATTACCAGACTGATTTTCACAAGCAAATATGCCAACCGTCACAGAAGAGTCTTTCTCTCGATCTGGATATATTTGATTTTATATTTACATATTTATATTTGAATATATATTTATATTTGTATATTTATATTTGAATATATATTTATATTTGATTTAATACAAAAATGTACTCAATATTAGCCAATACGTAACAAAAATTAGGATATTAAATTAAACCTACAGAATGTTATTAATCGAAGAGAATGTAAAAATCGTATGAGCTCAAAGTGCGGAAACACATTTTTTTCTAGAATAAATTTCCCTCTAATAAGTACAAGTTTACAGAAATCCTAAATCGAGTTCGAACCAAAGAAAGAATAGACCAAAAATAAAACGTAAATAATACCAATTATATTGATCAAACGAGTAATTTATTTAGGATAGTCATTCTTAACATTTTTGAATTCCAAAAAAATTAGCAATCAATCGTTCTGTAGAACAAAACTAATGGGAATATACAAAACAATTCTAAAACTAAATTAATCACTAAAAATCATATAATTTTTAAAATGTCAAACTATCCCCTGTCCCTGGCGTAAGGAGGAAATATTTAGTTAATTTTAGTATATCTTTAAAAGCAACAACGAAACATATACAGCTATCAATTTTTGACACACAATCGGGAAGCTTTTGGTCAAGATTACCAGCGAACTTTCAAAAACCTTTAAAAAACTTTAAAATTCATTCATTCAATTCTGAACTACAAAGATTTGAATATTCATAGGTCATAAAGATTTTCAAAATATTGGCGATTTTCAAATACAAAGATCTCTGTTAAAATATATTTAAAATTTGTTTGACTGACAAATATGAAATAGTTTTAAACGAATAATGTTTCTTGAAGTTTGTAGAAAAATCGAAAAAATGCCCGTTTTCTCTCTCTACGTTTTGGCATGGAATGGCTCTTACTCCCTTTCTTGTTCCGTTTATTATACGACAGTTAAATAAAGTACCTTAAATTATACCTAGATTTTTGTCGCCTCCCATAAGACTCCTTGCTTTAATATCTCACTCAGCTATACTTCGTATTTATTTTTCTCGCCTAATGGTAGGCAATAAATTTAATCGATAATCCCCAAAAACATGCTATTATTCTTAGCAATAATTTGTATCAATTTGAGAATTATCACAGCTATGTATACGATACCCCTATAAATATGCTGCAAAACTAATTCTCAATATCACTTGGGAGTTGTGTTCAAAGTATTTACAAATATTTACCAGGTTTTAGGTATAAAAACACCTCAGTAGCTACGATAATTTGTTATTCGGCCATTAAGTGCTCACACAGATGAAAAATATGCCATAAATTCCAGTTTGCTACAAGGAATCTTTGGTAAAACACACACATAGTGCCACAATTTTCTATCCAAAATATTGTTATTACAAAATTGAGGTCATTTGTCATCGACTTGTTTTTTCCGTCCAACGGCTCCAGTTAACAGCTTTGGGTGCTGTATTTAGTTCTGCACTCACATTCTGATGCAGTGCCTTTTCACTTTTGAGCGGCAGTGCTTTCTAAGTGTGTTGCATACTTTCAGGTGATTTACTGGTATAATATTGCATTTTATTCATTTATATAAGTGCTTCTCTTTTCAGCCAGATTGCATGTCAAACTTCTTAACGAGTTGGAATATTTTCACATTTTCTTTCCATCACTAACCTTACGACGTCCTCCTACCTGTTACTGTTTGTGGGTAGTGAAGAGGTTAGTTGTATGCCTAAAGTTATGGCCTACAATTAGTCTCTGAAAGTTCATATTATGAGAAATGTCCTGGAAAAGGAACTCTAAACAATCATTAACAACCATTGTTAGGGCCATAATGGTCGTTGTAGTCTCAGCATTGCTGTTGTTGCCATTTTAGTTTTATAATTTATGAAATTCACGTAATGTTTTTACACAAAACCCAAAAGACGACATAAACAAACACATGTTGCAAGAAAAATGTCAACATATGTTGCTGTCCGACATGTTTCACAAGTTTAATGAGTAGATTACTTGCCTCCTCCGGCTTTCTCCTTTCCACCCTCAATCCCTACAGAAAATTGTGAAAAAAAAAATTACAGCCAAAAAGGCTCTTCACTCCGTCATTTGTACATCCTTGTTGGCTTCAGGAACTTTAATTGTAATTTTAAAGCAGAATGAAATTTGTGTAACTTTTATTTTATAACTTAATTCCGGTGGTAGTGTTGTCGAACACGATGTGAAATATGTAATTATCATAAATATTTTACTTGAACTGCAATCTCAATTAATAGTTATACTCCGGGCATTGTATTGCCAACATTTTATTATACACCACACATTTAATAGCATAGAGAGAGTTATCGATATTGTTGTACTTACATCATATGATTGGCTAAGAGAAACACCTCCATTGTATTGAATATTTTCATGTGAATGAGCCCTGAACTCCTTCCAATGCTGCTAGCATTCACCAAGAGTCAATTGGTTTCTCTACAATCCTTTTTGTATGGCAGCAGAATTTGTCAATCGAACACATTTTACTTGCGCCACCCACTGGTAGTTATTTAGTGATTATACGAGTATTAAACGGCACAGAATTTGTTATACATTAAAGCTAAAAAGGAAGGAAAATAAAAGTTATAATGGTCATTAAACTCGAAAGGATTTGGATATATAAATAAATTGCATATTACAGAGTTGACCAATGGTTGCAACTATGAATCTATTGGCAGCAACTTTAGTTGTAAAACTCATAATTTTACAAAGAATGAAATTATGTATTTCAAATACAAAATTATAAACTTGCGTGACTAATAGTTTTACTGAAGCATTTTTTAAAAGAAAAAGGAAAACTTCATGAAAATAGTTTTGATTGCACTTTAAGGATATCGATAATGCCACTGATAAGAAGATAATTTGCGCATAGTTCTCCTGGCATTCAACTGTTTTATTGACAATATATATTTTAGTAAAGTTGGTTTGCAAATAAAATTTGCTGAAGTCTACCACAAGTTCCGGCAGGTAAAATGGGCTGCCAAAAGCAGTTATTGTCCTTGAAATATCACAAATAGTTACCTAAATAAGAAGGCAATATTAGTGGGTCCTTGCAATATTAGTGTTGCCAGATACAAACTGGAATTTCCATTGGATAGTTTGACAAGAGTGATGCAATCAAATTGTTACAACTTGTGGTGATGAAACGCCATCTAAAACCACTTTAAATCGCTGGTACCAAGACTTCAGACGTAGTTCGATCCAGGATGAATTTCGTGAAGGTCGTCCAACTTCGGTCGTTTTGCAGGAAACCATCGATGCTGTGCATGAACTGGTAAACCAAGACCGAAATGTGATATACCTTGAGTTTCACGCATCCTTGGGCTTTAGTATAGTAAGCATCAATAATATATTGCATGTTAATTTGGCCGTGAAAAAGATTTGTTCTCGGCGCATCCCACATTATATCACGAGTGCTCACAAATGGCTCGTGTCGATTGGAGCAAAGAAATGTTGAAACAATACAACCGCGGTAACTCAAATGCAGTGTATAACATCCGCACAGGTGATGAATCATAGATGTATGCATAAGAGCCCGAAACAAAACAGCAATCGACCCTATGGGTCCTTCAAGACGAGCTAAATCCAACAAAACTTGTTCGTGGAAGAAGCCCATCGAAGCAAATGATCGGGTTTTTTCGGTATAACCGGTCGTGTGGCCACAGTGCCTTCACTGGAATATAGGACGATGAATTCTAAATGGTATAACACCACCTGTTTACCAACAGTGTTCGAAGAAATAAGAAAAAACCACAAGACAATACGGATCATTTTGCATTAGGACAATGCGAGCTGTCACACATCAGCTGAAACAACGGGTTATTTGAGCACTCAACATGTTGAATTTATCACTTCTTTTTGCTGCATGGTCCACATTTTTCGACGCCCGAATCATTTGTGGATGAGTTCAAAAATTATGTTTTTTAGGTGTCTCAAGTAGAGTGGAAAAGCGATTCGAAACTTGACTTGAGCGCAAGCAGAAGTGTATTGACATTCACGGAGAATATTTTGAAAAACAATAAAATCATTTTCAAAGACAAATGATTGATTTTATATTGCTAGACCGGAAATATAAATAACAACGTCGTATCACCATTTGTGGTTGTCCTACAGTTAGTGCTAAATAACAGTACTCGTAATGGATGGCAGTTTGTATTGAATTTGACGTTTCTACCAGTAGGTGAGTCTATAGTCTATATCCAAGATAAAGTCTATATCCAAGATAAATTATATATGATTGCTGAACAATGTAGACAATCTTTAACCGACTTTAAAGCACTATAGAATTATGACACCAAACCTCAGGCAAACTTAAACAAATACCAAAAGAAGGCAATCATTGCAATGACTCCCTGCACTGAACAAATTTTAATATCACTCAGCAACTGTCAAGTCGTATACTAATGGCTACAGTATGACGTAATAATCCGTACAAACCTTCATTTAAAAATTCGGCGCAAACCTGCTCAAATTGAAAAGCTAACGGTTTAATGATTGTGTCATTTTTATCAATATTGCTTGATAAATCCCCATTGATACTGATACTGCATCCGACTTTGTGTACTTGGTACAACTTGGAGGAGATCCAAAATTATATATGAAGAGTTACCCGAAGAGTTTCAAGAGTTGTTATTATATGTAGGAAAAATTACGGTTAGGTGTAGTTTCTCCCATCCACATTTCTTCCAAAATTAAGCCATCCGTCTCAAATACTGCTCCCTGATAATGGACTATTTAATGCCTCAAAATTATAGTCTTTGATCTCAATGATATTTTATTACTACAAGACAACGCTACTTGCACCAAAACACCGTGAAACCATTTCATTATTGTGAGAACCTATCAGAGAATTGCCAGTTTCACGCTTCGTCTAAGTCTTCGTCTAAGTTCTAAAATTGAGGATTTGGAAACAAATATAAATCGTGTCATTCGTCAAATATGACTAGAAATTCCGGAACGGGTCACAGTAAATTGGAACCTCAGAATGGACTCTATTAGCCGCAGTTACAGCCAACATTTAAAAGAAGTAAACTAAATAATTATATAGCTTCCCATTACATCCCATTAAGGGATAGAGTAGAGCTTCTGACAATCAGTAAGCTGCGCGCTTCATTATTTTACAGTCACTGATTGAGACCTACAGTTTGACACCGGTTCCGAATGGTATTTTGAGAAGCGTGAAGCGATAGTATCGCCATCACTTAGCGAGGTGACCGACGTCGGAAGAAATGTAAGGTGGTCTGAGAATGCATCGAACCCACGTTCACATGCACAAGAGTCGCGCACACTAATCATTGCACAACCTATGACCACAGAAGTAATCTTAGAAATATAAATATAATGAATGGTTCTGCTGATAAAAATAAATAAACAAAATCTATTATTTGTAATATAATGATGCATTTTACTATTAACCCATTATCAGCCACTTTTCGAGTTTTCGAATAACAAATTTGTACTATTTTGAACCTAATTTTTTTCCATGACGATGACCATGCAAAGCAAAACGCAATGTTACGCGCTAAAGGAAATTTTGCTGGCGTTAAAACAATAATTACATTACTCAGCCCCCACCACTTTATGGGCTCCACGGGGTGTTGAAAACTCCATTATATATAGACAAAATTTCTAAAATAAAAATCAAACACATTAAAAGAAATATTTTTCGAAAATATAATACTATTGAAGAAAAAGCTACAAATAAGTTTTTTTTAAGTACCAGATTCCTCCGTTTAGAAAACAAAATTTGGTGTCGTTCAAATGGCATTTCTTCAGCTTCTCGAAAGCCTATATGGGCGAAACTATATGAGATAGCGAAATTCTGACGACGATTTGAGTTCATACAAACGTAATTTGGTATTAGGAAAAGCCTTTTATGCCCACAATCAATACAACTTTCAAAATATTTTCAAAACTCCCCTGAATTTTAAACTACGAAGAGGAGAACTACTGATTGACACATATTTTCTCCCGGTTCTAAGCAGTCCGTTGGATAACGCCTGTCGATATTGGTTGGGATATGGCGTATTGATTTTCGACAAGGCGTACTTCAGCATTTTCTAATTATGTTCATAATGAGATGTCGGTTGAGCCCCATATTGGCCAAAAAATACATTTTTTTTCTACCCAACTACACTAGGAATCGCAACTTCAACGTTCGGTAGGGGATATATGTAAGTACCTCTTATACAAAACAAGTTTGACATCCCCGTAATCAGCTCTTCAATACGCATTTTTGAGACCCCACAGAATTAAAATTTCATAACACGGTTTTCAGCACACCCTAATGGGCATCACATGAAAGTTCAAAACAACATACATATTTTACAAAAGTTTATAAATTTTTTGAAATTTGGAATAGTAAAACCACCCCTGATGCGGCGCACAGAGGTCCACAATCGACTTCCATTGTTCGAAATTCAATAACTCTTGATCTGGAACATATTTTAGAGATCTGTTTAACAGCGATTGTGGGTAGGGAGTCAAGGATTATATTGAAATAGTAACATTAGAAGTAGAAGAATTATGCATTTTTTTGAAATTAGCCCACAGTTAAATACACTTTTTATTTTTCTATTTGAAAGAAACCTTAAGTTACAATATTTTAATTTTTTTGGCTTATTTGTTTATAACACGTCAAAAAAATTTTAAATTTTTTCGATTCACAAATTTACAACATATCAATTTTTTAAAAAAAAATTTTTTTTTTTTGGAATTGCCTGAACTGTACTTCATACAGTTTTGGACCTATTGCACGCAAAAATACTTTTAGAACAAACTGTCGTTTCTTGGCGGTAACACCACGTCTAACGTTTGTTTTTGCCAAATATTATTTGATTGTACTAAATATTGTTTTTGGAAATAAAAATTTATTGCAAACCCAAATAAATTTTGGCATCAAAAGACTTCAATAAAAGTTATACATACAGGGTATTTTTTAAGTTCTATATTTTATTACATGAACATTTGATTTCGAATTACCTGACAAAGCAATAAAAGAAAATGGTGTCCCATAACATCCCATGAAGGGATTGGGGAGAGCTTCGGACCATCAGTGATATGCGCGCTTTCTAGTTTTTACACCCAATAATTCAGTATTCTTGCACAACTAGAGATTTTCAGTATAAATACATGCAATTTTTATATAATTTTCAGTATTTACTTTTTAATAGTGGACGTGGAATACGTCCAAATGTGTATCAGAACAGTTCAAGAAAGTCGACAAAAAAAACATATTTATTCAACTCTCAGATTTTATTTCAAAATAATGATTGACTTATTCATAATTGACTACGAGATCCAAAGTTAGTAGCGCCCAGTTAGCGATCTCATGTACCCACTGACCACTGCACCACCGACGGCCCCCTCTATTAGCATAATACAAGTAATCAGTTGAGAGGTTGGAAGACCCTCCAATAAAAAATTGAAAAAACGATTGATTTCGCTTAAGGCAATAGGTTTTTTTTCTGTAGGAGTATTTCGATTATAAAACATTTTATTTCTATCTTATGTGAAATCTTAATTGTATACAAAAAAAATAATGGCTTCGACAATTGACTGTCAATATCATATATACTAATTAATACCATTAATACCAACACCAGTTATTATACAGTTAAAGCTAATTTTAACTGTAAGTTAGCTCTGACTAAATATTGTGATAATGGCCCTAAACATTCATAGAGAAATTTATTCTCTCAATAAATGTAACTTCATAGGTATAGTTGCAAGTTAGCGACGAATGTTGGAATGCATGTAGAACCCTAACAAGAAAGACACATTGGTGCAAATCATCCAACAAAACAACAACAACGGCAGTTCATCTTTCTGTGGTAAAATAGTTGTGTTACATACAAAACAAATGTTAACCAACAATAAAATCAACAAAAAAGTGTAAAATACATTTAAATAGCACAGCTCTCCACTAAGGCCACATGAAAAAGCTAAGACCACAGTTCTTTTAACACCACCTGGTGTAAGTTAAATTTCGTGGAACATGTCTCTATGGCATCTACCTAATGACAAATAGTGTGAAATGGAACGTCAAATGGGAGAATAAATGTTTCTATGTGTGTCTTAATCTATGATCAATATCTTCTGAACCAACTCAAACCCGGGCAGACATCAAACGGGAGCACTGATTTTTTCGCCAAGATGTGTTTTTAAATTCTTCAGAATTATTACAGAATCTAAATATAACTTTGTGGAATATTCAAAAGTCAATTCATCCAATCCATTTAATATTATCATACGCTGATTTTCATGTTCTTGAATTTCCAGAATATATGGATTGATTTGAAAACCATTAGCCGGATTTAAATAAAATATAGATTTACTAATACCTTGATGGCGTTAAAAAATTAACCGAGGTGCATTTGGCTACTATAAATCTAACACTTCAGAGAATCCGTTGGCCGCCTTAAATCAAATTATATAAATATTTGCCAATAATTAGTACCACATTCACATGCTGATCTTCGTTTCCCTTCTACGAAATTTAAATTGACACGATATTTTCTTAACCGTCGCTGCAAAATACATTCTCAAGGCGACGTACGAACTCCTGTTCACATGAAAAAGACAGCACTACTTTTCAAATACTTTCAAATACAAATATTCTCACAAGTACTTAAACATGTATTTACACAATGTCCACCTCATCCACTACTGTTCACTGTTGGGGTAATAACTTCCAGTTAGTATCTGTTTACTGGAGATAACAAAGTAAATTAAAGTGAATTAAATAATTAGATTTTAATTTTAGCCAAGTTTATTTGATTTTGATTCAACTTATCGTGCCCATTAGCAGTATTGATGAATCTAAAAACAAATCTGTTAATCTCCCATTAAGTACTAACCCCTTAAACTGTAACAGCAACAAGTAATAAAATTTGTCATCTCCCCCAAGCAAACCTAAACCAATTAATAGTATGCAATTTGTCTGTACAATGAATTGATCCTAAATGAAAACCGCAATAATGGCATTAAAAAATAAAATTTATTTGATCTAAATTGCTTCAAAAACAAACTTTTCGTGCCGTTGTTTTTCTTCGCAGAACAACAAATTTAAATTTAATAATACTGCTAGTGATAATGTCCTCGTTGTTCGAGAGTGATTTCGAAAACGCCAGCACTTTGGCCAGAACCACAAACAGTCGAAAAGGAAAGCAATAAAAATCCGCTTAAATAAACAGCCATGACTTGTAAAATGGATAATCACAAAAATAAATGATGATGAGTGGCTTTCAAATAGCTTTTCGCATGGACGTGGAAACGCCAAATGGCAGAGCAAACGGTCAGGAGGCAAACAGTCAACGCGAAGCGACAAGGACGCGGACGAGGACGAGAACAAGGGCATCAACAGGGAGAATAGTCACTTATAAACAATAAATCGTTGAGCACAACGTCACTAAAGACAACTGATAACCATTTATGACAACCAGTCAAAGACCAAAAACATTCAGCATGTACCCATTTGGCGGAGTACCGACACTGCCACCAATTGTCATCATTGGAATGGGTGGGCAATAAAGGAATCGATTCCTTGGTGAGCTTTTCCTCATCGCATAGAAGTAAAACAACTGACACGCACATTAACGTACCATCATCATTCAGCGGAGAACTTAAGGCAATATCAATATTTCAATGAGGCAATCCCCGAAAAAATCCATTCAAATAAATGGAGAAACTGACGATTGAATGAATGAGTCTAGGGACGGGGTTGATGGAGTAACTTGCATACTTCCATACCATTTATCATCGCAAAATTGTTATTGGGGCGACTGAGTTCTATGAGTAGGTGTGTATGTGTTGGGCTTTGATTTGAAATCTATCGATTATTGCTTTATAGCTTTCGGCAGATTTATTTTTCTTTCCCATGGCCCGGATCTATTTTGGTTTGGCATTTACAACAATGCACAGTGGGTGATATTTTTGAAATAAAGAGACAAATGTTATACAAAAAAATAAACAAAAATAAATCTCAGTATTTCCGGGCAAGGAATACGAATTATTAACGAAATTAAACAACAGTAAATATCAGTGCTGTCTTTTCAATAACTCTCACTTTTGATATTTTTTCTTCATCCAACCTAAAACTTATATAACGAATAATTCCCAAGTTTTTCGATGGGGATTATAAACGCCCTTTCATATTAATAATAATTATTTTGCATGGAATTTCTAAAAAGTAGAAAAGAGTTAGTTAATATCGTCAGCATTACCACGTTTCTTAAAATGTTCTGAAACATGTGCCCGTTTGCATGCATGCACCTTTTTCCTTTTTCAATATATCTCATGTTTATGGGCCCATATTTCGGGAATTGTGGGCTGCCTGAAAATTTGCAGTATCGAATCCAGAATGAGGAATTTTGGTAAAGATCCGAGTTATGTGAACAAATTGCCCAAAATTTAAAAATTGTAGTCCGAAAATACTAAAGTTTAAAATGATTTTATTGTTGCTTATAACAAAACAAATAATTTTTGTTTCATAAATTACATAATATTCCTTGCCATTTTTCAAAGAACAGCAGTTGGTCTTGCATTTGATATTGAAATCGTGGTTACACGACAGCGCATTTAATCTAAATATTATAAAATAACAAATACCGCAGATCATACTTTAAAATATTCAGGCGCTTATTGGAAATTTATAAACATAGAAGCGAATAATACAACAAACAGCCACAGGCAAATTATAGCACATATTTAAAAAATAGAAATGCAAGACATTCGAAACATTTTTCCATAATTTATACGACGTTCGGATAAAGATGATAGGAAACGCAAGTGATTATTCACCCACAGTTGGGTGGTTCAGATCTTATAAAACCAGAAGCAGTATCAAAAGTTCTTAAAGGCAATAAAGGAGAAAAAATTATTTTACATAAATTCCTGTGGGTGTAGAAAACAATCGATTGTGTAAATACATCCCTGCGGCACTTTCGTTAATACACCAGATTGACTTCTAAATGGCATAAAAAAAGAAGAACAGATGGGCACAATTCTCAAAATATTGCATACAATTTTATGTACAAATCGCGGTAAAGAGTCTAATACAAAAAAATCTAAAAATCCACTTATCTTTTGAAATGCTAAAAATAAATTTGAAATTCAAAAATATGCAGCGTATGTTTGAGTTTTATTTTTTCTAAACATCAAAAAAGTGTATGAGAAGACAAACTGAAGCAAACAAAACTGTTTCATGGGGCAGCCGGGCAACAACATTTTTGCACTTTTTATGAGTTGAACAGTGCCAGAAAAGAAAGCGGAATTCTTCCAATTGGAGATTTTCCACAGTCGACACAAAAAATTAACTTTTAGAGCAAATGCAAAATAAATGTTGTATCGTTTATCAGACGCAAAATCTCTATATCTTGAAATTTTTTCATAATTACCAATATAATTTCCAAAAAGCAGTACATTTGACATTTCATCGGCTTGTCTGATTTCAATGATTTTCATTCGCTTCAAACGAACATTTAAGTGGCTTTTGCATGATTTTTGTCGATTTAAATTAAAATATTGTTACAGTATTCTAACACTGATTTCTAATATAAGCAGGCAAAATTTTAATAATTCGATTATTTTAATTTCCACTAAGTTTGTTCAAATGGTATTTCCGTTACAAAAAATGTATATCAGAAATCTACCGGTACTAACTCATATATAAGTAAGAAAACCAGGCTTTAACATAGAGTGATTCTCATATATATAGAGTTAACATTTGTCTCATCTGACCTTTCCTTTCACACTCTTTGACAAAAATTGACTTACACCAGGTGATATTACAAGAACTTCTGACTTGATTTTTTCATATATTTTTGGGGAAAAACTGTGAAATTTAAATGTTTTACACATTTTTGTTTTCTTTTATTGTTACCATACATTTGTGTAGTATTTAACAAAATATTTTTAACTGTGAAAACGAAATACTGTTGTTGTTACTTTGTTGGTTGTTATGAACCATTGCCTCTATCTGGTATTATTAAAGCAATTCTTTTTCAACATCTTACGTTCATATCACACCAGGCCAAATGTCACAAATTTGCTGAGCGAAATGTAATCTCTATATATAAGAATTTCTCATTGGATTTTAACATTACAGATGCTGAGTTCAACACATTTTCATTCAAATTTTTAGCTACACGGCACTTTTAACTTTCTTCTAAACATGATTTAAAATATTTCTTGAAATAAAAAAATTTATGGTGCAAGAACATATTTTTTTTGAATCGACCAAACTTAATGTAAAGTTAAAAACACAATGCGACATATGAAAGGTTTTTGCTGAGAGGCTCAACCAATCTAAAAATGATGGTACGTCATGGATGTGGTGTCACAAACCCCTGCTTGGATGTGCCCTGATCATCACAATCTTTTACAGGCCGCAAAAGCTTTGGGCTATATACTCAATGTTACTTAAATAAATCCTGAGAAGTTACAAATCTTGCGTCGCAACCTTCGAGGATTATGTAGTTCTTTCCTCTCCTTGCTTTTTGAATACAACTTTCAGAAAACCAATGGAATGTATAAAATGTAGACATGTTTCTTTGATATTTCTTCATTTTATGAATTCTCCATAAAATGAAGAAATATCAAAGAAACATGTCTACATTTTATACTTTTTGCCATTTCCCGGTTGCTGGTTGAGAAATATCTGTAACCCTCCTAGTCCCTTGACTATTTCGCAAAATACACTCATTAACAAAAATTTAATTTAGATTCCCAAAATGTGTGCAGGAATAAAACTTTTGAATTTTTGGAACGAAGTTCCTTTCGCACGCTCCTTACCGCACGTAAAATTAAACAACTTTTTGAACACTATTATACTACAACCCAGTATTATCAGCAATGTTAGGTATATTTGCTTTGGTTTTCTAGGTGGAGCCTGTAACCAATATTTAATATATGTTGTAGTTTTGAACCCAATAAAAAGTAAATTTAGAAATGCCAAAGTGAAAGATGTTTAAAAAAAGAAAATTATCTTAGAAAACAAAATTTTCTCAAAAAAATACCTATTAATTTTCTTAACAAAATTACTTTTTAAAAAAAATCGTGATCTTAAAGTAGCGCCTTTGCGTAAAAAAGTAAATTTTCTTACAAAAAGGGCCCTTCCTTAAAAAAGTAAATTTCTTACAACAAATTGCTTTTTCTTAAAAAGCTACATTTTTTTAAAAGAGTATCTTTTTGTGAAACAAAACAACTTTTCTTGAGAGAAGCACCTACTCTTAAAAATTTGGCTATTCTTGAAAAAAGGACAAATTACAAAAAAAATTCGCATTTCTTAAAAAAAAATCTTTTCTTCAAAAAAATACATTCTCTTACAAAAATACCTTATAAATTTTCCTTTTCTTAAAAGTACCTTTTCTTACAAATAAAATATCAAGTTTTCTTTTATTTTCTCGAGATAAATAGCCTTTCTGAAAATAAGTACATTTTCTTAAAAAAACATTCTACTGAAAAGAGTACTACTTCTTTAAAAAGTACCTGTTTTTAAAAACCGAACTTCTTTGTAAAATAAAGTTCATATACTTATGGCTTTTTCTTACAGAAAGCACTTCTTCCTAAAAATAGTACATTTTCTTTAAAACACACATTAGCTTTTAATAAATAGTACCTCTCTTTAAAAATAGGACCTTTTTGGATAATATAATAGATATCTTACAAAAAGGACGTAAAAATATACCTTAAAAAAATACATTCTATAGCAAAAAAATCGCAACAAAGTTTATCATTTTACAAAAAGTATATTTTCTTAAAGCTCCATTTAGATTATCGTATTTTTTAAAGGGGGCCTTCGGCGTGTTGGAGCTAACTAGTTCATAATACATAGCGAAGGGAACTTCGTTCCAACCGGGTGTCCCCTGACACTCCATGTAATTGTTTTTAATTTAAAACTAAATCTGATAATAAGATACTGAAAAGTTCTAGGCCGGTTGGTCCGAAATATTTGCAAAAATAAATAAATAAATAAATGGTTTCCCATTACATCCCTAGAAGGAATCAGGGGTGCTTCTCACAACCAGTGAGCTGTGCGCTTTCTAGTTTTATACTCACTGATTGGTACCTACACTTTTATACCGATTCCGAACGGTACTCGGCTAAATACTCGATAGTGTCGCCATCACTATGCGAGGTGACCGCCGTCGAAAGAAATTTTAAGGTGGTCAGAGCAGGGATCGAACCCAGGATCTCAAGTACAAGAGGCGCGCACACTACCCATTGCACCATCGACGGTGCACACATATTTGCAAAAAAACTAAATTAAATATTCTAGGATATTTATTGCTCTGTGTTATTCTTGCTCCAAGAATACATGAAAAGAATTTTGTAATGAATAACTTTCTATATATGATATTGAAATCCAGGTTATACGACAGCGCATTTAATCGTAAGCACTAAACGTAAACAAAACAGCAGATTCAAAATTGGGGCTTTCTCGTGATTTTGGATTTAAATTGTAATATTCTTTATATAAATAACTAGCAAACCCGGCAGAATTTGACATGAATTTTAGTAAGGGGGGGGGACAAACAACATTTAACCTATAGCACTCAGTGATAACGTAGCATTCTAATGGTGAAAAATTTTAAAATCGGATCAGTATCTAGTTTAGAAGATAACCCCCTACATTCAAGCTAACAAACTAACAACTAAAAGCACAAACATTTCCCCTTTATAATATTGAAGAATATATTTATATCGTGGTTATGAGATTGTTCTTTTGTCAATTTAAAACAAAATTGTGATGATATTTCTCTAAATACAGCACATGAAAAAAATCTCAAATTTGTCACACGAAAGGAGAACCATAGCGGATCGTGACATAATTTTCTCTTTCCTTTCGTCATAAAAATTCCGTATGACTATGTCTATTATGGAAAATTTTTCTGTATTATTTAAGTTAGCAACCCCAGTTGATTGCCTCTACTGAAAAGTTATATATTTTGACTTATAAATCGTTTGTAGTTAGGATGCCATATGTTGTACAATAAAAATGTTGTCCATGTCGATAGATAACATCTGCAAAATTTCTTAAAACTCTAATTACTTTCGGGTTTGAATGTATTATTTTGTATCGAAAGTTCTTGAAACTAAAACTGTTCTATACTATTTAAAAACAGCACTTGAAAGGCGGATCCACTAGTCGATCGAGAACACCACACTCCTATGCAGGAAAGAGATTCTTAAAAACAAAGAGTTCCTGCTATGGAGGGGTATGTAAATTTCTATACTAATGGGTCGAATATGAAAGATCACATAGGATAGAGATCAACTAGGATGGTCTCTTTTCTGTTAACTACTGCAAATTTATGCAACAATATTTCTTTTATAAATGAAAAAATTCCTTTATAAATTTGTTTTTAATAGTCAAGTTCCTTATTCTGTTGCCCCTTTTAATTTTTCTTTAAAATTTAGAAATTTTCCATCACTGTACTTTCAAATTGCGTATATTTGTATGCCAAGCTATGACTTTCCTTGCTTGGCTTAGTCAAATCCTTCGTATGGATTTCTTTAATGAAATTTGATTTGATTTTGATTAATTTTATTATAATTTTCCAACGAACGTTTTGGTACAAAAAATTCTTTTGTTTTTCTTTACTCTTTTTGCTTTTATTCGACATTGTTTTCGGAATATTTATGTGTTGTATTCATTCTCAAGTTTTTGTCTTTTGGAAATTGTTTATAATACCCGTCAGTGTGTCCATGGGGTGTAGGCTGCCTCAAATGGGGTTAGCACGTTTCGTTATTATCTATAATTTATGTTGTCTCCTTGTTATTATATGTATATATTTTGCTGTTGTTGTGTTTGTTCTCTCGTTATGTTGCATATTTATGGTTTCTTGTTTGTTATTGTTGCTGTTGCTTTTGCAGTTGCTACTGTTGTAAGAAGAAGCCAATTTAAAACTGCTTAACAACAACAGGTGCTTTTTATGGATATGATAAATACGAGTACCACTGAACTCTCAATCCATTTAACGGCAATAAATTTATATTCATTTATAGCCGCGTATGCTACAAATTGCTATAAAATTAGACTTCGAGGACAAATTGTGGGCATTTCGTTGTTTGGTTGCGAGCTCTATAATGTGGTTGTTGTATAAATAAATCGTCGTAATTGAGTTACATTTTTCTCGAGGGCCAATTATATACTAGTATCGGCAGTTTTAAGTGATTCAGGCTATAAAGCTGTTAGCTTATGACATTCAACACTATAGGGATGATGATATTGGCCAGCCAAATCGCGATATAATGGATAACATATTTTGCAGACCAAAATAAAATATGCATACATAAATTGTAAATGAGAAGGCTGTAAAATGTTTGGATTCGATAAATACATAAATTATTTAAGGGATGTAAAAATGTCTGTTTAAAAAACAATATTGAATAATATTTGTGAAATTGATGAGTGTCGGCCTCATTGTTCGTTCATTTGGCAAAAGCTAATTTATATTAGATACTCCAATGCAAACCAAACCCTTTTTTTACGTCACTAGTAATGTTCAAATCAAAATTACGCTCCTTGATTATATCCCCAAAAATATTAGACTTCCATAGCAGGAAAAGAGAATTTTTTAAACTGTTAAAAACAAGAAAAATATTAAATTAAATGAGAAAAATTATAATTAAGAAAAAATCATTCCTTGGAAGAATATTTTATCAATTTACTTTGAACTAAAAACATAAGGATTTTTTCGCACTTAAAAAAATGCAAATAACCGTAACCAGGATATGAATTCAAATAAGTGGACGATCGGTTCATTTTGTTCACATTGTCACTTATTTCAGTCGTCGTCGTCGGGTTTGCTCTCATCTTTCTCTCTCATATGAGCGGCTTTATTCGCAAAGACGCAATTCGTTCTTACTTACGAGCTATTTCGAGAACGTAACTATTTATAAGCAACTATTTATATACAGAGTGGAGCGCGGTAATTTGTTTATTTAAGAATGAAATAAAAAAATATGAACCTTAGAAAAATTTATTTTATATTTTAATTACATTGAATTACATAAGGGAATTTGTAAATTACATGGTTTTAAATAGTGTATCTGGCAAATGTGACCTCTCCCATGTGTCCAATGCATGATGGCAACTGCAAGGCAGACGAATACAAATCTCCCGTCAGCCACTATAAGCCACGCACACTCTTCACTCTCTTCGACCAACAGTGCGGCCACAGCCTGCAGTGCAAAGAAGCAAATTACCGCGCTCCAACCTGTAGTAGTGACTACTTAATTGGTGCCAAATTCTGTTATTGCACCTGAATTAATGCCACATTCGGTTACTCAAACCCAATTTGGTACCAATTTCGGTTGCTGCATTCGAATTATTTCCAAATTCGGTTATTCCAACCGAAATTTTAGAAAATTTAGTTGACAGAACGCATATAATTCCAGATTCAGTTGTCACAACAGAATCAATTATGAAACGAGGTTGATTCAACCGAAACTCAGTGGTGAGAACTAAATTCGGTCGCGACAATCTTAATTCGGTTGTAGCAAACCCAATTCGGTGGTAACAGCTACAACCTCTTCTCAGCCAATCAGTTCTCTGGGTGTAGAAATAAAGAGACTAATAAAGCTGAAACGACGTCTGCGTAAAATTTGCGTAAAATTTGCCAAATGTTCCCATAAAAGACTCCAATGGAACTTGCTGTAGATCTGCTAAAATGAAGGCAGATTTTTTAACCCCATTTCAGAAGAAACATTTTCTTCTTTAAAGTTTAGCAGTACAGCTGATTCCATGATGAAATCGAGTATAAAGCCTTCATTCGATCGCATGCAAGGTCCTCTCGAGCATAATGTAAGAACGACTAAATCCGTTTGTTGCAGACCTGATCGGAACTTATCAGTTTGGCTTTAGGTCTGGAAAGTCAACTGCACATTACGATAAATCCTGACGAAAACCCACGAAAAACAAATCGACACCTAACACATCTATGTAGATTATGAGGCTGCTTTCGATAGCCCGATACCGGGAAAACCATGCCAAGCTAACCTGGCACGAAATCTTCAGTAAAGTGTGGTAAAGATCTCACTGAACCGTTTAGTATGAGGCGAGGCCTCAGGCAGGGCGACACCCTTTCATGCGATCTCTTCAACACATTGACTGAGATCACTGTGAGAAAAGCTGCAGTCAACACCAACAAAACGATCAGCAGCAAATGCCAAATGCTGCTCGCGTATGTCAATGATTTATACCTCATTGGGCGAACTCTGCTAGAAGTTACTGCAGTATTTTCGAGAATTGAGTAGGAATCAGTAAAATTGGGTTCTGCTACAAACGGGAACATGACAAAAATAATAGTTTCGACCAGCAGAACCATTGTAATTTTGAGGTAGTGGACGAATTTATTTACTTCGCATCTGCCGTGAACAGAAACAACAACGTCAGCCTGTAAATAAATGGAGAATTGTGCTTAGAAACAGGTGCATTTCGGGCCAAGCAAGCACTTCAGAGATAAGACCCTCTCTCGAGAAACGAAAACCCAACTATATCAGACCCTCATACAACATGTTTGATTTATGGTGCAGAATCCTAGGTCGTATCGCATGATGATGAAACATCTCTGGGTGTCTACGAGAGAAAAATGGTCTGAAAAATATATGGTCTCTAATAGAAAACGGCGAGTATCGACGACAAGTGAACCACGAGGTGTACAATTCGTATCCCTACATCGACGTAGTTATGCATATCAAAATAGACGTCAAATAGACAAAATAGGGCAAGCCAGTAGAGTGAACCAAAATCAATGCGAAAGGTATTTGCAGACGTACTGGAAGAACATCGAAAAATAGGTCGACAAAGGTTCTGGAAAGACCAGGTGGATTCATAGAGTAATATCATATAGAACTGCCATTCTTCTCACCTGTCATTTCCCTCTAAACTACATTTACTTAAATTTACTTACATCAGGTGGAATTATAAGAATTGTTGACTTAGATTTTTCATGTCGTTTTTAAGATGTATCTATTACAGGTGGTAGCGTTAGAACAGGTGATTTCAATTTGTCCTTGTCGTTGTGGTCCAACCTTCTCAAATGTTGTATATACCAATTTCAAAGATGTATCTAGAACAGGTGGTAGCGTTAGAACGACAGATTAAATTTTTTCTTGTCCTTGTGGTTGTTCCCGATAATTACAACTATTCCTCCTCCTATAACCTGACTTAAATACATCTTGATCATTTTGGTCAGATGAATTTCACAAGGTCGGCTCCTAAAATAAAAACAAAATGCCTTCAATTACCACTGCTTCTACTTTACTTTTTTTGCCATCGTCGTTTTGATGGAAAACTTCGAAATTAAAATGTGTTTTTAACTTTTTTCTTATATTTTATTGTTAATATATTTTTTTTTTGGTGCATATACCAAAAAAATTAACGCACAAAACGAAATGCCGTTGCTGAGTTATAGTTAGATTGTTTGAGCCATTGCCCCTATCTGGTATTATTAAAGCAATACTTTCCAACATCCAACCGCCCATCTGCAGCACACCAAACATTGTCAATTTACTGAGAGAGTTGGATACTCTATAAATCATTACTCTATGAGTGGAATATTGCCTGCGAGAGCTTGCTGTAACCATCAGGAGAAAAAATCGGAAGATCGAACCGGTTGAAGAAACATGTTATCCTCAGTTTGTAAGGTCCTTGACATCTCTGGGTCATTTGACACCACCTAACTAACAAAACACTGCTGATTAAAGGAAAATAGATCAATGTCTTGATGTGCGTTGTCAGATGTATAAGCCTATAAAATATTTTACGCTTCATGAAGTCAAAAGCGAAGTGAATAAGCTAAACTGTAAAAAGTCGGGTGGGCATGATAATATTGATGTTAGGATTGTAAAATCGTTACCCTAGAAAGGACTGATATTTTTGGCCGTGCATTTCAATTCTATACCAAGACTGTCTCGTTTCCCTTCGTAATGGAAACTTGCAAAAAGAACGATGGTACTAAAGACGAACAAGCCCTAAAATTGCATACGCTCGTATAGGCCATTAAGCATATTTCCTAAGATTTCAAAACTTTTTGATAGACTTTTTCTAAAAAGATTTTTTCCAATTCTGGATCATTTAAATATACTACTACCTGTACTTCAGTTTGGGTTTCGTTAGTATCACGGAACACCAGCGCAGTGTCACAGAGTTGTCAAGACAATGAGAGATGCATTGAAAAATACGATACTGGTCAGCAGTAGTTTTGGATGTCAAGCAAGTTTTTGACAATGTGTGGCATAATGGGTTGCTATACAGGGTGATTCAGGAAGTTCCGGACAAATTTCTCCAGCGAATTCCTTGGCTCATTTCATGAAGAAAAGTCCACTAGAACCATGTCCGAAAATGCAAGGGTGCGAAATGGCAGAGGGTTCAAAATTTTAGGATTGGTGGTCGGAGGGTAGTAGGGTAAAGTTGCTAACATCTGAGCCAGTGGTCGGATTTTTTTGTTTTGGGGTTTGTTGGAAAAGTCATTAAGAGGCCTTTCAAAATTAAATTAAAAAAGAAGTAGAAAAAAGTAAAATCGCCGAGATACAGAGCTTTCGGGAAAAAATGGGAAAAAAAATTCACATAAATTGAAAGATAGCCATACCTCTTACCTTTCCAAAATGACCTAAATGAAGCCCAGAGGTGTTACCGTGTTCCAAAGTTATGACTATTTCTGAAAATTTCAATAAAATAAAATCTTAAAAAACAAATAAATGTGTGCTGTCATTTCGCTTCCAAAAACAAAAACAAAAATTTTTGCATTTCAGTAAAATGGTCATAGCTTTGGAACAGTAAGACCTCTGGGCTTCGTTTAGGTCATTTTGGAAAGGTAAGAGGTATGGCTATCTTTCAGCAGAAAAAAACATAAGTTACCTGCCATCTGGCTGAGCAAATTGAGGTTATGTGAAATTTTTTTCCATTTTTTTCCGAAAGCTCTGTATCTCGGCGATTTGACTTTTGTCAACTTCTTTTTTAATTAATTTTGAATGGCCTCTTAAAGACTTTTCCAACAAACCCAAAAAAAATCGACCACTGGCTCAGTAGTTAGCAACTTTACCCTACTACCCTCCGATCACCAATCCGAAAATTTTGAACCCGCTGCCATTTCGCACCCCTGCATTTTCGGACATGGTCCTAGTGGATTTTTCTTCATGAAATGAGCCATGGAATACGCTAGAGAAATTTGTCCGGAACTTCCTCAATCACCCTGTATAAATTGAAGATGTGGCCGTCGGTGTTGTAATGGTTAGAGTGCACGTCTCTTGTAGATGAGATCCTGGGTTTGATCCCAGCTTTGGCCACCTTAAATTTCTTTCGGCGGCGGTCACCTGTGAAGGCGACATTATAGAGTATTTACCCATGAAAGAGCTTCTCAGAACATCTTTCGGAATTGGTGTAAAAATTGTAGGTGCCAATCAGTGAGTATAAAACTATAAAGCTGGTTGTGAGAAGCTCTCCTCAGTTCCTTTATGGGATGTAATGGGAATCCTTTTATTTATTTTTTTTATATAAATTGAAGTTACTGTTGCCTACTCCGTTTTATCTGACTTTAAAATTATATCTGAATGACGTATATATGAACGATGATGAATCTAAGGAAGGTCAGTAAAAGCGGGCGTACCGAAATGGAGTGTATTGCGATCTGTTTTGACGTAGTAGTTGCGACATTTGCGGATGACATTGCAATTTTGGTTACAAATGCGTCCTATACCGTAACTCTTGATGCAGCACAAAGATCGCTGAATGCAATTCAGGAATGGTTGACAAAATGGAATAACGAGGTTAATGGGAATAAGTCTCATCATGTCACAAACACCTTAAGAGAGGCAAATTACTCAACTCTAACTTTAAATGGAGTCGATATATCCCCTGCCGACAGTGTCAAATACATTGGCCTTCAAATTGAACAAAGATTGACATGGGGTGTGGTCTCGAAGAGATAACAGCTTAATAAAAAGACGAAGAAAAATGTACTTAGGGTCCAACTCACCGGGGCCCTATTCCCAATTAAGTGTAAAAAATAAATTTTGACTTTACAGGACATTTCTGAAACCTACACGGTCGTATGGTCCTCAAATATGGCGAACTGCCAGTGTCTCGAATATAGAAATTCTGCAGAGATATCAAATTAAATCTCTTAGGTTATTAGTAAATGATCCTTGGTTTGTAGTAAATAGTAACATAAGTAAAATGATAACATAAAGTAAATTATTTCCATTAAAGAAGAAACAAAATCATGTAGTGCTAATTACTTAGAAAGATTGAGTAATCATACAAGTGTATTACTCATATGTTTTTTATATGACACTGATGATAGAGAAGGTTAATAAGATTAAATATTCGTGATCTATCTCTCGGGTAATTTTTGGGAATTATGTATATAGTGATATTTATTATATAGTACAAGTAATGTCAAATTATATGTATATAACCAAATTATAAAATATGTATATTACGGAAGAATAAATATATAAATTGAATTGAATACTCTCGTATAATTTGTGGCACCCAACAAGCCTGTTACTTTTAAGTATTTATTAAGTTTGCTTATTATTTCTATTGTAACGGGTCGGCCATCTAACGTTTTTTTTTAACTAGTGCTTATTTCGTGAATAGTATCACTTAGCTCATGTCTGATTTGACAGATAATAAGTTTTAGCCTTCCGCTGAACGAATATGGTTGTGTATATGCTTCAACAACGCTGGGAAATATGGGAAAAATGGGCCTGCGATCGACTTACAGAAGATGCCGATTTTGCCAAAAAAATCATCTTTTCAGATGAAGCTCATTTTGATCTTGGCGGGTATGTAAACAAGCAAAATTGAGCAAGGAGTGGCCGTTACAATCAATGGCGATCGTTATGGGGCCATGTTGAACGAATTTTTGTTCACAAAAATTGAAGAGGAGGATATTGGCAACATTTGGTTTCAACAGGACGGCGCTACGTGTCACACAGCCGAAGCTACACTCGATGTTTTGCGCCCTGTTTTTGAAGATCGCATTATCAGCCGCAGAGCTGATGTCGTTTGGCCACCTCGGAGCTGCGATTTGACACCGTTGGACTATCATTTGTGGGGTGCCCTCAAAGATAAGTGTTACGCCGACAAGCCAGAGACAATTGACGCTTTAAGGGACAATATTCGTGAAGCCATTGGTGAAATACAGCTGCACACAATCGGTAATATGCTTAAAAACTGGACCGATCGTGTAGGCTACTGCATGGCCAGCCGAGGCAGCCATTGGAATGAAATTATTTTCCATTATTAACCGGAAGGATTGTACTTTCAAATAAAAAAAGAAATTTGAGAAAATATTCAGTAGTTTTTTTTTGTATACCAATATTTGGCGGACCCGTTAAATAGATTGCAAATAAAGAATTTAAAATTAAATAAAAATTAGGAGGCCCTTGAACAATACAGATACCGTCTTGAAGATTATTTGTTATTAGCTCATGTACGTAGTTGGGATAGAGAAATTAATCAGCTAATAGAACACGGGTAAGGCTACAGCAAACTTTTTCAAAGATTTACCTACCCCATTTCAAGCAATACCTAGAAGTTTAAGATATTAACAAATTCCACTATTCCTATTACTCCATCCGGCGTCTGCCATATAAAAGTTTATTAGACATTTATTATATTACGAAAATTCATTCATCATTCGTAGAGATGAATTATGCCCAGATGCGTGCATGTGTGTAAACTATTACAGTGACTTTAGTCAAAGTAAAACTTATAACGTCCAACCAAACTAATGCCAAGTTAAATCTAAATAATTAAATCGATTCCGTTTAAGCATAAACCCACACAATGTCGGTGGCATTCGAGTACATTGAGCAGGAATCTAAAGAAGCCTAACGAGCGGAACTGTAATTGTACAAAAGGAAATACGGCTGTCACTTGCCTTTGTCGGCGGAAATAAAGAAAATACAAGAAGGAAAATAATAATTATAATGCCTGAGATGTCATAATAGCAAAGAATATAACAAATATTAAAGATTAATAAATTGCTAAAGCAAAAACAAGGTAAAGTAAAAACAACAGGCAATCCTATAAAGTAGTGCCTTGTCTGAGTTGAATCAATCGTGCAATTTATATTAAAACATACATTTTAATGTCTTAAATTACAGAAAGAATGAAGAAATACCGGAAACATTTGGTTGCTAAATTTAGTTGTTCTTCTTCTCGTTCATCTACTTCAAAGTCATAGTGGAACAGTATGCCAATTGTTATTGTGGATATAATAAAGGATAAGTAACAGTGTTTGTACCCACTGATACTAAAGCTCCTCCTCCTCTTGTTGTTTTAAAAATACACGACATAAGGAACGTTTTCCTTTTCGTTTCGGCTAAGATGAGTTTTGTTTATGTTCCTATTTTCATCATGTACACCTTTCTGTCTTTTGTTGAAGTTTTTTTTCTGTTCTTTGCTGCTCAAGCCTAAAATACTCTTTTCTTTATTCGCACAAAGAATCTGAAAAGTGGAAAGGCAAACATGAAACAGTTGAACGTTCATTCCAACACCATCGGTGTACATATGTATGTATACGTGAGAGCTGGGAAAATGAATAGCCGTGCGCAGACCGGGTTTTAACCCAGTTTGCCATTGCCATTGTTTGTTAAATCACACTTTTTCAAGTGCCTCCATTTCTTTGCTGTCGTTATTCTGTTCATATGTATACACATGTTGATTTTTTTTACACACGTGGATTCTAGGACCGCATAAATTAAGCGAGGTTGGTATAACGGTGTCCGTTAGAGGAGCAGCGGTGGGTGCGTGCGACTAGACTGCAAAAGAACTAGACTGGACAACCATGAATGTATGGTGCAGGAGACACTATCGAGTTAACAGTTGTGACTACAATTCCCAAGCCATAACTATTCAAATGGCTAATGTTGTTAAATTATAGATTTGCTTTGGAACAAATTGGATTAACGATTCCATAACTAACAAATCTGGTGAGAAGAAAGACATAAACAAATTTCTGCGAGGTTCTTTTGTTTCCACAAAATTATGCTAACTTCTTAAGGTTATAACATCCAACTGGACCCACCCAGCAACGAAGTGTGTTGTGGATTTTACTCTCCTAACTTAGTACTTCTATTGTCCACCCAACATCTTTAACTCAAATTGTTGCATTGGTTAATTTCCAAAGTACCTACTGTTGTTCTCCCAGGTAAAATCATAAAGACTCACAAAACTAATTTTTCTAAAAGAGGCGGCAGCAACCATAAATTCGGCTGTTGTAACCAACATGCGACAGTCACAACCGAATATGGGTTGACACGACCGAATTTTGTCGTCACAACTGATATTTGGTTGATGTAACCATTTTTCAGAATTGATTCGGTTGTGACAACCATACTACAGAGAGCGCTCTTTTGCGCTCGCTCGCCTACGAACAAATCTCAAGCAAGCGCAATTTTCAACTCGTTCTCGATATTTTTTCACCTTGATCACGATTTTAACAAGTAACAAGAGTTAACGGGCAGAACAACAACAATTGTGGTGTGCTGTGACAACAACCAACTTGGTTGCGATAACCTTTAATTTGGCTGTGACAACCTCTATAACTTTCTGGGGTATAGTAAACTCAATAAATGATATACCATTACATATGACAAAAATCAGTGATCGCCGCCTTCAAATCTCATGACTTCAAAATAAAACAACTCATACTCATCGAGCAGATTTAACCCAGAGAAGGGTTTCGCACCAAATATCGCAACTAAAATAACCTGAAAGATTCTTTGGATTTCAGTGATTGTTTGAATCAATTCTGTTATAGCCGTTACATTTTTGTGACGTCATATCAGTATAATTTTCAGAAAAGATAAGAAGCGATGATTCTGATTCTGATACTACTAAGTATTTTCAGAAAATATGCGAAGAAACAAGAAAATAGAAGTTAGACGATATGAAATACTGTTCAATGGTAAATATTAACAAATAATAACCTCAGACAACTTCCATTCCGCACAAGAAACATTAGAAGGATAATGCGCCAAAAAGGATGTGTCAGCAAAACACTTAGCTTATTACCCCTCTAAACTTATTCAATAATACTTCCGTAGGTAAAAATTAACCCAGCCAAAAACTTAAATTCCTAAAGTAATAATTATCCCAGCCAACCAGAAAATGATCCCAACTCAGAAGCACCTACAGCTAAGGCTAACTATATTTTTTAGAAAGTTGTATTTCCCTTATGTTAACACATCATGTTTCCGGTTAGTTGGTCTACAAACTACACCCGCGGTTGCGCGGGTGGAATTTGAACTCGCATTCGCTGGACTATCGTTTCGATGTTTGTGAAACATCACCTTCAACAGCGTCTAACCCATTAAGGCACCGCAGTGTGTTTTCACACTATCAGTTTGTAGAGAATTTGAAAATTTTAACTGTTTGAAACTTCTAATCAGACATTTTGATAATGGCCCTAAAAGGTCTAAAATTTTAAAATTTTAAATTTTAATCCTAGGGAAAAAATCACATGAGATGTCAGGGGACACCCGATTGGAACGAAGTTCCTTTCGCTATATATTATGTACTAGTAAAGTAAAACACTCGTATTAACGATGATAAAAACACAATTATCATTAACCACCTTAAAAGCAAAACTCAAACTGATTAAAAAACTATTGAATGAAAATTTTATATTAATACGTAATACAGAAATTCGGGAACCTGGAGAGATTGGATCATGGAGATCCAGTAAGAATGTTCCAAGGTACGAAAATATTTATAAAATTAAACCACTCAATTTAACTAAAATAGTTGTGCACGAATCTGAAAGGAATATACTAAGAAAAGCTGGAATAAACATGCAAGATCTAAAAAGGATAATACGGACAACCTATTAATATGTGAATAAGAGGAATTGCATACTGCAATAGGAGCATTACTGGAATCAATACATTCATATAAGGATTTCAATGAAAACAATAATAATCAAACTATTAATATTTATCATGCTGATAAGACAATATCTAAGATTAATTAAGGACTTCAAAACTCATTCAACATGAGCGAGGAGTATGCTCTTGGTTGGCATTTAAAAATAATCACTAATAAGTGTTAGACTATTGTATTTCGGTGACCAGTAGGAAAATAAAATAACGAAGTAAATAAGCGACGTACTTATAAAATTCTTGAAATTAATATTTCCGTATGTATCCAGTTACATCCTTTTTTCCATTAATAGTATTTTCACCACATCGGTTTCCCCTACAGTTTGGAAAACTGCTCGTGTAATTCGTATACCTAAAGTTAAGGGCTCTTACAGTTCAGGTAATATGAGACCTATTAGTACTTTACCTGCTATTTCAAAAAGGCAGATCCTTGATTTTGTTGAAGGACAAGGTATGATAAATAATTATCAATATGGGTTTAGACAGTGGCACAACACTACTTTACACCTCTTGCACTTGACTGATTCTATTAGGAATGCGATTGACACTGGCGAATGTGGCGTGCTGGTAGGGTAGGACTTATCTAAAGCCTTTGATAGAGTAGACCATGTAATACTGATTAACAAATTGAAAAATTTGTTTATGTTTTCTAATACAGCATGTAGGTTGATTTATTCTTACTTGTCTGATCGCTCTCAATTTGTTTCATTAAATGGAAATGTTTCTGATATACGTGCAATCTTTAGTGGAGTCCCGCAAGGCTCCGTATTAGGTCCGCTACTATTCACATTGTATGTTAATGATGTAGTTAGCAGTGCCTGTAGTGTCAATTGCTTCCCTTTTTTATATGCGGATCATATTCACCTTTTTTCAAAGCTGGTTCTATAAATACATTGGAGGACAATATTAATTCTACATTGGGGGATGTGAGTCAGTGGCTACGTTATAATAGCTTATGCGTTAATCCCTCCAACACTAGGGCTATGTTTTTTGGTCCCTTACGACATGATGACCAAGGCTGGGAAATTTATTTAAATGATGTCAGAATAGAGTTTGTTGATAATATGAAATGTCTTAGTTTTATTCTCGATAAGAAACTTGATATCAGAAGCCATATCGACTCTTTATTTCCTAAAATTATGTTTACTCTTCGAAAGTTGTATTGTACTAATATGTATCTGCCTCAACATGTAAAGAGAAGGCTAGCTTTCGCATTATTGATGTCGTGTATTGGTTACGGAATTGAAGTAGTGTCTGGTACGACATCAGAATGTTTCAGTAGGATGGAAATGTTACTTAAAATGGCAGTCCGATTTGTGTATGGGTTAATCGTTGTGATCATATATCGGAATATATAATTGATTTTTTGGGTGTGCTGTTTAAAATATTTATAAAAATGCGTATTCTGCTAACTTTTTATAAAATAATTTCCAGTGGCGTACCAGGATTACTTCGTGGTATGTTTCAATTCACGATATCCACTCGAAACACTCAACTACTTCCGCCTCGTATGTCATTCTCTATATTTTAGCGATCATTTGTTGTTCGTGCAGCAAGAATTTGAAATCAGCTTCCTCTTGGCCTGCGAAATTTTTCATACTCCAATGTTTCTTTCAATCGTAAATATTTGGCGTATGTCCAGCCTCTGCCATAAATTGGAATGCATCTATACTTTCCATTTTTATATCTCTGTAGCATTCCTACTATACTTATTTTCGATGTTGTTTCCATAATTGTCACCATGGGTTCTGTATTTGCAATCTTTTTCTTCTTGTTTTTATTTTGGCTGGGGAGCCGTTACATTGTTACTTATATTATTTCGATTGATATTGCCTCCTTTATTTGCAAACTATATTTTGTGCTGCTTATAATTTTTAAGTTGAAAATCCTAATTTATAAGAATTTATTGAAATTTTTGTATGTCATATGTAATATAGCTTAATTGGCCTGTAAGGCTTTTTATATTACAAATAAAAATTAAATGAAACGAAATGAAATTCGGAATCAAATCAAACCTTTCGAATACGAGCATTGAGAACAAACAAAAAATTAAATGTATAGGAGTGCACCTGGGCAAATACTTTTATGAATACTTTTATGAACATATAAATGAGATGGTCTCAAAGGCAAGGAAAGCTTTTTTTTATAAAGTATACAGACGTCTTTTTATTCTAGACATATAAATTTCCTTGTCAAAACATTAATTCGTCGTGTCATAACATATGGTTGTCCTGTCTGGTTCAACGTATCGACGGCGTTCATGAAAAAATTATGGATATTCGAAAGGAAATGTTTAAGAGCCTCTACTTCTCTGTTCATAACAGCACCAAGTCAGTACAAGAAACTATGAAAACAATTTAATAATGGCTCCCTATTATACAAATGCAAATTATTTAAGTGATGCATTATAAAAAGGGTTTGTCCCACCCGAGGCGTTTATATACCTGGACAAACAAAAATATATCGACGATACAAATGGGATTCTCGTCATATATCATACATATATACAGGCGGGCAAATATTAAAGCAGTAAAAAGTACAATGTACAATGTCGGTTATTTTAGACAAAAAAAAAACACTTTTCCACGAATCCTAAAAGTATGCAGAATAATACAGGGTTGTATACTGGGTTATAGCATAATACGGTTAAAAAAAAGTTGTTTAAAATTTTTTCTGTTAGCCCCCATCCCGCAACGTGCGATAAGGAACTTCGTTCCAATAGCAGCAATTATGTAAAACTCGAAGATGTATCTATTACAGGTGGAAGCGTTAGAACAACTGATTTCAATTTTTTCTTGTCGTTATGGTCCGACCTTATCAAATGTTTTTTATACCAACAGGTGGTAGCGTTAAAACAGCAGATTAAATTGTTTTTTGTCGTTGTGGTTTTTGCCGAATATTATAACAGTTCCTAATTATATAACCTGAAATAAATACATCATGACAATTTCGATCAACTGAATTTGACAAGGTCGGCTCCTGAAATGAAAACAAAATACCTATAATTCCTACCGCTTCTACTTTACTTATTTTGCCATGAAGTAAGATTCAGTTGAAAGGCCTAAACAGAAACTTCCATAATAATTTCCGAATGTTTTTAAAAATCCTTTACTATGACTGATTGTAGAAAAATATGATTACATAAAACTACACAACCTATTAAATAAAACTCCGGTTGTAACATGCCAAAGAATTGATTTCATATTAACTTTTAAATTCTTACAAAACATCTCATACTACCCCTCGTTCCTCTAGATCTGCAGTACATACGAGTATAACATGGGATTCATGCAAAAAGACTTTGTGTTTTCCTTTTTGTCCCAAACGTACTTTCTCTTACATTTTTTGTTTTTTATTGGCACGTAAATTTGTTAGCAATTATCATAGTCGTCTGCCGGATTCGCCTACATTTACTTACACTCATACACACAAACACACTCTCGCGTAGCCACACGTTCTTGTGAGTGTAGTTAGCATTTCCTAAGTAAATTACACAAATCAGAAAACAAAAACCCGAATAAACTCAACGATGTTGACTGAAGTTATTTACCAGGTTAATGACATTTGTGCATGTGTGAATGTAAATTTTGGGTGTGTGTGTACATTTGAGTGTATACTTGTAGCTATGAGAGTGTATGTGTGTGTGTGTCGGTGTAAATTAGTGTCCTGTTACCAAACTTTATAGTTCTTTGTTTAATATACAGGAAATTAAATGTAGTTTTCAAACATCAAGTATAAAACAAACGCAATGCGTGTGTTTGCGTTCACACAGGACAAAACTTTTGCTGAACTGAATAAGAATAAAAGTCGTTTAATACGACACATGTTTGCTCGTCACCAAAAACTTGTGTTTTTATATGAAATCTCATTTATTTTATAGATATTAAATGACACCCACACTTATGGCCGCCAAAGCATAAAGCCATAAACAAGTGATTGATTTTTAATTATTAACAAAATGATTAGGAAACGAAAAATTCCTCGTGTATGTTTGTGTGACCACACATGGTTTCTCACCCAAAGAGTCATTCGACACTGTTGAGAATAAGACGACCCTCAAACATATAACCTTTATGATGAACAAACTTTGTTCATAAGACCGACTCGTCAAAAATAAATATTGTAATTGTGTCCTTTTTAAAACAGGTTAAGTTTAGTTTTATGGACAATATAAATTTCGTACTTCATCGTATAAAAACTTTGTGGAGAACTTCTCTCAATCACTAGAGTGTGAGCTTTCTATTTTAAGACTCACTGATTGGGATCTTGACTGTTGCACAGATTTCGAACTGATTTTGGAACGACTTTTTCAATTCTCAATGGGCGGAAATTTCTTATTTTCCTTATCAATCGGTCTTGAACCCCATCAGGATGGTTGTTATTGTTGAGAAATGACAACTTCTAGCAATACCATATAAAATTGGCCACCTTATCCTTTATACAATAAAGACTGCTATGGCAATATCAATATACTATGTTGATATATCCAGACTCTACCAGCCGTGTAAATATTAGCTCTGAATTCGATGTAAGAGCCCGTGGATTTCGAATGACCGTTTTAGAAACTGCTACCAGTGAAACACTGCAATGACTGTGGAATGTAAAAGACGACACTAGAGGTTGCTCTTTAATTTGACTTGAAGCCATTAACGTCTCTCCTTGTAGTATACTGTTCTGTTTTTGAGAGAAAATAATTTTAAATAAATCAAAATCCAATATATGTTCGATCCCGCTCATGGTTCTTAATTAGGGTGTACGGTAAATTTTCGTTTGTAGGATTTTTTTAAAGGGTACTTAGAGTTCCTTAGAGTGATTAGGTAAAAACTACTTTTTAATGCATTATTGAATAGTATAGAGAGCTCATGGAACGAATTGTATGGCTCAAAGGCACTGGCGACATCTGACGAATGATTCAAAATGTATTACTCTCTTTTTGTCATAACTTGGTCAATTCATAATTTTGATGTGAAACATTGATGCCTTTTTAGACATTCATGCTTTTTGTATTATTTTATGAAATAACATAGTCGAAATGGTGCATTTGTATTGAAATATTCTATAAAGAGAATTAGACTCGTTTATGCTCTTTTACTTAGACTCTCTACATGAGAGCGGAAAAAGAGTGCAATAAGTTCTCTATACTATTCAATAACAAAAACAATTATTTGAATGAGCTAAATATTGCTTTATTTATCTTAACAATATTACATCTAATGTTAAAACAGATGTAAGGAAAAAGAAAGTGTAATAGCAAAAGAGCCTTCAGCAAAAAAACTATTCTTTTTTTTATTTTCCAATGTAACATTTACTAATGTGTTCATAGAAATCGATCAGATACCGTGTAACAAAAAGGTATTAACACATCGCCCGTGAGATCGAACACTCACTGATTTTGTTTTTCAATATAGGACCGAAACGACATGTCCTGACGAACATAAATAGAAAAATATATTTTCAGTATTTTGATAGAGTATTTTCCACGGCAGTGAAACCGCCGGTAGGGGTCTATAAGATTCCTCGTATACAATAAAGCTTGATGTTCCGGTAATCACCCTGCAGTTCTGAAGGTGTTGATTAGCCATGTTTGAATTACCTACCTCAGTACTCCCTGCATGGGTACTTAATTGACTGACCCTATGGTATGGTAGGACGATCAATTCTGAATGGTACACAACCATTTGTTTGTCAGATGTTTTTGGGGAACCAAGAAAACGAACGCTCAAAGAAGAATCATTATTAACCTGACCAACCATCCCAATTTTGGCTGGATTATTCCGCTTAGCGATGCCTCATCCCGCATCGGATTTCAATCCCGGTTTTTACACAGAAGTCCCGTTTTATGACGTTTTGGTGTTTAAAAATAGTAACGTCTAATGTAGCTTGGATTTATATTTTTTAGTTTACAATTTTCAACAGCCGCAATCACGAGTTGAATTCAAAATGCCACGACCGTTTCGAAGTTTGTGAACTCCATTATCAGAGGCTTAGCTGTAGGCTACTGACATTTTTAGCTGTAGGCTACTGACATTTAGGCCTTTCAGACGTAGAGACCGGTCTCTGCGACTGGAGTTTGTAGGCGAGAGACGTAGAGTTGCTAGAGGGGTAGCAAAAATCGCTGAAAACGAGATTTCTTGCGATTATTTGACATTTCTCTTAAATCTATTCGCTTTTCTTGGTCAGGAATGGAAAATAAGGTTTTAAAAGTACTAAATATGTATTTTGCGATAAATTTTGTACTTTTAATTTTTTCCCATCAACAACGAAAGGAAAATGGTACAGGAATTTACATTATTTCGAATTGTCCTATTTTTTTGATATTTTTTTTTTTGCCTGATAGGGCATAAAACGTTTAAAAAAATCGTCCCGCCCGGTCCAACTTCTTGAGATATAAGCCTTTAAAGCTTGAGTATAAATACTTTTAAATACCTTTAAATACTCGCCCTTGCAATGTTTCCATATAGCTTCGCATACTTCTGGTATAGCCGAAGAAAGAAGAGAATTGGACACTCGGGTTTGGTAATTTGTGCTTGTATAAGTTTCTCCAGTGGCAAGATATGGAAGATTGACTGCTAACCTTTCTGCTGGAGATATTGATTCTCTCATTAATGAGTCTTTCTTTCTTGCATCTGTTTCAATTTTGCCCAAAATAAAATTAAAAGTTTCAGCATTCATTCGTATATAATTAAAGAAAGACGACGTGTCAAATGAAAGTTCATTCGTTAAAAATTAAAATGAGCCTCGATCCATTCGCTCCAGCCTCCATGGCTTAACCCACTGTTATCTATGTATTTTATTTGGTAGATTGTTTGCCATTTCACAGCATTCTATCAAGAGTAAAATAATTTTAATGTCCTTAACATCGTTTACATCTAAAATTTCAACAGCCAGTTCAGTTACATCCAAAACTTCTTCAATTATTTCTTCTTTCGTTAAATCACACATTTTTTCTTCAAATTATAAGCTTTAACACATAAAGACAAAAGAAATACAATACAATTACAAATACAATTCTTTTCAAAATGACATTCTTAGTTTTGGTACCGTGAGAAATCAAAAAGTACATTTTGTTCAAAAATACAACCCTATAACGATATAATGTCAAAAAATCGCAAGAAACTATCAACAAACGAGTCGCAGCGTCTAAATGAACAAGGCGATACGAAGAAACGCCAAACCAGAGTCGCAACAAATTTGCCATGTAAAAAAGGCCTCTAACTGAAATAATCTCATGCGATTACTTTTCAAGTTCACTAGTGTCGCCGACTTCAAATGTCGGTTAAGAGGAAAATTGTTCTAATTGTTGCTAGTTAACTTTTTAGTGTGGCTTTAAAAAAAATTATAATATGAAAATGATAATATATATGCGAATAAATAAAGGATAGTAAGTCAAAAAATATAAAAACCATATTTTTAAATACAATTTAACTGTTTCTTAAATTTTATATTTGTATTTGTTAACCGTAGAAAATCCATCTTTTAGGGTCAAGATCCCGCTTTTCAATCAAAGCCAGTTGGTCAGGTTAATAATCATTATCCATTATGACAATGCTATATCTCACATGTCGGCTCAAATAAACATGTACTTGACCAGCAAAATCATTCATTTTATGAGTCATTCGCGGTCAAAGATTTTTGACGCCTAAAGAAGCGATTGCTGCATTCAAAGCACATGTTTTCGAGCTACCTTATTCTGAGCGGCAAGAGAGTTTTTGGTGCAATTGCATGGAAAAGTGTATTGGTCATTATGGAGAATATTTAGAAATTTTCGATCGTCAACATGTGAGCCAATTCTTTTTGTTCGAGAAATTATAATAATTATAGATTCAATGGCTTTAAATAAAATTTTGTAAGAAAGTATTGCTTTGACTGCTTTGGCTCTGTTACGAGTTGAATCAGTTCTGGTTAAGTTGAGATTTGTTCATCTCTAAATATAACCTAAATACTTGTGCAGAAGGGACTTGTGCTGATTAAATGTACTATTATAATCATCCACCATAATAATCAATCTACCAAGTTACATTTTAAACTTTAATCAACACCGTCATCGTGTTGATTATGTATGAACTGAGTAACTGAGGATTTTCAGTCAGATTTGACATCAGTTCAGGAGCCTACATCTACATCGGAGTTGGCAGATGTGTTTCCTATTTCCATTGGACAATTTATTTCGGGACGCAGAAGGCAAGATAATTCGTCTTTTGTGTCTTTCTGATGGGTATAGTGACCATAGTGAGAAATTGGAAATTCGTTACATTTGTAACTCTGTGCTGCAGAGTTCGTGTTTATCCACATCTGTAACCCATATACATCGTCGTGGGGAACGTGTACCCATTACCTGGAGAGTATGGGAATTACTCATCATGATTACCAATTATCCAAAGGGTAGCTACCCACCACGATGAGGAATTACCCACCACGATTGCACATTACCCTCAGGGTAACGGGGAAAATAATAGGTAGTTACCCACGGGTTCCCAGAGTAACCCATTCCAATTTTTGATGGCAAATATGAAAAATTAGAAAAAATTGCTACATCTCGGAAACGGAGCGTCCAATCTGAAAAATAACCAATTTTTGAGGAGCTTTAAAGGTTTTTCATAAAGTGGTCCAATTTCTCTATGGCAGAATTTTTCTTCAAAAAATCGCAAAAATAAGAAAATCGCTAAAATAAAATAGTGGCTATAACTCGGAAACGGTGCGTCGAATCGTAAAAACAAAAACATTACCGCACACATTAACCATTTATGATTCACAAGAGGCCACCGGTTTTAACAACATAAAAAATTTTGATAGATTAAAAGCAACTGAATTTTAGTCGACAAAATCTGGTCTGAACCATTGTTAGTGTGCCCCACTTATGTATATGAGATCGTGTGTTGATCCCTGCTCTGACCACTTTACATTTCTTCCGACAACAACCACCTCACTTACTATAGGTGACGCTGTCGAATCATTCTCAAAAACCGTTTGGGATCAGTTCAAATGTGTAGGACCAGATCAGCGAAATATAAAGCGCATAGTTCATTGGTCGAGAAATGTTCTCCCCCATTCCATCCTGAGATGTAATGGGAATATGATTATGTTTATTCATTTATGTTTGGTCATCAGTGAATCCACTAATTAAGGGACAATATTAATAACATTTTTGTCGAGTAGGCCTAATGATGATGAGTTGTATAATCATACTTTTGGTCGTACAAAATTCCGAGAATATACTTCTGTCCTTCCTCTACTTTAAAGCTTACATATGTCTTCTTCTTTACATCTTCTGCTTTAAAAGTTATATTTATAGATTTTCAACGATATTTTTTGACCAGTGCTGCTGATTTTTTAAATATTGATTATAGTGAAGTTCATAGAGTAAAACTCTAAAATTTGGACAGAAATCTGAAACTTGATTTACATTTTGATAAATTGTCATAAATTTCGCCAATTCGCGTAGATAATATTTTGCTATATATTTTGCAAAATTGTCACACAAATAAGAACAAATACGTAAAGACAATTGGCCAGAATTTCTGGAAAAAATATACTACTCACGATTATAAAAATATCTTGATCTGCACACATATTTATTTGCCAAATCCGATTGAAGTGAAAGCTTCAAACGACGCTATGGGACCAAAACTGCCACTGCATAATAAATTTTTTTCGGGATTTGAAATTCCCAAAAAATACATTTTCAGTGCACCCTAAAATTCAATATACATCGTATCATTACGAGTATATGAATTGAATTTTTTTTAATGTTTATTACTTTTTTGATTGATTAATATCGTGAGAGTAGGAGTTAAGGGTCTATTATCTTTGACATTTCACGATTTTCTAGATTTCTTGGAATTAAGAATTTAGTACTCAATTCTCCTCGCGAACAAATATGAGTTAATAACCACTTAAATATGAATGGATTTTTCAAACAATTGTAATTAATGGAACAACAGCCACATCATTAGAGCAAAATTATGGTCTAAACAAAACGAAATAATAAAACGGACAACTTGTAATAACTTGACAAACAAAATTACAACCACTTTTGTTCGCTTTCAATGTCTTAAAATAACCATTTCAAATGTTACATAAATGTTTCAGTTCCTGGAAATTGTTACTGTGTAGACCAAATCTTATTGTTTAAATATTTCAAACTTTTTAATTGGATAATTGAAAGCTCATCAACAAAGCTAAATGGATTACCATGTAAAAGTTTGATTGTTATAAAAATATTTATTGAAAACAAGTAAATGTTGTCTAACGTTATACACTTTTGAATAATTTAGTATTTGTATCCTTTATTTAAGAGCAAGCAGTGATGTTAGTATTACCTAGAGCTGTGTACGCAAAAAAATTATCTCAGGCCGTTTATCACAAAAAAGTTAATTTGCGCAAAAATATTTCGTTCGCTATATAAAGCCAGTGTTGACCACAATAGTTCAAACGTCTCACATAATTGAAAAATGTGTCTCCTAAAAGTTGTGGCCCAAATAGTTAAAAGCTACTCTAGAGATTTGCTTATGACAAATTTGGCAATGACTTTTGAGATATTTATCTTATTAGGATTTTCCAGATGTTAATAAATCCAATATATTTAATTTTGTTTTTCAACATTACGTACGTACTTTCCAATATCTTCGGGATAAAAATATTTATAGAAACTACTGTGAACAGACAAACATGTTCCTTTGTAGCATCTCAATTAAATAAAACTAACAAAATCGGTCATAAAATTCCAAATTCAAAAACATTTTTACGCTCCTTGAAAGGATTATTAACAACGATAATAAAAGGTCCGCCATCTAACGTTTTTTTTCAACTAGTGCTTCTTTCGTGAATGGTAACACTTAGCTCATGTCTGATTTGACAGATAATTAGTTTTGTCCTTCCGCTGAACGAATATGGTTGTGTATACGCTTGAACAACGCTGGGAAATATGGGCCTGCGATCGACTTACAGAAGATGCCGATTTTGCCAAAAAAAATCATCTTTTCAGATGAAGCTCATTTTGACCTTGGCACTTAGGGCACAGAAAACCCGTACACATACCATTGAAAAGCCAATGCCCTCAAAGATAAGTGTTACGCCGACAAGCCAGAGACAATTGACGCTTTAAAGGACAATATTCGTGAAGCCATTGGTGAATTACAGCTGCACACAATCGATAATGTGCTTAAAAGTTTGACCGATCGTGTAGGCTACTACATGGCCAGCCGAGGCAGCCATTTGAATGAATTATTTTCCATTAATAACCGGAAGGATTGTACTTTCAAATAAAAAAAGAAATTTGAGAAAATATTCAGTAGTTTTTTTTTATAGCATTTTCAAAAAAAAAGTTATTTGGCGGACCCGTTAGCTTGAGCTATTATTCACCCGGCATTTAATAAACAATTACAGAATTAAAACTCTTTTTTTTAAATTTAATAACTTTTATGCCAGGACTTAACTATTCCGATTATTGTAAGGGAGTGCTGCCGCCTACTATTATCTTTATCGCCTCTGGCGTTTATGGATTTTTGAATCCACTCTTGTATTCTAATAGCCTGTTTCTCTATCTCGAACGAAAAGCTAAGCGAACGTAAATCAGTCACTCACATTCGACTCAAATTGGGATCCTCCATGTCAAAATTTTCATTCGCCTGAAAATTCTACGTTTGTTCCCAAATGACATCACATTCGAACAAGAGAAACCAAAATTTGTTCTGAAAAGTTTTGAAAACAATTTATGTTTTCATTCGACTTGAAATGGTAATATTGTGAAACCCAACTCAACTTTCTATCGTTTAAATATGAACGAGAGCTTTCGTTCGAGATATAGAAACAGGCTGTAAGACTGTATATTTCGCATTCCGAGTTTCTCTATGTTCAGCATTTTCTCAATCTGAAAGTTTCCGTCGAGAAAGAATGTGCCCATAATTAGCCAAACAAAATACATATTATTCTACTTATAGTCTACTTTTACGGCAAATATAAAAAGCTTTTGAACTCACGAGTAAAACGAACAGGTGTCTTAACTGAGAGACGCGTGGACTTGCAATAATAATGCCTAGATTATGAACTACTTCAGTGTTGGTAGCAAAAGAAAATTCAAAAGCATCTACAATTCAAACTATATACAAAATTGAACGGTGCGTAAGTAAATTACAACAATATGGGGGCATAAGAAGCGTGTTCTCTACAATAGAAACGAGTTTTATGATCAACAAATTTGTATTTGGGTGAAACATTTCACCTTTTGTTGTTAACACTGGGTCTATGTTGTGGCAGAAGTATTTTTTTCAAAGAAATAAAATTTATTTGGGTTAAACATTTCATCTTTTGTGGATAACGCTGGATACAATGTACAGTTGAAAGTATTTTTCGTGCACAATCCAAAGAAAATCAAAAAACTATTGACTGCTACAACTCGAACTTGAGCCACCGGCATTATACGTTTCCCGTTTTTCACAAAATAAGGAATTTCGTTTACCGAAAATAAATTCCTCAAACAAACGTTAGTTGCCTAAATTTCTGGATAATGGAATTTTTCTTTGCATGTGAATACTGAAGTATTTGCCATTTTTCCTACTGGGTAACTCAGAAATAGAATATGCTAGGCGAACGTGCCTGGGGTACTAAATATGATGTATTATTTTCATCAACAACGTCGACATACGTCGTATCATTTTGTTGACGTTTACGATCCCAAGAAAGTGAGAAACTTGAATGGCATGCTAACACCGGTGCGTCTCAGGTTATCAAGTAACCAGCATCAGGAAGCTCTTCTAACTACTAGGGTATTTTTGTTTAGTTCCTAGAAGACGGAAGTGCATCATGCATCTGATAGGCTACAATATAAGTCCTGGTAGTATGTTAAATGCAAAACTCTGGTGAGTTGGTATTGTCAGCAGCCAATGTGCAGTGAAAAATTATAACTAGCCATACTACACCCAGAGAACTAATTGATGGAAATCTTAAATTCGGCAGATACCACCTAAATACGGTTGCCACAACCGAATTGAGGTTGCCACAACCGAATTTAGACGTCTCAACTGACATTTGGTTCCAGCAACCTCGTACCATAATTGATTTAGTTGTGACGACTGATTCTTGAATTATATTCGTTTTGTCAATTAGATCACAATAACCGAATAAACCATTAAGCCGGTTACAAATACCGAATTCGGCACCACTTCGGATGAAGTAACAAAATTTCTCAATTTTTTCAATTTCTCAATTCAGATGCAAGAACAGATTTTGGCATCAATTCGGTTGTCACTACTGAATGTGGTACCAATTCGGTTGTATCTACCGAATGTGGTATCAATTCGGTCGCAACAACCGAATTAACACTTAATTTGGTTGCAACGACCGAATTCGGCGTCAATTCAGTTGCGGTAACTGAATTTCTCCTAAATTCTGTAGGTATAACCGTACTTCATTTTCAATTCGGTTACCACAACACAATTCTATGTATTTCAAACTTGACGTATAAAATTCTAAAAGCAAATAAAGGGTCCGCCATCTAACGTTTTTTTTTCAACTAGTGCTTATTTCGTGAATGGTAACACTTAGCTCATATCTGATTTGACAGATAATTAGTTTTATCCTTCCGCTGAACGAATATGGTTGTGTATACGCTTGAACAACGCTGGGAAATATTGCGACATTACTTCGAAAATCATTGTAATGTTGCAGAATGTGTGCGAAAATTGCGTGTTTTGCGCCCTGTTTTTGAAGATCGAATTATCAGCCGCAGAGCTGATGTCGTTTGGCCACCTCGGAGCTACGATTTGACACCGTTGGACTATTATTTTTGGGGTGCCCTCAAAGATAAGTGTTACGCCGACAAGCCAGGGACAATTGACGCCTTAAAGGACAATATTCGTGAAGCCATTGGTGAACTACAGCTGCACACAATCGATAATGTTATTAAACATTGAACCGATCGTGTAGGCTACTGCATGGCCAACCGAGGCAGCCATTTGAATGAAATTGTTTTCCATTATTAACCGGAAGGATTGTACTTTCAAATAAAAAAAGAAATTTTTTATAGCATTTTCAAAAAAAAAGGAGTTATTTGCGGACCCAATATTATTTTAAAAGAAGTTCAAGAATGTACAATTGTTTCAGTCACGGCGATATCAACTTTTTTGTGGTTATTAAGAAAGATAAGTAAAAATATTGTATTATAGTTTTTGTATTAAATCTTTTGCAGAGAAGGTCCAGGCAGATATCAAGAGTTTTGAAAGTTTTCAAGGCCGGTCTATTGAGATATGCTGCAATCATCTGTCTACGAAATGGTTTATGACCTATGTAAATCAACAGATACAACACGACAGAATTGGTGCGGTGATCCATGATGGCCGCGATATCAAAAAAGGTGGGTAGTGACATATCAAATGAATGTATTGCTCCAATGATTTTTAAAAAAAGAGTGGAAAATAAATCATTAGTTAATAATTTAAAAAAATCAAAATTCGTTTGTAACAAACTCTTAAGGGGTTGTGTCAACCTCTAATGAGGTCGTGACAACATCTAAAGAAGTTGTGTCAACCTCTAATGAGGTTATATCAACGTCTACTGAGGTTGTGACGACCTCGATTGAGGTTACGGCTAATTCGGCTGTATCAACCGAATTTCTCGTTGAGTGCATCCCTCCGGTTATTGCTGATGATTTTTCGAAAATAATAACGCTAACATTAGAGCTATCGAGGATGGACAGAACATGGCAGTACAACACTACGACATCTATTCTCTGTCTCCATCCCGTTGAGCGAATGTATAGCCACTATATGCATAACATCTAAATCCTTCAATATTTCCTCAATTTGTGAACATGCCGCGGCATCAGATAAGAAAACTATGGCCGCTGTTTAGAAGACGACATTAACACTCTCCTACGTGGTTTATATGGCAAAATTGTTAGAAGGCACTCTTTTAGTTTATTGGACGTATGTGTGATTCGAGATGCTAACATCGACTCGAGAAAATAAATGGTCGCAGCAAAAATTCTCACAAGATCATACGCAACCAGATACAAAGAAACCAGACACCATGAAATCGAAAAGCAATAATTTCAGAGGCAGCCACAGTCTACTCATTCAATTACTACCGCAAAATGCAGTCCTCCCGGTGGTAATGAACAGCAATGGAGACACAGTCAATTACTAGCGCAGTAGATACCCCGTCCTGCAGTGGAAACTATTTCCTACTCTATAGAACTACTGCAAACCCCGTGTTTGGGTTTGAAACCCTGTTTCCAGCCAAACCATGATGCGATGAAGCATGAAGCATGTCAGAAGATGAAAAGATCGCTACTCAGTCGCACTGCAAACTGTGAGGTAAACTCAGCGATAACCGGAAGTGGAGAAAGCGTGACAGTGAACAAATTGAAGCTTACAAAAGTGAGACCGATGCCCGAAAATTCAACCAAAAGCTAAACATCCGAACTAATGACCACATTGCAGAGTTCCCTTCTGTACAGATAAAAACGATAATTTAATTACAGGTGTGCAGATTATGGTTGAGATGTGGAGAATATATGTATCTGCACTACACATTTTTAAGGAAAATCCAAAGCAGATGAGAGAGTTCAGCATATAGAACACGAAGGTGTCGATTGTTTCCTCGTAATCAAGATGAGGTTCCGGCCCTAAAAACAATAAAGCCACAGGTGCTGATAAACTGCCGGCAGATGGGCGGACAAGGTGCATGCACCAACTCACATAGGAAATTTGTTTACTCGAATGCATGCCAATCTCACCCTAGAATGTCCTATATTTAAAATACGGTGGCCCGAGTGTGTGTGCCAATTGCCATGGAATAAGGCTTTTTATTGCATACAAGTTCCGCTCAAGCGTGATGTGCGAAAGGTTAATGTCAATTGTTGCGGACATAATTGGGCTTTATCAATGTGGCTTTAGACCTGAAAAATCTAGATCTGACCAGATATTTACATTACGCCAAATCCTGAAGGAACCCCACAACACCAAATTTACACTTAGCTGTTGATTATAACGCTGTCCTCAGTAGTCCGATACGGAGAAAACATAACGAAACTCTGTCCGAGGTACATATCCCTGCTAAGCTGATACTCCCCTCAATAATTCCACTTAAAATGATCCGAAAAATTTAGTTTGTTTTCTCCGAATTGTATGAAAGTTTGTGCGTTTGTGGTTTTATACATGTAGACTACAAATATACAAGAACTTCTCCAAAAAAGCTACAATTGCGGAAACTACGGTGGTTCAAAAATCAAATTTTCTTTTCTTAAGACCGCGATAGTAAGATAATTTTTAATTATAAAAATTTTTGTATACTTTTTGTTAAAATTGTTATATTTTTTTAAATTATTTCAAAACCTACCTCTTCGATTTTTTAAATTATTCTCTCATAACAGCTCATAGTGTTAGTCCGACACTCTAATGGCCAGTTTCACAGTTGGAAATATTCCATTTAAATGTATTTTAAATGCCCGGTGCTTGTCACTTAATATGAAAATTTTCTGTGAGCTTTCAAATTGAGCTTTTAAATGACGAGTGTGAAACTCGGCCTTAGACTTTCATAGTGGAGACTGTTGTGCTTTTCGCCAAACAATTGAAAATGTGTTGAAAATGAGGTTGGAAATCGAAACAAGTTGTATAAGGGCTTGTTAACGGCATAAGTCATCCCAAACTATTGAAATATGATCATACATACTCCAAGTTTAGATGGGGGTTATCCCCCAAATTATGAACTGTCAAAAAATATGTTTTGTATTAAATTCATAAGAAATTCTAGCAGTGGGTAAATTACGACACCTCTCACTAAAGCTACCGCAATCTCGAACTAGTCGATGATAACAGTCTAACAAACATAGCCGATCTGTTGAAATTTCAGGATCAAATAGAACAATATTATTAAGCCCTGCCATGTACTTCATCGCATGCTAGTCAAGACACAGCAACAGCTACAACTTTTTTGTTCTATCCTGGAAAAGTCTAAAATAATTGTGAAAAATTTTATAAATATATTGATTATCAGCTACAAAATACAATAGATCGCAAAATTTTCCCAGAATTCGGTTTAAAAGCGAGATTTAATGTGTTGTTTTTAAAAGAAGATATTTATTGTTGAACACAAAACTACACACAGACTTCGCTTCAAAGGAAATTAGAAAAACAAAATATAAGTTAATATTCAATTCCCGTCAGTGTTAAACACCCCAGCAAAAAAAGAGTATACCAAGAAGTAGAATTTGCACCACCACTACTTGGTAAGATATAGTGCTAATTTAGGTGCAGAAGTACTTGTTTTAATATGGCGTTGTCCAACGCAGCACTTCTTCTTATTTGACTGTTTGGAAGAGCAGTTTATGCTAACATTTCTATACTACATTTCGTCCACAAACGAGCAACCAAAACTTTTATTTCAACAATTTTTAAATTTCTTGTCATTTGAAACTTGGCAATAAGTTATGACTTTAAGCTACAACTTTAGGTCTTAACTTTTTAACCTTTTATATAACTAATTATTTTTTTAATTGACCTTTTATTAGTAATCCAAATGCTTCTGTCAACAGGTGGAAAAGAAAGGAAATAAAAGCGATTTGAAAGAAAGTAAATACAAATTAAAAACAAGTAATATATTTAGGCATCTTTGCACTTGTCCACTATCCCTTTAGCTCTTTAATAAATTTGCATCATAATGGATGTGATGCAAATGTAGATTTTTCGGAGTTGTTTTTGATCAGAATCAAAATTGCATTAAAAATGCGCATAATGCTGCAGTAGATGTACAAAAATAATAACTTCCACTAGAACTACTTCATTTTATTTTTGCTGGGACACGAATCAATCATTCAAAATCTCGTTAAACCGTTAGATTATACCTGAATAACTAACGCGATTATGTGCCAAGCATATTTAATAGAGAGTTGCCTAAAAACATGCTGCAACTATAGCAGTAAAATGCAATTTCAGATTCGTTCTAATCCAAATGAACATTTATAATACACACTAAATACACGATTAAATGAATCAATTATTCATTTTCAATTTGGGCGAGTAAATAATTAAATGCTACTGGAGCGGAGCGATTGAACAATTTTGATGCAATTAATATTAAGTTGCCTAAAAGTAGACAGTGAATTAGCAGTGTGGTTGAAATAATAAAGTCTGTGTTTAGAATGAATGCATCAATTATGTACTTATATTCTTGAAGTGGATTATGGAATTACCAGGCAATACATACTTTTGTAATTGCCAGTGGGCGGTGAAATGAAACAGCTTGGAACAACCTAGTAAATTATTACTTTAGCTCTACAGAAACATATACATTTTCAAACCAATGAAATTTGGGAGTTCCATTGTTAAAGCGTTTGTATACAGAAAATTAAATTCCATAGTGATATTGTCGACGGTTTTCTTATTTTTGAGGATGAATTTCACGCCATTCAAAGAGCATACGGATGAGTATTAATTTGTCTAATTTAGTTTCCTAATAGTATTATTTAGGTTTCTAATCATCGGAAGTTTATCAAAAAAAAATCCAATTATGTATATACTTTGTCCAAATAATTTTAACCTGGGAATCAAAAATCGGATAACAATTTCAATATCATATGTCACAGACTGAAAAAAGATGTAAAAAAAATCCCATTTCCCATCTATATCCCAGTAAGCTGTGCGCTTTCTAATTTTGCACTCACTGATTGGGACACACAGTTTTACACCGGTTAAGAACGGTGTTTTTGGAAGCTTTTTCATGGCTGAGTACTCGATAGTGTCGCTATCACTACGAGAGGTGGACGTCATCGAAGGTACTGTAAGGTGGTCAGAGCAGGGATCGAACCCACGTTCTCATGCACAACAGCCGCGCACACTAGCCATTGCACCACCGACAGGTACGAAAAGAATTTTCATCTGGTAATTTAGACGGTAAGATTGTATAAAAGTTTAAGCCAAGATGTATCCTTTATGACCCCTTTTCATTCCAACTTCGTCCTCACCCGCATCGTGTAATTCTTGAAATTAGTGTGCAATGTTGTACTCTAGAACATTTGTAATTTAAATTTGAAAAATATCAATTAAAATTCATACGTTCCAGTTTAAATCAGAAGCCTATCAGTAAAGATTCAAAACTCCACTTATTACTCATAACAAAACACACTGAATACACTGAAATCGAAATTGGACACTTTCGGATTTAAAAAATGCTAGTGAAAAACAAAGTTTCATCGTCACAACAAAAATATTCACTGAAGCAATGACAAAATCGACGGATGTCCGAAACAGCTCAAAGCTTTAAGGATTTTTTTTATGCAGTAGCAAATAATTGACTAGTTAGCTTGGTTTTATTGAAATTTGTTATCGAGAAAACGATGTATTTTTTTTATTGTATATTTGTTATAAATAAAATGTTAATCTTTAACACACAACAAGCGGATTATCTGGCATTGTTTGTCTAATCCCTTTCTTATCTTGAAGGGAAATTATATTAAAGTTTGTAATCAATTTCCATAATTTGCAATAGTTGCTAACATATAACTACGTAATTGTCCGAAACCTCTCCAAAATAAACCACAAGTTAACAAAACAGTTTCAAATTCGCAGCACGATTAGATTTAAGTCTTAGCCCCTCAAATTATTCCAATAACTATGCGCCTAGAAGCAAACTAGTGGAAAGAACCGAACACTTTGAAACGACTCATATAAAATCTTTTGAATACCAGACAATCTCAAATCAGATCTACATAATTTTCTTGTCTCAAATACAAAGGAATTTTTAATATTTCTAAACGTCTTGTGTGTATCTCAATCAAACTTATGCAAAATAAGAATAACTCATAAGTGAAAGCATAGACAAACAGTTGGCTGCTTATTTTTGTATCAGTGTGGATTTATTGATATAAACGGATAACAGAAGTAGAATCAGAAGTCACCAAAAGATAGTATCCCTTGCGAAAAAAAACCAATACCTTAACTTCAGTCATTAGAAGACTTAAATAATGTGGAATTGGTGCTTCTTAATTATGACAAAAATTATGCTTTTATAATTATGGAAAGCTTTTGTTTAATTGTACAACAACGCAAATATCTATGAAAATTTTACTATGATACAAATCATTTAATATAAAACAAAAATAAATAAAGAATTCGTAAGTTGCCGCAACATACAAAAGTGCACAAGAAGTACATGTAATTATATTTCTTCTCATAAATTTATTATACTAATTACACACATCTATGGCACATGTCGACATTTGAACCTCCTCAACATATGCAACACAACGGAACGCCTATATGATATGCTTTATATTTTTGACACAAACTTGACATGAGGAAGGAAATTTAAATAAAGTACATTTTTTATGTTCAAAATTAAAATGTTAGAGCATTTGGTCGTTTTTTTAAATAATTTTATTCTTCAATATTTATTTATTTTATTCTTTAATATTTTTTATACGATTGCACAGCATTGAATTAATTTTGGGCCTGGATACTAACATTACGACCAGCAGAAACAACACAGCATAATCTTCACTTACTGATCCTTCAAGAGGTTCCAAAATACATGTTCTATATTCAAAAATTTGTATGAATTTTGTTCGGAATTGCTACTTAAAGAATCAATTGCTGACAGAGTTTAAAAAATATTAAATCGTTTTTTCAACAAAAATATTCTATTTTTGTGAAATTATCACACTCTGAAATAGTTCTAGAAAGCACTCTGAGAGTAATCTCGAGTTTTATAACACATTTTCAAAATCATTAAGACAATTAACAGTTATAAACATGAACGGTTTCAACCATAAAACAGTTGCAACAATGAAATTCTTACATAAATGTCAAGGGCATAGATGCACGTGACTGCAAATCTTTCCAACGTTTATGCTTGGAATGTTTTAGAGGAATAGGTGGCCGGATACAAATAACCTGCTTTTATTTCACGTTTCTATTTAAACATCTATCAAACAATTTGTGAAACCATGACGTTGTTGAGTAACGTGTTCTGACATCAATGCCAAAAGTACCGGTTCGGAGTAGTTATTAGGGAAACACAATTCATTTCAAAATCATATCTTAGTGACGGCTCGGAATTGGCGTAAACCTAGAGGTCTCAGCCAATGACTGTAAAAGCAGAAAGCGCACAGATGTGTAAAGGATAACAATTTCCTTATTTATACATATGACCCACTATATAACTCACTTGGCGCCAACCGCAACCGACACCCTGAAAAATTCGGACTCCCAAAGCACATTCTGCCGGAACCATGTATATGATTGGAACATTCTAAAAACATTCATATATTTGTAAGCCCCAAACTCACTTGAATTTAAATACAAATGTTTACTTGCAAACATATACGCTTTTACGTGAAAACATATGCGTACTTCATCACAAACATCTATATACTTACGTGGAAGCATTCGTTTGTTTCCTCCAAAACTCAATATATTTACGTGGAAACATGTACACGCAGTTGCTAACGTTTAAGCATATACATGTTTCCTCCCAATAAAGTGATAAACTGTTCCACTTTTGTTTCTCCTTTCTTTGTTGTATCTCATGTTTTTGCTTTGGGAAGATTTCAAAGTCGCCAAACGTTACAACACTTTAAAACAACATTACCACAGAGATATTTAATGTAACCCAAGTGAGGTTTAAATACTGGTGTGTAATTTTTTTTTTTTTTAAATTTGGATAAATCTTAACTGTGTGGCCGATGGTGGTGAAATGTGTGGTTAGTATGTGCAGATCTTGCACATGATCCCTGCTTAGACGACCCTACAGTTCTTTCGGCGACGGCACCTCTCGTAGTAACGGCGACACTATCGAGTCCTTAGCCATGAAAAAGCTTCTCAAAGTATCGTTCGGAACCGGAGTAAAACTGTAAATACAACTCAGTACGTGTAAAACTAGAAACCGCACAGTTCACTGGTTGTGAGAAGCTCTCCTCAATCCCTGCCGGAACCATTTTTTACTGTTTACAATTAGTCCTTGTCTCCGATTTTCTCAATATCATCTGTCAGGTACACGATTGGCGAGTGAATACATGACTCCGAAACGCAATAAATCAGTCAAAACGAGAAAAACTCACTAAATCTGAAATTTACTTTCGCATTCAGGAATATTTATGAACCAGTGACAGAAAGATCAATGCAAAAATACAATTACACACTTATAAGAAACTATGACTAACCTCTCTTCCCCCTTTTTTATACTTTTCCCCACGACAGAGCATAAACAGTACAACAAACACAGCTGTATTTGTATCACGGACACATACACATCCTACAACAGTTTAATCATTGTGTCTCCAACATGTAATATTGAATAGCACCCACGATGTGTTTGGGCAAAGTATACTATATTTGCGGCAAACTCCAAACATACGTTATAGTTGCATCCAAACAACAACACAAAACCAGATTTTTCACCGTGTACTAGTATGCAATATGTAATTACCCATCAACTTGATACGCAAACATCTAAGCGGCAATATAGGAAAGAACCTTCGTAAAATATTTTTTTTTATTATATGATTCGATCGGATGTTACTTTGAGGAGAATATTTCGATTTCCTTTGAGCAGATCAGGGTTTTATCTGGAATTTGCTTTCTTATTTAAGCCAATATTACCTTTTAACTTTCTTCATAATCCTTTCCAAAAATATCCTTTCCAGCAATATAGTGGAAGGCGGGATATCTTCATCGTTAGCAATATCGACACTACGTTTGATCTGCATTGTTTGGGGTTTATAATAAAATCATGTTTCGAAGATCGTGCTGCTGCAACATATTAAAACAGAGAACATTTTTCGTAGACAGGAATACTACGTATCGAAATATGTCACTGTATTGAATTGCATGTGCTCAAACGTTACAGGTCTATATTCCTCTGTTTTGGCATCTACTTCAAGCCTTTAAAATTGTTTTCGTTGTCATATCTAATCTCATAAAAACCACTATAAACAAACCACTATACCACTATAGACAAACCTCCTCACTTTAAATAATATGCTATATACTTCAAACTTCGTGCTTCGTGTATTATCTAGGCCAATTTGGCAGATCACAAATAGTATTTATAGTAACTACTTGCGTGTGATACCAGGTACTAAGCGATTAAACAACTCTATTGCTTATAGGCATATCCCCTGCTCTATACCTAACAAGTCGTACAAATATGAATAATTAAATTTATAACACTTAAATTGTTTACGTAGCGCTCTTTTAAATTCCCAAAATGTAAAATCTCCCATCCATTAAAATATTCAAATGTTTCTGTAGATAGGATATAGTTTTCGTACAAATATTTGTTTATTTGCTTTTAATTATGAACATTTATTCCCTTCAAAATATATATTTAAATGGAAGAAAGATAACTCTATAATTGTGTGTGATAAAGATGATGATGGTGATGATGAAGAAAATACTTTACACTAAAAAGATACTGGAAGAAAATGTTAACCTACTTTTTCTTGACTCTGGCAAATTTCTTTATGAACATTTTAGGCATCATATTCCATTCACACAACGTAGTTAACAACGTTCGTTCTCTTACTAGTTTTGCACTTCCTTTGCTTCTTTTATTCTTAATTTTTTTTTTGTAGTAATTTTTGCTTTTATGATGGTTGAGGATATAATTTATTAGACATTTCACAGGTATACACTTCGGGGAGATTTCAACCAAAGGAAATATCGAAATTTTGAAGCATACTTTAAGGAGGTCATAGTAAATGATTTTGTTAAATTTCACATTTTTTGGTGGCACTTAAATATATTTCAGCTATTTTAGTAATAATTTTATAATTTTTGTTTTATTTAATTCCAATTGTAGCCTTTTCTTTACTATTTCTCTATTTTTCCATTTTTTTAAATTCGCGTTGCTTGTGAAAAATTTGATTCCACTTCGTTTTAACGATCATATTTTCCATTTTAATTTTCTTATTTCATTAGAAAGCATCAGCACTTTTCCCAAAGCAACTACTCACAACACACAACACACAGTATTTGTAACCGCTCTAACCAAAATGTCTGGTGCTTCGTTAGCAAATAACGTCCGTGTACTGAATTTGTGTTACGAAAATTGTCGCAGTTTTGTATACGACACGCACACAATTTGCACATTCGATGCCCGCTAGTTCAGCGTGTTTCCTTCACGGCTCGAAATAAAAACAACTTCGGCTATTGGTGCTCCAACGAGAGTCAAGAATTTTTAGTACTCAGGCGACGCAAGAACAAAAATATTCACCGTCTCTCAATACACAACACACTCTCAGAACGTGTTAACAACACTGTCATGAATACAACTACTCGTAGTACTTGCACGTATCCCTCCATTTGTGGCTCACAATCTACGAGCACATGAAGCAGTTGCTTTTCGCAATAATCCTTTCATTCAATAGTAAAATTGTTGTCGTAGTCCCAGTCACACAGTTTTCTCATTGTAAGTGTTCAAAATACGTTATACCGGTCATATAACGTTCACGAGAGCCAGAGAGAAAGTTCTCTCATTATCTCAACCAGAGCATATACCGGCGAATCTTCAACTCAATCTATGCCAAACACGTGAGTTTATTTGCCGTACGGCGCATGTGTTTTTAGTACTTAGTCTCTTTAACCGCACATTTATATTCGTTCGGTAGCAATTACACCTGGCAATGCCGCTTTCGTTTTTTGAAGATTCAACAAACAAACATGGAAAATAAGTGTTCACAAGTAATGAATGACTTGATTTGAGAGTTGTAAGTGATTGATTAGATAGATATGGTATGTGCAGGACATTGGTGTGCGTAAGGACATTTGATGAATAGTACAAAAGTAAATATAGGTACAACTGTCCATCTCTTGTAATTATTATTTAAACAGACTGCACAAACTTATAGGTAAATTTACACAGACAAAACTCAAGGTAAACAGTTTTTTCTCTTTAGCCAAAATATCTTGAATATGACACAGAATGTCCCAATTCCAACTTAAATATCATGAAAAGTTACCAGTTTGGGAGTGTGGGGTGAACACAATTGTATGAGCTGCTCACATGCCAACTGAGCTAAATCAACATGTTAACAATTTTGAAATTACGGACGAAGAATTAATATTATAAATAAATGTCTTACGTGACCTATATTATTCGTGTTATTTAAGATTGAGTTTTGGCCGATTCGTTCCAATCCGTTTTATGCAAACAGGCTTCTCATATTAAAATCACACCGTAAGCATCAACCACGTTTGTGCTTCGTACTGGGTTTATATGAGAATATGTAGAAGTCCCAAACTCCTTTGGCAATTTTTATAAATTTCTTGTTTTGTGCTGCTAGATCAATTTGCCTCCTGCACACAGATATATATGTATATATTAACTAACCAGTTAAATAATGTTTCATATACATAAATGTACAATAAAAAAAAATAAATGGTTTCCCATTACATCCCATGAAGGAATTGGGGTGAGCTTCTCACAACCAGTGAGCTGTGCGCTTTGTAGTTTTATACCCAGTGGTTGGGACCTAGTGTCGCCGTCACTATGCGGGGTGACCGCCGCCGAAACATTTTTTTTAAGGTGATCCGAGCAGTGATTGAGTCCAGGATGTCATGCGCGCACACTCTCACACACATAAATGTACAATAATCTTACAAAATTTTGAAGCAGTTCCAAACTCTCATGAGCCGCTTCCACAAATAAGGTGTAAGCCGATTTAAAATTATAGACCTCTATCACTGAGTTTACGAATAAAAAGATTATTATTTATTATTAGTATTCTCCCAAACATATTCTGCAGGAACTATGTATATATTTGGAACACACTTCAAACATGCATACGTTTGCCTGTCCCAAACTAACTTGTATTTATATGCAAACAGTAGCATGTTTACTGGCAAATATGTATTCTTTAAAGTGGGCACATGTGCGTTTGTCATCCCAAACATTTATATACTTACGGGGAAGCATTCGTGTATTTCCCCCTAACCTCCATATACTTCCACGACAATTTACTTTATCTATGGTACCCAGTATTGACCGCATAAGATGAAACGTTTCTCCAATCAAAAATACACCTAGCCTTCACCGCAATATTTGAAATATTTCCCAATTAAAATCGTTGTTGTTAAAGAATTTTCACTTACCCGAAAATAAACTTTCATTTATGTCAAAATTTTTATAATTGATTTTCCCGGCAAATTCAGAATATTTTTGTAAACAAGAATATACAAATTCACGCATACACTTCAAGCTGATTATTTTATTGAATGGTTTCTTTCTTATTTCAAGAAATTCAAACAAGGAAATCCTAATGTGAAGCAAAACCTAAGATAAACTTCGCAATGCCTGCGATATCTCGACCTCGGATTTGGAATCATTCTGGCTGGAATCGCCTTCATATCAGAAGAAGTGTAAGTACTACGAAGCTTTTTGAAAGCTTTCGTACTTTTATAACTTCCCTCGTAGTTAATTTAAAATCAACACTGCTACTGATAACTACCATCTCACAGTGGGGGATTTCTAAAGAAAATGGAATTAATGTAACCGTTTCTAAACGGCTGGAGCGATCGAGATGAAATTTCACAAAGCAATAGCTGAGGTCTTATGCTACAAATTAATTTATGATTCGTTGGTGAGTTTTATTATAATTTTATTGAATATGTAATATACCAAAAGTGACATCGTATCCAGCGGTATCAAATACAGTACAAACTCCATTACCGCAACTAATAGAAATGCTGGTAGTTTCAATAACCGCGGTAGTAGCGCAAACCGAGTTTCAAAATTGTACTTTATTCTACTCGTAGTATGCATGTATTTCTGAAGGCATTTCATATTTATATTAATAAAATTTGATTATTTCGTATACTTCTACATTTAAACGTTTTATTAAAAAAACTAATACGTTCCAGCATGATTTTTAAAACCACGCATTAATGATTTTTTATCTTACGACTTCTGCTGCAATTACTCAGTGGTAAATTATTTTCATCTGTCCAGTGATTCTTATGCTGCCCACACACGTTACAACTGGTTGAATAACTTTTTGACAGTTCTACGTTAGTTGAAATTGTATTACAGGTTGTATGAAAATCAAAATGTTTTGATGTTGGCTCTAGATGTGCCCACAGGAATTTTTTATAATATTTGAAGACAATTGATCCCATCCATTTGAAAGAAGACAAACTCCATCACGTGTAGTAAATTCCTTGATATTTTGTTCCATATTTGAGACGTTACTTACTTTGTTATGTTAACCAAATTTTGGTCCATTGCCTAAATAAGAGCTGTACAGTCTGGTGGAAAACACAGGACCGTTTTCAATCCTTCGTCACTTTTTATCTCGACATCTTTAGGATTTTGGAAGACCTATAGATTGAAGCAAATTTTTCTATTCTGTCCATTAGATGTTGAATGTGTTCGTACCTCAGGAATTAACGAACATATCATGAAACCATTGCTTAGACAATGCTAACGTCAAACATACATTTTTGTTGAACCTGTAAACTGAGGATTGTTTTCGAAACTTTAAAAGTTCGAGGATTTAATGCTTTACCAATGATAATCATTTTATCTTTGTGCCAACTAGATGGGTTGGTGTAGGCAAGAAATGGAATGCGTTCCTTACTAACATATTGACCAGGAGCAGATGATGCATTAAAGCTCACAAGTGTTCTATTCGGCACAATTTTTTAAATTTTTTTCATCAGAAGTTTAGAATTCGTTTGGTGTTAATTTAAGCTCTGATACTATGTCATTAACATTACTATGAGTATATGCGCCAACTATCGTGAAATAAGCCTTTTATCCGCTGCATACAAGATCCTTTCGAGTGTAGCGTGCAACAGATTAAAGCCATTTGTTGCAGACCTGATTGGATTGTGGCTTTAGGCCTCGAAATTCTACGACCGAACAGATATTTACATGACGGTAAATCCTGAAGAAACCCCACGCAAAACAAATGGGCACCTACCGTCTTATTTTAGATAATAAGGCTACTTTCTATAGCGTTACACGGCGGCTAATTTTGCGACTCATTGTAGGCCCTTGGTATTCCTACTAACCCGACACGCCTTTGCAGAATGACACTGAAAGACACGAAATCCTCAGTTAAGATTGGTAAAGATCTTATCGAACCATTTAGGACAAGACGAGGAGATGGCACCCTATCGTGCAATCTCTTCAATATTTTAATTGACATGATAATGAGCAAGGGTCAAGATTTATATCCTGCTCGCGTATGCTGATGATGTAGACTTGCGAGAAGTTACTGCAGTATTTTCGAAAATTGTGAAAGAATCGCCAAAGTGAGTCAAGCATTAATGAGGTTTCAACAAGTAGAGCCTTCGCCCGTTTAAAAAGTTGTGTGAACTTTGATATCGGTTGTAATTTCTACGTAGTGAACAAATATATTTATCTTGCATCTGCCGTGAACATGGACAATGACGTCAGCCTAGAAATCAAACGAAGAATAGTGCTTTTGAATGAATGTCATTTCAATATATCAATTTCTCTAGCATTAAATCTTAGCTATGCCCACGTGAAATTTGATCTTGATCAGTGCAGTCATTTAGAAACAGCTCAATTATTTCCACTTCTTTCGAGAAATCCCCCACTGTGCATCTGGTTACAAATAACTGTAAAAATTAAAGTTAGCTGCGTTATTTAGTTAATGTTTGGAAGACATCAAAAACAGACACTTCGCGAATTTCGATGCAAATGAAGAAGAAAGGGAATTTCGAAAGTTCAACAAGCATTATTTTTGTCGAAACCCCCATCAACCAAACCAATGATAAATACTATGGAATCTCTGCGTCATCAATTTAAATGGTTACCAAGTGGTTTACCGAACTATGTTGAGGTAATACCAGCACAATTGGCGCCGACCGTTCAGGTCACCCAAAAGAGGTCGTTCAGGCAGAAATCGTCGACAAAATCCAGTAAATGATAGACTGTATGTATCTCAACTGAGAGGGAACATCACATTTAACTAGAATAAAAGATATCTGAAGTTGGGTGCCCCGATTACTCACACTCGACAACAAACGCAACCATGTGATCACTTTAAAGCAGTATTTGGCGACGTTCACCCGCAATTCGAATGAGCCTTTTTTAAACCTTCGCAAACGTGGCCGAAACATGTTTCCATCACGTGTACCACAGAACGCCAAGGTGGGTACCACAGAACGCCAAGGTGGGTATGTCGGGTGGGTTTTTTGTTGCATGAACAATTGGAATTTCAGCTTCATCCTCAGCTACGTATAATTTAAGAGTACAATTTTAAGACTCTGCTGTTATCTATTGCAAAATCCAGGCACTATAATTTGTTCTAACGGCCAGGAACTTATTGTTGGAAATCGCATTGTCGGACTATATATTACCTTCATTCTACCTCAATACCAGCCAAATTACTTCTTAAATGTTGGTTCAAAAATGCTTTAGAGGATTGAATATTGAAAGAATTTTTCCAGTTAGCCGCAGTCGCGGACTTAAAGCGACAACATTACAGTACTTCAAGCAAAATGCATAAATGACACTATAAATGACACCCTCTCATAGTCACAATCCGATGCGTCTGCTTACGAATTTTAAATTGTGTATTGTCGATTTTTTTTTAAAATAAATTTTTCAATTCCCATTAAACTTTTTCATTTCTATTGCCAAACAATATCAATTTCGTCAGCTACAAATTATTTTCTATTAATTCCAATGTTTATTATTCCCAAATGGCCGGACGAAGTTAGTGACGATGCCGATGATACATGATGAAAACAGCTATCACAGCGTTCAATGTAAATCAAACAGAGAAATAAAATCATACTTACACGCAGACATAAAACTTTCCCCATATGTATGGCTGTAAGAGTATGTGTGTATTCTATCCCATCGATAACAACCCCAACTTATACAGACATTTACACTTCTGTTCTAGTGTAGAGAATGTCTGTATATCTGCTGCTCGCAAAAATTGATCTGTGAAAAAATCATTAATTGGAAATTGTGAAACATGAAGACAATGAAATCAATGTTGTCAATTACACGTCGCATGAAAAGCGACATTACTTGAAAAAGGAATTAAAACAAAACCCCAAGACGAGCAAAATCAGTCGAAGGAAAGACAAAATAAGATAAAGACACATATGTAACAAGGATACAATTTTGTTTTTAACAAGTCCCTCTTACATTTCAACTTGTATGTGTTTGCACGACAGGCACACACAACAATGTATGAGGGTTGTAAGACCATTGCGGTTACCATTTCGCAAATCGTCATCGTATTGAAATATTGTCAGCCAGCTGTAATATTTTTTTCCTTAGACAAGAACTAGTTACTCAAACATAAGTGCACAAGACTTTTAAAATATGAACATTTAATGATCAGTTTGAAAGAACAGTTGCACTTAATACACTTGCACTTAAATGAAAATTTCGCTACACAGCCCATAAAATGTGGGGAAACATAAATATAAATGCAACACCGTTATCTTAGCACAAAATATAATTAAAATTACTTATACGATATGAAATTACTAAATTAATATTAATCATTCGCGACTGTACCTCAAAAATTTGGGTTGATTTGCAGCATTAGGGGCAATTCTTCAAAACTAGGTTACTCTTAGCAGATCTAGGCATCACAATGATTTTGTGATATTATTTAACGGAAGGCGCACTTACAAAATCAGTGCAAAGTAAGTGAACACAAGACTGCAACTTATGCTCATTTGCCGATTCGGTCTCACATACATTTCAAAGGTATAAAAGGATATCTGTAACCAACGTAATATTGTTGCGTTTTAAATATTTGTAGGCATATGCATGCAACTTCCTTGACCAAGACAGTTATCTCTGTTTTCTTATGTCAGACTCGATCGATGCTCTAGTTTATGTATGTTTAGCTGATGCCCACATTTTAATTTAGGCATTGGAATAATATATGTGTCACTACAATTCCCATTACACCCTCAAACATTTTTATGAGAATTGTATTGTTCATGATGATATTCTTCAGTTTTCCTCTGCCTATTTTAAGTCGTGCGTTAGTCCCTATTCCAGGCTATCTCGTAGGTTGTGGCCTCTTTAGAGTTTTTTAATATCCCTTTTCTTTTCCGGAATCGAAATCAATACTGTGAGATTTTCGTCGTAGATGTTATCATTTAATACTTCTGTTCATTGTCCTTTCTCTTCTATTTTAACTCTATTGCCCCCATCGATTTTGATGAATTTACAATTTACAATTCATGGTTCATGTTCTGCTTCTCTCGTCGGTTTGTATCCTTCACAAGTGTCATCATAAAGACGTTTTGTCTGATAAGTGGAAACGAAAACTGTGATCACATAGTCGGTAGCCCGAAACTGTGACCAGTGGTTATAAATGAAATACCTGAAAGGCATTTCATTCATGTTTACAAGATGACTGCTTCCAACGATAGAGTTTACAAAGATAAGGATTCATTAATCCTCAGGTCTCTGTTGCACTGATATGCGACTTGGTTGTGTCCGTAATTAATATATGTTGTCGTTCATATATATTTGCGAGTTTATGGTCAAGACAAGAGTAATGAAATTGTATATGATTTAAACAAATAGATACTCACTACATCCAGAGAACCGTCCCTGGGTAGTTTTTTATTTTATGTGAGCTATTTACCTCTCTTGGGCTGTAACCTTCTGCATGTGCCTCCGTTTTAAAACAGTGAGTACCCAACTTTGAAAAGATGAATTCTACGTAATTCACTTAATATATTGCTTAAACCCCTCCACTACAGTCCTTATAAAAACTACTAGAATTACGTGCAACGATGTTAGAAAAGGTTGCTATCCTGTAAAAGCCATTAGATGTAAAAGCCTCTTTATTTAATTCTGAACATCACATAACTCATTACTTGAAACAAAGAGCACAATTCAATTTAATTTTATTCATACAATTTTTGTTTAAGATTCCTCTGATTGTTTCTTATTTCAAGGACTTTCCACAATTTCATCGGTATCCATGTCTAAGTCCGCCCCAAAGTACAACCAATTAATTGGATGTATGTGTGTGGAAAGGTAGGACCTTTTGTTGTTTTTAATATGCGTACAGGATTTAATGGGAATTCTTCAATTTGCTGTAATATTTTGAGGGTAACCTTGGGCATTTGTGTACCTTTTCGTTTCGTTCATATCTCTCTCTCTCTCTGTGTGACTTCATCTGTAGTCCATCTACTCATCCTCTCTTGCTGCGAATCCTTCTGATACCCATCATTATTTGCTGTTACGTGCAGGGATATCATTGGGATACAATGACAGCACGTTTTGTTGTACTACAAAATGACTTACACTTTACGTAGTAGTTAATTAAAAAACGTGCAATAAATGAACAATTTCACATTTCAAACGAACGAAATCAGAAACTTTTTCTCCAACAAGAAATGTTGATGAAAAGGAGTAAACTACACGCACACAATTGACACAAAGTGTAGTGCATGTAGCTGTTCGTTGTAACTATCACAGTCTCCTCTGCCGAGAGCAATCAATGGAAAGAATTAAAAAAGAAGCTGTATAAAGGCAATATAGTGTTCGAAAACGATAGCCATTAAAATCTTTCGTAAAAATTGAATTGCTTCATAATATCTTGAGATCCCTTTTGTTACTCCTTATGATTTTCTCAAGTACAACACAAAAGGGATTACCTCTAGTTCAACGTCTTCGACTTGAGTCATTCATTCTGGTATTTAATTGAAAGCTTAAGTTCTTGTTGTGATTACCAGCTGCTTTAGTGTTTATTGTTCTTGGAGCTTCTTTAGTCTCTTTAGCATCATCTTTATCGCCATTTCATAATAGTTACTGGGGAGCAAGAGCAGAAAGACGCAAAAGCAACGGAAAAAATAGCATAAGCTGAAAAATCTTAACAAGGATTAGTTGTTAATTAGTTACTTAGCTGAAAGCGCAAGTGACACAAATTAAGTGGAATTTGCTGTAACAGATTCAACAGCATCAAAGGAGAATGCGAACAAAAAATACACACAAAGGATCATAAAACGTTTCAAGAAATTGACACAAAATGCCAATAAGGAAGCCGAAAATATACACTAATTGTACCCATAATTGAGTTAATTAAAAATATATTAGCTGTTAATTAACGCAGCATTTGAAATGTAAAAACAAAACAAAAATTTCAAATTATAAAACTTTAATACGCACTGTAGTGCAGCATTCTAGAATTAATATTATTCATACGTACCGATGGCGAATACAATGCTAATAAATCTAAGCGAAATACAAAAACAGTATGAAATATATCTATAGTTATTTACAACAACAAAAAATAATAAAAATAAAATAACGTAAACATAACTCTAATTTAACGAAAATCCCGTTATTAATTATAATTTTAAAAAAAACCATGCCCGAGGTTAAAAATCCATTTAAAATGCGGTTTTTCTTATAAAAATATGTGGAAGCAGGCAGAAATATTTGTAACAACATTCTTTGACATCATTAGGAATGATTATTATAATTACTATAAATTGAGGTTGTACGTGAACACAATAGAAAATTCTAAATGCAATCAGTATATATACATAAAATCTGTGTAAAACTTTAGACCCAGATCGGTGAGATTGAAAATAGAAAGTGCTAACATAATTGTAGACGATCCCTCAGATTCTTTCCTAGGTTTCAATGGGAAATATTTTTGCCATAGAGTAATATCATATAGAGCTGACATTCTTCTCATCTGACATTTCCTTTCACACTATTCGGGGTGCGGTCGGTGCGACAAAGAATTATTTGATGTCAATTGACTTACACCAGCTGCAATTCCACAAATGGTTGACTTCAGTTTTTCATGTCGTTTTGATCAAAAACTGTGAAATTTAAACGTATTTTGGACCATTTTGCTATATTTTATTGTTAGTATATGTTTGTCATTACTCTATGATTTTTCCCCATGAACACAGTGGTCAACATAAATATTTTGTCTGACGAACAAATCTGTATTCTGTATAGCGTACGATGTCAAAAAAATATATTGATTGGGTTGTGACTATATGAAGATTATTTGTGTTGGTTAAAACGGAGGCCTTTTTAGGTGCGGCTGAAATACTAATATTCATGTTGTAGTTCTCCTACACGCCGAGAAATCTGGCATGTTTGTTGTTTGGATGCAAATATAATGTGATTGTACCTTGTCCAAATGTAATATTTTTGTGTCCAACTATATTATGGTTGGTACTCAATATTACATGTTGGAGACACAGCGACTAACAGATTAACAGGTTTGTTGAAAACTGCAGATCTCAAATTGATGAAAAGAATGCTTGCAAACATATACATTAGGCTGTCACATCATTAAAAATTCATTTTTGCTCAAGCTGTATTTGAAATTTTAAAAGCTAAATTATTTTTGAAATTTTTTTCAGATTCTTCGGAAGAGGTTTATAGGTCGCTCAAGTCAAAGATAACGTATTCAAGACGTTTTTAACAATTTACTGCAAACTCGGACTATAACCAGATTTTCTTAACTTGTAAGTCAACATTTTTAAAGCAAAACGTCCAAACTTATATTGTAAAGGGTGCCTCAGTAAGGTTGCCCTTTTTTAAATTTAGTATCGTTTCTAATTTGGCCAAGTGGCAACTCTAAAATTCGGCAGCCGTCCCATATGTTTATTCCGATCACTAAAAATGGAGCGCTTTACGAAAGAACAACTAGTTATAATTGTGAAAACTTATTACAAATATTTGGAAAGTTATGCTGAGACCGCTCGCCAACTGCGAAGAATTTGCAGTCAAGAAAATGCATCTAATGTGTCCACCATTCGAGGTGCGCTGAAAAAATTTTAAGAATCTGGGTCGGTTATGGACAATAGGACGCCTGTGCGTTAGCGTACCGGTCGGTCTCTTGAAAATATTCTTGGTGTAAACGAGAGTGCCGCCGAAAACCAAAAAACATGAATTCGGCATCGCATCAATAACTTCAAATTTCACGAAGCATTACGAAAGTAATTTTGATAACAGACCTCCACCTTCATGCGTTTTTTTTTTATGTGTAAACATCTATACGCTGGGGGTAAAAATCTTTTTCACAATACAATCACAACCAATCGTAAAGCGTTATCAAATCGGTGCGAGCTATGTATGAGTGTATTAGTGTAAACATACGGTGCAATAGCAACACCATCTAGTGTGCAATAGTAGCGACTAATTTTCACTACTTGTTTTACATTATGTTATCGTAGGCAAATGGAAACAAATAAATAAAATGAATACAAAAAACTATTAATTTTAATAACTTTTAAAAAGATTTTTTGCACTTTTAATAAAAAATTTACTAAAACAAAGCAAAATAAGGAAAACTAAAAACTACACTTGTCAAATATAAGGATAACTAAAATCTAAAAGTTTTCTTCATCTTTGAGATTGTCATTCATACTTAACAGCTGCATATAAGCACCATCAAGTGTGCAATATTAGCAACTAATTTTCGAAAACCATTGCTGTAAAATATCATTACATTTCAGTAAACAGCTGATTAATAGCTTGTCAACCGCAACAAATACAAAATAATAAAATATTTTACAAAACACCAAAAAAATTATAACTCAGAACATAAAACAACACAAAGTGTATCAAAGCTGAATGAAGGTAATGTTAATTCTAATAAAAATTTTATTAGATTCCAATATAAATTAAGATTATAACATATCTTCATTACGTACTGTTGCGTTACACTGAAACTGGTGCACGACAATTGGGTAACAATCTCCATCTCATGCCAATTATTATGGGTGGAGATTTTAATACAATTGTGCAAACCCACAGTCAAATTTTTATTTGACGATTTCCACTTGCATATGAGCAATTCTCCACAAACCCCCACAACTAACAATTCCACTAATATAGATGCAGTTTTCCATAGATTTTTAAATTCAATCGAGTCAAAAATTTAAATATGTATCTTACTTTGGTTACCATAAGCCAATATTATCTATTTGTACTTAAGGCATTTACCATAGATGGGCACTTTGCAGTACTACTAAAATTTCAGTAAAAATAATTCTTTAACTAGTAAATTTTTACTGATTACTAAAATTTTTTTCAGCAATTTTTATAAAGTGCCTACATGATTACGATGAGGTGCATTGAATTTTCAGTAATCAGTACTGCCCGATTACTGATTATTATGAATACGGCCCTATGATTTGACTGGTAATGCAAATTAAATTTCATTATCAGTAAAAATTTACTGAATTTTTTCAGTAATCAATAAATTTACTGCTTACTGTAATTTTTAATGCAGTACATATATACTGCAGTGTGCCCATTTACTAACCAAATAAGTTAAATAAAACAAACAAAAACCAGCAAATTCCTATGTATTTACAATTTTGGAAGTTTTGATACTTTTAATTGATTAATTAAAAACATATACTAAAAGCATAAGTACTTGCAACTTCATTACTAGATGTTTACACATCTCCCCTGTGATCGGACTCACATTATTTTTTATTTATATCTATCATCAATCCAGGTAAAAAAAAAAATATATTTTTATATACATAAGTTTGAGATTTACAACAAATTTAAGCTAAATAATACATGAAAGCCACAATTCAAAGTTTTTCGTTTTAGGGCAAAAAGATAGTAAAAACCCAATATTTAATTAAAGAAATGTATTAAGATATATTAGTTAGTAAAACTTCCTTTCAGAAGTAAATTGGAGTAACTGTGAATGGCATTCGTTACAGAAACATGATAACGGAGTTCTTGTGGCGTCACCTGGACGCCGTGGATCAGAACGACATGTGGTTTCAGCAAGACGGCATCACCTGCCACACCACGCATGAATCTATCGATTTATTGCAGTAACGATTTCCAGAACAAATTATCTCACCAAATTCGGTCAACTGGACATCAAGATCATGGGATTTAACGCCGTGAGATTTCTTTCTTTGGGGTTTTGTGAAATCTCGGGTTTATTAGAATAAATCAGAAACAATTCCTGAGCTCTAATCCGAGATACAATGCGTCATCGGTGAGATACAACTACATCTCTCTGAAAAAGTCATAGAAAATTTCATGAAAAATGTAATGGACAGTCATCAGAGCCGTGGGGGCTATTTGGAGGATATTTTAGTCCATACTCAATCGGAACAAAAAGTACATGTTTTTATTTTAAAACGAAGAAGGGCATTCTTTATATGCATAAATGATTTGCTCAATAAGTTACAATGTATTCAATTTTTTCGTAAATTTTTTATAATTTGTTTCCAATTTTTCGACCTGTATTTTAATTATTCTTGACTAATTTTCCAAGCTTGAGGTCACTTCTGATTTTAAACAACTTTTTGTTTTCCTCTTTTCAAAAAGTTTTATAAAATCAGAAGTGACCTTAAGCTTGGAAAATTAGTCAAGAGTAAATTTTTTATAAATTTTGTAAAAAACGTTTTATAACTTTTAAAGTTTCCATGAAAATTTAAAAAAACTAATGATGCACTTTAAAAGACCCATAAATTCTAAGCAATTTTGTGTAAAAAGTTAAATGTTTCAAGCAAAGCAAATCCGATGTAAAGATAGTAAAAAAAATAAATGGTTTCCCATTACATCCCATGAAGAAATCGGGGAGTGAGTGAGCTGTGCGCTTTCTAGTTTTACACACACTGATTGGGACCTACAGTTTTACACCGGTTCCGAACGGTATTTTTGAGAAGCATTTTCATGGCTAAATACTCGATAGTGTCGCCGTCACTATGCGAGGTGACCGCCGTCGAAAGAAATTTTAAGGTGGTCAGAGCAGGGATCGAACCCAGGATCTCAAGTACAAGCGGCGCGCACACTACCCATTGCACCATATAAATATAAACAATTTATAATATTGCTAAAAAAAAAACTGTAAAATGGTATAACTCTATAACAGTAATTTTCAAGTTTTTAGAGACTTGGAATTGATACGCTTTTAAAATTGCATCATTAGTTTTTTTAAATTTTCATAGAAATTGCAAACGTTATAAAGCGTTATTTACAAGTGATGATCTATCCGACCTTTCGAATTGTATTCCAAACTAAATTGTTCGAGCGTTTGGTCGTATTTTTAGCATCGTCAGGAAGATAAACACAATTAAAGGACCTTCAAATTAAGAAAATCGTGGTTATTGACCGGGTTTAACTTAAATTCAAAAAACGTCCGGAATATCCGATTTTTGGAGGAAATTCTGCTTGCGTGACCTCTAAAAGTCTTCCAAAAAATCTGTAAAAATCTCATAAACACTTGGCCCCTATCAGCTTTCCAATTAAGCTTCACCAAAAAGCAAATTTTGATAAATCGAAAAAGAAAATTTTTTTGGACACCCTAATATACACCGTTCCTGCAATACAGCGGTTTTCTCAGCGTGTATAAAGCCACACTCTTTGCTTTAGATAACAAAAGGATAACAATTCTTAATTCTATATCTCCTGCTACATAACATTATGCAAAAGTCCCCTAATCACGTGGATTAGGGAGGAAATTTAAGGGTATTTAGCTGAAAATCACAATTCAGGCAGTTCTGTGAAAATATATGTCCTCATCTGCGATTGTCCTAAATAATATTATACTCCCAAATAAATAAACAAATTAGCTTTACTCCCGTTTTGCAAGTAAACACATTTAAGGCAGGAAATGAAAAATTGCTGAAGGAGGAGACAGATGCAGTCTGAGAGTTTCCAATAAAAAGCCTATATTAATTACCGAGAAACTAGAGTTATCATCAAAATGTAACGTGAAAGACGATTTGTTGGAGATTGAAAGAATAAGATTTGAATACCCAATTCTTTTAAAAAAATATATAATTTACTTCGAATACTAATAAAAAAAAGGTTGACTACTATTTTCCATGGAAAATGAAACTACGCAGTAAAGTATTTGAACAGACCATGAACAAGAGATACCAAGAACTGACGAAAGTACAATTGAGTTTCAACGATCGAAAGCTCTTCATTTTATCTACTTGTCGGAAACATTCGTCAGAAGTCCGTGTGGCAATAGTTGAAACAGTGAGACATGGTGGGGCAACTGTTACGAATTTTACTTGCGTAACATGTAATGGAGGTATTGATTTGGTACTGAGTACTAGATAACTGAAAGTCGTCAGAAAAGTCTTACAGAATTCGTAGATTTTTCAACATATGATCCGGAATCGGCGGTAAAATAGTTAGATTTTCGTAAGATTTTGGTCAGAAATTGGCAGTAAAAATTAAAATTAGTCAGATTATGCTCAGAAAAGTCTGTTTTTTTCGAACATTTTTCAATATCTCCCCTTCAGAATTCTGACAGAATTCCTACCAAAAACTCGGCAAAATATTCCGAATTTCCTCAGACAAAATGTTCCGATTTCTTGTTAACCACTCATAAAAGATTCGGTAAGATATATACATAAGGCGTATAGTAAACATCTTTTAACATTAGTTTCAAAAGTCTATATTAGTCACATATGTTTTTGGAAAAAAGTAATACACAAGTTTAAAAACAAAATAGATTTATTAATAATCTAAACTGCCTTTTAAAAAAAATAATACTTGGAACTTGGTTTAACAATTGCAGTTGAACTACAACTACCAATTGATCTAACTCACCAAAAAAAAGAGAAAACTGGAAAATATATTTGAAAATTCGAAGAACATCAGTACAGAACTAACGCGAGGCCTATAAATACTTCATGATTATTGATTCATTCCTCTGACTTTAAATATGACTAGAATAAGATATTTTAGTACTAATAATATTGAAACTTCAACATTTTTAAAATGTGGACTTAGATCAATTGGTAAGCACAGTACCGTGTGTTTACAATCAGAGCCAAATCGTATTTGGTCCCTGAACTGCTGACGAATTTCTCTCAATATTCGAAAGACAACAGAACCATGTTTCCTATTCTTTCTAACACCTTCGTTAATTTATATCATCAGTTTGTTTTCTAACATTTGAGTCTTTTACCGTCAGTGTGTTGCGTCATAAAGGACCCTTGGCCTGTGGTACTTTTCTGTAAATCAAATAAAGATTTAATCTATAAATAATAAAAACTCTTCGGGAAACAAAATAATTAATAAAAGTCACTACAGCAAATGTTTGTATAAGAAATATAAGCAAATATGTTAATTACCAGCATATTTGAATTCCATTTGTTCTCTGCGCCCAATAACTAAGTACTTGAGAACAACCAATGTCATTTCAATAGAATACCTTAAGACATTTAATACTACCTTATTAATGTCTTATATATAATTATGGAAAACATGTCAAATTTTGTTATACTGTACTCAAAACCAACATTTACTTAACACTTAGGGGATGGTTATGGTAAAACTCTAAATACTTTTGTCTAGGAAATGAAAATCACGTAGACGAAACAGAAAATTGGACACCCTTCACCACCCCCATCATGTTTTATTTTACTCATAGATTAATGCTTCATTAACAAATTGTCAGGTGGACACGGTCAAGCTGAATATTGATAAATTCCATTGTAACCCCATCACAAAGCCCCTTCAAGAACCCCTTGAATACAGGCAACGAAACAAACAACTCCTTATCAATATGAACATAGTGGTAAACATATCACACTGGTATGGGTGTCAATGTCTGTGTATTAGTGTCTCGGTACGTATCATCCTCCTCTTTATCAAATTTCTTGTCGTAATTACAAACATCAGGGACTCACTCGCTGGCAATACTCGAACCAATGGACATCAACCACGACATAGGACATGCAATTTGTGTGAGCATATGTCACTTTGTCCGTCCGCCCGTATGTTCATGGCGGCCATAGTGCCACTGAAAGATGGCTTATCACGCAATTGACAATTAATGGACACTTGAATGCTCAGTCCACCATACCCCTTCTAACCATTATGAGCTATGTAAATACCAAGTTAGATGGGAAATACAAAACATACAAAGATAACGTGTATTCGGGGGTGTCGATTGAAAAATGTTCTAAATACTCTCTTGATCCTCCCAAGTAAATGACATGAATTGTTGGGTGTGTAATTAGTAGAGGCAGATACTTGCACTCGGTAGTCCACTTTACATCTCATTATTGACAGTTTAACAAATACTCTTCATGCGACAACAATGCCTACTCGTTAATACTCATCGTTTTCATTAATGTCGGGTGGTAGAGATTTCAGGCGCAGCTTATCGCATCATTAGTGGCTGCAAGGAATACTATGAAAACATCCCTACCGACGTTTATAGGTTAAAGAGCACAAAACCTAAATGTAACTAGATGCGTTAAATTCACTTTAAGCCACACAAAGTGAAGTCCCAACACTTGTCTGCGAATAAATTAAAAACTAAAATATAAATAGTTCCCAATCGGTGGGCTGTGCGCGTTCTACTTTTGCACTCACTGCGTGGGACCTACTGTTTTTTCTTATCCCACCCGCTTTTTGGAAACCCTTTTCACGGCTAATTGGTCGATAGTATCGCTGTTGGGGGCACAACGATTAGTGTACGCGGCTTCTGTGCGAGAGGATGTGGGTTCGATACCTGATATGACCACTTTACACTTCTTTCAACGATGACCCCGTCGCTTAGTCACGGCGACACTATCGAGTAATAAGCCATGAAATAGCTTCCTAAAACCCCGTTCGGAAACGGTGGAAAACTGTAGGTCCCAATCAATGAGCGAAAACTGGAAAGCGCACAGCTCAGTGATTGTGAGGAGCTGTCCCCAGTCCCTTCAAAGGATGTAATGGGATAATATTTATTGCTGTGTTAATATCTAAAGGAGCGGGTAGAGCAATCTATCAGAGTAAACACATGCAAACAAGACACAGCGTTAGCAGCACGTACGTGGTTATTGTACAACAATTGTCTCTGCCGGAAAATAAGTATGATGGTATTGACGTCGCAGTAATGAACAAACAAGCAGGAACGAATTGTATGACCCCGGCGAATGATTCAAAACGTATTACCCTCTTTTTATCATAACTTTGTGCATTCATAATTTTGATGTGAAACATTGATGCCTTTTGAAACATTTATGCTTTTTGCATTGTTTTATGTAATAACATTGTCGGAATGGTGCATTTATATTCTATAAAGAGAATAAGACTCGCTTATGCTCATTTACTCAGACTCTCTACATGAGAGCGGAAAAAGAGTGCAATAAGTTCTCTATGCTATTCAATACTTTTTCTCGTGGCTCTGTTTATGACAAAACAAAAACAATTATTTCAGTGACCTAAATATTTCTTTATTTATTTTAACAATATTACACACTAATGTTAAAGTAGATGTAAGAAAAAAGAAAGCGCAATAGCAAAAGAGCCTTCAGCACAAAAACTCTTCTTTTATAATTTTCAAATGTAACATTTGCTAATGTGTTCATAGAAATCGAGCGGGTACCGATGTGCTAATACATCGCCCGTGAGTTCGAATACTAATTTTATTTTTTTTAGCGAGGTGACCGGTGTCGGAAGAAAAGAGTGCGAGTATTAACCCCAAACGGGATGATGAATCTGTTGAACATTTATCTATCTCATCAATAAAACTACTGATAGCCGTTAAAACCCACCAATTAAGCATCGGCATTTGACTGTCATACGTTCTTCAATCTTTGTTTTCTAATTTAATTTTGAAACAACAAAACTTGATAATTGAAAATTTAACAAAGTCTGAGTCTGGTTGTTGTACTACAATTGTCGGGGACTTCACATAAAGTTAGACATTTTTGACTTTCGAACCACTAGTACTGCCCTTATTCCTTAAACCTTGCAATTGTTCATAAAAATTGTTTTAACCGCCCCTTTTAAATTCAAGCATTCCTTTGTTCTGATCCGCAGGATAACAATGTGAATGTCAGCATCATTAAAATAATTACAAATGTTTAAAAAAATTGTTACGATTAGTAGCATTTTCTGTTTGACATTCCCGAACGTTGACTAATATTTCAATGACATGTTAACCATTAACATTATATTCCACCAACACACACACGTAGACACCAGCCGTTGTACAAAGAGAAACGCATTCCAATAGAAGGACATCCCACTCGCACAATATGAATGTGTGAGTTGAATGAATTCTTATAATGGAAATTGTTCACATGTTAATTTTGTAAATTCTTCTACCGCACAAGAGACTCCGCTTGCATGTGTGTCGTCTGCACATTCACATTAAATTCGTAACTGTATTCAATAGAATTATGCTAGTGTGTGTTTGTGTGCGATTGCCTGCATTTAACACATACATACTTAAGTGTACATTTTTAATAGTTGTTACTATTACATTTATTATATTGATGTGTATTTGTAACCACCTTTTTGTGTAACATTAAAATTTAATTTGTGACACCATTTAAGTACTTGTGATTTTCATATCATGTACCCATGAACTCACTCTCACCTACCGGCCTGATTACTTCTATGGGTGTGTATGAACGCGCGTGTATTTAAATGGTGGGCACTTTTCGACAAGTGCTTGTTTATGTCCAACATTGTTTTCATTTTAAGTATCTCTCTGTAATATTAATAAATTATTTAAAAAATCATTTTCGGATAAAATGCTAACACAATAAATTTGATTAGTTTTCACAAATGTATGTATGTGTGTGCGTGTGTTTCTGTATTTGTGTAAGTACATGGATTTGTGTAATTATGTGCCTGAGGTAAATGTGAATAATTTATTTATATGATATTAGGAAAAAATAAAATTAGATGCAAAAACGCAATGTTAACAACAGGTCCCACTAAAAATAAAATAATCATTTAATTTTCTAAACATATTCAGCATTAATTTACATTTTGTAGGCTTTTAGTACAAAAACCCCATTGACGCACATCCACAAACATACATTGGCGCACAGTGGCAGATATATCCACCCAATGAGTACCAAAAAGGAACCGGATCCGTTTCCAACCCGTAAATGCACAAAAAATCTTAATGGGAGTTGGGGAATCCGTTTCGAACCCGTTACGAATCCTCGTAAAAATACAAAAATCGAATCAGTGAAACTGTGATATTGGCGGAGCCGTTGCGACCTCGTTAGGAATCCGTAAAAGGTGAAAAGAGAAGGAAAGTAAAAAGTGAACCAGCGAAAAGTGAAGGAAAGTAAAAAGTGTAGCAGCAATATTACGATTTGACTGATACTCTTACGAGTTAGAAGTCCGTGAAAACATGAAAAATAGAAATGCAAGTTTGGAAAATCAAATTTGAAACTGCAAACATCTTTTGTGGGAACCAAGCTCGTACTTCGGTCAAGGGATGCCCGACGCGCGTCTCTTCCACCCCAAACTTTTGTCGGCGGATATTTGAAACTTTTTTCGGCGGATAAACTGAAACAAGATTAGGCTGATAAAGAAAATTAATCCATTAAACTATTACAATGTCGGGATATAGCTCATACAGTTCATGGTTCATGCAATGCCGATACTCGCCGTTGTGCACTATAGCGCAGTAAATTGTTCGGAGTATTTTTCTCTCGCCGACTCCTACAAATATTTCGTCTCCTTGCGATAAGACGCACGATTCAGCGCCATAAAGCGCGACAGGTTGTATGCGAGTCTGGTACAGCTGGACTTTAGTTACTCGAGAGAGAGATTTATCTCTAATGTTCCTGCTTAGCTCAAAATAACATCTGTTCGCAAGCACAATTCTCCGCTTGCTCTCAAGGCTGACGTTGTCGTTTATGTTTACGGCAGGTTCGAGGTATATAAATTCATCCACCGCCTAGAAATTGTAACGGTTATTAACGTTCACGCTTTGGTCTAATCGCGTGGAGGCCCTGCATGTTTTATTCATGTTGACTGCAGCTTTTCTCATAATGATCTCCACTAAGATGTTAAAGAGATCGCATGGTAGGGTGTCACCTTGTCTGAGGCCTCGATTAGTTTCGAAAGGTTCGGTAAGATCCTTACCAACTTTCACTGAGGATTTGTTGTTCGTCAAGGTTATCCTGCAGAGGCGTATAAATTTTGCAGGAATACCAAGCTCAGGCATTGCTCCGTAGAGTTTCTTCCGTATCGGGCTATCGAAAGCCGCCTTATAATAGCCAAACATATAATAGGTGTCGATTTTTTTTTGTGGGTCTTCTCCAGGATTTGGCGTAGCGTGAAAATCTGGTCAGTTGTCGATTTTCCAGGCCTAAAGCCAAACTGGTATGGTCCAATCAGGTCAGCGATAATTGGTTTTAGTCTTTCGCACATTATACTTGATAGAACCTTATATGCTATGGATAAAAGGCTTATTCCACGGTAGTTGGCACAAATACTCGGGTCACCTTTTTTAAATATGGGACATAGTACACTGAGAGTCCAATCGCCGGGTATACATTCATCGAACCAAATTTTGCTAATGAACTGATGCATGCACCTTATCAGCTCATCACCGCCAGCCATAAACAGCTCCGCCGATGATCCATCGGCTCTTGCGGCTTTGTTGTTCTTAAGCCGGGCAAAGCTGTTCTGACCTCGTCTTGGTTAGGAGGGGGCAATAGACGATGTGCTTCAAGAAACTTAAATATATTTAACTGTTAGGACATGAGTGTATTAATATATCCCGGAAATATTATACTTAATATCCAGACGCTTGGTTTGATCCCTGCCCTGGCAACTTTATATTTCTTTCGACAACGGTCACCTCAGCGACCCTAGCGAGTACTTAGCCATGAAAGTGCTTCTCCCAATATCGTCCGGCACTGGTGTTAAACTGTAGGTCCCAACCAGTTAGTAGAAAACAAGAAGGGCATAGCTCGCTGGTTCTGAGAAGCTCCATCTTTTTTTTACATTTTCACTCACTGTGGAATGAACGCACCGCGTGCATTTACACAAAAAAAATAGTTTAAAAACAAAAATACAATCAACTGATGGAGTTTATAAATATTTAAATAATTTTCTAATTTCTAACGGAGACAGATTTGCAAACAAAAAAATAACAACAAATTGTATAGAGCCCGCAGCATACGACCAGGGTTCGTATTAGATCGCCAGTGAGTCGACCCCGATTTAAAATCACCTGCTGCGAGCCAAACTATAATACGGCAGCTCTCACCTCGCGAGCTGGATCTCAAATATGGGGAGCCAAAAGAGTGAAATTTGGGTCCCAGCTCGCGAGCTGAGACTCGACTAATTGCAGTTCTACTACCCACCCATACTTCTAAAGCAGGTTAAAACAACGAAATAAATTTAGAAATTATTAGGTATAATTTTACATTTTGGTTAAGATTTTAAAATGTTAGATTATTTCTTTGTTATTTAAAGATTTGTAGACGTGATTTTCAATCTGTCAAAGTACAATCTGTTTACCAGCTTAAAAATTTGAGAGCGGCCTCGCGAGTCGGGAACCTTAGCTGAATCTAGCTGATTCCAGCCCGCGAGCCGACAAATTGGATATTGGTTTCCGGCTCGCAAGCGAGTCAATACGTACTCTGTATTCAGTCTACACCAAACAGAGAGAGGGAGATAGTTGCACTTATAGTGAACCAGAAGTTCGAATGCATGTTACGCTATTCGAATTTAAAAATGATTGCATAATTAATTTTAAATTATGATTTTTTTCCCCCAAAAACAATTTCTCTGTAGGATTAAATGCAAACTATCAAATTCACTACAACCGCAACGACCGACAACTCTATGAAATTGTAAATCACCTTAACGCTTTTACATACAAATCGTTTATAACATCATATCAACGCACACCGCAACACTGACAACATGTGCGCATAGACAGAGGGTCTGTGTGTTGGTGAGTATGTTAATATTGTTTTTCCGTTTCCCGTATATTTGGCGCTGTTGTTTTGTGGCGTTCGCTTATCACTTGATGGGGGTAGGTGTTTTTAGTTTTTGGTTCGTGCTCATCTCAATTACCACAACTAATGTAAAATTTATATTTTCTTGATTTACTGCTGTCTTACGTGTCAAAAGTGATTTTCTCCTTTTTAACATTATGCTTAAGCTGTTCTCTTTGCAGTTTATTCATAGAATACTTACGTTCAGTCAAACAAATGGAGTGGCTCGATATTAAATATTTGAGTTTACAATTTTATGGAATTTTCTTTGCCATATATGGAAAGCTTGAGTTCGAGATGATAGCATTTTTTAAAGGATTACTAGGACCAGAGGAGGTGGATGATGATATAGTTAATCGTTTATAAAAATATTTCAATTTCAATATTTCAATTCATCTCAGTTGTGTATATTTTACCTGTTTCACCTTATTTCGATTTTACTGCAGAAAACCGTGAAAATCGAGCTAATCTATTTTATGTACATTATGTATTTATACTATGCATCAATGTACATATGTATGAGTGTTTGTTCAAGTGTTTGCTTTATGTAAATTTATAAACAATGTTCACACATTCGCTTATATATTGAAATTGAAATCGAAATAGAGAAAAAAACAATAACTCCAATGCACTATGGGTCCGGAGATTGGGTTGAAAGGCGAATGCCATTTGTACTTAAGGTGAACTCCTAATAATTGAATCTAATTCTATACACAACTTTACATCGAACTCTGAAGTTTTGTCAAATTTAGTTAATTCATATCAATTTGACGACTGCTTCAACCCAAAGCTATTAGTACAAAAATTCCAAGTTCATGTACGTTTGTACTCCTGATATTAAACGGATACTCAGCCATAATTTTTATTACAAAGTAGGGATGTGCGATTAATTGATAGAATTAGACAACCTGATTAATCGACACCCTGATTAATCGAATAATTGATTATTCATACAATTCGATTAAACATATTAAAAGAGATATTGTTTTTCAAAAAGGAGATTGGCAAATGTATTCCTATGATTCCTGGCAAACCGTATAGCTATTTCAGATCTAGCCACAGATCTGCATCAGCGGTTGTTTGTTCTAACCTAGATCTGAAATAGGTTAGAAACCAACGCATTATAGAAACCAACGCCTGGAGGTTTTCATCATATTCTAGTCTTTATTGTATTTTTGGTACCCCATTTTGAATTTCGCAATTCCAACAGGTACAAAGTTAGCGACATCGAACCCCCCCAAGCAATTAGTTTCAAGTCGACCCTATAAGTAGATTCGTAATCAGCGACACTAAAACTCAGAAAGAACTTCGCTTCTAGTCAAGGGATTAATTTGTAATTAAATCTACCTTCTGTCGATTTCAATTTCAAATATTAGACCACAGATTCGTAATCAGCGATCCTGAAGGATATTTTAAGTGAATCAATTAATAATTAGAGTTGTTGTCCGCTAACTTGAATTCCCTATATGCGATATTAAAATGTTGACCTCAGGTTCACAATCAGCGATCCTGCGAATTCCAAAGAAATTAGTTTCACCCCAATGACCTTATTTTTAAAAATTTCGTCCGCTGTCCTCAATATGTTATCTCTGATTTTACTCCATTTTACGGCTTATTAAATTTAACCACCCTGTCCTATCGCCTGGCCCATTGTGCACAATTTTCTTGTGTCCTTTGGGGAATTATGGCAGCGAACATTAAACACTGAATATGTGCATTAACGGAAAGGGGGCTGGAACACCGAGGATAATGCATAAAATATCTATTTAGCTCCGAGCCAAAGACAAATGTGGTATGGTTATCATTTAAACGTCATGGCAAGCGAAAGTTTCAATTTCATTGGATATGACTCTTCCAAATTTGATGCATTTTAAAGCAAACAAACGAATGTCAATGAAGTTGTTTGACTATAACTTTGATTGAATACATGTTGCTGGTGTGTTTGGATAATGGATGGAAATCGTTCCCTATTAACAGCAAAAACAACAACAACAACTTAACATTCATGTTCAAATTCCTCTCCGTTGACATGGTTGTTAGCTCTTCCCCAAATTGCTGGATATTATTACAGTAACCAAGAGGCAATATCCAATTTATAAGCGACACATCTATAATATACTACCCTAGAACTACGAGTATAAGGTTCCAACTGACAATATTTGTTAAATTAATCTGCATACCTCTCAGTAAATTGGTGACATTTGGCGTGTTGCAGATGGGCGGTTGGATGTTGGAAAGTATTGCTTTAATAATACCAGATAGAGGCAATAGCTCAAAACATCCAACAATAAATCAGCGACGTCATTTCGATTTGGGCGTTAATATTTTTGTGTAAATACACCACAAATATTTACTAACAATAAAACATGTCACAAAAAGTACAAAATACGTTAAAATTTCACAGTTTTTCATCAAAACCGTATGAAAAATTTGAGTCAACTATTTTTGTAATTCCACCTGGTGTAAGCAAATTCATGTCAAATAACTATCTATCGCACCGACCACACCACGAATAGTGTCAAAGGAAATGTCAGATGAGAACAATGACAGCTCTACAAAGTACGTCATTACTCTATGGGATATGCCCTTTCGATTACTGCTAACGACATAATTATATCTCTTATCGTTGACGAGATATCTAATGGAATAAACAACTAATTACACATTTTCCTGTAGTAATTTGTTTAATAAAGTGCATTCAATCTGGTTGTTCTCAAAAATTTCTGGGTGCTCCAAATTTTACTTCATTTCGCGACAGAGAAGGTCAAAATTCCGATGTCGGCCCATAATATTGGGCTCTTCCTAAATCAAATGCTTGCACTCTGGGCTTAAACAGCATTAAATCGCAAGCGAATTAAATTTTTACAATGTTATCATAATTGACTCCCTGACAAATGAGTCTAATATTTAAACTCGTGAGTTTACTGTTTTCTAAATTGTGATCTCAGGCATCATGCTGACGATAAAGAGTTTACAAGTTTGTCGACCCGCGAGTTGAATTTGGATATAACAGGCAAATGCGTGACAAATCGTTTGGAATGTTGTGGAAGAAATAGAGAATAAGAAAAAAATTTATATAACGAGTAAAATAGTAAAAAGCGGTCAAAATCGTTTGGACCCATGGAGAGTGTATATAATATAGGGTACCTAAAATAATATCACAAGTATACACGGTTTTGGAGCTGAGCTACTACAAGTTATTCCAAAGGCTATTTGGGGCGCTGAATTCGAATCCGGGTTTCGTTTTTCAAGATTGGTTCTAGTTTTCGAGTTCTTGCAAAATTACCGTTATTTGCGTTTTTAAAAAAAATGATGTCACTTAAATGTAAATATCTTCAAAAATATTCATCGGTTTATGTACTTAGTTTTTTTATTGAAATATAATAAAATTACTAAAATACCCATGGGTCGTTTGTAAAGATTAGTCAAGAAATAACAGTGGACTCAATTTCAAACTTCATGAAAAATTTGATGAAATTTAGCAATTTTGCTCTTTTCAACTTATTTGTTTTACACCAAACAGTTAAAATTTTTGCTGTTTTGTTACACAGGACAATAGTTCATTTCAATACGAACATTTTGCGCCGAACAAGACCCAGATTGGTGCAAAAATGACAAAGCTACAGAAGATTTGGTGAATTAACCCACTTTTAGCTTCCAAATGATTGTCGGTTATTTATCGATAGCAGCTGGTTAAGCTTGAAAGCTGTTTTGTTGCACAAAGGTAATGAAAAGCAGTTAACGTTAAAGAATCGTATGAGTCTATGTCTAAATTACTGTTGCATGCTGGTACGCACCATTTCGTGTAAGATAACAAAACGATATATAAAGTAGTTTTTTTCAATTTTTGCAAATTAATTTACATTTTAGTCCGTCGAACTGAGTCGTTTGTATTTTTTGGGATCTGTTTCACGCATTAGAGTCCAACAGTAGTCGCTCATCATGCCCTCGTCCCAAAATCCTTGATGGCGTCTTTCGATTTTCACCAAATCTTGGTGTAGTCGCTCTCCTTGCTCGTCGCTCGTATCACCTAAGTTTTCAGGGAAAAAGTCGAGATGGGAATGGAGGAAATGCATTTTGAGAGACATTCGAGCTCCAATCTGCCGATAATTTTGCAAGAAAGTTGTCGAGAAAGTTGTGAACAACATCTTGAAATGATGCCCATGCTGCTGCTTCATTGGGCGTTAAAACTGCTATAAAATTGCTGCCGGCCATTAATTTTCGAATATCAGGTCCGACAAATATTCCTTCTTTGATTTTGGCGTATAACAATTTGGGAAACACCTTGGTTAAGTATTTAAAAGCCGGTCCTTCAGGGTTGAGTGCTTTGACGAAGTTTTTGATAAGGCCAAGTTTTATGTGCAGAGGTGGCAGGAAAATGTTCTGTGGGTTCACAAGTGATGTAGAAGAGACGTTTTGTTTTCCTGGTTCATAACTAGTTCGACTTGGCCAATCATTTTCCACATAATGTTGGTCAGTTGCACGGCTATCCCACAGACACAAAAAAACAGCAAAGATTCGTAAAACCCGATTGCATCTCCATTAAGAGACCAATGACCTGTTGTTATTCTTTAAAATTGAATATGCATTTCTTTTCAAACCTTTAAATCGCCACAAATTTTCCATTGACGCTCATTGTATTTGATCTTGGTCAAAATTCTACACATTGTATTATAACTTTCCTTCGTTTGTACTGCATGAGCAATCAGAATGGATGGTTTTATATTTCCATTATGTATCAGACCAGCCTTCATGCTGTATTTTAAACCATCTATGAACAAACGCCATTCATTTACATTGTATGGTGTATTCATCACTTGAAATAAACCGTTGATGTCATCGCAGAAACATATGTTCTCCTCTTTTTTGAAAAACCGTAAAAGCGCCTGATTTCTGCTTCTGTAAACAGTGACTTTTGTTTCAGTGTGAAGACAGTTCCACTCCTGCAACCGTGATGCGAGCAATTCTGATTTTTGTTTCGATAAATCCAAATCACGAATCAAGTCATTCAGCATACTTTGCGATATTTTAATATTATGTGTTTCTTCCATGTTAAAATCTTCGGTCGGTGACGAACTGTTCGATGGTGACGAACTGAAAGTTCCCATGGAATTTGCGCTCACACCTGGGCAAAGGGTCATTGTTCGTACGGGGAACTGGCTTGGACACTGATAACACGTTAGCATATTTATACTTTGATAGTTTTTTTGCATTAAGACCGATCACATTCATCAAGCAAAAATAACAATCATCTACATGATTTTTCCGCTCTCTTCATAACATTGGCATTAAAAATGAAAAGTATACTTCTTGACCAAGTGACCACTTGTACAGTTTTGTGCTATACGCGTTACAACATAATTTCGGTACCTACGGATTGTGAGTGTTTGCTACAGAGAAACCAAAATAATAAGAAAATGCGTCTCTCAGCGCCTTTGATATATTTTTTCCACTTTTTCCGATTATATAACATCCGCAAACATAACAAAAACACTTCGAATCAACTTTGCACTTCTTTCTTTCCATTTTCACAGGTTTTGGAACAAAAAATAACTTAAAGATTACAACTGAAATGACGTTTCTAGCGATGCCAACAGCTGATTATCGTTATTACAGTGCAGTGCAGCCAACATGCAAGAACTCGAAAACTAGAACCAATCTTGAAAAACAAAAACCGGATTCGAATTACACTTAAGATTTGATTTGTTAAGATTTGTTCTCATCGGTTCAGCTCCAAAAGTTGACCGAAATTTGAAAACTTGTGTAATAGGTACTAAATAAAAAATAAACATTTTTTATGGCATATTCTTCTGATCAGTGAACTGTGCTATTTTTAGTTGTTCTCTTATTGATGGGACCAAAAGGTTTACAACGATTCCAAACGGTCTTTTGAGAAGCCTTTTCAATACCACGATTTCATGTACAAGAGTCGCGCACACTAACCATTACACCACCGCAGATCATTCCTAGATAAACCTTGACAATGTGAAAAAGAAAGTGATTGCAAGCAGAGTTCGCATTGGAAATTTGTTTGGGACGAAGTTCCTTATCGCACGTTGTGGGATGGGTGCTAAATGGATAAAACTAAACAACTTTTGTTTTACACTATTAAGCTACAACCCAGTATTATCAATTATTGGCACTTTTGCTTTGGTTTGTGTCTAGGTTAACATATGTTGGGAAATTACTTGTTTAATGGTAAGTTTTGTAGGTGGTGTCTGTAACCAATATTTAGTATATATTGTAGCTCTGAACTCAATAAAAAGTGAAAGAAGTTTAAAAAAATAACATTTTGTGTTTTCTTAAAACAAAGTAAATTTTCCAATTTTTTTTTAAAACAAATTGCCTTTTCTTAAACGTCTACCCATTTCTTAAAAAAAAACTTTTCTTTAATAAAAGAACCTTCTCTAAAAAAAAAACCTTTTCTTTTCTAAGTACAAAATAAGTACATCTTCTTAAAAAAATTTCCTATTCCTAAAAAGAGTACCACTTTTTTAAAATGTACCTGTTCTTAAAAAAAGAACTACTTTGTAAAAAAAAATCATACTCTTATGGCTGTTTCTTACAAAAAGTACTTCTCTTAAAAATAGTACTTTTTATTTAAAAAAAAAACACTAGCTTTTAATAAAAGAAGTACCTCTCTTTAAAAATGTATATAAATGTATAAAATATAGTACATATTAGTCGTCTCATTCAACCTGTGCTGCTTTATGGTGCAGAATACAGGGTCTTATCGAAAGCAGGCGAAACATCTGTAGAAGTCTTCGACAGAAAAATACTCCGAAAATTGTATGGCCCTATATTGCACAACGGCGAGTATCGGCGACGAATGAACCATGAGCTGTATGAGCTTTATCCCGACATTGCCATAGTTAAGCGGATCAAAATAAATAGCGGCTATGTCTGTAGAATGGATGAAGACGAACCAGCACGAAGGGTTTTCGATACCGAACTCGAAGGAAGACGAAAAATAGGGGAAACAAGACTCCGCTGGAGGGACCAGTATAACGAATCCTTGCGTACACTTGGAATTGCCACCTGTATAATTTAGATAAGGCAAAAGATGTTATCGTCGCTTTTTAAGGTCCCTGAACCCCCGGCGTTGTTCGAGACCGGATAAATAGGTAAGTTATACAAATTTAGGAGGTCTTTGAAATAACTGAACCTTAAAAATTTGATAAATCGGTCAAATCGGCCCAGTCGATAAAACTGGCCCACATATTAAACCAATAAAAGCCAATTATATCGACGGCGGCAAGAGCTACAAAAGTCAAAGAGTGTTCAAACTCACGGACGATGTGTTAACACCTTTTTGTTACACGGTACCTGTTCGATTTCTATGAACACATTAGTAAATGTTACATTGGAATATAAAAAGAGAATAGTTTTTATGCTGAAGGCTCTTTTGCTATTGCGCTTTCTTTCTTCTTACATCTGCTTTAACATTAGTATGTAATATTGTTAAAATAAATAAAGAAATATTTAGCTCACTGAAATAATTGTTTTTGTTTTGACATAATTAGAGCGACGACAAAAAGTATTGAATAGTATAGAGTTCTCTTTTCCGCTCTCATGTAGAGAGTCTAAGTAAAAGAGCATAAACGATTCTTATTCTCTTTATAGAATATTTCAATACAAATGCACCATTTCGACAATGTTATTACATAAAACAATACAAAAAGCATAAATGTTCCAAAACGCATCAATGATTCATAACAAAATTATGAATGGACTAAGTTGTGAGTGCTTTTGAATCATACAATTCGTTCCATGAGTTCTCTATACTATTCAATACTCTTTGGCGATGACGACCTGCTTATTTGATCGCTACCGCTAAAGCAACACCATCATTTTTTGTTTAGGCAGAGACTATTGTTGTACAACAACCATGCATATGATACCAACACTGTGTGTTGTTTGCACGTATTCACTTTGATAGATTGTCCTACCCGTGCCTATAGATGTTAACACATCAAACATTTTTAGGGGCGGCTACCCGTCAGAAAATTTTCTATAGACTTCCGTCTGTCAAACAGTTGATTTTTTATATATGTTTTTATTATGGTTCCATTTTTATAGTAATTAACAGTGATACATGTAGACCAGCTTAAAATGAGGTTAAAAAGTTAACCTCAGGTTTTACAGATTACAATTGTATGTGTAATCTGCTGGGTTAGCGTGGGTTGACGGAGTTAAACTACGAAATGCGTTAACCTTGGTCGGTGTAAATGCCGTCTTATATGATTTATTATTTGTGAATTAGTGTTTCTCAATCAAAATATGAACATGACAGAATAATTACATGTATATCTTCCTCTCAGTAGTTAATATTACGAAGTTTATTCTTGGCATGCTTTGTTGAGTATCAGATACATTCCGTACCTTATCTCTCTAAAACGTAACTTGTGATCTAAAATTAATGCTTGCTACAAAACCAGTGTCATGTGTTGTTTCTCATAGCTGAGGTCTGTTCTACCTCTTGTAGTTAACCCTGAATCATACCTTTATAAGCAATAACCCCTTGCACATGTGTCCTGGTTATGATCTGTATTAAAAATTATGTAATTTTTCTGTTCCATTCTCTGGCAGGACCAGAGCATAAACTTACTTCGGAATTACTTCTTAAGCCTTCCTCAGCCATCTATTTATAATTACAAATTGTGTGTCGTTTCTCAACCTTTTCTTAAGTAACTTAAATTTACCGGACTTCATTCAACCTTAATTCTGTGAGCCGAAAAATAATACGACGAGACCTTAAATTCCTTTACAAATGGACACAAAGGGAACACGAGTGAATTAAGTCTCTCAGCTGCCCGTAACATAACTTGCGAACGTACTTCATTATGAGTCAGAGGTCTCCAGTGCCCATTCCTGGATTCTGATGCATTCAGGGATACCACAAAAACCACAACTTCCTTAATAACATAGGCTCTCCTTGCAGGATGGAGTAACAAAACAAAAATCCTTTTTTTTTGTAAACACAGCAGCGTAACCACAACAGAACAAAAAAAAACTTTACATGAAAAATGGCCACTTAGGCCGATGAATTCGTTTCGAATACATTTAAACCCAAAAGCAACAAGAACAACATAGGGAAAATCACATGTAAATTTCATAATAAATTTCATAATGTTTCGACTTAAAACCACAAGACACAGGAAGGGGGAGGGGGGGGGTCAAAACACATTAGTTTCTTTTGTTTTTTAAGAATATTAATTGATATATCACAAGCACAAGTGAACGGGGGTCGTTAAAACTAAAAGGTCAATTTTTTTCTATGGAAACTAGTTAGGGTCATAGTTTCCTAACCCTTAGGACGGTCCTCATATAATGGTCGAGCGATTTGTACAAATGACCAAACGGAGCGAAGCATAGACCCTCAGGACTCCCGTGGGTGTAAGAAATACCCTTGGTACAAGTATCGTTTCCTATTCTAACAAATTTTCCTATATCTAACAAATTTTCCTTATATTGTGGGTAATTTATCAGTTACCCAACAAGAGGGGGGAATGCGTTGGAACGCACCAAAACAATTTCGAAGGTCCTTCGCAAATAGATGATAAGAGCAGAAAGGTAGGGAGGTCAAGACAGGAGTAAATGTGTAGACTTTGGTAAACGCTGACCCTTGTGAAGTTTATGAATGTGTTTATTAGCTTAAAATTGAAAATAATGCGGCGTGAATTATGGCCTCGACAAAATATGAATGAAACCATAAAGGAAACGCATAAAGGATTAACATTAATGTGAATTATTAATTGAGGACTGGCAATAAAAAGCCTTAAATTGTAATAAAACTTTCGTCAGAAATCATCGAGGCATTCCAATGGTCAGTGTAGCTAAAGTGATTAATGTTTTGTGAAAAAGACATAAAAAGCAACAAGGTTACAAAGCAACGCAACAATTAAATATGAAAACACTTTGGGATGGGAAAGCGATTGGGAAAGTTTTGCCCTGATAAATGGTAGACTGTTGTTGATAAAATGTACACTCTTGTTGTTTACTACCTTGGAAACTTCCTTCAATGTGCAAACAAAAGGAAAATCTATATAATATACGTTAATATATGAAGAAAGTGAAAAGTTTCCTAAGTTCAATTTATAAATAAAGTTAAGTCTTCGATTTATAAATATGCATACAAGTATCTATAGCCTTTTAGTCGTTGTGATGTTTGGTTTAAGAATTTTGATCAATTTCTCTCTCAATATTTGTGTGGCTATAATTTTGCATTACAAAAACCACAAAATCCATTTTCATATTTTTGTACAAATTTTGTTTATATTTATAAATATATTCCTACATACATGTTTACTAAATGTGTACACACAAGCAAACACACACTTGCACTTGGTTTTGTATAATTTTTGCAATTTTAAAATGCAAACTAATTTTTGCACCCAATGCGGTTTAAATATTATTTTCCATTTAAAACTTTTCCCTACATCCAAATACACTTCTTCCTTACTTGTGCACATACAACATTTGAACATATGTATGTATGTAGGACTACTTCAACACATATACACAAATACAAACACAAACACAAGCACCTGCAGCATTTATGCATATTAACCTGTACCCAAATGAATGAATGCATGAGCGAACAGTCGAATGCTACATTCAGACAACATCGTAATGTATAACATCCTTTTGCTGTAGTGTTAGTTGTGGATAATCAAGGACAGCATTTGGCGAAGGGATTATGTTAGTACTGCACATGGTATGTCCTTGAAATCCTGTATCTTTTTTACGAGGGTTTCATTTCAGTTTTGTTACAAAATAAGTCCTAATCGTGTACTATGTTCATTTTAAAGGTCTCAGAATGATTTAATGCAATTAGAAGGTGGTTATATGTAATAAATCCCTACACAACAACTACTCAAAATAAATCATGCAATTTCAGACATCAAAAGTAAATTCAGCTTCTGTTAACTCACTGTTATTAATTTTATAAACAGCGTGAAACATAAGGTGGTTTCCCATTAACCAGTGAGCTGTGCTGTGTCTAGTTTTACACTTACTGATATGGACCAACAGTTTTACACCGTTTCCGGAAGGTATTTTGTGAAGCTTTTTCATGGCTAAATACTCGATAGTATCGCCGTCACTAAGCGAGATGACCGCCGTCAAAAGAAAGGTTGACCACCAACTTAGCAGGGTTCGATCCCACAATTTCATGTACAAGAGCCACGCACACTGCCATTGCACCACCAACGTCATGAAGCTTACTCGTATTAAGTTCATTGAAGAATGTGTTTAATTTCTTACGAAATTAATTCAACCCACACTGACTGGCTATTTGAACCACACGGTCACTGGCCTTGAACGCTAAGCTGCTGATGAGAAGTCACGAAGTTCGAAACGAACGCCTGCCAATGTGAGTTAAAATACTAAGTGTTGGAAAAGAGGTTGTAGCAATCGAAAGATCGACTTTTGCCCACGAATTGCGGTTACCACAAAAGACTTGAGGTTGTCGCGACTAACGTTAGTGCCCACAACTGAATTACAGATGAATCAAACTCGTTTCATAACTGATTCGGCTGTGACGAATAAATTTCCAAATATGTTCGCATTTTCATCCAAATTTTTTATTGTGTGGGTTGCAAGAGCGGAATTATTTGACACCAATTCCATTGCAAGAGCCGAATCTGTTATCACGTGCAAAATAGCAACACAATCAAAAATCACAATAGTTCGGCTGGAACCATCGAATTTGCACCAATTCGGTTGCAACAACTGAATTTGACTTTAAGTCCGTTGTAACAACCGAATTTGTTGTTAATTCGGTGACACTAAGCGTATTTATGAAAAAGTAGGTTACTGCATCAGAATTTTAAACCTAATTAATTCCGAATTCGGTTACATTACGGTCACAACGGTTACAACATAACTCAGGTTTGAAATATAACCTGACGATTAAAGTACTAAAAATAATAAATATTTCCAAGATTTGTTTTGTGTTGATGATGAAATGTAATTAAAAATATGGTACTTATGGGTTTCTCGTTAAAACATATTATTTTGGGGATAATACCCCTATTTACCTGCGATCACTAGAAGCAGATGCCACCAGTTCGAAAGATTTTCAAGGTTTGAGATGACTAATGTATATGCCAAAGTTTAGGCACGATACTGTGCTAGCATTTGTATACAGAACGGTCGAATGGTTGGGTATCATACATAATTCGACAGACACGACACATAATAATTAGGGCTGTGATCCACGAAAGCTGGAACTTCTTAAATGGTCGGAAGCGTAATGTGAATTTAATTTGTTTATCTAAAGATTACCCCAGAGCTTTAATTACTTTAATTCTGCAATTATTTATATTTATATTTATATTATATTAAATTATCCTCATTCTTTAAACGAGCTTAAGATCTTCCATCCGTTTTGCTTATTTATCTCCAATATTTCGTCTCCACATTGGGCGACTTCTTCAGGGAACAAATATTATGTTTTAATAATTAACAATTTAAAAACAATTCAAAAAACTCAATATCACAAATTTTTCCTTTCCTCTGTTTTGAAAGGAAAAATTTGTGATATTGAGTTTTTTGAATTGTTAATTATTGAAACATAATATATGTTCCCTGACGAAATATTGGAGATAAAGAAGCAGAACGGATGGAAGATATTAAGCTCGTTTAAAGAATGAGGATAATTTCAATCAAAGATCGTGGAAAACTTTATATATTATATTAAATTATCAAAAAAACCAATGAGTGTTCGAACTCACGGGCGATGTGTTAACACATTTTTATCACACGGTACCTGTTCGATTTCTATGAATACATTAGTAAATGTTACATTGGAAAATAAAAAAAGAATAGTTTTTGTGTTAAAGGCTCTTTTGCTATTTCAATGTCTTTTTTCATAGAATAGATGTAATATTGTAACAATCAATATTTAGCTCACTGAAATAATTGTTTTTGTTTTGTGATAAACAGAGCGATGACAGTAAGAATTGAGTAGTATAGAGAACTTATTGCACTCCTTTTCTGCTCTGGTGTAGAGAGTCTGAGTGAAGGAGCATAAACGAGTCTTATTCTCTTTATAAAATATTTAAATATAAATGAACCATTTCGACAATGGTACTTCATAAACTAACATAAAATGTGTAAATGTTTCAAGTTGCATCAATGTTGCACATCAAAATTATGAATGGATCAAGTTATGACAAAAAGAGAGTAATACGTTTTGAATCATTTGCCAGATATCGCCAGTGCTTTTGAGTCATACAATTCCTTCCATGAGTTCTCTATACTATTAAGTACTCCTTGGCGACGACGACCTGCTTGTTTGTTGGCTGCCACTACATCAATACTATCATAATATTTTCACGCAGAGATTATTGTTGTACAACAACCACGTATGTGATGCTAACACTGTGTTGTTTGCATGTGATCACTTAGATAGATTGCCGTTCCGGTGCCTATAGATGTTAACACATCAAATCAAGAAATGCCGCAAAATGCATTTTATCTTTTATTCGGTTGTGACAACCTCTATTATATAGTTGTGAAATCCTCTTATGCGGTTGTGACAACTTCTAATTCAATTGTGGGGACCTCTTCTGTATTTCTTTATCTCAACCGACTATTTGGGTGGATGTAGTTCGAACTGTTTCTATTTTTCACTAATAGGAAAAAAAGCTGCTGATTTATTAGCTAATAAGATATTTTGAATACTTCCCTGTCATGGACAGACTAGGAAGCTTGCAATTACCAACCAGAGTTAGTAAACCAGAGTTAATATGTAAAGAAACTCCAGACATGAATATTTGCGGTGTCTCGCTTTTATTAAGCATTTCATCGAGTTTGTGAATATGATGAATGCTGTTTTTAAAATTTCACTTGAATGTTTTAATAGTCCACCGATATTCTGACAATGATTTATACTTTTGTGACGGCTTTTAAAAAAAAAACCTTTCGTCATAATTATTCATGATTATGTTTACGGATGTTTGTTCTGGACACTATTTGATACCCTTTTTCCGATTCAAAAGTATAAATTTTTGCATGTCAAGTTTCGTAACTCTAACTTCGGCCGTTTGGCATGTTTCGTTCGTTCCCTCAAATTATGAAGTTCGTAAGATTCGTTCCTATCGCGCGCCTTCGCCGTGAGCCGAATGGATTGACCCATGATTCGTGATTCTAGCTTCAGTCACATAGTTTGGCCAATGATACCACTTTTGTCCCATTTACACCCTAAATAAACTTTCCCTACTTCGTAGTGAAAGGAGGGAACACGCCAAATTTCGCGATTCCATTGCAACCATTTTTACTGGGCGATGGCTTCACTTTTACCCCTTTTTATTCACTAAAAAAACTTTCCCATTACATCTCATTAAGGGATTAGGGAGAGCTTCTCACAACCAGTTGGCTGTGCGCTTTCTAGTTTTTACACATACCGACAGTTTTACACCGGCTCAGAACGGGAGTTTTGAGAAGCATTTTTAAGGTTAAGTACTTGATAGTGTCGCCAACACTAAGCGAGGTAGACGTCGTCGAAAGAAATTTAAGGTGGTCAGAGCAGGGATTGAACCCTTGTTCTCATGTAACGGGTTTATAAATAAGAGCGCTACAAAAGTTTTTTTTATATAAAACAAAACCGGTTTTAGATACCAATGAAATTCTTTATTCCTGTGAAAGTACGTTCGATGCCATTATGTATGGAACTCGATTTCTTTTGCATGGCCACCACGGGCACGCTTGCAGAAGTCCAGACGCTGAACCCAATTTTCGACGGTTTTCAGGCATAAATCGGCCGATACTGCTGCAATTTCACGTTCGATATTCGTACGAAGTTCATCAATCGTCGCTGGCTTGTTGGAATAGACCATAGACTTGACGTAGCCCCACAGGAAATAATCTAACGGCGTCAAATCGCACGACCGAGGCGGCCAATCGACTGGGCCATTTCGTGAGATAACACGTTCACCAAACTTGGTTTCCAATAAATTGATAGTGGCATTCGCTGTGTGACTTGTGGCGCCGTCCTGTTGGAACCACATGTCCTCCAAGTCCATATTATCCAATTGGGGCCAAAAATATTCGGTTATCATTGAACGGTAGCGATTCGCATTCATAGTAATGTGCCGGTTTTGATCATCACGGAAGAAGTACGGCCCAATGACGCCGCTGGCCCATAAACCGCACCAAACCGTAATTTTTTCGGGATGCAATGATGACTCATGGATTACGTGTGGATTGCTGTCTGGCCAATAACGACATCCACATTGTTAAATCAATCTGTCAAAGGCCTTTTAAGAGTTTCTAATGCTTGGCAATTTTCTCTAAACTGTTATATCAATAGAATACGATACTGTAATTGTGTACCAATGGAAACCATAAATTTTCGAAATACAAAAATACTTAAATGTTAACATTTTGCACACTAACACAATCATACACACTAATACAGCACCAAACCCGTACTAGCAAATATAACAAAATCATATGTACAACGAGTGTGTTATGGGTAAATGTTGAACTTTTTATATTTAAATTAAAATATGCAGGTGCGTTTTTATCACTCACACACATGCATAACGTACACGCACACTTTCTTTGAAATGTGTCACGCACACAGACAAGCAAAGTACACACACTCACACACGCAATATACAAGCAACAAAATTGCAAATCAATCAATAAATAAATGATATGAAAATCAATTTGTTTGGGGTTTGGTAATATTTGTTGCTGCCTGTGTTCGTACATGTATGAGTGTACGCATGTGTGTGTGTGTGTGTAAACAAGCGTATGTGTGTTTCCGGCTACTTGTAAATGTAAATTGTAATAAATAAATGTAAGCAAAAAACATCTCTTATTTTATTTAATGCACCGTTTTTATTTGCCACATGTAAATGTTGCCGTAGACAATTCATAAATAAACTCGTTATTTGTCTCGCTCTGTCCTTCCTGCTGGCCCGGCTTGCGGTAAAATGGGATATGTATGAATGTTAATAAATTTTGAATTCATATTGCTGCTGTAAATGCTAGAGTGTTTTGTAGAGTTTTGTTGCATTAACAATTTAATATAACAAAATGCTTTTTGGGCTATAAATAATCTTAAGTTTCTTTATAACCAACCAAATTGTGTTGTTTACTAGTATTAGTTGCATTTCGGCTTCATGAAGTTCCCAACATAGAGCGCCAGAAAAGTACGCCGCTGTTGCCGCAAATTGGGGAATTTATTACATTTTCGTATGTGTCTGTATAAATGCATGTACACTTGGTGTCTGGACAAATGGAAGATTTTCAATGCGTTACAACTTTTTAAAAGGACATAACTCTTTTTGATGCAATTCATGGTGTAGTTAATATTAACCTAAATCATACCGTGAAAGAGCTAGAACCAGTATTAAATATAATATCTGTGAAAGAATAACATCTTCCTGTTACACATTGTACATTTGTTTGTCCAGAATTGTTATAAAAACCGCGTTCGCTAATCATTGCGCCATCGGATATCATACAAATCTCAACATGGAATTCTAATAACTTTTATGCGTATACAAATTGCAGCTCCCTCGCTTTCCTTAAGTGACTATTTTATTATTTAAAACCCAACTGATAGTAATAAACTTCATAAACTGATAAACATTATAAAATAATAAAAATCTACTTAAATTGCTGATTATTTAATAAACAGTCCATAGCAATCATCAGAAACTTTAGCCCTACACAACCCTCGGTGACTACTTTCTTATGAATTTTGTTTCGTCATTCATGCATAGCCCCTAAAAGTAGGCTTTCTGACAAATCCAATGAAATAATTTAACGACATTATTTACTGCTATCAAATAACACAAAATCACAAATCATCATTAATTTAGTTATAAAGCTGAAAATCACCGTCATCATCCCCGGCATATGGCCATTCCCATACACTCCCAACACCCATCAGCTTAATTCTACTACTGCTGCTGATTTCCTTGAAATGCTGTTAACCACAACAATACGTATTAAAGTCTTTTGCAACCACTATGGTTTAAAACAACGCTAACACCCTTGTGTTTTTTTTTTGTTTTGTTGGGGAAATTGTATACCTATGTATAATGAATATAACACCACATGTTTTGTTGTTGGTTTTGTTATTATTGTTGTTCCTGCTACGGCTGCTATTATTATATAATTTCCCGAAATCGCCCCCCAACAACGTGTCATATTTTCCTCGTCATCATCCTCTCCGTCAGTCACTGCCGTCATTATCGCCAACATCAACGTCATCGTCATTGCCATCGTCACACTCGTAAAAATTAAACGTCAAAAGTTATTAAATTAGCGCCTAAAAATATGCTTTGTTATGGGTCCCACCACCTCCTCCATACAAATGTCAGCACCCAGCCTTCCTTACTCACGCATTCTTGTTATTGTAATGGCAGCAGCAACATATGGTATAATAGAGCTCATTGCACATAAGTGTTATCGGGTATGTGGGATAAAAACAATCCTAGTATGGATGGCTGTGAAGTCTAATGAATGCTTAAATATTCAACGCGCTAAGAAACGCCCTAAACATTTTAAGGACACTTGACATTTTTAAACGAAACAATAGGTTTATTATAAATAATTTATTAGAAGCAACACAAATTTAATTTATCGTCAATTAGTAAAGATATAAACCATTAATGTATTCACATAATCACGAGTAGCAACTGAATAATATATAAAGACATATATATAAAGCAGTGCATACTTTAAGGATAGTTCGAATGTAGAAATGTCTGCATACTTATACTTCAATGATTGCAAGTTGAGGAAAATTATGGCTTAAAGCGTTAATGATTTATTTCAACAATTTTCAAGCCCGTTTATTGCATGAGAAGACAAAAGGCAATTTACATGTTCCATATTGCTTCTTTATAATATTCTGAATTTCAAAGCAGTCTGCCTTACAAGTTCAGGGAACTGTTCGACGTTTTTAAGAGCTTTTCTATACTGCTTATAAGACTGGGTGATATTGTTTCAAATTCAAGGTATAACATTCAAATCCAACTATTTGTATTACCTCAGACACTCTAAAGCTTTTAAACTGTAAATGTTTGAGTAATTGATTAGTCACCCAATTAGTCGAACTACAGATAATTTATAGCGTACAGCAAAATTGGAAACAGTCTCTCCTATGTTGGTCTAGTTTTAAACCATTTCATTTAAAACCAGATCAGAATGGAAGCATATTCAAGGCAGGGACAACCATTGTCATACCCTCGAGAATGCATAAGGTAAAAGAGGCCTTTTCTGCATGTCAAAGAGATCAAAACTGCGACAGTTTTTATTACTTGGGAATCACTGTAGAACTAGTTTAGAAATAGTCGGATTTACTGCAGGCAACATTGTGATTAGTCAAATTTACAAATAATAGATTAATATTGTTATGAATTGCCTAATTGCCCTTTTCTCCACCGCTGTTATATTTAGCGTTAAAAACACGGATCTTTTCAAATCACAATATGTACAAGAGTTATCTCTAATTAAAAGAACCTAATATTCGCAATTACTCTATACATACTAACAACTTACCATACCCGATAGTAGCTAAGTAGCCGTGTCCAAAACTATTTCGCATTAAAGCTATCTTTTCTAGATTGTTCCAGAGAGTTCAGCATCGATTTAAACGTTAGTGATGATATAGCATAGTAGCGCCATCTATTTCTCGATTTGTCAGAAAAGTGCTTGGCGATATCATGAAACATTCATGGTGAGTTGGTATGTGGTAGCATTTAATCTTACAGAGTCGGAATGTTTCTAAGATCAAATTACATTAGGATTCAAACTTTTAGCCAATCAACCCGCATTATATACTACAAACTATTAGATATCAAATGGTACTTTGAGATACTCCAGACTCCAATTGAAGCAAATGTTAAATTCGATAAAATGCACACATCTTTTCGTAACAATATTAATTCAAGTTATTCAATATTACTTCAGCAAATGATAATTCCTTATCTTTTTTGTCATTCAAATTTATTAGTAAAATTATGCAAAATTCAAACTAATTAATAAATCATTATTCTCATTACTAAGGATTTGTAATTATTTGATTAACTCATTACTCACGATAGTAATTTATGAAATTCATTACCTAGGCATCGCTAGTTTAAATAGTTGCCATCCTGCTAGTATTTTTTTCAGAATAGTTTATGTACTTTATAACCATATACTCTTTCTTGAATTCCCATAAAAATCACACTCATTGCTGACATTCTTGGGCAAACGCAGAAAAAATTGTGCTGCTTTTCCCATGCATTTTGTAAATGTAAATAACAGAATTTCAAAATATTGACCTAACGCTCGAATATTTTCATTTCAAATAAAACTGAATAAATTATCACATTTTCAATTAAAATCTCTTGATTAATAAATGAAAAGTGGAATTTTCCACAATTTAAATATAATATTAGCCGAATATTTTATTTGACAGGAAACGTGTCAGATTATCTGGAACGAGGGATTCTTAAATTCCCTAATCACCCACAGGGGATTGTTAGGCAACCGGTAGAATTTGTTAATATACAGAGAATATTAATTTTAGTTTTTATTCTCAATCTACCTTATTGCCTTTTGCCTAAAATACTTATGATCTCATCATGAATTCAACGAGCTTAATCAGTGCTGCCTCAAATTACATTCCTTTTATTGATGATTGTGTCATTACATATAATGAGAGCAAAAACAAAAACTGTTGCATACTTTGAGGATCATGTGAATCATACAAAACATTGCGTACTTATAGGCGTTGGAAACTCAATATTTATGACCAACTTTCGAAATGCAAATGGTATATTAAAAAAAATTGCTGAAGAACAAAACAAAAATACCCCTAGAATATTGATGACTTTATCAGGGGATTTGGTTGTTGACGTAACGACTTCTTATTTGTTTAGCACATAAAAAAGAAATCAACAGGAAAACACGAAAAGAGGTCTACCGTCCAACGATGAGTTTTGATAAAAAAAATAAAATAAAACGAAGCACAATAACAAGGAAAGCAGACCAAATGAATCTGTTCAAAATTTGGCCCAAATTTGAACCGGGTTTTTCTCTTTTATTAATGCAACATAATAAAAATTGTTTACAAAGCGATTTATCTCAAATCAAACACTAAAAAACAAAATACAGACATTCAAGGAATGTGATAAAAAAAATCGGAAAATTTATGACTACCACCAGTCAACAATAACAACATTTTGTCGGGAACCAAACAAACTTACACCAATACAAACAAAAGAATTATTAAGTAACCGAGAGGAAACATAAAAGGAGAGAAAGCAAATAAAATCACTAAAGAAGGAAAAATTTTTAAGCTTCCGCTAGAGGAACAAATACGAGTACCAGCAGCAGCAGCAGGCAAACAGGAAAAAATCAAGACAAACATGGACTTTCCTATCAAGCAACCGTAGCAGTAACATAACAACAATAACGTCAGCAACACTAACAACAATGCGCCAGACAAAGCAAAAATACAAAAGCGTATTGAGTTGGCTCACAAACAAAACAAAACGCCACAGTAGTTTGCACAACCATTTAAACAAAGTCATATTTTCAACTCCTTTACACCAATGAAAAAAGAAAAATTTCCATAAAACCAAAGAGAGTTATTGATTATAACCGCCACAAATAACATTCCGAGATAACTAATTAGTTTTTTCTTCAAAAATTTTCGTGGGTAAAATCTAATTATCTTGATAAATTAAAAAATATTACATGTTATAACCGTACAACCACTGTGCATATACTACTCTAATGCGTATCTCCAAGAACAACCAGTAACCCAGTTCAAAAGGGGGAAACGAAAAGAGAAACAACAATAACAAAAATACAAATATAAACTAAACAAATCTTGATAATAAGTTAAGTTTTCTTACCAAGCTGCTTAAAAAACAGTTGAACTCTCTCTCCCACACCAAGAAGATTTCACACACACACACACAATCATGCAACCACGACCACACGGGCATTGAATACAACTGCCATAATAAAATATAAAATAAAATAAAATCGCAAAGCATCCAAATTTGGTTGTGTCTGTATGAGTGTATGTGAATTTCAAATGTTTTCATTTGTTCATGTATTTGTTTATGTAGAAGAAGCTGCAGATATTAAGAAAGAAGAATGAGAAAACGAATACCAATAAAACTTCGTCTTGTTGCCACTGATTGCGTTCCTAAGGGGAAACCCAAACACAGATCTTCTTTCGTATAACGTGAGTTGAAAGTGAAACACTACAGAATAATTTTTATGGGTGCTGGTATTGTCGCTTTCCCTGTGTATGCGTGCAAGTTGTACGGTAGCAAATGGTGTAATGAAGTATTTGTCTGTGATGGTTCTGGGTGGGTTTGTGTGCTTTGACCAGTGTTATAAAAGGGTCACTTGTTTGCTTTACTATGGACATTTTTAAAGTATATTGATAGCTTATCAGTTCATTGCTTACATCACAACAGACAAAGCGTAGCGTTTGTCTGTTTTAAAAACCTTACCTTCATCCTTTCGACTAGAGCCTTTCCTTAGTGGCAGGGGGCAGGACGATAAATCATGCCGACGGCATCAGGTGATTTAACACTTAAGATAACTACTTTCCTCGTGGCTGCAACATACACAATCAATACTTATACCGATTGTACTACAAAGCCATTAAATTTCCTTCACAAAGTTGTTGATTTAACTGTTTATTATCAGTTGAACTGAGTTGTAGTGACGACGAATAAAAAATCCGTAACACAAATTGGAGTTGTACTTTTGTTTTATTAAGGTCCTACAGTTTTGCCTTAGACAAAGGTCGAAGGTGGGGGTAGTTTCACAAGCAGACATAAAATGTATCTGAAATTCATACAGCACGGAGTAACTTCTGACACGTATTTTATTAGATTCTCTGCCAACAAGTCAGCAAAAATATGATGTAAACGCCTAAAGATATACTTTATCTTTTCTCCACCCATGTACTTAAGTACTAATTTTATGCTTAACATTATAATATTTATTACATTTTCCCCTCTTCCCATCCACCCACCCCTAACTCATGTTTTTAATTTATTTGCCGTTCCTAGTTCTAATTTTGATACTGATGCCCCTATACATTCTTGTGCTACAGTTTGATTACAATATTGTTATAAGTTTAAGCTTTCACTCAACATTTATATACGTTTCAAGCAGAAATACTCATCTAAATTCCATTAAATAAACTAGATGCAGAATAAGAAACACATATACGCTTACAGTGCTGGATATATAAATATGGCTGGGTGTCATATAAATTTCCATTACATAAAGACAGCTTCTCACAATCAGTGAGCTATGAGCTTTTGGTTTTGGACCCACTGAGTGGGACCAAACCTTTTGCCAACTGTTTCTAACAACCAGTACTCGATAGTGTCGATCTCACTCAAGATGATCACGGTGCGAATTAAACCCGCTTTTGTAAAACAATAAAAAGAAAAATGTAAATGGTAAAAAAAGACCAAAGCTAAAACACAATAACCAAATTATAGAAAATGCATCATTGGCATCATTTTAACTGATCCCGATACGATTATTTATGACATTTATTGTCAGTTTTTAAGTCGGTCGTTAACTATCAGATTACTTAATCGCACCTGAGAGTTAATTAGAGGTTAACTTTGAAATTTGTTTTTTAGTGGCGGCTTAAAGTAAGCTGTCATATTGTTACCGATTTTGACAACCCTTGCATTCATATTGGAAAAATCATCTGTTTTGAGCTAAATCCAAAAATAACAATGAGGAACAACCAAATGGAAAAATGGAAAATATGAAATAAATGCATAAAATCGAAGTCATTTCAACAACAAATTTAAAAAAAAAAACTATGCAAGCGCATCAATTTACTTTAAGGATAGTTCGAATGTAGAAATGTCTGCATACTTATACTTCAATGATTGCAAGTTGAGGAAAATTATGGTTTAAAGCGTTAATGATTTATTTCAACAATTTTCAAGCCAGTTTATTGCATGAGAAGACAAAAGGCAATTTACATGTTCCATATTGCTTCTTTATAATATTCTGAATTTCAAAGCAGTCTGCCTTACAAGTTCAGGGAACTGTTCGACGTTTTAAGAGCTTTTCTATACTGCTTATAAAGCTGGGTGATATTTTTTCAAATTCAAGGTATAACATTCAAATCCAACTATTTGTATTACCTCGGACACTTTTGTATTACCTCAAACGCTTTTGTAAAACAATAAAAAGAAAAATGTAAATGGTAAAAAAAGACCAAAGCTAAAACACAATAACCAAATTATAGAAAATGCATCATTGGCATCATTTTAACTGATCCCGATACGATTATTTATGACATTTATTGTCAGTTTTTAAGTCGGTCGTTAACTATCAGATTACTTAATCGCACCTGAGAGTTAATTAGAGGTTAACTTTGAAATTTGTTTTTTAGTGGCGGGTTAAAGTAAGCCGTCATATTGTTACCGATTTTGACAACCCTTGCATTCGTATTGGACAAATCATCTGTTTTGAGCTAAATCCAAAAATAACAATGAGGAACAACCAAATGGAAAAATGGAAAATATGAAATAAATGCATAAAATCGAAGTCATTTCAACAACAATTTAAAAAAAAAAAAAAACTATGCAAGCGCATCAATTTACCTGTCTAATACTCAATACTCAAAACTGGAACATTTTGGAAATTCGTAATGTGATTGTCAAATTCATATGTTTCTGCCTACAAGTCAACGAATCAATAACCGATCGGAAACAGTAAAGTTCATAAGACTATGATTAGGACACACCAAAATTACCCATGGACATCTGATAAAATTAACCACGATACCATATTGTGACTGCGCGTCCAACACTACAAACCAACTACATTTTATCTCAGATTGCCCCAAATTTAATACAGCACGCATGCTAATATTCCAAAATAATGATCCGATACTCTGCCTCTCTAATCCCACTCAAAAGAACATCCAAACAATAATACATTTCCTCAAACTAACAAAACTATACGATAAGACCTAATACATATATATGTATGTATGTATATATTTTCTCAAACTACCTATGTCATAATTAGTAAATGAGCTGAAGGCCTGCGCTGCCATTGCTCCTGCTCAATTAGCATATAATGTGTAATTATAATGTTAATAAAATAAATAAATAAATAAATAATAACCGGTGGTTAAATCATTATTAACCATTGACTGGTAAACATAATTAAATGTTTAACCACAATTTAACTGATTGAATAACTAGCCGTTAATAGAGTTAAGCTTAGTTATAGATCTAACTAATTTCTAATATTAGGGGGTATGAGAGTTGCCAAGTACTTGTCATATTTTAAAACCCGGTTTTCGAATAATTGAAAATGCCACTTCGTGCGACAAACCGTCTTTCTGTTTTTTTTTTGTAGAAACCGGTTCGAATAACTCGTTTTCCGGTTTTTAAAAAAAAACAACTGAAACATTAAAAACTATTTCATTCGCTTTTAGTAAAAAAAGGAACAATTAAAATTTGTGCGTATTTCAGTACTAAAACAAAATGCAACACAATTCTACTAATACTACTTCTAATGTAGAGGCAATAACATACATGGGGCAAATTAACTTTATAACAATTATAATTTATAATTTAATTTGAATTACCTCTACAAATGCAAATTAAAAAAAATTTAAATGCCTTTGGCAATTGTATTTATCTTCAAAGCATTTCCTTCATATATTTTAAATTCCTAAAATTTAAAAACAGTTACGTATGACAACATGTATTTGCAGCATTAAAACAAATATTTGTTCATGTTGTTTGCATTATTGCATACTTTTTAGCGCCTTTTAAATGAGCCCTTCATTAGAAAATGATGCCGTACGTCAGCGACATCTGTAGGACAATTTAGTACTCGTCGATAAAAAATACTATTTAGGTTGTTTTTCACGGGCTCGAAAAGGAAATTTTTGTTTGAAATTGTTTCGATGTGATCTTTAATATTTGCCCTCGAATTTGGGAAATTTTTCCCGTGACCCGGTCTAGTGTCTATGATACGAATACAGCAGGTTCAATTTTGCTGAACTCTTTGAAAATTGATTTAAATAATCAAACTATTTTAAGGCACTGCTGCTCTGCTCTGCCCAATTTTGGAGGTAGGATTCCAATCAGAGTCTGAGTTGTCGGCTAAGTTTCATTGTTGAGACTTAAGAAATAGCCTGTTACAAAGTTCTTCTCCGAAATCAATAACATTATTTTTGGACGAATATGATAACAATACTTCAGATACGGGAGAGTTTCCTGAGTGTAAATATAATATGAGTGTACTTAATTCTTTGAACTAAAGATGTAAACAAATTTTGAGAAATAATATCTTGTTGTTTAATAATTGTTCTCAGTAAAAATTTAAATCCTTGATCTGAATCAAATATTACTGCAGAGTCGTTGTATAACTCTTTTACAACGATTTCCATTGTAACTTATGTTTTTCAAAACTTCGACATCAGTGCGTGCAAGTCGGAAAGCAACGTGTACGTAGTACCACACAAGCACTCGACGCGATAAAAAACTTCGGTTAGTGACAAGTGTGAATACACGCCGCAGTGGCTTTACATGCTAGACGCTGCAGAAGATTATGCTTCATAAACATCGAAACGATCGTCCAGCGAATGTAAGTTCGAATCCCACCCGCGGCACTTACATTTTTTCACTAACCGGAGAAAACATGATCTCTTAGCCTTAGAGGACATTACAACTTTAAAAATAACTCGGATCTAAGAGAACTTTTTCATTTGACCTTTTAAACATTTTGACACATTTTCTTAATTTTGTAACAATTGTCTGAATATTATTTGCAAATTCCGTCTCAATTGATATATAAGACTCATCGGCACAACTAAAAGTTCAATTATTCCAACACAAGAACCGAAATATTTGTTCCTCTTTGTTCTTCTTAGTGTTATTTAATAAATATTGGATACGTAGAATAATGTGGTATTCGAAAATACCGAATAGTTCGACAGAGTAAAACCCGGTTTATCGAATAATTCGAAACCCGTCCAATTTAATAAAACCGGGAAAACCGGTTTATCGAATAATCCGGAAACCGGGTTTGTCAACTCAATGAGTGAGTTTTGCATTACATGTCGCCTGTACATTACATGCTTTTCGAATCCTCCTGTGAACACATTTTCAGCCATGTACTGTAGGTTTCTGAATAACGAATTTAAATTTATTGTTCCAAATATGTATTCATATCTCTTTGAAACTCCGGTGAGTTCGACGGAAATAATATGCAAATAATAGTTTTGTATACGATCTGTTTACTCACTGTCCATAGTACTTTTAAGTCTAATGCTTTGATGTACTCCTATGTAGTCAATAACACTTACTTGAAACATAATTTAGTTTTATTATTTAACCAAACAGTTTCAAAAAAAAACCTGGAATTTTGCATCGAATACGTATCTTTAAAGAGATTTTGATATTTTATACGTTTATCAAATCCGTACCTCGAGCTTCATTTGATTCTTCAAGGAAAAGGCTTGAGAAGAAATTATAAATAAAAATATATAAATAACGTTACTTACCGTCATTGAGAGGTTCCTTATATAAAATCTATGTGGATATAGTACAACTATTTTCAATACTTAAACACAATCCTAACTAATTTTTTTTAGGAAATTCTTATTTTGTTGGCATTTCTCATATAGTAGCCAAACGTGGTGTAATGGGCTCTTGTACATAGAAACGTGGGTTCGATACCAGCTCTGATCACCTTATACTTCTTTCGACAGCGGCCAACTATCTTAGTGATGGCGACACAATCGAGTACTTAACCATTAAAAAACTTCTCAAAATACCGTTCGGCGACGGTTTGAAATTGCAGGTTCCAATCAATGAGTGTTGAACTATGACACACACACAACTCACTGGTTGTAAGAAGCTCTCCTCACTCCCTTCATGGGATGTAATGGGAAACCAAGTATTATCCTTGCATAATTTCTAGAATACAAAATAAAGTTTTTTTAAAAGTTTATTTGGTTTAAGAATAAACTGTAGTAAATGAAAAACACTATCCTTTCTTCATATAACCCATTATCTTTGGTGCATAAAGTATTTTGTTTTGAAGTCTTTGTGCTAGAACTTTCTGAGCAACTTATTAGGATTCGAAAATTTTTTCCACACTTATCATTGTCTGCACTAAGTCTCATAAAGAAATTGAGTTTTGTCACCTCCAGTTATACAACGGTCGCGAGTAATTTGATATCGTCGCCATAACTACAAGTTGAAAAATATGTTTTTTTTTTTGTTGTTTGGATGCAAATATATCGTGTTTGTAGCTTGTCGTAAATATAGTATACTTCTGTCCAAAGCTACTGTGCTTGCTATCCAATATTAAATTTGAAGACAGAATGATTAATATGTTATAATATATGACTTTGTGACCCAAATGTGGATTTTTTTGTTGAAATCCGCTGAAACCACTCACGTAGCGTACACAAAGAAACAAAAAAGCAACATATCTTCAATTCATGAAATTTTTTTGTTGCGCGTGCGAGAGAACTAGACGCCGTATTCTAATGTACAAAAGTAGCGCAAACTAACAATTGACGCATTCAGAAGTCAAACTGATCAACTCTACTTTTCCAAAGTTTTAATATTTTAGCGTCAAAGGTTAAAATAAAAAAATTTTAAAAAAATACAGCCACGTGAATAATTGTACTTATATCACTGAGTGGTATGTCTGGCCTTAGATCATGAATTGAAAATAGTTTCTACCTGCATGAATTGCATGATACTGTAGCTACACCCGCAGGAAAATAGTATATCGTATTAATTTTAATTTACAATGAGCGAGTAACTTTAAAACCTCTTTATTGGTTTTATCCAGTTCTTGTTCGTTTTGGTAACTGACGCATCCAATTGTACTACCAATATTTTTTATTTACATACGTCAATTCCAGTTACAGTTCTCTGTCTTAATCGCCTGACGTTGTTTTGAATTTTAATTCATTGAGGTCGAGCTTCTAGCAAGCCTTTACTTCCCAATTCTTGGAGTAGTAACAACTTTATTTATTGTGTCTCTAGTGATCCTAATTTGTTGCATGTCACTGTAAGGACACAGTGATATCTAAGCCATAAAGTAATACAAAATAACAAACTAATTGATAAACATACAAGGTACTAACTACCGCTCAGTCACACACACTTCTTACATACTCCCCCTTGGATACACACATCCATTACTGTCATCATGCTCTCATATAGTGGTACACCCACCGGCATCGACTTATTGGCAGTGTAGTGGCAATGATGGGGATGTGGTTGTATGGGTTAACGTTGTTGTAGCTGTTGTTAGAGTGATACATCTTCTCTGTAGTAGATTTACAATTTTCCAAATGCATTAAACGGCAAAACTTCGTCATGGTAAAGGTTGTATATTTTTGTCATTTCAACGAACATCCAGCTTTATCCTTACTGCTGTCCTACAATTCTAGAAATCGCTGCAATAATACCAACAACACTCTTAACTTACTTAGTTCCATATACAGCCGGGTTACATGTATGTAAGTTCAAATGTATGGGTGGCGTTGTTACTGCTGAAGAAGGCGAAAGACACTTGAAGCGGAAGTATTTGCAAAACTTTGTTACATTTTGCGGTAACCACTACAACAACGAGTACTTTTCAACACCGCATAGCAAGCGATACGGCAGTAGCAATAACAACAACAATAACAGCAAAACCAACTAACTATTTCCGAACCAAATAAAGTGTGGTAAATGAGCACAGCCAGGTATGGGTTATCGCTTTTTGTTTCTAACGTTGGTCTAAACAACGGAACTTGTGAAAGAATTGAAGAGATTTTATAAATATTTTATTAGTTCCCTTGGTCCTAGAAGCCCACTTTTCACGATCTTTCGTTGAATTCTCAACCACATTTCAATTAAATTTTTAAAAATAAATCCCTCACGAAAATATGCAATCGTATTGGGAATTGAACTACCCCAAACAATTGGCATGGAGAACTTTCACTATTGTGCACCGACGCACCGGACTCTTTTCAATATTTAAATCTGTAACTAAATACAGGCTTAACAGTAACTAATGCAAGCCATCAGTTAGATTTCAAATTCGCAGTAATCAACTTTGATGATCATCATATGAGCTACTCAGATGCCAATTGACCCAACTAGAAATTTTAAAAATTTTGAGATTCCTATGCTATAACTAACGCTCAATTTCACCAAACAAAGTTAAAGCAATCTGAAGAATACTGAAGAATAACTGGACATGGTGAAATCGACCGTAAAATATATTAATATTGTAATAAACCTCTTTAATTGTCATTACCACAATGAAGGAGTAATCATGATATATTTATAGGGCTCGCATTACTTTTATAGGAGAATTTCCAGTTTTCTTTACTTTCTGTTTTGTGGAGTTAGATCAATTGGCTTCTGAGTTACTCATAAAGTAACACAGGTTGGTAACCCCCGTAGAAACCTAATCGTATCCTTTAATGTTATTTACGTTTTCAAACTTGATCGCGAATTAAACAAAAATAAAGAATTTGTTGTCTTTTACTAAAGTCATTTTGCAACGGCCCCTATTTTTGTGCATTCAACATAAAGTATCATATTTGATTAGGAAAGGTTTAAAAGTACTCGGTTTTTTTTACACATATCTAACAACATAAAGTTTTTCTACAAATCAATGTGATAATTCGCAACAACCAAATACAACAAATTTATATTTATTGCATTTTCCACGATTCACAGCGACCACGATTGGCAGAGGGAGTTAAAATTCTCGACAACAGGGAGCTTTAGGATAATAAGGATCTCGTTTCTCAGATTGGGAAACGTGAGGTTTCGATGAGCTGACTAGGATAGGTTCCACATCATGAATGCGAACGTAGAAAAAGTGGAGCCTTTCCATGCAGTATAGGCCTAACTTCAACAGTCGGAAAAAATAGTCCACAAAAGACTTTGAAACCCATCAGACGGGACCACAACGGCGAACGGGAGCTCAGTCGAATCCTGGATACTTCAGTCTGCTGGCATATCTAAATAAAACAGAGCAAGTCGAGCGTTCGAGAAGGAAATCAATATGATGGAACATTCATTCTATATTTTCCGTGCTTGCAAGATTAAGGCTCCAGCACCTCTCATATGACACCCTACCCAATTGGAGAACAAAATTTTTACACTGCACGAACTCTCTGTATGAAGTCTTTAGGTTCCCTAGGTATAACGAAAAACGGAAAGAAGGACCTTCTGTGGATTTAAGTGTATTCCCATAAATAGCTCATGAAGCAAAGCACAGATGATTTTCCTCCTCCTTTCATCCTACACTAACAGAAAAATTTGTTTGAGGCAACCAAATTAGTAGTAACGGAATTCAGAGGGTTGTCAATCGCATTTTCTGTCGATTCAAACCCAACAAAAAATAAACGAAGTTGTGGTAGAAAAAATTTTGTTTTTGCCAAGCAATAATTTTATAATTCAGTTGTGGCAACTACACTTGTTGGATGTCATAACAGGTTTCTTTCATTTCCTTATTTATAACGTAAGATTGGTGTGTAAAAATTTATTCGACAAAATCTGACCTTCCAGGGTTAAATTTGTAACCTTCAGTTTAGCGATCAAATTCGCTTAATGGAAATACAAATGGCATTTTAATTAAAGACTAGTTCGTTTGTAGCAACCAAATCAAAAAACTATTAATAAATGGTTGTATACGAGTAATGAAAATGCCGGCTAAAATAACAGAATTCCTGAGGGATATCATTGGAGAAAATAAACTTTTTACGAATATGTTTGTTGCAACCAAATAAATGGCAAATTCAGCTGTTGAAGCCGAACTAATGAAAATTCTGTTGATACAACGACACAACAAAATTTAAAAAAAAAAACGAATTCAGGGGCTAATTATGTAAGAAAAGATATCGAATTCATTATCGTTTTATCGGTAGTGAACATTTATGAACACTTTACTTTACAAAATGGTAGACGACATTGGTAGACGAACTGTCATTACGACATATTAGTATCGCTGAGACGTTTATCTTCTTACTCAATTAGGCCGAAGATTTAGCTGTGTTAAGTGCAAGAACAGGTTCTACAACCCTTTCCATGCAAATAGTTCTGTAAGTGTAACATAACCTCACCTAAAATTTAAAGAGGTTTGGTCACATAAAAAAGCAGGAATACGTCTTGCCAAGAGATCAATACGCCTGTCAGATTAAGTACTATTGAACAGTTAAGGGTCAAATAGGTACAACTGAGAAATACTAGTGATCAAATGAATGTGTATTCGATAGCAGTTGTTAATACTCAGTTGGGCACCGCATTTGAAAACAAAATTATTCAAAAATATACCAATCATGGTGGGAATTCACTTAGAGTAATCAGAGTATATGGAGCAAGTAAACCAAGAACGAAAAGGGTATAGCTTCAAAAATTCACTAAACACCGATCCAACACGACACTTTAATTGATAAATTTTAATAAAAAGGTACGACGCAACTTCGAGATTGGGTTGATTGTTGTCAGCACCCAAGTCCCAAGTGTGAATTTCCCGCAGATTTCAGTGAGTGTAAGAATATACATGTATGAAAGAAAATGAGTGGAAAGACAATGTTCGTGACACATATACGTGTATACACAGCATTTATATAATTTCAACACCGAAGACAAACTGAGGCAATTCTTGTCGGCGTTATACATATCGTTTTGTATTAACAAATATTACTACTGGTTGTGAATCAGTGGTCTAGAACCCTGTCGTAAAATTAAGCTTAAGTTTGTATTCACCTCTATTCCATTTCCATTCAAAATCTCCTATCCAATTGTCCTCAATAATATTGAGGTTGTACTTCCGGAAATGTGTTTGCACATTCCCATTCATATAGATTTGTGCTCGTAATGATGAAAACAGAATGTTTTCTGTGCATTTTAGCTGCAAGGGAATTCCTGTTAGCAACACTTACAAGTTGCAGTTCATATTATACATTGGCACTTTTTTCCAGAACAAATTAAAAGTAAATATATAAGTGGAGCAGAAGAAGGAAGAAATTAATATATAAAGGTGTTAGATTGATAAATGACCATATGCAATTAATTATATTAGGAAAATATGTTATGTTAGATGTAACCGTATGTAATATAACTGTTGAAGTATAACTTTCAGCGATGGTTAATTTACCGTTAATAAAACGAAGTTCTTTATAAATTGCGACAATGAAAATATTAATCTTAATTTAAACGATAAAAAGCGTCAAGTTCTCGATATTTAATACTTCTAATATTACCCAATGAAGTATACTTTTCGCGGCTTCAAAGCAAAATCTCCCAAAAAACGATATTAGTGGCCTACTTATATCAGAGCCACACTATTATAACGGCTATAATGCTTCATCTGGTTGTACCCGAGAACATCCTGTATTTTCCTCAATAACTGCCGAACCTTCCAGTAGAGAAAGCCATAGCGCAATTTAAATTCATCCCCAACTATATTCAATCGCTCGTATTAGAATGATCGAGTGATCTTTCGAAATATGCATTTCCGTGGTGAATTTGTTATACTCGATATAAACGTTACAGCCAAAAAGTATGCAAAGATCTTACTAACATTCATTACCAGTGCTTTTACATTAACTTTACATTCCATTAACATTACAACGATGTTATTGTTATTGTTAGATTCAACTAAGTCGCATGCATTTTGCATAACAATGCCAAAGATCCAACAAAGATTCATATTTAATTCAATACAAAATGTTTAAAATCTTTAAATTTAATGTGCAACCAACTATTATTACTCACAAACGCCTGCATGAATATCATTTACTAGATGCTCTTCATCGTTTGTCGCAACGAGCAGTTATGCAGATAGAACGGGAGTTGTTAAAAAATTGCTGCTGTTGTTGCTTTTGCTGTTGGTATT